>OU343220.1:151755151-151950375 GCA_910596185.1 Chrysanthemum makinoi
TGGGGAGTAGGTTGTACCCTTGTAAAAGAACTCGACGCTAGCTAGTGTAGGAAATATTGTATAGGCGACGTTAGGTTGGTTCTACCACCTCGAACTAGAACCCGTATCTGCTTTGTACCGGAAAAAGTGAAGCGACGATTGGAGGTTTTCTCCGCCGAGAAGGGAGCTTGTTGATTTAGTGAAGTAACTCTCGAGTTGGGTACTCATTGGAGTGGAGTAGTGAACGAAAGGAGATCCTACCGAACCACTATAAATCCTCGTGTTTCGTTTTTGCACTTTCCTTTCTTTATCTCTTTACCTTTTACTTGCACTATACTATTGTTTGTGATGTGGTTTGATGTTCATGATTGTGTGACAACTGGGTTTACATGCTTTATATTGGTCACAAACAATATGGGTACTTTCATATTATAACAAGCTTCATAAGCAATTTGATACTAAAGATCTAAAGTTTTTAAACGGTAACGTATTCACCCCCCACCCCTCACGTTTCCACAATTGTTACCGAGAGCCACGTAGCTTATTTTCAAAACAAATGGTTTTTAAAATAGAGTACGATCCATGTATCAAATTACCATTGAAGCGAAAATAATATGAAAAATGCTTTGCTTGTTATACTTAGAAATTTTGTTGTTAAATGTAACTTTGTATACAAGCTTGAAGGTTTTCTTGAAAAATAAAATAAAAGTTTGTTGAAAGAACTAGTAAGTATTGTATTGTGTGCTTATAGAAAATTTACGAAGAAATATGATTTTAAAGGAGTGTTTGGGATAACTATAAATTTAGTTGAAAAATCACCTCCGTAAATGTTTAAGATAAGTTACATAAGTAGATATGTTGTTAAATATATGTATTATATGTTTACTATGAAATCTATAAGTAAGTCACACGTTTTCTCTAAGTCAAATACTAGTCTTGGTGAATCTGCTCAGAGGACCACGGCACCAAATCTTATAAAGGGCGGATCCCTTTATTTGGTTCCGTGGAATCCTGTGTACATATCAGCTTTTTTTGGCAACTTCAAAAATCATAACTAATTAACCGTAGAGTCCGTACAGTCGAGCCACCTATCATTTTAAAGGGAATTGAGTCTACTTTCACTTAAAAATACTTTCATGGCCTGAGTCTAATTTTAAATAAGTGAAATAGACCAAATACTACAGTATGTCTAAAATATTAAGTTTCGCTTTAACATAAAAACTCAAATTTTTGAATCAAGCAATTTAAGTTGGTATTCTTAGAACTTTGATACAACTTCCTTTTAAACTAAATAATTTGGTAATATGTTTAAAGGAAACTAATCAAGCTTGGTATACATCGTCATATTTAAACGCAAAATGACGAAAAGTGTCTTTCTTGTTATGCTATGCTAAATGACCACTTGTTTATGTTGTTTGCATATATGTTGCTTGCTTATTTTCAAATTGTTGTTTACACTTGTTTGTTTGCATAATATAAGTGTCAATCTTGCCATGATATTTATTCGCTTGCTTTGACGATTTCTTGTTTATGCACAATAGGACATTTGCTAGATTTTGTGCACTAAGTTGGAAAATTGTTTTACCATCACTATAGAATTAGATCACTTCCTTTGCATAGGATATACTAACATCTCGCATAACTTATGAAATGTCATAACTCACTTAGCAATGAGTACTAAGTAAATTAGTCAAGTACTTTGAAAAATGGAGGTTTTAAGAGAGTGTTTGGTACAAGGACAAAACAATGTTGTATGATGTAATTTATGTGTTTTCACTTCATAGGATGATAAACTAACTTAAAACATTGATGTATGCTAACTGGTTCATGCAGGGGGATAACCCACGGGTGTTATCAAATTTTACCCATTTTCACTTATATGTGAAAATCGTTAGCCCTTGTTCAAAGTCTATGCTCCACTATGGTTGTATATGTGTTATTGACTTTTCCTAACTAGAAATGATTAATGTCACATATTTTAAGCAAAAATTAGGTTTCGAAAACTCCCCGACACCTAAAAATGGGTCTGTGAAGTTTTCTGGTGTCCACGGATTAGACGGCACCAAACATTTGGTACCGTCTGTTATGCATTTTGGTACTGCCGTTCCTGTACAGCGACCACAGGCGGCACCAAATTAAGGGTTCCTCTGTGCAAAAAATTGGTGCCGTGTCTACTGGTAAGTTGTTTAATTTTACTAAATCCCGCAATCTAATTTACCAAATTTTGTTTCTAGGATAGTTGTTAATGCGTATCTTTCATATCTCATTCAACACATCCTCAATGGATTAACTTAGGATGTTTGACATGATCTTAGACACTTTCATCTCATTTTGAAACTACCATCTTTGTATGGATTAACCTCAAATAAGCCACTTAAGAAAACTACTAGGATTAGCATTTGATTCTTGTGCTTCATTAACTTGAACTCCTCATCCTCAGACTCATTACCTCTCAACATCTCATCACTCATTCAAGATGTGAACTTTCTAAACTTAAGTATTCCAACTCCACCATCAAAATCACCCACCATTATGACTACTTCACAACCATCCAAAACACCTTCACTACCAAAGTTTCCAAAACTTGTACTTTGTGCAAACACCACCAACACATCTCCTCACCCTTTGCGATGACTTAGATGACTTACCGAGACTAACAAATCTGGACTCATTATTTGCAAAGATATCATACACAAGTCTATCATATGACTATAGATATTGTTTTGTATCTACATGTATTGCCTCACTTAGTTAACATGAAAATAATGTGTCATCCTTCAAGACGATAAGTATTTACATAGAGTCATAACTCACGTATGTTAAAACATACTATCAAGTCTTGTTATCCTTGAGTTCAATCTAAGCTTTATAATCTCAACAAATTAGGATTGACAACTTAAGTATTTCATCCAAAATATTCAAGTATATGCGACTTACGATTGTAGTCATTTAAAGTCATATCCGAAAAATCAAACACCCAAGTATTTTAACAACACATGTTGAAACACTTATCCAAAACAAACAACCCATTGTGCCACGTATCCCTCTTTGACACCTACTATCCCTCTTCCATCTTTTGGCACCATTAAGCATATTGCTCATGAACTTCCAAGAGCATCCTTTAAATCAAACGTGCCCTTTCAAGGTGAACCTATACCTCACCCCTACCCTAGCTTCATAGACATAACCAAAACTTCAAGCACTTCACCCACTAGTTGTAGCAACCAATGAACCATAAGAATTAGTATCCGTACTTTTTGTGTTCAACATCTATGGACAAATGATCAACCTAAGTACTCCCATAGCACAACAAACCCTACATCACCACATCCTTATTTAGACACACTAGAAGACCTACCACCTAGATCAACCAATCCACCATCCTTACCATCATTTGAATTCGTTGAGTGTATTGCTCAAAAGCCCTTGTGTCCAACACTTGTACTGAATCAAATGCACGTTTGAACAAACTCAACCATCCTTTCCCACATATAAGGACTTAGATAATTCATTATGGCTAGAACCTCAACTATCAAATGAGCATGGTGCTCTTGGTAATTGTTGTCAATTTCCACTAGGTATAAGTAGTACTACCTTCACAAATTATCAAAGTATTAGTAATACTTTGTCGCTAAACCTATGCATAAATTTCGTTAAACCTTAAATCAACATTTTAACAACATATGTTAAAATGCAATCTCAAAGCCAACATCATACACCCCAAGTGACAATGACTCTTGATGAGTATACATAAGAAACTCGAGTGAATTCCTCTTGTCATCATCTAGTGAATATAATCTTGAGACCAAGTTTATTTAGATGGGACTATCCGATTCAAGCACTTTGGCTTCATATCTTCATTTAGGAAAACATGATGTTTTGAAGAACATTATGACTAAGATTCATGCGTTAAGCTTTCATTTTGTTAAAAAGATATTGTATATCCTATGCATCACTCTTGCGACAAAAATAGTTGTGTTACAAGAAATTTCATTACACCTCATTGGCTAAATGTTCTTGAAACAAACATCTACAAGTTCTATGAACTAGCGTATCCAATTCATCTTGTCATACTTGTTTTCATAAGCATGATAACTTTATCCCATGGGATAATCTCATTTGTTGAAAGATACTATTTGTATCTATTTCCTTTCAAGCGTACATCATAACCTAACCTTGCTCAAACCGAGTGCACATCCAAGGTTAAAACTACATGTCTTTAGAGCATACACAAGATCTATTGAAGTTGGTAACCTCACTTAGACTCTTGTTCAATAATATTCCAAAGAGCTCTCTTGAGAACGTTCTTAGTTTAACATATTCCATTCTCTAGTCTTAGATGATCAATTCACATTTAAAGTACACACCTCAACTCAACATAAAAGACGTCATCCATATACAATTAGCTGTGTAATTTGAACAACTTTAGATTCTAAACACAAGATTCAAACACATTGTTTATCAAACACACCATTGTTAAAATTCATGTGTATAACATGACGTCCTCATCACCTTAGTTATATTGCATATTAGTTAAGTCACATTAAGCCAAGTATTGGTAAACTGTCATATTTTATGCACTTTAATATGCAAAAGTAGGAGTTCCCATCTTTCTAAAATGAGAATGACTACTGGAGAACCTATTGCACTAGAAACTCAATTTGACCTAACGGTTGAGTTGCTTCCTGGAGAGAAGTTGGGTATGTGGAATCACCCGTAAAAATGGTGGTGTTTAGCCTTAATTGAGCACCGCTAGTAATAGTCTCATATTCATTCTCCAACTTGAAAAATCTGTATTCTTATACTTGCCTAAAGTAAGTGTTAAAACATTGATAGTTTGCCTCGCCTTAAGAATACTAATCAAACAAGTAGTATATATGACTTTTATTTTAAAACCACTTGCATTGCACTTACATGTGTTGATTACATGTTCTTGTTTGATACGATAAGTTGATTTGACATTATCTTAGTGTTTGATAACTAGTCAAATGTGTGAACCTTAGTACGGTTTTATCTTTATAATGGTTGTATTCTTGTTTCATGCTACTAAACGTTTAAACCTAAAATTTATTTGCATAATACTTACTTTTGAATTATTTTTAGCATGTTTAACATGTTACTTATGAATTCATAATATGTCATTTTGGTACATGATAATTTTGATATGATATATTTGTGTTTGAACGCTATTAGTTGGCATTCATTATATCTATGTGTAGTACGATCCAAATGATACATGCTCCAAATTGTTATGTCTTAAACATGGCTTGCATGAATCTTTCATCTTGTTCTTTTGCTTCTTGTCACACTATTTGTTTGCTACGTGTGCACATATAATCTGTCAAAATGCTTTTGCTATGACAATCTTTTAGAAGCCTTTTTATCTTACAAATTAATCACATAGATTATTGTATATCAAAGTATGCTTAAGTGTCTAAGTCTAACGACAAAACAATCTCATAATGAAATGTCTTGAATAAAGCCGTATTCTTGCATAATATGATTGTTTTGATGCTATCTTGTGTGGTGATTTCTTGTCTACTAAGTGCAATATGTTATTTTTGCTTATATAATATGTTATCATTTGATTTCTATCATGTTAACATCTTTTGTCACTAACAAATTTTTTTTGTAGGTTGATAACAAATTATTTGTTATCTCACTTGGTTCTAACTTTTATATGCTCACTTTGCATAATCCCCTTTATTGCTACGTAGATTAGTATTATGCTTTATAGGACCCCTACACTTGCATATAGTTTAAAATCATATAGAATTAAGTTATAGAGGGTTGGCTTTGCATTTTTTTTCAACCGACCTCTTTCCAAATCTCATTTTTGCTTCCGCTTTCCAAAATTCACCTCCATCATTATTTAGTTATAACAATACTCTAATCCTCTTCACTTCCTTTTAGGAAACCACATGCCTCATCATACGATCATCTCGTATTAATCGAGAAGAGGTACGTGACTTTAAGGATGAAGTTCATTGTATGCTAACCATCATCCAGAAAAACATCACTAAGCTCATCTCTTTCGTTAGCCCGAATAACCTCCTAAACACTTTGTTGTCATTCCTTATTTGATACATTACACATTATGATTGGATGTCCACCAATTAAGGGGGAGAGAAATTCATTCACATAATTGTCTTTTGTCAAATTTTATGTCTCTTAGACTCTACAATACCAACACATAGGTAAACACTACTTAGCTAAAACCGGTTCATGAAACCACAACTAGTTCAACCTTTTTCGCACCAATACCTCATCAAGTGAAAAACGCATCATGTGTTTTTACAAAATGTCTTCATCTCCACATATAGGATTTTCCTTAAACTAGCACCTTACAACTTCACTATCTAGAACACCAACATAGGATCTTATCCTTTTCTCGCTTATCATGCATGTCCTTGTCAGTGCAAATGATATATTAATCAAAACAGCCATCTCCAACACTTTGGTCCATCCAACTCTCACTCATATGATGTTATTCTCATCCTCATATAGGTACTCATTATTAGTATTTTCCATATTGTCTTCACTTCTTTTCAAAGTGATAATCATCCATGTCGGTCAAAACCATGCTAATACTACCTTTCCCATTGTCACCTAGAATAGGTCATTTTTATAATTCGTGTCAATCAATGAACGAATTTATCTTCATCACTTTTATATCTTTTGGTATCTTCATTATAATATTCTTAGATAGAACGTATTATTGATTACTCTTGGGTTGAAGCATATGAGAACTTGCTCAAAACAATAGGTTATTAGCATCAATAAATCATTCAAATCATAACCCTTATGCATCATTGAAATGCAATGTCCATTCACATTTTTTTTTGGCTTTGGTCACTTAACATGACGAAAGGATTGCATGAGTCCATATTTTTATATTTGCTATACATATGAGTCTCTAACTCCTTAATAGCTTCCTACCTAATCACCACCACCTTCCATCACCACTTTCACTAATCATCACCACCATGGATTAGCGAAAACTTACTTTTGTAAATCTCGAGTCATCTACCATCACCACATGAATCCTACTAGTAAACCGACACCAACACTAGCACCACTAGTGGCACACCCGGTGGGAGACTCCATATCTTCTTTCTAGGAACTATTTTGTAGGCTTTTATCATATTATGATCTCACTTTTCTTATGATTGTAATTAGGAGACTACACTTCATGAAGATCTTTGATTATATCATTTATCACATATATACATCTTATTTTTCTTTGTGAAAAAGATGAAATATATTGCACTAATGTTTTTCATTGTAGGTTCATCATCATATACACTCGATTGTATATAACTTACTCATCTAAGGATGAAGTTTGCATCAATTATTTTTCTTATTTTAGGTGCTTCTTGACACCCTAGAACAAGGAGGAATATCCTTTAAGCACTCATATTGAATCGTCTATACACTTGGTTGTATATGAAATATTTGTCTAAAGACAAAGCTTCTATTACACTAATATTTATTTTGAAGGTTCATCTTGACGCCCTAGAGCAAGGGAGCTTCCGTCAAGAATTTACTGAGCGCATCTTATACACACTTTGTTGTATAACACTTACTCGTCAAATGACGAATATAGTTTTGCACTAATATTTGTTTGTAGGTTTTAATCATACCTACGCGTCTCAAACAAGGGGAGCAACCGTCAAGGGAGAGCATGCACGCATTTAGCATCATTCTCACTTTTCAAACAAGCATTTGTGCTTCGATAAAAAGTGGAGAAAATAGGCTAACATTGCTATGCATTTTTTTTTCATATATTTCTCATAATTTTTGTTGCATAAAACTAACCTTGATGTAGGTTAAGCCTCTTTATTTGATCCATGGATCCGCTACCAAACAAGGGACGGATTGAAGTAGACGATTTAACTTCACTAGGGATGATGCAAGCTCGCCTTTTTGGGGAGAAATGAAGTTAAACTCCAAGGACACGCCCTTTTTGTTTCGACAAAAGGGGGAGAAGAGTGTAAACGGAGAAGGTAATATAAAGGTAGTAAGGATAAAAGTAACCTTTTACATTCTACTTTATATTACGTTTACATATATTTGTCATCATCAAAAAGGGGGAGATTGTTAGTGCAAATATTACGATATTTAATCTATACAGTCTCGTTTGTTTTGATTGATGACAAACATGTAACTTGTAATACATAACGTAAAATGTACAAGTTACTTGTAATCACACTTTGTCTCAACATACATTCAACTCCTCTCGATGTCTCAAGTCCTCGTATGTTACAACACAGGTTCGTACATGTTTGTTATGTGGCATTATGATCAAACCCAATAACAAATCATTTAGAATGTTTAAAATACGTTTAGAGTCACTAAGTATTCTAATGGATTAACCATTCTATTTCGAACCTCATTTTACATTTTGCATTCACAAGTATTTCAAAAGGTAACTAGACATTTTATTAACTAGTTACATAATACATTTTACAAGTTTATTTTGATAAACTTTTTAATCTAAAATGGAAATACATATTACATCATGGCATGCATCATCCTTGTAATCTTTAGAAGATTTTATAGAATATTTGGTTTAGATTTGAACTCTACATAGCTTACACAATCTTGGATAGATTTGGTTGACTTTGGTAAGATTTTGGGAAATCTTGCTGTCAGACCCCCACGGTACCAAAATGGTACACGGGCGGAACCCTTTTGAGGGTTCCGTGGTCCGTGGACGCTCCTGTCCATTTTGGCTATAAATAGCAAGCCAAACCAAGTTGTTTAAGCATCCCTTCAACACACTTTCTCTCTACCCTTCTTGCATCATTTAGATGTGTAGATAACAATGTAGAAACATACATTAATAACCCTCACCATCACATGATCATAATGCTTCTAACATTCATCTTTGTTGTAAGCATACTCTACATCTTGATCAGCCAAGGAAAGCTTGGAGATCTAGCCATTCCCACTCACCACAAGCTGAAGATCTATCACAACAAGTTTAGGGAACTTGTGATCTTCATCATGAAGGCTTCCTATCAATGGAAGATCATTTAGAAGTAGTTATTCATATCCATTAGACATTTGTGTCATGGATCATTAGTGTAAACATCATTGCATCATAACAACACTTTCACCAAACTAGATTAGATGGTTTATGTGTTTGTGCCATAAAACAAAAGGTTTGTTATGTTGGGCCATAAAACATATTGGGAGTGGTTGTACCCTTGTAAAAGAACTCGACATCTAGCTTAGTGTCGGAAATATTGTATAGGCGACGTTAGGGTGGTTCTACCTCGAACTAGAACCCGGTATCTAGCTTTGTACCGGAAAAAGTGTAACGCGATTGTAAGGTTTTCTCCGCCGAGAAGGGAGCTTGTTGATTTAGTGAAGTAACTCTCGAGTTGGGTACTCGGGGAGTGGAGTAGGGCGGAAAGGAGATCAATGACCGAACCACTATAAATCCTCGTGTTCGGTTTGCACTTTCCTTTCTTTATCTCTTTACCTTTATACTTGCACTATACTATTGTTTGTGATGTGGTTTGATGTTCATGATTGTGTGACAACTTGTTTTACCATGCTTTATATTAGTCACAAACAATAATTGGTACTTTCATATTATAACAAGCTTCATAAGCAATTTGATACTAAAGATCTAAAGTTTTTAAACGGTAACGTATTCACCCCCCTCTACGTTTCCACACATATGTATCAAATAAATATCCGTATATTGGCATGGTTGTGTATCTCAATACTATCTCATTTTGTAGGCTGCATACACGCTTGGTGTTCTACCTTTGGAAATTTTTTCATTTGATTTAGACAGAAACACAATGAGGCAGGGGCAGCTTGAGAGTGTGGTGTTTCGATCTTTCCTAGATCAGAAAATTAATTAACTATAATAAAGTTTATACTTGCGTATTCCCGTTGCTAAAGATAATTTATATCAGGGTCAGCGATTTGAGTGATGATGGGTATAAAAATATCAAGATGAACTGGGAGTTGGCTAGGAAGCTGTTGAAACTCCACCGAGCTTCCCTCACAGCCGTAGTAGACTTCTTTTAGTGTTTCTAGTTTATGTATGGGTTGAATACCCTATGACAATTAATCTTGTATAAAGTATTTTGGTATTTTTGTGTATGGTTTGCTTAAATTTAGCTTCTACATATGTTGTTGGTTGTGCATATGTTGGTGATAGAAGTTTGATATTAGAAAGTCAAACTTCCATTTAGCATTTCAATTTGACGTTAGAAAGTAAAACTACGATCCGTGAGTCACAAAATTTTAGCATTTCCATTTTACTTTAGTTAGTGAGCCTTCAAAATGGTAAATGTCATTTTCTATTTGCATTTTGACTTTCTAAAGTCAAAATTGAAAAACCGTTAGTCAAATGTACCCAAAAAAGATCTACATACAAAGGAATTAGACAATATCTATTAGGGAGTTTTTGGATATGATTTGCAAGTTTGACTTCAGAAAGTCAAACTTCAAATGGTTTTATGTTGTTTAATCATCAACTAAATAGTAAATGTAAAGCTGTCAAATTCAGGGACCAACTGTGAACAGTCAAGATATTAATGGGCGGGAGTTTTAAGTATGCCAACGGAAGCCAAGACAAATTCAGGGACCTAGTGTGAAAAAAACATTGATGACTAGACTCCTTGACCGTCGCTTCCATTAGACGCTATTTAATTTTGCGCGCAAGCCAATAAAGCCATCCACAACCTTTTCCTCACACATTTTCTAATGGAAGATTTCCCTATATTGAATGATCTAATGGATGTCGCTGGTTCATCCCGATTACATGATCGTATGGGATTGTGGTTTCGGCAAGAGGCTGCCAAAGAAGGGTAACTTGCAAAGCTAATTCGTGCATGCATTGATCATCTTAAGAGGATGATCATCGAGCGTAGAGAGTTGATTGTAGGAAACGAAGCTTTGGGACCGTATGGTGTGGCGCTTGACTGTTTGAATGCCTTGAGAGATACCCAGGCCAGGCAAACCAACCAACTTGCTCGTTTGATAGAGCTACTGGGTGAAACTGATGCTGTTATTCGTAAGCAGGAATGTTACTTTGCGAAGATGGCTGGAAATAATTACTGACTTTTGGGTATTTGATGGAGGTAGCTAAATGGGGTCTTTTCTTTGCTTCTTTTGGATTATCAGGTTGTTGACAGGGGTATGTGAATGGATCTTTTGTTTGGTTGTTGTTGTTGGTTTGATCTAGTTCTTGTTCTTCTTGTAATCTACTAGAATTATGATGTAATATAAATCTAAGTTTTAGCATTTAATCACTTGTTGTATTGTGCTATTGGGTATATTGTTTGTATCAGCAAAACCAAACACCCCTTTCTATCAGCAAAACCAAACACAATGGTTATAATGTTATATGTGTTTAAAATGCAAATTCTTTAGCGTTAAGATATCTTATTGTATTGACAATGGTGTACTGTTTATGAAAAAAATGGTATGGCGTTAGTGTTGACAGTGAGACTAAACAACCTAAATGCCACAAATTGTAACATCTTGATTATTGACTTCCCTAAGTCAAACCAATTTAGCAAATGCCACAAATTATAAGTTCTTAATTTTTTGACATCCCTAAGTTAAACCTATTTAGAAATGCACAACGAAATCTATCAGTTATAATGCAAAACACAATTTTATATTCAGAGTATGCCATTGTTAAAAGCAATAGCTGTTTTTTATCGATTTCACTTAATATATTTTTTTACTTCCCTAAGTCAAACACTATCATTTAAATATGTTTGACTTCCCTAAGTTAAAACATATTTACCAACGCACAACTAAACACTAACAGTTAAGATAATAACTCAGATTTTTATTGCTCGGATTTCTTGTTAACGACCATTACAAACTTTTCTATCATCTAAACATACACTTAGCTAGAACCATAACTTTTCATATCATCCTTTTCCTTCATTTCCTTCGTTTCCTTAAGATATTTAAACAAAGCTTCCAGATTTTTAATCCTTTTTTCCAAATCATTAACCTTTGATAACCAGATGTCAGACTCTTCCTTCTCCTTCTTAACACCTAAACCATATTCATTTGAGCAATCTTCTGTCTTTAACGCACTAAACAAAACCTTTCCCTTATCGTTTTGTGTCATTCTTGTTTGTTGATTTGGGTTGAATGTGTGTTGCTTGTATTTAGGGTTTAATGTATGTTCATGTTAATTACGTCAAATGTGTGTTGCTGGTACTAATAGGGTATTGGGTTGGGTTACATTTAACTAAGGTATTGTATAAATTTGTATGGTCTATTATATCTTGGACAAAGTAACACAAAATGGACGTTGACCTTGGCATAACGGGTCAAGGGACCAGTTTGACCTCAAAAACCAATTGTTTGGACTACTAACGACGAAAATATGAGTTATGGTGCACAGCAAAGCTTTTTGTCAAGTTTAAAGACCAACGGTGTATTTTAATCTATTAACAATTAACAAGCAAAAACTATTGAGGAGATTTATTTTACATACCAAACTTTTCTTACATACCAAGGGACTCATCTCCACCATCCATCTAAAAAAAATCAATGGCTGAGATTAAAAGTATTTTATTATTTCACCTATTTTTTATAATTTAAATATCTTTTAAACCGTTAATCGTTAAGTGAAAATATTAACACCGTCGCGAAGAGCATTTAATTATCTTTCTATAGACGGGCACTTTGATATATTTTCGAAAAAAGGAAAAAAATCATTTTTTTCACCTTTTTTCGTCTTTTTTTACATTATTTGAAATCTGCATGAAAAAAATCATATATGATTAAACACTAATTTGAATATCACATGTGATATTAGTGTTAAATCATATATGATATGTGATATCACATGTGATATGATATGTATATCATATGTGATATTACACTAATATCACATGTGATATTACACTAATATCACATGTGATATTATATATCATATATGATTTAACACTAATATCACATGTGATATTCAAATTAGTGTTAAATCATATATGATTTTTTAATGCAAATTTCAGTAATGTAAAAAAACGAAAAAACTTTAAAAAAAAAGGTGAAAAATACGATTTTTTTTTGCGAAAGTATATCAAAGTGCCTATCTATAGAAAGATAATTAAATGCTTGTCGCAATGATGTTTGTTTTTTTGCTTAACGATTAGCGGTTTGAAAGTTATTAATATTCGAAAAAAGAGAATGAAAGTGGGTTTTTTAAATTGTTGTGATTAATCTCATCTATTAGATCATATAAAAATGGATGGTGGAGATTGATCCCTTGGTATGTAAATAATCTTTTGTCCTCAAATGATCTTAAATCTAAACATATACTTAAACTAAGTATACTAAAATGGGTAAAAACTAAGTATGTGCTAAAATGGGTAAATACAAGTATATACTAAATGGGTAAATACTAGCAAATGGTTTTGACCCATAACCCATAGTTTTATATATACCACTTAACCAAGTTCATTGTATCTAGAAAGAAAACCATGGATCAACCCATAACCCATGACCCATGACCCATAACCAAAAATACCCATGGGCAAAGAGGAGCGGACCACGGATCCCTAGCGTTGTGCTAGCCGGGGATCCGTGGGATCCGGGGAACAGAAGAGAATTTCCTTTATAAATAGAGAGCCATTTCTTCCTCTCTACACATGACTTTTACACACATACTTCCCCAAAATATTCTAACCCTCTAACCTCAGATCTAAGTGATCTATGTAGTTTGTCTTTTGTTTTTGTGTGATCTACTAGGTTCCTCTTAAAGGAGAGATCACCACTTCTTGAAGACGTGTAAGCTCAAGTCCATGAGTTGCTATGCTTCGTCATCATCAAGACTACTAAGGTTCTCTTGTTGATAGTTCTTCCTTTCTCCATAGATGTTGGGTTGAAGGCATTAGTGAAGAATGCCGAAAGAGTCAAGATGAAAGCATTAGTGAAAGGTGCTCATCATCCGTGTCAAAGCATTAGTGAAGGATGCTAAAGGTGTCAAGACGAAGGCATTAGTGAAGGGCGCCAAGCGTTGTGTCAAAGGAATTAGTGAAGGATCCCAAAGAATTAAATTAAGTTGCATTTGGGAAGAATGCCTAGGTCGTATAATCGATGAGGTGCATCGTTATACATATATGTATTTGTTTATCTTCAAGGATGGTGATATCCTTGATGGTGTTGTAACAAGGAGAAGATCTCCTTGAGATTAGGTGTTGTGTCGTGAAGGGTAGTAGTTCCTCCATAGTAATGGAACTAGGTGCTTAGCCTAGTACCTAATAAAGGGTAGGCGACGTTGTGAAGGATTAGTTCTCCTAAGGTGTGAAAGAACTCGGTGGTTAGCCTAGCACCGTATAAAGGGTAGGCGACGTTGTGTTAGGTGTGGTTCGCCTTGGTGTGAAAGAACTCGGTATTTAGCTTTGTACCGGAAAAAGGTTAAGCGACGTTGTGAAGGCTTCTCCGCCACAAGGAGTTGGTGTAGTGCTTACGAACTCTCGAGTAGGTGACTCGGGGAGTGGAGTAGGGCAAGGAAGGTGTCCTTGTAGCCGAACCATTATAAATAACTTGTGTTGTGGTGATGTGCTTCTTACTCTTTATATTTCATTACACGTTTATATATCCATCTATCAACGTCCAACATAAACAATCAAATAGATTGACATAAGTCGATATAAATATTTAAAATGAAGTTTTAAATTGGTAAAACTATTCAACCCCCCCTTCTTGTTTTTCACAATTGGTATCAGAGCTTCGTTACCAAGTTTTTTAAAGTATATTGTACTTTAAAGACTTGATACGATCCGTGTATGTTTGAAAACTACAAAGAAGAATTATCTTCGCCATATTTTAAAATCACTATATTGTTTATTGTTGGGCAATGATAGAATGCTCTAACGTTTTTTTTCCCTAAGCATTATCCATACTTGGATTTGGAATTACCAAGAAGAGCATAAAGAATTCATCCAAATATTTCTTTTCGCAAAAAGAATATTTAGCCAAGCATTATCCATACTTGGATTTAGAGTTACCAAGAAGAGCATAAAGAACTTATCTAAATATTTTCTTTCGCAAAAAGAATATTTAGCCAAGGTATGATTACTAATCACTTGCTTTTAATTTTATTATTGAAATCTTAGTTGCATGATTTATTAGTAATTGTTTTAGTAGTTATCAATATTAAAGTCATCATCAAAAATAGTATTCTTCGACTTATTTGTAGAAACTACAATTTCGTAATAATGACATTTTGGTCATTTGATAACCATTATCATTATTCATCACAAAGAATTTATTGACACTTCATCCATGTCAATAAATTTCCATGTGAAAATTCTTATGTTATAATAAAATGGGATTTTATTATAATGTTTGAAAAGCTTCCCAAGAATTATGGCTAATTCTTAAAAAGGGAACCTCGTCTAATAGGAATAGTACTGAATCTTCAAAAACCTCAAATCACAAGTTTTAGAACCTTAAACACCAAAACATTAGGCTTTTTAGAACTCCCAAACCTTAGTTATCAAGGAATGTTTGAGCTGATTTTTGCTGTTATGCCGGATCCCTCGGTTTACACTAGCCGGATCCCAAATGAGAGGGATCCGCGGGATCCGTGCAACAGAAGACAGTATATGATCAAGAATGATCACTGTGGATGTTCCACAATAATACTCACCTCAAAGACTCACGAACAAAAACCCAGGTACTGTTCATAGGAGCAAATTGATCATTCTTCTCAAGTCTAACAATCACTTGTGTAAGTATAATCTTCACTACATTGTTAATTTAATTCCTTGATTCTTAGAATTACAATTTCTTCATCTTTAAGAGTTGGGTTCAAATGGGTTTATTATAATTTGTCACCACATTGTTTTCTAAGATAATCTAAATCAAAGAATTAACATTGTTAATACAAATTAAACACATTTCTTGAACTCAACAAAGATGATGAGAGCAAAATTGTGATCAAACCCTCTAGGCTACTATTCACCATTAACACCACATTGGGGTTGTATTGTTTAGGGATATCATGCCTAGCAACAAGCAACAAGACTACCAAGACACCGCCCACTACATACCCATGTATCATAGAAAAAATGGTCTAAGTCCGGACGATAGAAAGGCCTTTAAGTTGCTCGAAAGGAGACTCTTTCATGAAGGTAGAGTTGTTGATCCATCATTTCTTGCAAATACCGACGTAAGGGAAGTTTTTGCAACTATTGGGTTTGATTGTTTATTGGATATAAATGAACAAATTTTCCCGGTCTTTGAGCTTGAGTTTTACAAGACAATGGGGATAATTAGAAATGATGACGGGTCCATCTCAATTGAATTCACCATCAATGAGCGAGAGTTTAGTCTTTCACTTATAGAGTTTGGAAGAATTATAGGAGTTCCATATCAAGGCATTTGTATGTACTCAAATGAATGGTCTTTGGAACAACTACACACAATGGTTGATCATCATGATATTTACTACAATTTGATCCCGGAAGCAACCACGGTGAGGGACACCGTGTTCATGCCAAGAGCCTCACCATCAAGAGTCACAAGGAAGTCAAAAGTGATCCATAGGGATCCTTTTCAAATGGAGCTTTCGGAAATGTATGCATTGTATAGGAAGTGGGAGGATGTGATAAGAGAAAACGTGGTGTGCCTAGTAGGGAACAAGGACCACCCCAACGCATGTCTAAGCTTCATGATCTATTGCCTAGTGACCAATACTCAATTCAACCTTGCCTACTACATGGTAAAAAGAATGGCAAGTGTTAGAAGCATGGACAAGATGGTGCTTCCGTACGCAATGCTTTTAACCCGTCTCGCCAAATTCATCTTTGCTTTAGACCCTTCTCCACAATCCCTTGATCATAGCTTTTGCAATAAGGTTATGGTACCATTGACCGAAGGTAGAACAACAAGGTTTATGGTGGAAGGCAAGAGACCACACCCACCCACGGACTCCTCGGACGAAAGGGAAAGGCAAGGAGAAGGTGGAGATGAAGGGAGTAGTAGCAACCCACTCGCAAATATCGATCTTGACCCCTTGGACTACATCAACCAATTGCCAAACATCCCAAATGAATCACCCGAATGGCAACAAACCAAGGGAATCTTCAAATGCTTCGCCAATTTCTTAAAGAAGAAGAAGTGAAGATAGTTTGATAAAGAGTGGAGGACGGGTGAAGAAGTGAAGAAGGAGGAGAAAGGTAAGGTTTGAAGAATCAAACTTTTGATGAACAATTTCAAAACAATGGTTTGTAAACGTTTTAAATTATACTTGTAGTTTGTAGGTATTGCCATATCATGGCACTAAACAATCCTAACGTAGGTACTTGGAAAATGAGATTTTACGACCCTTTGAATGGTCGTCGTCACTCATTCTAGGAATTCTAGCTATCTCTACTTTGCCATACATCATAGTAGTTGTGCTCGTACATTTAGTTCCCATAGAAACAACTAGGAAGAGCATTTACTAAGAAGTGCAAAATTGCACATTTGCTGAAAGCCTTCTGATCTGCAGTAGGCAGATCTCAGCATTTGTACTAGACGGATCCCTCCCAAAAGGGAACCGTGGGATCCGTGGTATCTGATATGCAATACAGATTTAGGTACATCAAAACATTCTATTAGATAACCTCCAACAAGTCAAACATAAGATACTAGAGCCAACTAAGTTTTTCTCAAATAGTTGAAGATCTCACTCTCATCCATGACCTATCTAGGATACATCTTTGAAATATTTTTGATTTTTCAACTAGTCAAAACTCACCATAATTCCGCTCTAACACTCACACATTATCTATCACTCTTGATAGCACTTAGTTAGGTATATCTTTCAATTTTAGCAAATTGATCTCAATCATCTTTCAATCAAAATTAAGGTCAAAAATTGGTTTTTCATTTCTTTTTATTTTTAAGGATTTTAGTAAATTCCTATTAGGACATCATCTGACTTCTAGGACTTGTTATCATCATTTCTCCATATAAAATTAAATGGAATCATTGTCAAACATATAGTTAGACTACCCAAGGTCAAATTTTCTTGGCCAAAACCATCATTAAGCACCATTACTTGTTATGGTTAAGGATTTGAGATATCCAACAGCTAAAGACTTCAAAATTAAGTCAAACTCTCGAAATCCATTAATAACTAACCTTACAAAAGCAAAATGATTTCACCTAGACCCTGTCTGATAGCCGGATCCCTGGTCTTTAACCAGGCGGATCCCTACTGAGAGGGATCCGCGGGATCCGTAGATGCAAAGAGCATAAATCAGCTCCTATATTCAAACTCATGTCACCTTTTGGTTCTCTAACCACTCTTAGCATACATTAATTATCCTCCTAGAGCTGATCAAAACCTCAAGAGCATGCTTAGTCTTCTAAGTGGTCAAGAATTTGATTCCCAAATTCAAATTACTCTTTATAAACCAAACAATCTTAGGTTTATGGCACCATCCTCAATTACCTTTCAAAAATCAGAAATTAGAAGCTCACATTAGCACCTTCATCACCATGACTAAGGCTCTTAGCAACAACTCCTCAAACATAGGATCATCCCAAAGAAAGGGTCAAATGATCCATGAAATTTCATCCACCGAAACATCTCCCATTAGAGATAATGACTCTAGAATCCCACCTCATCAAACCCATCCAACAAAAGCTAAGAGAACCGCAAGGATTAGCATCAAACCTTTCCAACTAGAAAAAGGATCATTTAGTTCCAAACCAAACATGGCTAGTTCTAGCAAGCCATCAAAACCTTCATTCATTGAAACTGGACTACACTCCTTGAATGAGCCTCTTCCTCATCCAAACATATATTCATTGTTGCATTCATCACCAAGAACCTCCCATTCACCAACCTTTTCATTAAATCGGGAACCACCTACTAGCCCATCATGGGAGACAAGGAACAACCTTGATCATATGGAAGAAGTTCCATTACCACCCTCATTTTTAGAACCTCTCCCTACTTCTCAAAATGAAGACCCTCAAACACACATTGAGCCCCCTCAAAACATCCCTTTTCCTTCGGGGGCAAACCAAGACAATATTTGCTCAAATTGTCTAAAAACTCAAGGACTTGTTCAAGAAGTACGAAATGAGATACATTTCATGTTCAATCATCTTCTTGCAAAGTTGGATCAATTCAACAAGTCCACCCATCCCTAGACTTAAGCACATTGTCACATTCTAAGTCTCATAATGAGATTAGCATTAGTAGCACTTGTTTGGCTAGTTCATTCTCTTAGTTTTAGAGATTTGGTCGTGTATCTCTTGTTTTATTGAATGAATACTTATATGCTATGATTATTTTTGTTGTGCTTGATATATTGTACATATATCTCATTTTCTCAAAATAGCATTCCTTGACATTTCTTCACTGCTGAAGATACTGTCAAACAGATAGTCGGATCCCTTCCAGATAACTAGACGGATCCCTCCTTGAAGGGAACCGTGGGATCCGTGGTACAGGAGCACAAATTTATACTAACTTGAGTCTCATTTGCAAGAAATTATGCACTATACACTTGTTTTTCTAACCTTTGTTTTGTAGTTATTCAAAATACACATGAAGATATTGACACCATAAAGCTAGGGGGAGTTTTGTGTCAAACGACATTGCAAAATCATTTGCAACTTAATCCAATTTTGGATTACACTTCATGACATCCCATTGCAACATTGCAATATTCAAGGGGGAGCACATTCTCGTCACTTAGACGAACCATTTGCAAACTTAATTGCAAACACAATTAGTTTATTTTACGTTATGTCCTTGACGCCCTTACATAGGGATGGACTCGTCAAGGGGGAGTTAAGACGAGTACCATTCCTGTCACTTGCTCTCTTTACATTTTTTACATTTTTCTTATAAAAAATTGTGTTAGTTTCTTTTAACACTTTTTGTTTCGACAAAAAGGGGGAGAAGAAAGTAAAAACTACAAATTCAAATTTTTACGAATTTTAGATTTTTCCTTAAAATAATTTTATGTTTTTTCATCAACAAAAAGGGGGAAATTGTGAATACAAATAAGCCGTAAAAACGTTTATTTATATTTTACGATCTTCTAATGTTTTGTCGATAACAAATGTAAAATCATTTTAACGAAACAAATAGAGTACGTAAATAGTTTGAGTTAATAGTTTTCTAACACACTTACGCTCTCACATAAAACACTAAAACAAGTATAAGTGATTTTATGATTTAGATACATATGTACAACAACTAGTGTTTACATATTGGGTTAAACATATACTTAAACTAAGTATACTAAAATGGGTAAAAACTAAGTATGTGCTAAAATGGGTAAATACAAGTATATACTAAATGGGTAAATACTAGCAAATGGTTTTGACCCATAACCCATGGTTTTATATATACCACTTAACCAAGTTCATTGTATCTAGAAAGAAAACCATGGATCAACCCATAACCCATGACCCATGACCCATAACCAAAAATACCCATGGGCAAAGAGGAGCGGACCACGGATCCCTAGCGTTGTGCTAGCCGGATCCCTTGTGGTAGGGATCCGTGGGATCCGGAGAACAGAAGAGAATTTCCTCTATAAATAGAGAGCCATTTCTTCCTCTCTACACATGACTTTTACACACATACTTCCCCAAAGTATTCTAACCCTCTAACCTCAGATCTAAGTGATCTATGTAGTTTGTCTTTTGTTTTTGTGTGATCTACTAGGTTCCTCTTAAAGGAGAGATCACCACTTCTTGAAGACGTGCAAGCTCAAGTCCATGAGTTGCTATGCTTCGTCATCATCAAGACTACTAAGGTTCTCTTGTTGATAGTTCTTCCTTTCTCCATAGATGTTGGGTTGAAGGCATTAGTGAAGAATGCCGAAAGAGTCAAGATGAAAGCATTAGTGAAAGGTGCTCATCATCCGTGTCAAAGCATTAGTGAAGGATGCTAAAGGTGTCAAGACGAAGGCATTAGTGAAGGGTGCCAAGCGTTGTGTCAAAGGCATTAGTGAAGGATCCCAAAGAATTAAATCAAGTAGCATTTGGGAAGAATGCCTAGGTCGTATAATCGATGAGGTGCATCGTTATACATATATGTATTTGTTTATCTTCAAGGATGGTGATATCCTTGATGGTGTTGTAACAAGGAGAAGATCTCCTTGAGATTAGGTGTTGTGTCGTGAAGGGTAGTAGTTCCTCCATAGTAATGGAACTAGGTGCTTAGCCTAGTACCTAATAAAGGGTAGGCGACGTTGTGAAGGATTAGTTCTCCTAAGGTGTGAAAGAACTCGGTGGTTAGCCTAGCACCGTATAAAGGGTAGGCGACGTTGTGTTAGGTGTGGTTCGCCTTGGTGTGAAAGAACTCGGTATTTAGCTTTGTACCGAAAAAAGGTTAAGCGACGTTGTGAAGGCTTCTCCGCCACAAGGAGTTGGTGTAGTGCTTACGAACTCTCGAGTAGGTGACTCGGGGAGTGGAGTAGGGCAAGGAAGGTGTCCTTGTAGCCGAACCACTATAAATAACTTGTGTTGTGGTGATGTGCTTCTTACTCTTTATATTTCATTACACGTTTATATATCTATCTATCAACGTCCAACATAAACAATCAAATAGATTGACATAAGTTGATCTAAATATTTAAAAGGAAGTTTTAAATTGGTAAAACTATTCAACCCCCCCTTCTAGTTTTCCACAGAAGTATCAATAGCTAATATAGAAACTAGTCTACATAATTGGAATATACCTAGAGTAGAAGTTAAAACTTTATATAAACAAGGAACTTTTGATTGGCTTCAAAGTTATTCTATCAAAACAACTGAGAAGACTATACCTTTATTAAGAAATCAACAAGAAATAAAATTATTTTCTGCAAAAGCTATAAATGAACATAGAAAAACTTATAAATTCTTACATATAGGATTAGTTCAAGTAGCTATAAAACCTATGACAAGATTAGGTATTAATGCTCCCATATGTGTTGTATTAAGAGATGCTAGGTTAACCAATTTTAATCAGTCCTTATTAGCCTTAGGAGAATCTAATATATGTAATGGTCCAATATATTTTCAAGCTTATCCTGATTATACAATATCTTTATTTGATAAAAACATATTAGATGTGTTAACATTAAATTTACAGTTAAAAGAAATTGAAATAAAAGAAGGATCTGATCCGTTAGTCTTGATATATAGAGTATATTATAAAACTATGACTACTACTATAGAACCAAAATATAAAAAAGAAAAATCAGTTAATGAAACTCTACTTATAGAATCTAATTTTCAAAATTCTAATATAACTGTTCCTAAGAGAATCAAATGGGATGAAATTATTAGAAATCAAACATGGAATTTTAAAGAAATTATAGATCCTAAGCCTTTAGAAATCAATAGTCAAATAAATAATATTATAGATCATTCTAATGGAAATATAGATATAACTTTTGAATACAATAAAGCAGGTTCAGCTAGACATTCAATGTATGTCCCATCTACGTCAAATGATAATTCAAATTTAAGAAGAACACAGTCTATGAAATTAAAAGGAGTAAATTTTGGTACATCAATTCCTAAACCTTTATATGAAGATGACAATATAAGTGATGATTTTAGCGATCAACCATCTAGATCTGAAGTAGAATATTATAGGGAAAATTATGAGTGATACAAAAACACAATTAAGAAATAATAAAAATCAAGAAAATATTAATTATTTAAAAAGATTATATAGACAAGAAAGATCAATAAGGATAGAAATAAAATACGTTGAAAATATGAAAAAGGAAAAACAAATATATTATGGTTTTCAAAATTATGATGTTAATTGGACTATAAAAGTATTACGAGATAATTTAAAAATTAATCAAAGTATGATAAGAGTTGTAAGATCAGAACTAATTATTTCTTAGAAATGAGTTTATATCAATACGAACTTAAGAAACAAATAGTGCATTATCAAGAATATATTTCAAGAAATAATAAATCAATAAAAATATTTAAAGAAGAATTATATACAAGAGAATATGTTATTAGTAGAAAAGCGCATAAAGATATGATCATAAGTTTAGTTTTACAAAATCTTCGTTTAAAAGAAAAATTAGAACAAATAAAAAGATTAATTCATTAAAACATGGAACATATAAATAATATTCCTTTTAAAATGGAAATAAAATTTCTAAAAGATGAAATGTTTAATAATTATAATAATGAAAAGTTAATACGATATTATTTAAAATTTGATGAAAAAGAAAGAATGATGCATAATATAGAATGACAACTATATATTGTTAATAATGAAGAAAATATTCCATTCTTCACATGGTTTCACTTATATAGTATAGAACAGAAAATCAATTTCCCCTTTACAGAAAAAATGAAAGTTACCACAGAAGAAATAAATAAAGTATATTATGATCCAAAATCAAATAATCCTATCATAAGTCAACATCCTCCATGTAAAGATATTACAATTAAAAGAAATAATGAAGAATATATAGGACAACCTTTAGGTAAGCATGATAATAACGATAAAAAATCATTATCAATAATAATATATCAAAATAATCATACAAATAAAATGCTAAATACTATAGGACAACAATTGGATAGAATGGAAAATAAAAAACAAGTTAGTACGTCACAAACTAAAGAAAAGATAGTAGAAATAGAAGAAAATCCTTTATTTGTACCATATAGTATGGACACAACAATTAATTTAGGAAAACAAGATTCTATATTAAAAGAAATTGAAAATAAATTATCTAAGTTAAATATATCCAATGAAAAAATAAATGTTATAAATAAAAATGATTCAGAAGATAATATATCAGAATTAGAAGAGCAATTTGATTTTAAAGTAAATAAAATAAAGTATAATACATATACACCAAATCCAGAAACAATAAATTATTATCCTAGACCCACACCACCAGATTTACAATATGAAGAACGACATACTTTAGTACAATCTAGATATGATGGTAGTTGTATATATGAATGGAATATAGATGGTTGTTCAGAATATCAAATTATAAACTTGTTACAAGAAATGACTATGGCCTCTAATGCTTATAAGTCACATAATAAAGATGATGAACAACGAGTTTTTAAGGCATTAATTAGTGGCTTTACAAGAAGTTTAAAAAGATGGTGGGATATGTATGTTTCACAAGAAGAAAGAGAAGCAATATATGCTGCTAAAAAGACTATTATTAAGGAAGAAAATGGTCAACAAATACCAACCGAGATGAATGACTTAGTTAATACTTTAATTTTTGCTATACTTAAGAACTTTGTAGGAAACCCAGCAGCTTTTCAAGATAGAAGTGCTACTATTTTATTAAATCTAAATTGTAGAAAATTACAAGATTTCAGATGGTATAAAGAAGCATTTTTGTCAAAAGTAATGCTTAGGTCTGATTGTAAAGAAGCATATTGGAAAGAAAGATTTATAGCAGGTTTACCTAAATTATTTGCCGAAAGAATAAGAAATAAATTAAATATTGAATATAATAATTATATACCATATAAAGAACTAACTTATTGAGAAATTATAAATTATGTAAATCAAAAGGCTTTGGCTATATGTTCAGATCTAAAATTAAGGGCTAAAATTAAAAAGGAAGGTATTAATAACAGAAACGAATTAGGAAATTTTTGTGAACAATATGGATATGAACCTTTAAAATTACCATCATCTAGTAATAAGAAATATAGAAAAGAGAAAAGATATAAAAAAATTTAGAAAACCTAGTAAAAAATATATACAAAATAATAAATCATATGAAAACTATAATAAAAAATACAAAAATAGGAAAAATAAAAATACCTATAACAAAGAAACAAAAGATACGATAATATGTTATAAATGTAGAAAACCTGGTCATACATCTAGAAATTGCTATACTAAGAAGAAAATAAATGAGTTAAATATACCAAAAGAATATAAAGAGCAAGTTCTTAAAATGATGATAAAGGAAGAATCCAGTGAATCAGATATATCAGATTATGAAGAAGATGATTTGAATATAGTAGAAAATGAATCAAGTAATAGTAATGAATCAGAAGAATGTGAATGTTTAGGTAACTGTATTTGTGAATATAAAACAAATGGTATAACTGATGATAGTGAAGAAATTAAAATATTAATAGAATTAATGGAAAAAATAGAAGATAAAGAAATTAAAAGAGTATATTTAGATAAATTAAAAGAAAAAATAAAAGAAAATAAAACAATAGATGAAACACAAGATTATAACCTTATGGAAATATTTAAAAGATTTAATAAAGATACTAAACCTATTACGATACCAGAATTACAGGAGGAATTAAAAACAGTTAAAGCAGAAATAGCTAGTATAAAACAAAGAATGAATATATTAGAAAAAGATAAAAAGAAAGGAATTGGGAGTAAGGATACAGAAACACCTAACAATGCAGAAACATCTAACAATTTAGTTATAAGTAATATACAAAGTATTAGCACTCAAAGATGGTATATTAAAGTAAATATAGTAATAAATAATGAATATAAGTTATCATTAATTGCTTTAGTAGACTCTGGAGCAGATTTAAACTGTATACAAGAAGGATTAGTCCCAACTAATTATTATGAAAAATCATCACAAAGACTATCTTCTGTTACCGGATCTAAATTAATGATAGGATATAAATTATCAAATGTTCGTGTATGTAACAATAATTATTGTTATAAAACAAATCTAATATTAGTTAAAAATATGGGTTCTCAACTTATTCTAGGACAACCATTTATAACACAATTATACCCATTTAAAGTTAGTGAAAAAGGATTAACTGTTAAAGTCTTAGGGAAAAAGATATTATTTGAATTTGCTATGCCAATGATAACTAAGGAAATAAATATTATTGATAATAAAAAGAAACATATAGAATATTTAATAAACGAAATAAATGATAAAAGAATACATGATCATTTACAAAGTACCATTATACAAAGTAAAATAAAACAGATAGAAGAAAATTTTAAAAAGAATGTTTGTGCTACCATTCCAAATGCTTTCTAGAAAAGAAAACAACATATTGTTAGTCTACTGATCGGGTCTGAACCGTCAAGTTTTATCACACAAGCTAACCACTTGTGAATGGTCAACCGTAATAAACTTCAAACAGCTTAGAAACAATACAATTATGATCTGGAGAGTATAGTGTTTCCACAGGTCGTTAAGTCCCACGGAGACTGAATGGTGTTTGAACACTTTCAGGTGTCGAATAATCACTAAGGATAGTGATCAGTAAGGATTGTGAATGATAATTACACCTAAAAAGAAAGTTTTGTAAATTACAGGGGCTTAAATGCAAATTAAAGAAAATTAAAAAGCTAAAATATATTAAATAAACGCTATCACTATTTTTAAAATGATGTTTTTCTTGATTTATAAAACAAAATAACTTAAATAAACTATTTTAACTAAAACGTAAACTTAAATTATCTAAAAATGTGACCTAAAATGAAAACGTGCGTTATGTATAAAAATTACGAAAAGTGCGCAAGTAAAAACGTAAAATTTTTGAAATAAAAGTCCTACAAGTGTAAAAACAATTTTCTTACTTAATATATGACAAAAGAAAATTTTAGAAAAAAGATTTATATTTTTTTGACTTTTATATTTTTTATTATGAATTAAATTCTATTTTAAACTAATTAAATGATTAAAAATACTAAAACTATTCGGAAAAATCTGAAACTTTTTTATAAAATACTTATTAACAATACAAAGCTAGGAAAATTACAAAAGATGTAAAAGCTTGTTTAAATAAGCTGTAAATAAGCTAAGTTATTCGAATAAGCTAAAAGAACAAAAACGGGTTATGTATTAAATGATGCAAGATACAACCAGTCAAAGACCCAAGGGCAGATGGTATGTGTGTGGTGTGGTGAGTTGGGTGGCCAGGGTTCGAATCCCAGCAATGACTTTTTTGTTAAATATATTTTTTTTTAACTTTTTCTTTTTTAAACCTACTTAACTACTTAAAATATGAAACTTTAATGAAGACAAAAATTTTCAAACCTAAAAATAAGCTGTTTAGAAGCTTAAAAGCTCAACAGTGGGCTTTTAAGCTTATTTTAATGATTTTTAGCTCAAATAAACTTGAAATAAGCTTCTCAGAAGGAAACAAAAGTACAATAAGCTATAAACAAGCTAAATGAACTTATATTAATCTAAAGGACACAAATAATCACACTGAAAAGCTACTAATAAGCAAATAAGCACTAACTCCAAACCTTTCTACCAAACAGGCCTGCACACTTTTTCTAGGCCAATTTAAGCTAAGGAAATAAGCCTAAAAGTTCAAAATAAGCACTGAGGTATTTATATGGGTTGGTAAGCTTTCTAAAAAGCCAAAACTCACACACTGGGGACCACTGGAGAGCTTATGAAGAGCTTGTGAAAAAGGCTTGCTAACACTGAGTTATCATGTTTATACAGAAATGGGACAAACAATAAGCTTGTTGCAGCCCTAGTAAATAAGCTAGAAAATGAAATTTTAAGCTTGGGACCTTAAGATGGCTAGGTTAGCTACACAAAGAACCAAATTTCACAAGCTATGGTTTACTATTAAGCTTTTTATGAGCTTGTGAAAATGGTTAGCAAATCTGTGCACATGGCACTTTTCAGACAAGGTGCTTGAAATAAGCTAAGAATTAAGCAGTTAAATAAGCTAATTGAAAATTATAAAAAATACAGTGATTAAGATGAGCAACTAAAGTTTATAATCCTAAAAGCTCAAATCCAAAATCCTAACAGTAAGTGAACAAGAAAATCACCAAGTTTATTCAAAAACTGCAATTAGAAAAATTTGACTTTTTAATTATACTAAGAGTTTGACTTTTATGAACTTGGGATTGATCCTACTCACTTATTATGTTATATTATTGTATAATAAGATTAGATTAAGCTATGTTAACAAGTTTTAAGCTACTGTGATGATTTTTATAACTTAAATCCAAACAGTGAACTAATAAAGAGAGATTAAAGGTAACTTTGACTTTCTTATCAAATAAAGACTGGTTTTTCTTATTTATATGAGCTATATGGTACTTAAGTGACACAAAACAATAACAAGCAACAACTCAAACACTCTCTAAAACAGTTAACAAGGCAAATCCAATCACCACTTTATAAAACTGTTTTGATGTTTTTCAAAAGATTTCACAGATTTAGACCATGCAAATGATTAAAAACTTTATATTATCACTTAATGAGACTATATAAGCATTAAAAAACAATAATAATAACATTAAATTAAGAAATTTCACTTATGCTATATTAACTGTTAAAATAAAACTTTTACTAACTACAAATTAAAGAGAACAAGTAACTGGTTTTAATACTTAATTATACTTAACTATGACTAATAAACATGAACATACAGAGATTTAAACTAATGAACAATTCAAACAGTGAAATGCCAAAAATGGAGAATTAAGCTTACAAGTTGGATTCCAAGTGAAAACTGAAAACTAGTGCTTGAAAACACTTCCTATAGCTTCCCAAGAAGCTCTAAACCAAAGGGCAATCCATTATTAACCCTGATCCAGCTGTGATTACCATTTCTTGTGATTTTTGATTTTTGACTGATTTTTTTGTATTTTCTTGTATTTTTTCTTTTTGCTTCTAAACTGATTTTAATGGGTTTCTAATAGCTCACATAAGCTATATAGGAGCTTATGTGATCTTATAAGTCCACAGCAACAACTAATAACAACATTAGAACATATGAGAATTTTTGAACTTGAAATTGTATAAACTGAAATTGGAACTTAAACACTGAAATTTATTATTGAAAAAGATTATACATACACTGAGATGACTTAAAAAAGTACTTGAAAGCTTTAAATAACACTGGAAATTTAAAATTAACTAGTTCGACATAAATAAACTAAAATTACACTTGATATCTTTCCACATTGCCTCCTATCTTCTTTATAGAGATCTTTTTGACTTGGTGTCGACCTCTGAACATTTCCCACTTGACTTCAGCCCTTGAATTCATCAATTACACCAGAATCACACACATGGCATTTTTGGCGGGAAAAGTCGTTTTGAGTGGGTTTTTGCAATTAATGCAGTTTGGTGTTTTGTGGAGGTGTTAGGGAGTTGGTAAACAGCTGTGGAGATATGGTAGACAGGTGGAGAGGTGGGAAAATGGTGGTAAAACCACCTGGTTTTGGGTTTGCAGAGGTGGGAGAGACGAGTGTACAGTGTTTCTGGTTTGGCGGGTTTTGACCTGGTTTGACCCGTTTGATATTATAAGTGGGGGGTCAAAATTGTATATTGGCAGGGCAAAGAGGATTTTGGCCTAGCTCAAGGGTCAAAGGCCAAGGGTCAAGATATTTGGTTTGGGCTTGTGTATGGGCTGGATATGGATTTTTGTTTGTGTTTGTTAATAATACAAGGGTCCGTTTGTCTAAGCTTGTTAACACAAGGACCAATCATGCAATTCGGCCAAACTTGAGGGACTAATCTGTCACTTTTCCAAAGTAATTACAAGGACCAAACTTGTCATTTATGAATAGTACAAGGATAACATTTGATTATTTTCCTTTTTTAAATATCCAAGGACCAATTTTAACACTTTTGTAAAGTTGAGGGACCTTTTCTGCCATTTGACCAAAGATTCATTCAAGGACCATTTTTGACAACTTAGAATATTTCAGGGACCTTGAATGATATTTTTCTTTATTTTGATTTACCAGGGACTGTTTTTGACAACTTTTGAAACTTGGGGGACTAAAACTGCCAATTATGCAAACTTGATACGTTTTTCATCTGATTTTGATATTTTTGCATTTAAAACACATAAAACACTTATTTGTGATATTTTTATCATTTTGATGCATTTCTGAGTGTTTTTCAGATGTTTTTGTAGTTTAAATGGTACAAAAATGATGAGTATTTAGACACTCATCAATCTCCCACACTAAGATATTGCTAGTCCCTAGCAATGTTTTGAGAAAACTTAATGGATTTTGTCTCTTTACCAAAAGCCATTACTTCTGGAGTAGCCAATTGTTTCAGTTCAAGTAAGAACCTTGGTACAATGATAACCAAATGATTTTGAGCAAATCACCAGCTTTCAACGGTTTTGATTTGTCTTTACCAGAAGCCGTTTGCTTCTGGACTAGCCAACTCTTAGATAAAATATCTTTGGTGAGTCGATTACCAATTATGGTTTTCCAACTGCCTTTACCACAAGCCATAAACTTGCGGGCTAGCCAACTCTTCACTAGTTAAAGATATGGTGAGCTGAACACCATACAATTTTGGGCAAATTGCAAGCCGTCAACGGATTTGAGATATCTTTACCAAGAGCCGTTTGCTCCTGGATTAGCCAATCCTTATGTGTGTTAGACATGGCGGACTGATTACCATTTGCTGAGTAAGTGAAAAACACTTACTCCAAAAAAAATTTTGGCCAAAAACGGGGGAATTGGGTGGTATAATTACATGATAAAATTCGTGAGAATTCCCCCCCACACTAGAAATGAATATTTCCCTCAATATTCAAAGTACCGGCGGTTATGCCGAAACATAGAACGTAAAAGGGAAATACTACGGCCATTATTTTATTTTTGATATATACACACATTTTTTTTTTTTTTTTTTTTTTTTTTTTTTTTTTTATAGAAGATTTTATATACAACAGCGGGGGGCAACTCCCCCACACTAGGGTGGTAGAAAATAGAAAGAAGTCAGAAATATGGGTGAAAACCCATATGGTGTGCTACTGTTTTTGATTACCGAGTCACTAGCTTGACTCGATCCCCGCATTCATTGGTTCATGGGGAAAGTTTGTAGATCTGGGATAACCACGGGTCGAATGTCCTCTCCAAAATAATGCTTTAATCGATGACCATTCACTTTAAAATTTGGACCATCGGGCTGAGATAACTCAATGGTACCATAAGGATAAACCTTAGAAATAGTAAATGGACCAGACCAACGGGACTTGAGCTTTCCCGAGAAAATCTTCAATCTTGAATTGAAAAGAAGGACTCGATCACCAACGTTGAAAACGCGGTTCTTGATTTTAGAGTCATGAATCTTCTTTGTCTTTTGTTTGTAGATCAAAGAGTTCTCGTATGCTTGATCACGGAGTTCATTTAATTCATTCATTTGAACTTTCCGGTGATCACCAGCTGTCTGAATATCGAAGTTTGCATGTTTCAAGGCCCAGTATGCTTTGTGCTCAAGCTCAATCGGCAGATGACATGCCTTTCCGTATACTAGCTTGTATGGAGTACACCCGATTGGTGTTTTATAAGCTGTACGGAAGGCCCAGAGTGCGTCATCTAGTTTATCCGACCAGGATGCACGGTTTTCGCCTACTGTCCTTTCAAGAATTCTTTTAATCCCTCGGTTGGAAACTTCCACTTGCCCACTTGTTTGGGGGTGGTACGCAGTAGAGAGACGGTGGGTTACACCATACTTTTGCATGACTCTATCAAATTGGTCATTGCAGAAATGTGTACCACGATCACTGATTATAGCTCGCGGAGTTCCAAACCTAGCAAAAAAAGATTTTAAAAATTTCACAACAACTCGGGCATCATTGGTAGGTAAAGCTTTCGCTTCAACCCATTTTGACAAATAGTCAACGGCCACGAGTATGTATTTGTTTCCTCGAGATGATGGAAATGGCCCCATAAAGTCAATGCCCCAGATGTCAAAGATCTCACAAACTTGAATGGCATTTTGCGGCATTTCATTTCTTTGTGAGATATTTCCGTGACGTTGACAAGCGTCACAGGCTTTGACAAATTCGTGGGCATCCTTGTAAATCGTGGGCCAATAAAACCCGGAATCAAACACCTTTTTGGCGGTGTAGTTTGGACTATGATGGCCCCCGGTGGGTCCAGCATGGCAAGCTTTGAGAATGTCCATAGCTTCTTGTCCATAAATACACCGTCGGATGACTTGATCCGCACAGATTTTGAATAAGTAGGGGTCGTCCCAGAAGTAATGTTTAACATCCTTGAAGAATTTGTTCTTCTGTTGGGTCGACATCCCTTTCACTATGAAGTTACCCGCATGGTAATTTGCAAAGTCAGCAAACCATGGGGTAGTAGAGTCTCCACTAAAAGAAACCGCATTGAGTGTCTCGAGAGGAAATGTTTTATTTATTTCCTTTTTCTCGAAAACATCTTGGTGAGGGTTTTCTAGACGGGATAGATGATCAGCAGCCAGGTTCTCAGCTCCTTTTTTATCACGTATAATGATATCAAATTCTTGCAGAAGGAGAACCCAACGGAGCAATCTCGGCTTTGCATCTTGTTTTGCAAAGAGATATTTGAGAGCCGAGTGATCCGTATACACCACGCATTTGGTCAAGATTAAGTATGGCCGAAACTTCTCAAATGCATACACCACGGCTAGTAGCTCTTTTTTTGTGGTGGTGTAATGAGTTTGAGCTTCAGTCATAGTTTTACTTGCGTAGTGGATAGGCTGAAAATGCTTGGATCTACGATGCCCTAGGACTGCACCGATAGCAAAATCACTTGCATCGCACATGAGCTCAAAAGGCAAATCCCAGTCGGGAGCAACGAGAATGGGTGCTTCAGTGAGCTTTTTCTTTAATGTTTCAAAAGCTTTGATGCACTCGGGTGAGAAGATAAAGGGAGCATCTTTTACAAGAAGATGGGTCATAGGCCGGGCGATTTTAGAAAAATCTTGTATGAATCTGTGATAAAAATCGGCATGACCTAAAAAACTCCTAATACCTTTGACGGTAGTAGGATGAGGTAATTTAGCAATAACATCGACTTTTGCTCTATCTATCTCAATCCTGTTTTTTGAAATCTTATGGCCAAGGACTATGCCTTCTTTGACCATAAAGTGGCTCTTCTCCCAATTTAGACAAAGATTGGTGTCTTCACACCGTTGGAGCATTTTTTCTAAATGGGAGAGACATGCTTGAAATGAGTCCCCAATGACCGAGAAGTCATCCATAAACACCTCCATTGTTTCCCCGATCATGTCATGGGAAATGGCCATCATACATCGTTGGAACGTGCCAGGAGCATTACATAGGCCAAAGGGCATACGTCTATAGGCAAAAGTTCCGTATGGGCAGGTGAATGTAGTCTTTTCTTGATCTTGTGGATCAATGGGAATCTGAAAATAACCCGAGAAACCATCAAGAAAACAATAGTACTCGTTCCCTGCTAATCTCTCAAGCATTTGGTCCATGAAGGGTAGAGGAAAATGGTCTTTACGGGTGGCGTCATTCAACTTACGATAGTCAATGCAAACACGCCATCCCGTTACCAATCGAGTTGGAATTAACTCGTTATCTTCATTTGTGACAACAGTTATGCCACCCTTTTTAGGAACACAATGAATTGGGCTAACCCAAGGACTATCTGAGATCGGGTAAATCAATCCTGCATCAAGAAGTTTGATAACCTCCTGTTTGATAACATCATGGATTTTTGGATTTACTTTTCTCTGATGTTGAACTGCTGGTTTGAAGTCATCCTCCATCAAGATTTTGTGAGTACAAAACTCAGGGTTGATACCCTTAATGTCGGAGAGTTTCCAAGCAATTGCTTGCTTGTGTGACTTCAAGACCTTTATGAGAGCAGCTTTTTCATTTTTACTCAAATCTCGAGCAATAATGACGGGTAATTTATCATCACCCTTAAGAAATGCATACTCGAGATGAGGTGGTAAGTCTTTAAGTTCGACTTCAGGAAATTCTTCAGTTTTCTCAACTGACTTGACTTCCTTGTTATGAAGCTCGACGGGAGGGAGTGGAGATGGATCATCATTAAGCAATTTCTCAATGAGAAGAATATCTCCCTCGATGTCAATTGGAGCATGATCAATTTCCCATGGAACTGAATCACTAGACAAGTATGCTTCAATCTCTTCCAAGATGAAGTCACTTTCCTCAAATGGAGTGAGAGAAGGAGTAGAATTGGCAATGATGGGTTGAGATGAATGAGTGAGATTATCACTCGAAGAATTATGATCATAACCAAGAACTTCTTGAGAGTACTCTTCAGAAGCAACATCAATGATATCTATTCGGTTAACCGACTCAGAATCATAGTTTGCGGAGTACCTCGAAGTTTGATCAAGGTTAAAGGTGACAGCTTCATTACCCACACGTAGTGTGATTTCTTGCTCAAATACATCAATGAGAGCACGGCCCGTTCTCAGGAATCCTCGTCCAACAATGAGAGGAACCCGTGGATCAGCATCGAAATCAACAACTACAAAGTCAGCTGGAAAATGGAACTTTCCTACTTTCACAAATACGTCCTCGGCAATGCCAAGTGGACGGGATATTGTACGATCTGCAAGCTCGAGAGTCATGCATGTAGGAATAAGGTCCGGAAGAGAAAGTTTCTTCCATACTGAATGAGGCATCAGGTTAATGCTTGCACCAAGATCTGCTAAGGCAAAGCATTCAACCATTCCTGGAAATACACAAGGTAAGAGAAATTTTCCAGGATCTCCAAGCTTTTCTGGAAGCTTCTTCAAGATAACTGCAGAGCAGTTCTCGTTTAGAGGAGTTTTTGCCATCTCAAACAGCTTTTCCTTGTTGCTTAACATGTGTTTGAGAGTTGATGCAAACTTGGGCATCAGCATGATAGCATCCGCAAAGCTTATGTCAAAATGTAGTTCTTGGAAAATTTGAAAAAAATTGTCCATTTGATGACTGGCTTTTTCGCGGAGCTTTTGCTCATTCAAACGTGATGGGTAAGGAATAGAAGATTTGGATTTGGGGTTTTGAACGGGAGCTACTGGAGGTTCAAAAACAACTCCTGGATTGGATTTGGGTTTCTGGACAACTTGAGGTTGGACATCGTTGGTTCCTCCGTTATTAGTAGGAAGTTCCTTGTCCTTTGTAGCCTCAGGTTCACTTTCCACTACCTTCGGGAGAGAAGAAGAAGAGGTAGTAGGAATAGTGGGTCCATTGTATGAAACACCACTTCTGGTTGTGATCGCCTATGCATCGCCCCTCGGGTTAGCGATCGTGTTGCTCGGAAGTTCTCCTGAGCCCGAGGGTTGATCATTTAAAGATTTCTTGAGTTCAGCGATCTGACTGATCAACACTCTGTTTGTCTCTTCTTGAGACTTCATGAATTGCTTTAAAAGCTCATCAGATGTTGATACTGGAGGAGGTGGAGGGAAATTTTGAGGTTGTATGTTTTGATTATGACCTTGTTGTTGAAAATTCCCTTGGTTAGGATTCACATTTCCCTGAAATTGATTTCCTCAATTGAAATTGTTTTGATTAAGGTTCCCTTGATGTTGGAAACCTTGATTTGTTCCGGAATAGAAATTACCTTGGTTTTGATAACCTTGGTTCATTCTAGGTTGGTTCTGATTCCGGTTTTGCATATTAGGATTCTGGCTAAACCCTGGTGGTCCCTGATAAGTATTAGCACGGTAGTTTGGTTCATTTTGAGGACGGTATTGATTACCTCCTTGATTTGAAGTACCGGCTATAGCATTAGCTTCAAACGGACTACCATCGGTGGCAGTACAATTGTAGTATGCATGAGGGCCACCACAAGTAACACAGACTTCGACTTTCTTCACTTCACCATGTGATGGTGTCTGTGTGAAAGTGACTTTCTTTTGGTTAGCAAGAACCAAAGCCTGAACAATATCCGTGAGTTTGTCAATCTTAGCATCGGTGCTAGATGTACTCACGTGAGATGAAGTAGAAGGTCCTGCATTAGACTGAGTCTGATATGTCTTTGTTCGGAAAGGGCGGACCTGGGACTTGTTTTCAATGATTTGCAAGGCTTCTTTTGTGGTCTTGCTCAGGAAATTACCTCCCGCGGAGGCATTTAAAGAGTCTTGGTTAGTCTGGTTTAGATCATTGTAGAAAGTATCCATTTGCATTAACTCGGTAAAACCATGATGCGGACACTTGCGGAGCAACTCTTTGTAACGATCCCATGCCTCACCGAATGATTCATCAAATCTTTGAGAAAATTTCATTATCTCATTCTTAAGACTTGTAGTTCGGGATGGAGGATAAAATTCGTTAACAAACTTGGTGACTAGATCTTCCCATGTCTCAATGGAACGAGGGGGTTGTTTCTCAAGCCAATTCCGGGCTTGTCCCTCTAGAGAAAATGGGAACAGAAGAAGCTTAATTGCTTCATGTGGGACATTCTTGTATTTGATGGTAGATGCAATCTTGTTAAACCATCGAATATGTGCATGAGGATCATCCCGCTCAAAACCATAAAATTGGCTTTGGGTTACCAGATTAAGCAACCCGGTTTTGAGCTCAAAGGTATCAGCCACGATGGCTGGAACAATAATGGCATCTCCGTAACCCTCGATGGGTGCTTGGAGAAGCTCATTCATCGGCTTGTCTTCTGCCATTACGACAGGGGGTGGTGGTGTAAGACGTTCCTCAGTCACGGCTGAAGGAGCAGAACGTCCTCTACGCCTACGTGGAATATTTGCAAGCTCAGAAAGTGGACTTGTAGAGCTGGAAGAACGAGTGCGCATGCACTAAGTTTAAAAATCAATTTTCAAAACAAATGTGAGGCGAAACGACAAGTGAACTTAACCAATAATCACAAATGAAATGGCTTCTTTGAAAAAGGTACACCAAATCACAAGGACACAAAGGTAAGTTTTAAATCTTTTGTTCGGGAACTTATTAATAGTCACACCCCCAGTTGGTAGGTGTACTGCCTTGATTTGCGATGGTTGATTTTTATGTATTTATTAAGTACCACTGAAAAGACGTAGGTATGGATATGTGCTAAGGGTTTAAAAACTTTTGGAAAATATTTTTGGTATCGTCTCGTTTAACCAAATCGTATCTCTTTAAGAATCACCTTAAAGGAAACACAAGCTAGAAAATGTTACGATTGTTTTGTTGTTTTATATTTTGTTTGGTGTTGTTAACACTTTAGGAAAAGTGTTAATAAACTTTTTGATTTCTTGATAACTTTACAAAAAAAACTGTTTACAAAAGGTGGTATATGTGCAAGTACGGGTCTGAGAATGCTTAAAACACGCGAAAGCCTCCTCGGCAGCGGCGCCAAAATTTGATCGGGTCTGAACCGTCAAGTTTTATCACACAAGCTAACCACTTGTGAATGGTCAACCGTAATAAACTTCAAACAGCTCAGAAACAATACAATTATGATCTGGAGAGTATAGTGTTTCCACATGTCGTTAAGTCCCACGGAGACTGAATGGTGTTTGAACACTTTCAGGTGTCGAATAATCACTAAGGATAGTGATCAGTAAGGATTGTGAATGATAATTACACCTAAAAAGAAAGTTTTGTAAATTACAAGGGCTTAAATGCAAATTAAAGAAAATTAAAAAGCTAAAATATATTAAATAAACGCTATCACTATTTTTAAAATGATGTTTTTCTTGATTTATAAAACAAAATAACTTAAATAAACTATTTTAACTAAAACGTAAACTTAAATTATCTAAAAATGTGACCTAAAATGAAAACGTGCGTTATGTATAAAAAATACGCGAGTGCGCAAGTAAAAACGTAAAATTTTTGAAATAAAAGTCCTACAAGTGTAAAAACAATTTTCTTACTTAATATATGACAAAAGAAAATTTTAGAAAAAAGATTTATATTTTTTTTGACTTTTATATTTTTTATTATGAATTAAATTCTATTTTAAACTAACTAAATGATTAAAAATACTAAAACTATTCAGAAAAATCTGAAACTTTTTTATAAAATACTTATTAACAATACAAAGCTAGGAAAATTACAAAAGATGTAAAAGCTTGTTTAAATAAGCTGTAAATAAGCTAAGTTATTCGAATAAGCTAAAAGAACAAAAACGGGTTATGTATTAAATGATGCAAGATACAACCAGTCAAAGACCCAAGGGCAGATGGTATGTGTGTGGTGTGGTGAGCTGGGTGGCCAGGGTTCGAATCCCAGCAATGACTTTTTTGTTAAATATATTTTTTTTTAACTTTTTCTTTTTTAAACCTACTTAACTACTTAAAATATGAAACTTTAATGAAGACAAAAATTTTCAAACCTAAAAATAAGCTGTTTAGAAGCTTAAAAGCTCAACAGTGGGCTTTTAAGCTTATTTTAATGATTTTTAGCTCAAATAAACTTGAAATAAGCTTCTCAGAAGGAAACAAAAGTACAATAAGCTATAAACAAGCTAAATGAATTTATATTAATCTAAAGGACACAAATAATCACACTGAAAAGCTACTAATAAGCAAATAAGCACTAACTCCAAACCTTTCTACCAAACAGGCCTGCACACTATTTCTAGGCCAATTTAAGCTAAGGAAATAAGCCTAAAAGTTCAAAATAAGCACTGAGGTATTTATATGGGTTGGTAAGCTTTCTAAAAAGCCAAAGCTCACACACTGGGGACCACTGGAGAGCTTATGAAGAGCTTGTGAAAAAGGCTTGCTAACACTGAGTTATCATGTTTATACAGAAATGGGACAAACAATAAGCTTGTTGCAGCCCTAGTAAATAAGCTAGAAAATGAAATTTTAAGCTTGGGACCTTAAGATGGCTAGGTTAGCTACACAAAGAACCAAATTTCACAAGCTATGGTTTACTATTAAGCTTTTTATGAGCTTGTGAAAATGGTTAGCAAATCTGTGCACAGGGCACTTTTCAGACAAGGTGCTTGAAATAAGCTAAGAATTAAGCAGTTAAATAAGCTAATTGAAAATTATAAAAAATACAGTGATTAAGATGAGCAACTAAAGTTTATAATCCTAAAAGCTCAAATCCTAAATCCTAACAGTAAGTGCACAAGAAAATCACCAAGTTTATTCAAAAACTGCAATTAGAAAAACTTGACTTTTTTAATTATACTAAGAGTTTGACTTTTATGAACTTGTGATTGATCCTACTCACTTATTATGTTATATTATGGTATAATAAGATTAGATTAAGCTATGTTAACAAGTTTTAAGCTACTGTGATGACTTTTATAACTTAAATCCTAACAGTGAACTAATAAAGAGAGATTAAAGGTAACTTTGACTTTCTTATCAAATAAAGACTGGTTTTTCTTATTTATATGAGCTATATGGTACTTAAGTGACACAAAACAATCACAAGCAACAACTCAAACACTCTAAAAGCAGTTAACAAGGCAAATCCAATCACCACTTTATAAAACTGTTTTGATGTTTTTCAAAAGATTTCACAGATTTAGACCATGCAAATGATTAAAAACTTTATATTATCACTTAATGAGACTATATAAGCATTAAACAACAATAATAATAACATTAAATTAAGAAATTTCACTTATGCTATATTAACTGTTAAAATAAAACTTTTACTAACTACAAATTAAAGAGAACAAGTAACTGGTTTTAATACTTAATTATACTTAACTATGACTAATAAACATGAACATACAGAGATTTAAGCTAATGAACAATTCAAACAGTGAAATGCCAAAAATGGAGAATTAAGCTTACAAGTTGGATTCCAAGTGAAAACTGAAAACCAGTGCTTGAAAACACTTCCTATAGCTTCCCAAGAAGCTCTAAACCAAAGGGCAATCCATTATTAACCCTGCTCCAGCTGTGATTACCATTTCTTGTGATTTTTGATTTTTGACTGATTTTTTTGTATTTTCTTGTATTTTTGCTTTTTGCTTCTAAACTGATTTTAATGGGTTTCTAATAGCTCACATAAGCTATATAGGAGCTTATGTGATCTTATAAGTCCACAGCAACAACTAATAACAACATTAGAACATATGAGAATTTTTGAACTTGAAATTGCATAAACTGAAATTGGAACTTAAACACTGAAATTTATTATTGAAAAAGATTATACATACACTGAGATGACTTAAAAGAGTACTTGAAAGCTTTAAATAACATTGGAAATTTAAAATTAACTAGTTCGACATAAATAAACTAAAATTACACTTGATATCTTTCCACATTGCCTCCTATCTTCTTTATAGAGATCTTTTTGACTTGGTGTCGACCTCTGAACATTTCCCACTTGACTTCAGCCCTTGAATTCATCAATTACACCAGAATCACACACATGGCATTTTTGGCGGGAAAAGTCGTTTTGAGTGGGTTTTTGCAATTAATGCAGTTTGGTGTTTTGTGGAGGTGTTAGGGAGTTGGTAAACAGCTGTGGAGATATGGTAGACAGGTGGAGAGGTGGGAAAATGGTGGTAAAACCACCTGGTTTTGGGTTTGCAGAGGTGGGAGAGACGAGTGTACAGTGTTTCTGGTTTGGCGGGTTTTGACCTGGTTTGACCCGTTTGATATTATAAGTGGGGGGTCAAAATTGTATATTGGCAGGGCAAAGAGGATTTTGGCCTAGCTCAAGGGTCAAAGGCCAAGGGTCAAGATATTTGGTTTGGGCTTGTGTATGGGCTGGATATGGATTTGTGTTTGTGTTTGTTAATAATACAAGGGTCCGTTTGTCTAAGCTTGTTAACACAAGGACCAATCATGCAATTCGGCAAAACTTGAGGGACTAATCTGTCACTTTTCCAAAGTAATTACAAGGACCAAACTTGTCATTTATGAATAGTACAAGGATAACATTTGATTATTTTCCTTTTTTAAATATCCAAGGACCAATTTTTACACTTTTGTAAAGTTGAGGGACCTTTTCTGCCATTTGACCAAAGATTCATTCAAGGACCATTTTTGACAACTTAGAATATTTCAGGGACCTTGAATGATATTTTTCTTTATTTTGATTTACCAGGGACTGTTTTTGACAACTTTTGAAACTTGGGGGACTAAAACTGCCAATTATGCAAACTTGATACCTTTTTCATCTGATTTTGATATTTTTGCATTTAAAACACATAAAACACTTATTTGTGATATTTTTATCATTTTGATGCATTTCTGAGTGTTTTTCAGATGTTTTTGCAGTTTAAATGGTACAAAAATGATGAGTATTTAGACACTCATCATCTACCTTATATAAAAGAATTTAATGAAAAAGATATACCTACAAAATCTAAATCTATACATATGTCTCAAGAACTAGTACAACATTGTAGGAAAGAAATACAAGAATTATTAGAAAAGAATCTAATTAGACCATCGAAGTCTCCATGGTCATGTTCAGCTTTTTATGTTATGAATAGTGCTGAAATTGAAAGAGGAGCACCGAGACTAGTTATAAACTATAAACCATTAAATAAAGTATTAAAGTGGATTAGATATCCTATACCAGATAAAAGAGATTTATTAAAAAGGTTATATGATTCAAAAATATTTTCTAAATTTGATATGAAATCAGGATTCTGGCAGATACAAATAGAAGAAAAAGATAAATATAAAACATGATTTAATGTTCCTTTTGGTCATTATGAATGGAATGTTATGCCTTTTGGTTTAAAAAATGCTCCATCAGAATTCCAAAATATAATGAATGATATAATTATTCCTATAAGTAGTTTTGCTATAGTTTATATTGACGATATCCTAATATTCTCTAAAAATATAGACCAACATTTTAAACATTTAAATATATTTTATGATCTCATATATAAAAATGGCTTAGCAGTTTCTCCTACCAAAATAACATTATTTCAGACAGATATAAGATTTCTAGGCCATAATATAATCCAAGGAACTATTAAACCTATAGATAGAAGTCTACAATTTTCTAATAAATTTCCAGACGAGATAAAAGATAAAAAACAATTACAAAGGTTTTTAGGATGTTTAAATTATATTCACGATTTCTTTAAAGATTTAGGAAGTATATGTAAACCATTATATGATAGACTTAAGAAGAATCCTGAACCATGGACAGAAAAGCATACCCAAGTAGTTAAACATATAAAGAATAAAATAAAAGAATTACCTTGTTTAACTATACCAAATCCAGAGGCAAGTCTTATTGTAGAAACAGATGCAAGTGATATCGGATATGGTGGAATATTAAAACAAAAAATGAAAAATGATAATAAAGAACAGTTAGTAAGATTTTTCTCAGGATCTTGGAATAACACTCAAAAGAATTATTCTATAGTTAAAAAAGAAATATTGAGTATAGTATTAAATATTAAAAAATTTGAAGATGATTTATACATGAAACCTTTTTTACTAAGAGTAGATTGTTCATCAGCAAAATATACTTTAGAAAAAGATGTTAAAACTTAATCTCTAAACAAATTTTTGCCAGATGGCAAGCTATATTAAGTAATTTTGATTTTGAAATAGAAATTATAAAAGGAGAAAACAATTCTCTTCCAGATTTCTTATCAAGAGAATTTTTACAGGGATGAATTCAAACAAGAAGCCTTCTATTCCTATACCAAAGCCTTTATTACCATCTCCATCAACTCCCCCAAATATATCTCATAATAGATTTACACCTTTATCTCCATTCTCACCCAATCAATCTCCAAGACCAACTTACTCTGCTTTAGCTTATTTAACAAATGTAACATGAGTCGCATCATCTTCCAGTATGCCCAGAGATCCAAATAAACCAGAACCCAAAATAAATCCAAATCGACAAGTTGTAAAAATTCTTGAAAAAGAAGAAGAAGAAAAGTTACATCACAGTTTTGGTTCTCTTATTGATTATATTTTCCCCAAAAATACTCATTTTTATAATAATGATGTTCAGACAAGAGAATATTATGAAGCAATTCTATTAGAGAGTAACTCTATAGAGTTATTTCATACTCAAGATATTAAAGTTCAGGGCCTTATTAGCAGTACTAAAGTCAAAATTCTCAAAGTCCTATCTTTAGAAGACTGGGGAAATAAACCTTATGTCAACAAAATCTTAACCCGTTTCCCAGATTACCCAGGATATAATTATTATGATTATCAAGAAGCATGGTCAAAAGCATTTCTCTTAAGAAATCATAGTCATACATGGTTTTTCCGTTTTAATGAAGTTTTCCCAAATAAATATCCAAGATGGTTTATAAAATGGTTCAAATATATGGGAAGTATCCCAGAGATTTCCCCCCAAGGATTTTACAAGGATTCCACAAATATAAGTCAGTCTTTGCTCAAGAAAGTGCCCCTCCATTTGAATATACTTTGCAGTTTACAATTATATTTAGACTTCCATGGATCATGTCATGGAATTATAAAAAGCAAGAAGCAGAAGGAGTTTCTCCTCCACTCTTAGTGAGACAATTTAGTGCTAGATGGTGGAAAGCTGTTTCTGAAGAACAAGCTGATATTAAAGCAGTTATGAATTATTATAATAGTCTTATCAGATCACCAAGTCCTTCTATTTCAAGTACTCCTTGTACCGATGAAGATGCTATCAAAAGAATTCAAGCATGCAAGTCAAAAGAAGAAATCCAAAAGATTTTAGATGAAGTTCGAAAGTCTCCTACTCCAAGTGAAGAATTATATCAAGATTCTCAAGATCCATATGAAGACGATGAATTTTTAAGTTAATCAGCTATATCCAAGATTTCAAAATTTTATATTAAAAATGTAAAATAACCGAGTTTTGTTTCTATATAAAAGTAATATATATTAAAGTATGTGTCAAATGACTCACCAACTATTGATCAGAAGACTACAAGAAACTTTTATAAAAGAAGAAATTATTGAAGACAAAGATCAAGCACCAGCTATAATTGAGCGAAAGAAGACAAGAAACTTTTAGAAAGAATAAAATTATTAAAGGAAAAGTTCATGCACCAGCAATAATGAAGTATGTAACCGGCATCTAGAAGACATTATGCAATAATAGAAGAAATAACCGGCTCTTGAAGGTTATCATGAAGACATTGATCAAGAATTCTGACTATAAAAGAAGGAGACCCTCATCAATTAAACCAGGCTTCATTTTTTATGAAGAAAAATAAATCTCTTGTATTATCCACTACCCAATGTTCAAAAACCTTAGATTTCCAAATTTGTATATCTCCAAGTTCTTCTATAGTTCAGTCATCTCCTACTGTAACGTCTGAATCTCCTTGTAATAATTCAGAAACAAATAATAAAGGTATCATTTTATAATCCTTTGTTATGTCTAAATTATCGATTATAATTGAAAAATTATTTATTATAAGCGAAATAGTCTTTCTTAATATTATAGTTTTTATACTGCACTACATGGACTTAATCTATTATTATATCAGATGTTTAATTAATAAACTAATAAAATTATTTTAAGTTTAAAAAACGTTTAAAAACGATCCTAGCAATTATGGTTTTATATATATATATATATATATATATATATATATATATATATATATATATATATATATATATATATATACATACATATATATATATATATTGTTAATACAAATAAACCGTAAAAACGTTTATTAATATTTTGCGATCTCTTTGTGTTTTGTTGATAACAAATATAATGTTATCTTAAGTATAATTATAAGGATACATGTTATTTTTGTAAAGCATTTACATATAGCCATTTAAATACAAAAATGTAATAATTAAGTATTTGTTGTAATAGTTTATTAGGATGGGTAAAAACCATAACCCATGGACCATAACCCATGGATCTTAACCCATACTCAAGTAGACTAGATACAATGTATACTTAGATACATTGAATCTAAAGAAAACCCATGGACCAACCGATAACCCATGACCCATAACCAAAAAACCTATGGGCAAAAGGAGCGTTCCACGGATCCCTAGGATTACACTAGACGGATCCCAAGTGGAAGGGATCCGTGGGATCCGGGGAATAGTGAAGAATTTTACCTATAAATAGAGAGCCATTTCTTCATTCTAAACCACCCCTCTTCTTACTAAATCTCTCATACACTCTCATTCTCTTCTAACATATAGATCACTTGATCTAGAAAGTTGTTCTTCTTTCTTTCTATTTGTGATCCTTATATAGGTCCTTCTCTAAGGCGAGATCACGAGCATTCTACAAGTCATCCAAGCAAGGGGTCCTTGATTGATTTGTCACTCCGAAAGATTTCTGTAGCAAAGATCTTGTATTAGATATTTCACATATTTGTTGTGTAATAGTCCTGTTGGTTTGGTTCACCGTGCTACGGACACGGTATTTAGCTTTGTACCGAAAAAAGTGTAAGCAACGTTGTGAATGCTTCTCTGCCAAGTGAAGGAGTTTGTTGACATAGTGCTTGAACTATCGAGTAGGTGACTCGGGGAGTGAAGTAGGGCAAGGAAGGTGTCCTTGTAGCCGAACCACTATAAATCGGTTGTGTCATTTCTATCCCTTAACTTTACTTTACTTGCTTACTTTATCATTAGATCTATATTTTCTCTATCACATATTAACGAATCTAAAGTTTTTGAAAACTAACTTAAAATCGGCAAAACTATTCAACCCCCCTTCTAGTTTTCCACAATTGGCATCAAGAGCTAAGTTTATAAAAGTTTTAAAATAAAATTGTATTTGTCACACCCCCAAATTACCTGTTTTGCAGCGGAATGAAATTCATGGGGGTTGACTGTCATAGCATCACAATCACAGTTATATTGAACGACCTAAAGTGTCGTTTGGAAAATACATCGTTTGATTTAATAAAACAATCAGAGTTTACAAAGTATAGGTCCCAAATGAAAATCATTATGTGCGGAAATAAGTTTGATACAAGCCAAACGATGTTTTTAAAGTGCATAAATCCCATGTGAGACGCGTCGTCACCACGACTCTATGATAATTCCACATGCATGCCATGAAGTGTATGCCTTAGATACCTGAGATAAAACATGCTAAAAAGTGTCAACACAAAGGTTGAGTGAGTTCATAGAGTTTGCGTTGAAATGTAAAGCCTTTCAAAATCGTTTATGCAGCAAAAGCATTGTAAATCCATTCAGTTACAAGTTCCGCCCATACAAAACTTGCAACCTGTGTGTTCACAACCCACTGCCAAAATGTGTATAGTTTATGTTCAAACACACATCGTCAAATGAATTCACAAAATAGTGCATAACTTAATGTATCAATAGCTACTTGACATAACACATAATTCGTATAGTTTCAAATCGTTCCAGGGCCATTAGTTCATGTTTGTACCAAGACCACGAGTTCAACATTATAACAAGACCATTAGTTCAATGATTATACCAAGACCATTAGTTCAATGATTATACCAAGACCGCTAGCCCAATGATTTATGATATAGAAATTCTAAGTATGGCAATACTGTTACTTCGTATGACTAAACATTCAGTTTAGATAAACACATAGTTTGCAAATAGACATGAATGTCATAAACGTTGATGAGCATGTATCTCCCCCAAAAGTAGTATAAAACAATTGAAAATAAGGCTATGGAACTCACATGGACAATGATGCGATGGCAAAAGTGGATACACTGAAATGAGACGCAACCTCTAACCGTGACTAGTTACTTGATGCGGTTTAAAGAACAAGGGTTTATCCTAAATACCCTAGGTTTTTATTTCAAAACGTTGTTTAAGAGTATGCTAGTGTTGTGTAATTAACTTGTTCTTGCAAACATATGGATTTCTTGCTTCCCCTTCCTTATGGCCGGTTCATATGAAGAAAAAGAGAGAGAGTTTATGTTTGTTTTTTTTTCACTTCAAGATATTTTCTTCTATGTTTTAAATGTGTAGTATAACACTAAAGTAAGCAAATATAAATGTATACTTAAGATATTTTGGTACAAAAAGGATGTGAATCATCCTTGTGGTCGACAAGCATAAGACAAGGAAAGACTTGGTGTATTTTGTACCATTTAATGTATAAGTGTATTAGTAATTGCATAGTTATTTATGTATAGTTAGTAATTGTATATATAATTAAGTATTTAGGGTAGCGTTAGCTAAAAATAAATTTTAACGGAACAAAATAAAATATATCAAAGTCATAAAAATTATAAAAATGCATTTCTTACAAAAATTGTGTGAAATAATAATTATCGAGTAGTATTTGAAACCGTAATTATATAAATATAACAATTTATATACAAAATAAATTTAAAACACCAGGTAAACTAATAATATTATTTTTATAGTCTTAATATGAGTATAAAAATATACCAGGATAATTTTTGGAAGTGTTGGATCAAATGTTCAAAATAAATGATTACGCGATAGCGTTTATTTAATAGGAAATTATGCGTTTAATGTAAAATGCAAAACCATGCATGAACTAATATGATAATGTTACTAATGATATGTAGACTAAACTTAGTCTATATGAAATGTCCTTGATGATTGCTCATGAATTTGCAGCTAAACCATTAAGGTTACGCGAATTTGATACTCGTAAACCTAGTTTACGATAAACGATGAATAGTGAAGTATGAATAGTGATTTTCTCCGAGAATGAATAGTGTTTCGTGAATAGTAAATTTTTGAAATACTTTCTCAGAATATCAAATCGACTTAAAAAACAATGAATAGTAAAATGATGAATAGTACCCGATAAATAGTAATTTCCGAGATGAATAGTAAATTTGAGAAATGACCTGAAAGTACGAGTTGTCACATTCGCCCATCCGAAAAGGAATTCAGTCCCTGAATTCAGTTCGTGTTGGTCTATCGAATTTTTAGTTTGTGATGAATAACGAGGAGAGAAGACATGAAGAAGTGTCGTTACGGTTATCGATGATTGAGAGTGTACAAAACATCGCGATAGAGAAAATATATTGGATGAATATCTCCGATGAGCATCACTTTGACTTTTGGGATATGTGAAATTTTTTGCTTGCACTAAGATTTATAAGTAACTGCTCCCAACATAACACGATCCCTCCAGAATTAGACATAGTTAGCTAGGCTATGTATAATTAAGGAACGATAATGTGACGTTCGGTTTAGTTGTTATAACTCTCAATGTTTACAAAGATTTAAACCATGTCGTTAAAATAGCAGTTAAGGTAAAAGGAAGTAAAATCCTTGTAAGTGATATCGAATCGAAAGAAAATAAAGTACGATAGATGAGAATATTTTACAACGAGTGGTTTATCAAACAGTAATACATCTTAAGTTATAAAGATCCGGATACGATGGAAGACATAAACTTAGTACGACATAGTGTATAGGGAAATAAGACTGTTAATTTCTAAACTTCTTCAGTCTTCCGCGTTTTTGAGACCATGGCGAGCTTCTCCTCCTTCTAACATGTATGCTTCCCCATGTGCACCCTCAACTTGTTGACCTTGGTTTTAGGGACATTGGTTCCGATAGTGTCCTAACTCCCCGCATCCGTAACATGTAACTATGGCCTTGCCTCTACAATTCCTGGCAAGGTGTCCCAGTTTTTGACACTTGTAGCACTTAGAAGGACAAAGACCCGTGTGATGATACTTACATCGATTATATAGTGGGTAGGTTCTAGCATAACCTCTGCCTTCTATTGGTGCAACAACATAAACCATTGCAGTTTCTTGCCCTCTATTCTGTTGTTGATGATGGTTAGTGTTACGGTTTTGGTTGTCGTTATCATAACCTCCCTGGTCATTTTGCCATTTCCTTTTGTTGTTGCTAGTTTGGTTGTTGTTGTTGTTGATAATGTTTTCCCCTTTCACAACTTGAGCCATGAGTTTTTGAGTCATCCGGATAGTCTCTTCGATTGTTTGTGGATCGGAAGAAGTTACATCTCCTTGAATACATTGTGGAAGTCCTCCAATGAAGTTTTCTAGTAATTTCTCATCGTCCGAAACCATCGATGGACATAGTGCAACCAACTCTTGTAACCTCCTGATGTAGGTCTCGATGTCATAACCAACAGTCACTAACTCATAGAATTCCGTTTCCAATTTCTTCACCTCCGTGCGTGGACAATACTTCTTTGTCAACAACCTCTTGAATTGATCCCACGTGAGCTTGAAAGCATTTTCGATACCAATAGGCCGTGCATACGAATTCCACCATGAAATTGCGCCATCTAAGAGTGTACCAGTGGCGAACTTTACCTTGCAGTCATCTGGGCAATTGCATAGGAGAAATACAGACTCCATCTTTTCAAACCAACGAATCATAGCAGTGGCTCCTTCTGTGCCTTTGAACTTTGTGGGATCACAGTTCTTAAAGTCCTTGTATGTACAATTTTGAACTCCAGACCCTCTACTGGCAGCAGCAAGTCTAGAAGCCGACCTTGACAGCGCTGACCTCGGCGGCGGCTACCGTTGCTCGTTCTTTCCTTAGTGCCTCGGCTATACTATCCTCTATATACTTTTGGATAGCGGTGGTGTCATTTCAGTGCACTTTCTTGATTGCCATAAATCTTCAAAATAAGAGGAAAGGTGAGACGTAGCAAAGTCCTATGTTAAGAATAAGCGCTCTAAAGAGATGCTATAGGAGGCGATAGATTTGAGGTTACTTTTCAAAATGAGTGACGGTTTAGTGACTTAGTGTGTGAATAGCGTGTAACTCGACATGTTAGTGATGAAACAAAGGAGTGAGACCTACTTCACCCTCCTTGAAGGTTTTGTCTCTGTATTCGATGATATCGGTGATGAGTCAACTGATGTTAAAATTGAGATAGGGAATGACAAGGCATTTTCCACGTTAGAATCTAAAGAATGGATAATGGAATGGGTATTTGAGGGCATCTATGTGACAATCGGTTTGAAATGAAAGTAAATAACTCGAAAAATGTACGTATAAACCGCATGTCAAGTGAATATGCACTTATGATGAAATGATGAGATGCTATGATGATGTAGTTATAGTCTAGGGCCAATGATGCAACCTAGTTCCCTATAACCGAAGCTCTGATGCCAATCTGTCACAACCCCAAATTACCTGTTTTGCAGCGGAATGGAATTCCTGGGGGTTGATTGTCATAGCATCACAATCACAGTTATATTGAACGACCTAAAGTGTCGTTTGGAAAATACATCGTTTGATTTAATAAAACAATCAGAGTTTACAAAGTATAGGTCCCAAATGAAAATCATCATGTGCAGAAATAAGTTTGATACAAGCCAAACGATGTTTTTAAAGTGCATAAATCCCATGAGAGACGCATCGTCACCACGACTCTATGATAATTCCACATGCATGCCATGAAGTGTATGCCTTAGATACCTGAGATAAAACATGCTAAAAAGTGTCAACACAAAGGTTGAGTGAGTTCATAGAGTTTGCGTTGAAATGTAAAGCCTTTCAAAATCGTTTATGCAGCAAAGGCATTGTAAATCCACACAGTTCCAAGTTCCGCCCATACAAAACTTGCAACCTGTGTGTTCACAACCCACTGCCAAAATGTGTATAGTTTATGTTCAAACACACATTGTCAAATGAATTCAAAAAATAGTGCATAACTTAATGTATCAATAGTTACTTGACATAACACATAATTCGTATAGTTTCAAATCATTCCAAGGCCATTAGTTCATGTTTGTACCAAGACCGCGAGTTCAACATTATAACAAGACCATTAGTTCAATGGTTATACCAAGACCATTAGCTCAATGATTATACCAAGACCATTAGTTCAATGATTATACTAAGACCGCTAGCCCAATGATTTATGATATAGAAATTCTAAGTATGGCAATCTTGTTGCCGTATGACTAAACATTCAGTTCAGATAAACACATAGTTTGCAAATAGACATGAATGTCAAAAAAGTTGATGAGCATGTATCTCCCCCAAAAGTAGTATAAAACAATTGAAAATGGGGCTATGGAACTCACTTGGACAATGATGCGATGGCAAAAGTGGATACACTGAAATGAGGCGCAACCTCTAACCGTGACTAGTTACTTGATGAGGTTTAAAGAACAAGGGTTTATCCTAAATACCCTAGGTTTTTATTTCAAAACCTTGTTTAAGAGTATGCTAGTGTTGTGTAATTAACTTGTTCTTGCAAAAATATGGATTTCTTGCTTCCCCTTCCTTATGGCCGGTTCATATGAAGAAAAAGAGAGAGAGTTTATGTTTTTTTTTTTCACTTCAAGATATTTTCTTCTATTTTTTAAATGTGTAGTATAAGACTAAAGTAAGCAAATATAAATGTATACTTAAGATATTTTGGTACAAAAAGGATGTGAGTCATCCTTGTGGTCGACAAACATAAGACACGGAAAGACTTGGTGTATTTTGTACCATTTAATGTATAAGTGTATTAGTAATTGCATAGTTATTTATGTATAGTTAGTAATTGTATATATAATTTAGTATTTAGGATAGCGTTAGCTAAAAATAAATTTTAACGGAATAAAATAAAATATATCCAAGTCATAAAAATTATAAAAATACATTTCTTACAAAAAATGTGTGAAATAATAATTATCGAGTAGTATTTACGAAAACCGTCCTAATTATATAAATATAACAATTTATATACAAAATAAATTTAAAACACCAGGTAAACTAATAATATTATTTTTATAGTGTTAATATGAGTATAAAAATATATCGGGATAATTTTTCGAAGTGTTGGATCAAATGTTCAAAATAAATGATTACGCGATAGCGTTTATTTAATAGGAAATTATGCGTTTAATGTAAAATGCAAAACCATGCATGAACTAATATGATGATGTTACTAATGATATGTAGACTAAACCTAGTCTATATGAAATGTTCTCGATGATTGCTCATGAATTCGCAGCTAAACCATTAAGGTTACGCGAATTTGATACTCGTAAACCTAGTTTACGATAAACGATGAATAGTGAAGCATGAATAGTGATTTTCTCTGGGAATGAATAGTGTTTTGTGAATAGTAAATTTTTGAAATACGTTCTCAGAATATCAAATCGACTTCAAAAACGATGAATAGTAAAATGATGAATAGTAACCGATGAATAGTAATTTCCGAGATGAATAGTAAATTTGAGAAATGGCCTGAAAGTACGAGTTGTCACATTCGCCCATCCAAAAAGGAATTCAGTCCCTGAATTCGGTTCGTGTTGGTTTATCGAATTTTTTGTTTGTGATGAATAACGAGGAGAGAAGACATGAAGAAGTGTCGTTACGGTTATCGATGATTGAGAGTGTACAAAACATCGCGATAGAGAAAATATATTGGATGAATATCTCCGATGAGCATCACTTTGACTTTTGGGATATGTAAAATTTTTTGCTTGCACTAAGATTTATAAGTAACTGCTCCCAACATAACACGATCCCTCCAGAATTAGACATAGTTAGCTAGGCTATGTATAATTAAGGAACGATAATGTGACGTTCGGTTTAGTTGTTATAACTCTCAATGTTTACAAAGATTTAAACCATGTCGTTAAAATAGCAGTTAAGGTAAAAGGAAGTAAAATCCTTGTAAGTGATATCGAATCGAAAGAAAATAAAGTACGATAGATGAGAATATTTTACAACGAGTGGTTTATCAAACAGTAATAAATCTTAAGTTATAAAGATCCGGATACGATGGAAGACATAAACTTAGTACGACATAGTGTATAGGGAAATAAGACTGTTAATTTCTAAACTTCTTCAGTCTTCCGCGTTGTTGAGACCATGGCGAGCTTCTCCTCCTTCTAACATGTATGCTTCCCCATGTGCACCTTCAACTTGTTGACCTTGGTTTTGGGGACATTGGTTCCGATAGTGTCCTTGCTCCCCGCATCCGTAACATGTAACTATGGCCTTGCCTCTACAATTCCTGGCAAGGTGTCCCAGTTTTTGACACTTGTAGCACTTAACAGGACAAAGACCCGTGTGATGATACTTACATCGATTACATAGTGGGTAGGTTCCAGCATAACCTCTGCCTTCTATTGGTGCAGCAACATAAACCATTGCAGTTTCTTGCCCTCTATTCTGTTGTTGTCGATGGTTAGTGTTGCGGTTTTGGTTGTCATTATCATAACCTCCCTGGTCATTTTGCCATTTCCTTTTGTTGTTGCTAGTTTGGTTGTTGTTGTTGTTGATAATGTTTTCCCCTTTCACAACTTGAGCCATGAGTTTTTGAGTCATCCGGATAGTCTCTTCGATCGTTTGTGGATCGGAAGAAGTTACATCTCCTTGAATACATTGTGGAAGTCCTCCAATGAATTTTTCTAGTAATTTCTCATTTTCCGAAACCATCGATGGACATAGTGCAACCAACTCTTGAAACCTCCTGATGTAGGTCTCGATGTCATAACCAACAGTCACTAACTCATAGAATTCCGTTTCCAATTTCTTCACCTCCGTGCGTGGACAATACTTCTTTGTCAACAACCTCTTGAATTGATCCCACGTGAGCTTGTAAGCATTTTCGATACCAATAGGCTGTGCATATGAATTCCACCATGACATTGCACCATCTAAGAGTGTACCAGTGGCGAACTTTACCTTGCAGTCATCTGGGCAATTGCATAGGAGAAATACAGACTCCATCTTTTCAAACCAACGAATCATAGCAGTGGCTCCTTCTGTGCCTTTGAACTTTGTGGGATCACAGTTCTTAAAGTCCTTGTATGTACAATTTCGAACTCCATGCCCTCCTGCAGCTCCTGAAAGCAGCAGCGGCAAGTCTAGGAGCTTCAACAGACGCGGCCTGCGGCAGCAGCAGCTACCGTTGCTCGTTCTTTCCTTAGTGCCTCGACTATACTATCCTCTACATACTTTTGGATAGCAGCTGGTGTCATTTCTGTGCGGCTTTCTTGATTGCCATAAATCTTCAAAATAAGAGGAAAGGTGAGACGTAGCAAAGTCCTATGTTAAGAATAAGCGCTCTAAAGAGATGCGAAAGGAGGCGATAAATTTGAGGTTACTTTTCAAAATGAGTGACGGTTTAGTGACTTAGTGTGTGAATAGCGTGTAACTCGACATGTTAGTGATGAAACAAAGGAGTGAGACCTACTTCACCCTCCTTGAAGGTTTTGTCTCGGCATTCGATGATATCGGTGATGAGTCAACTAATGTTAAAATTGAGATAGGGAATGACAAGGCCTTCTCCACGTTAGAATCTAAAGAATGGATAATGGAATGGGTATCTGAGGGCATCTATGGGACAATCGGTTTGAAATGAAAGTAAATAACTCGAAAAATGTATGTATAAACCGCATGTAAAGTGAATATGCACTTATGATGAAATGATGAGATGCTATGATGATGTAGTTATAGTCTAAGGCCAATGATGCAACCTAGTTCCCTATAACCGAAGCTCTTATGCCAATCTGTCACACCCCCAAATTACCTGTTTTGCAGCGGAATGGAATTCCTGGGGGTTGACTGTCATAGCATCACAATCACAGTTATATTGAACGATCTAAAGTGTCGTTTGGAAAACACATCGTTTGATTTAATAAAACAATCAGAGTTTACAAAGTATAGGTCCCAAATGAAAATCATCATGTGCGGAAATAAGTTTGATACAAGCCAAACGATGTTTTTAAAGTGCATAAATCCCATGTGAGACGCGTCGTCCTCACGACTCTATGATAATTCCACATGCATGCCATGAAGTGTATGGCTTAGATACCTGAGATAAAACATGCTAAAAAGTGTCAACACAAAGGTTGAGTGAGTTCACAGAGTTTGCGTTGAAATGTAAAGCCTTTCAAAATCGTTTATGCAGCAAAGGCATTGTAAATCCACTCAGTTCCAAGTTCCGCCCATACAAAACTTGCAACCTGTGTGTTCACAACCGACTGCCAAAATGTGTATAGTTTATGTTCAAACACACATCGTCAAATGAATTCACAAAATAGTGCATAACTTAATGTATCAATAGTTACTTGACATAACACATAATTCGTATAGTTTCAAATCGTTCCAAGGCCATTAGTTCATGTTTGTACCAAGACCGCGAGTTCAACATTATACCAAGACCATTAGTTCAATGGTTATACCAAGACCATTAGTTCAATGATTATACCAAGACCATTAGTTCAATGATTATACCAAGACCATTAGTTCAATGATTATACCAAGACCATTAGTTCAATGATTATACCAAGACCGCTAGCCCAATGATTTATGATATAGAAATTCTAAGTATGGCAATACTGTTACTTCGTATGACTAAACATTCAGTTCAGATAAACACATAGTTTGCAAATAGACAAGAATGTCATAAAAGTTGATGAGCATGTATCTCCCCCAAAAGTAGTATAAAACAATTGAAAATGGGGCTATGGAACTCACTTGGACAATGATGCGATGGCAAAAGTGGATACACTGAAATTAGGCGCAACCTCTAACCGTGACTAGTTACTTGATGAGGTTTAAAGAACAAGGGTTTATCCTAAATACCCTAGGTTTTTATTTCAAAACCTTGTTTAAGAGTATGCTAGTGTTGTGTAATTAACTTGTTCTTGCAAAAATATGGATTTCTTGCTTCCCCTTCCTTATGGCCGGTTCATATGAAGAAAAAGAGAGAGAGTTTATGTTTTTTTTTTACTTCAAGATATTTTCTTCTATGTTTTAAATGTGTAGTATAACATTAAAGTAAGCAAATATAAATGTATACTTAAGATATTTCGGTACAAAAAGGATGTGAGTAATCCTTGTGGTCGACAAGCATAAGACAAGGAAAGACTTGGTGTATTTTGTACCATTTAATGTATAAGTGTATTAGTAATTGCATAGTTATTTATGTATAGTTAGTAATTGTATATATAATTAAGTATTTAGGGTAGCGTTAGCTAAAAATAAATTTTAACGGAACAAAATAAAATATATCCAAGTCATAAAAATTATAAAAATGCATTTCTTACAAAAATTGTGTGAAATAATAATTATCGAGTAGTATTTACGAAAACCGTCGTAATTATATAAATATAACAATTTATATACAAAATAAATTTAAAACACCAGGTAAACTAATAATATTATTTTTATAGTCTTAATATGAGTATAAAAATATACCAGGATAATTTTTGGAAGTGTTGGATCAAATGTTCAAAATAAATGATTACGCGATAGCGTTTATTTAATAGGAAATTATGCGTTTAATGTAAAATGCAAAACCATGCATGAACTAATATGATGATGTTACTAATAATATGTAGACTAAACCTAGTCTATATGAAATGCCCTTGATGATTGCTCATGAATTCGCAGCTAAACCATTAAGGTTACGCGAATTTGATACTCGTAAACCTAGTTTACGATAAACGATGAATAGTGAAGCATGAATAGTGATTTTCTCCCGGAATGAATAGTGTTTTGTGAATAGTAAACTTTTGAAATACGTTCTTAGAATATCAAATCGACTTCAAAAACGATGAATAGTAACCGAGGAATAGTAATTTCCGAGATGAATAGTAAATTTGAGAAATGACCTGAAAGTACGAGTTGTCACAGTATTTTAAAAACTTTTCGATCACTATGGGTTCTGAAAATTATAAGGAAGGGCAATCTATGCAACGACTACCACTACTTGAAACTAATGGTTTTATATATTGGAAAAATAGATTCGAAACATATGCGAAATCTAAAGATATTGATCTTTGGTACATTATTGTTGAAGGCGACTTTGAGGTTACCTCAAATGATGATAAACAAAATTTAGTTAACATACCTCATGATAAACTAAACGATGAAATGAAGAAAAAGCTTTCTAAAAATATTGAAGCAAAAATGGTTTTATATATTGCTTTACCGAAAAAGGAATTCGAAAGAATTTCTATGCTTAAAACCTCTAAAGAAATTTGAAATTCTTTAGTCGTAACTCATCAAGGCAACCAACAAGTTAAAAATAATAAAATTGATTTATTTGTTCAACAATATGAACAATTTTCAATATCGGATGAGGAAACTATAGATCATTCATTTGCTAACTTTAATACTATTATTACATCTTTACAAGCACTTGATTAATCTTTTTCAAGCCGTAACCATGTTAGGAGATATCTAAGGGCACTTCCATTGAAGTGGAGATCCAAGGTGACAGCGATCGAAGAGTCAAAAGATTTGACAATCCTTACTCTCGACGAACTCATAGGCAACCTAAAAGTCTACGAGCTTGTCCTTGCTAAAGACTCCGAAGCCTCAAAGGTGAAAGAGAAACACAAATATCTTGCCCTTAAAGCCAAAAAGGCTTCAAGCGATGAAGAGAACTCCTCTTCAAGTAGTGACGACGAGGAGTACGCCATGGCGGTAAGGGACTTTAAAAAGTTCTTTAGAAGAAAGGGAAGATACGTCAAACAACCGTATGCCGATAAGAAAGGCTTTCAAGAAAGCAAAGGGGACGAGAAACCAAAAGATGATCGTACTTGCTTTAAATGTGGGGACCCAAACCACTTTATTAGTAAGTGTCCCAAACGGGATGATCAAAAGGCGTTTGTGAGCGGCACGTGGGGAATGAGTGACGAGGAGGACGAAGAAATTTGTCTCATGGCAAATGACGAGGTATGTCACGAATACTATAGTAGCTCATCACTTGATGACGACTCATTGCATAATGAATATGATAAACTATGCAATGTTAGCTTAAGACTAGTTAACAAAAACAAGCTTTTAAAGAGTCAAAACCAACGTTTAGACAAAGAACTCATAGAACTAAAAGCAAAACTAAAACGTTTAGAAAAGGGTAAAATAGCAAGTGGTGAATGTGAACTTTGTGTTCAACTTCAAACACTAGTTGATCATCTAGATTCTAAAATTGCTAGAATGAGTACGAACACTTTAGATACGATATTAGATAGTGTTAAAACCGGCAACAACCAAAAAGGTTTAGGTGTTCAACAACTTGATCCATCAACTAGTGAAAATAAAGAAACAAAATTTGTTAAGGCACTAGAAAAATCAGCCACTGTTATGGCGGATCCCACGGATCCCTTGATAAGGGAACCGGCTAGTGTACAGCCAGGGATCCGTGGATCTGCTGTAGCAAATAGTGGTAATAACGTAGCTTCTTCATCTAGAACTGAATTTGTTATCGTTAATAGGAAGAAACCAACTCATATCACCTCTAGACAACCACCTCCAAAATATAATCCTACTTTTGCAAGAAACAAAGCTCCATCTTTTTCAAAACCTAATTCATTTAGGAGACCTAATCACGTTTACCTGAAAAGCAACCATCAAATGGGATGGAATCCAAATATGCAAAACGATTTTCCTTTTCAAAACTTTGCTCCATGGAATGCATACTCATCTTATCCATACATGTCTAACATGAATGGAATGCTTAACACTAATGGACCCATGAACAAATGGGGACCAAACTTTTGAGTTTATTATTGTTTTAGGTGTGCTTAAAGGTCGACCTAGACTGTTAGCCTTAATAGTTTTTATTAGAAGTGATGGTCATTCACATTTAGGAACTTTGTAACGTGTGTTAGATATCGTGCTAGAATAGTCAAAGGGCTCATGGATTGGGCTAAGCTAAATGGTTAGACGTTTAGTTAAGTTAGCCTTGTATAAGTTCATGTAACCCAATCCATGTCCAAGCCCATCTCACGGCCCATGGCCAAGCCTTAGGGCATCATCTCTCTTACTATAAATACCCCTCAAGTATGTCATTTGAGGGGTGTGCTTGAAAGTGTGTGTGTGTTTTTTTCATATGAAATATTGTTTTCATTTCTTTCCTTTATCTCTCTAAACATACACGACTTATACATATTTCAAGTCACCATCTCTTCATCTTAATCTTTCTTGCTTCTCTCTACGCATAACACATCAGTTTGTGTATAACGTGGGTGTTTGTTATACGTGTTCTTGTTGTGTTATAAGGAATCCTATGCCTAAGAAGGGGATTTACAATTGGTATCAATAGCCTAACAATGGTTTAGGAGTGTTTGTGTTTGTTTTGAAGTTTTGATGCTGTTTTGTAAAGCTCACGGTTTACATATTTCATACGCTTAAAGCTTTGATTTTTTCATCAAAAAGTTCAAGATTCTTGTGGTTTAAGGTTTATTTGGTGCTAAAGTTTCAGTTTTTTGCAAAAAGTTTCAAGCTTTACGGGTTTAGATACATTTTTTAAACTTATTTTGTTTCATTGGTCATTTCTACTCGTAACTTTTCTAAGCACTTTGGGTGAAAAAGGTCAACATTTTGGGTTATTCGAGTGTTTTTAAGGCTATCTGTGCAAGAGAAATCGTTTGAATCATTGGAAAATTTTTACGAGTAGGTCAAAACCCTAGTTCTACGCGTAAGAAAGTCAAACTACGCATAAGGTTCTACTCATAACTTTTTGGTGAAGAATCTTCGAGCTATAACGGTTACTCAGTGCTTCCCTCACTTGGATAAGTGTGTGGAACACTTCGATTTGTGGATATCCCTTACGTGGCGGTGTAAAGGATTTTTGGTTCTTAACCATAGTTTACGCATAAGCTAAAAGCTTACGAGTAACTCTACGCATAACTTCACAATTAAGCGTAAGGTTTACGAGTAACTTTTTGTCTACGCATAAGCTTAAGGTTACGCGTTAGATATTGTTTACGCATAAGGATTCCTACGCCTAAGCTGATTACGCATAAGATCCTACGCCTAAGATCCTACGCATAAGATCCTACGCTTAAGCACAATCTCTACGCCTAAGCCTCGTCTACTCGTAACTTCTGTTTCTATGCCTAAGCTCTTTCTACGCATAAAAAAAAAAGTTTTTTGGCTGGAAAACTTGAGTAAAATTTAAATTTTTGAGGAGACTAAACGTTCAATTTTTACGCGAGATTCAAATTTTGGTTTAACTGTGAAAATTTGGTCAAAAATTTCAAATTTTTAGGCCTAAATTCAAAATTTTCGGGTCAAATTTGGCGTCAAAATTGTCATAACTCAAATTTTTCATACGTCCTTAGAATTGATTTTTATAGTGAATTTCAAATTTTGGGCGAAATTTTTTTTAAGAACCAAGGTTACGAGTGCGACTTTCAGAAAACCTCAAACGACAATGTCTGCTACAACACAACTCCTTTATCGTTGAATCGATCCTACATCAACTTTATCATACATACCTTCATCAATGGAAACTCTGGTAGATCGTCTCAAAACTGCTTTCTTTGATTCATTCTTCAATGAACTAAACATTGGTCCAACTACACCAAATAACAACAACCAATGGATTTCATCGTATCATCCGCAGTTTACTCAACCGAGTATGCATATGGGTCAAGGAGGACAAATGGTTGATGTTATTGGGAATCAGAATGCATTTGCTACGGGTATACAAATGGGGAATCAGATGCAATATGCAGGGCAGTTTGATGAAAATCAGAGGAGTCAGATTGTGAATCAGAATCTGGGATATCAGAATATGGGATATCAAAATGGGAATAACTGTTTTATGACTTCGGTTCAGAATGCTACCTCCGAACCTCAAAGCCAAGATTCAGGGTATCGTCGGTTCAGTATGCTACCTCCAACCTCAAGTACGAGTCTTTGTTAGCAAAGAAAGAAAAATTGGGAATAGAGTTGACTGCTGAGGAATACGAATCTCGTATCCGGGACGGACGAGAAAGCAAATGATAATGCAAACTCGTCTTCTGATCAACAGCAGGACACAACATCAAGTGCTACTTTTGATACACCTCCAGTCTATGACACAGATTCACTCAATGAGGTACCAAATTATAGTAATGTTGCTAATCAGTTTACTCATGATGAACAGCATTCTGTGACATCAACACCTACTTATGATACATACCTGGACAATCCGAGTTGTAGCAATACGAACTCTGAAACTCCAGATGTGGATCCTAATGGCGGCTGTGTGGCACAAAATACTAAGACTGATGAGGAAACTCGTGCTTATTTTGAAACATTAATTAATAATTGTGGTATTGAAATTGAGAAAGTTAGAACGGTCAATCGCGAAGTTAAGGCCGCAAATGCCAAATTGACCGCTGAGCTTGAGAGTTACAAGGAGAACGCAAGAGCTTATGAATTTCATACAAACAAAATATCAGAATTAGAAATTGGTTACCGAAATTCTGTTTTAAGAGAAAAAGAATTGCAAATCAAGTATAACACACTTGATGTGAATTCGAACTTGAAAATTAAATCTTTAAACAAGGAAATTTCAGATCTAAATGACCAACTTTCAAAACAAAAAGCAATGTTTTCTAATCTTGAAAAAGAGAAGAAGCAGTTGATTACTGATTTTTCAAAACGAGAAGATTCTCTTCTTGATGAAATTCTTGATAAAAATGAAAAAATCCAAACTTTGGAAAATTTGCTTCTCAAAACGGGTCATTCTGCTCAAACAATCAAGATGCTTTCTAATCAAGTAAATCCGCGTTTTCATACTAATAATAGAATGGCACTTGGTAACAACCCTTCTTCATTCCTCAAGAAAGCTCAGAAATCTCAGAATGTGTTGAACAATGGAAAACCTTTGGTTCGTGATTCTCTTGAAACGTTGGAACTATCTGAGGAGAGTAGATCAAAAATGAAACAAAAGAATCCAGATCTTAAACCGATTGATTATAACAAATGGAACAAAATTAATGGAATTACTTTTGTTAATCAAAAAGAACAATCAACGTTTTCCACCACACCAAGTGTTTCAAACAAAGTGTCAACACCAGTTTGAAAACCAGTTGCAACCCACGTAGTTGTCTCAAAATCCTTTTCGAAAATCGAACAAATGTCTTCAAACAATCCTTTTAACACAAGTGATGCAAGAAGCATTTTAGATGACGTTAAAACTAGAATTGGGTACCTTCAAGAGACCGTCAAATCTAAAACCAATATTACTACTAACATCTGGTTTACTCGTCATGATGACGAAACGAAAAAGTTTTTGAAACTCAAATTGCCCCTCCGTTAAGCGCCATCGGTGCGAGGGTAATTCATTTTGAACAAGCTTTTTTAAAAAAGCAGTTGACTTTGTCAAGGACCATAAATCCCTGGTAAAGCAAGCTAATGAAAGTGTTGAACACATCAAAGTTTTGGAAAATTTGAATGATTCTCTCTTTGAAGATGTTATGTCTACTGATATCATGTCCATTATTTTGCAAACATATTATGTTGAAGATCATGAAAGACTCCGATCTGAGACCTCATAATTGTTTCAAAATATGAAAAAGCTCTTGAAAAACTTGAAAATGAAAACGTGTCCTATTTTAAACAACTTGATCGAAAATCGAGAAATGCAAGTATGACAAACTGTCGTATGAGCGTGCCTACAAGGACATGAAAGAGCAAAATGATCTTTTGAGAGCTTAGCTGGGATGTCAAAAGGAAAGGCTGTGGATACTAAGATTGCAAAACCATCGACTGAGGAGAAGGCAAATGTTCCCAAACCGGTTTTAAACCAAAATGTCTATTTCTCAGCTTCCTCCAAAAGTCAATGAGAAAAATGATTTGTCAAAACCAGTCACTCCACAGTCCATGCCTATTAAAAAGAGAATTATCAAAAGTTTTGAAAAGGAAAAGCGATTCTTTGAAACACCAAAAGTGATTACACCTGGCATTTCTAGGAATAGTATACGGAATGTGACCAAAAATCCAGTTAAAGAATCTGTCGGTTCTAACAACATGGTCAACAATCACTATCTAGAAGAAGCTAGAAAAAAAGGCACAGACTTCGAAAAGACGAATTTTAGGTGCAACATCTAGGGTGATGAATTCTACAAGATTTCAAGGCACTGCTAGTAGTAGTAAACCATTACCTAGGAACACTCTACAAAAGACTAGGAATTGGCTTGCATCTAAGAGTAGTTGTGCAAAAGAAAATGCTATGCCCCTAGAAAACAACACTAGGAATTCTAAGTCTTTTCGAACAAGAATCAATGTCCACAAGACTGTAGTGACAAAGTTAAAGCTGCAGTTTTAAACAAGAATATTGAATTTGTCTGTACTACATGTAAAAATGTGTCTTTTCAGCTAATCATGATGCATGTGTCTCCCAATATCTCAAGAAAGATAATTCTTGTGCCAAGGCACAATCCACTAAAACTCCAAACCGAAACAAACCCGTTGACAAGATGAACATCAAAAGGAAACCTAATAGGTGGATCTCTTCAGGACGTAGTTTTTAAAAAATGAGTCTTCCTACTGCATCGATAAGAAAAAAACTCCTAGATCTTACCTTAGGTGGAAACCCACGGGAAAAGTTTTCAACCAAGTAGGTCTTAGATGGATTCCCACAGGAAAGATTTTTGATACTTGCACCAACAAAGATAATAGTGACAATCATTCGGATAAGGAAGTCAGATCCACTACAACCGTTGATAGTGATCACCCTCACCGTGAGGAATCATGTACTTCTAACACTGTTATTTGTGAAAATTCTTCTTCTGTGGATGCAGGTACTTGTAAAAGTGTTGAAGGTTCATATACCCCATGTGGTAAAGAAGAACTTTATGCCAATTTCGCATGTGGAAATCCTTTTCTAGTTCCACTCTTAACTCCACTTTTACTTGTCCCAACTTAATTCCTCTTTCTTCAAATCTTCTATGTAAATATTTTTGAAAAACGAAATACAAAATTTGAAAAACCATCAAAAGCAAAATACAAAAATAGAAAACTTTCAAAAATACAAAAACATTATAAAATTTCTCAAAATCCAAAAATATTCTTCTCACGACATGTCTCTTGTATAATCGATATTCTGTACGTTTCTAGAAATGTCATTCAACAATGATACGGGTATGTACAGATGCTTGAGCGAGAGTTCTTTAATGTTTTTCAAAACATGTCGTTTCTCAAAAATTTCTTCAAAATAATGGCTTTCGTATATTCAGTACGAAACCGGACTTCAACATAATGGCTTCGGACATCATTCAGACCGCGCTTCAAAGAAAGGAAAGTGCTTATCAAAATCAAAGGTTTTTTTAAATATTTTTTCAAGCTCTATTCCTTAAAACATAATGGCTTGTAAGTATTTCAGCTTGCAACCCGATCTTTAAAGAAAGGAAAGTGCTACGCAAAAATCGATTTTCATAAATATCGAGCACTTATCCTAAAACAAATGAAGATAATTCTTCTCTAATTATCTTCAAAAGATTTTCAAAATCTTCATCATCTTGAGTACCATTGATTCGAAATTTTTCAAAAGATTTTTCAAAATCTCTCACATTTGGTACCAAGATAACTCCCTCTAAACCCTTAATTGATTCTAAATTTTCTGTATGAAAAATATGCTTTCTTTAATGGGGAGTATTAAACCAAAATTGTTCCAAAATTCATGCTAAATCAGTTTCTCTCCAAATGCTTTTCCAAAAACATATCTTTTAATCATTTTGTTTCAAAAACATCATAGATATGCTATTTTTGAGAGGGAGAAACGTGATTAAAAGGTGATCAAAAATGTTTTATGATCGGTGTTTGAATCTCAAATGAGCTCGACTCAGTCGTAACCAATGAATTGACGATAATATAAAGTCAGTACTCGAAAAGACTTGTTCTTGGACGGGTAATAATTTCAAGCTAGTTCTCCAGTGATGTAAGCGTGTCTCGAATAGGACTTGTCTAAGTAGAATGTACCATTTCGAGAAACTTTCTTTGGACTTGACTAGGCCGGGTAATAATTTCAAGCTAGTTCACTAGTGATGTAAACGTGTCTCGAATCGGTCTTGTCTATTGAAAGTTGATCAATTCAAAAGTGCGAACTCTACCCTCTATGTGCAGATTTCTGTCAAAACTTATAAGCACATGTGAAGGGGGAGTGTTTCTGAAAATATAAAACTCTCGGAGTGTCTCAAACATGTTTTCTATCATAAACACTGTGAGAGATTTTCAAGAAAAATGTGTTTATGGCAACAATAGGACAGTCATGGAGTTATAAGGTGTCTAAGGATAGGAAATCCGTCCTATGATCCGCCAGAGCTGGAGGGATCTACCCAAGGACATCACAAATAGTTAGTATTAGAAGTCCTTAGGTATGATTGAAAAAAGGAGTAATGTGAGAAATGAGAAAGAAGGGGTTGAAGAATTAAAAAGAAATGTAATGAAAAAGGGTGAAAAGAAATAGCCCTCCATATTCAACCTTAGGGCAGTAACTAGGTTCAATTCATCTCTTGGTTGTCACTAGATGACACTGGTATTGAAGACAAAGACGTCATGGACCCAGTGACGCACTGCACTAAACCTTCTAGCCACTCAATTCCTCTTAAAAGGATTTGTTTCATTCTCACTGGGAACCCTACATAATCTATTGAATTTCTCTTAGAGATTGTTGATATTGAAGAAGGAGACCCTCTCCCTAGTCTCCGCTTAGGAAAATCATAATGCACTTATTGAGTCTAGAGCCACGAGATTCATCAAAAGATCTCATAGGAACACTTGACATGACATCGCTTGTTGTTTATCAATAAGGACACAAGTGATATATTATAGAGTCCTACGCAGATCTTAACAATTTGCCAGAACATTTATGAGAAGTTTCACTTCTGTGATCTTCAGTGATTGAATGGAAACTCCTGCCAGGGTCAACATCAAGAAGCCCTGACAGCAGGTCACTTCGGTAACTCCCCGTGGATTACGCTTAGTGTGTCTCAAACGGTCTACAGACTCATCTGAACTGTAGATGTACTTTGGTATATCGCGTTATCTCACTTGTGGGACTCCAGTTCAGGAACGGCCTTTGTGAGAATTAGAGATGTGTTTTCACACTATGCTATTAACACCCTTGAAATTCAAACTTGTAAGTGCCGAAATCCGCTTATTACTAACCTGTTTTATGTTTTCTTCTTATGGAAGCTCTGGAGCGGATTGATCGTGCAGACTCTCCACATGCTCATACCAATAACATATGAAAGTTCTCATCAAAATCAAAGGCAACTCAAAGATAAAGATGATTCTTCGTCAATGTCAAAGAATCTACAAAGTTTAAAGACTAGAGAACTTCATCTCATCGGAACTTCAAAGTCAAATAGAAGTGTGAGCATGGTGGAGAATGACGTGGAGACACCTAACCAACGAAGTTGACAACGGCAGACAACCATATTATCTGATCACAAAGCATGAAGGAACAAAGAATCAAGACTATTCTATATCTACACACAAAGTTTGAGCTCAAGAAAAGTAAAGACCTAATCAAGTGGAGCATCATTTTAATGACCACCCCTTAGGGGGAGATTGTTAGCCTTAATAGTTTTTATTAGAAGTGATGGTCATTCACATTTAGGAACTTTGTAACGTGTGTTAGATATCGTGCTAGAATAGTCAAAGGGCTCATGGATTGGGCTAAGCTAAATGGTTAAACGTTTAGTTAAGTTAGCCTTGTATAAGTTCATGTAACCCAATCCATGTCCAAGCCCATCTCACGGCCCATGGCCAAGCCTTAGGGCATCATCTCTCTTACTATAAATACCCCTCAAGTATGTCATTTGAGGGGTGTGCTTGAAAGTGTGTGTGTGTTTTTTTTCATATGAAATATTGTTTTCATTTCTTTCCTTTATCTCTCTAAACATACACGACTTATACATATTTCAAGTCACCATCTCTTCATCTTAATCTTTCTTGCTTCTCTCTACGCATAACACATCAGTTTGTGTATAACGTGGGTGTTTGTTATACGTGTTCTTGTTGTGTTATAAGGTATACGTGATAAAAGGGGATTTACATAGACCCCGATGAATGGGTCAAGGATAGCGGGTGCACGAGGCACATGACCGGCAATAGGGATCTATTCTCCACATATGAATCCATAAATGGAGGTAATGTGGTGTTTGGAAATAGCAAAAGTAGAATCATCGGTAAAGGTACGATTTCTAACAAATCTCTAACCATTAACGATGTGTGTCACGTAGAAAACCTAAACTTTAACCTCTTAAATATAGGACAAATATGTGATAAAAAGTGCAATGTACTTTTACCAAACCGGTTGTAAGATACTAAAAAATGGCATAACCATAGGAAGAGGAATTAGGAAACATGGAGTCTATGTCATTAAAATCGGTAATGAACCCAAAGACAAACTATGTCTTACCTCTATAGATGATACTTCGACCTTATGGCATCGAAGATTGGGTCACGCCAACATGCGACTTCTTCAATCGCTATCATCCAAAGATCTAGTAAGAGATCTACCTAAGTTAAAATATGAACATCATTTTTGTGATGCTTGTAATGTAGGAAAACAAGCTCACTCTAGTCATAAAGCTAAAAACATGGTGTCTACAACTAGGTGTCTAGAATTACTACATATGGATTTATTTGGTCCCTCCGCTATCCAAAGTTATGGAGGCAACTACTATACTTTGGTCATAGTGGATGACTATTCTAGGTATACATGGACAAAATTCTTAAAGAACAAAACGGAAACCTTTAATTATTTTGAAATATTAAGCAAAAAGATCCAAAGACAACTAGGAAGTCCCATAGTGTCTATTAGGACGGATTATGGTAGGGAATTCGATAATGAAGTGCAATTCGGAGCTTTTTGTGATGCTAATGGCATTACTCACAACTTCTCGGCTCCACGCACTCCACAATCGAATGGGGTAGTAGAAAGAAAGAATAGAACCCTACAAGAAATGAGTCGAACCATGCTTAATGAACAATCCATACCTCAAAAGTTTTGGTGTAATGCCGTTGATACTTCATCGTACATACTCAATCGAGTCTTAATTAGACCAATCTTAGGAAAAACTCCATATGAGTTACTTCGAGGCAAAAAGCCTACGTTAAATCACTTTAGAGTCTTTGGTAGTAAATGTTTTATTCTTAACACTAAAGATTACCTTACAAAATTTGATCCTAAATCAACCGAAGGTATCTTTTTAGGTTACTCGCCAAATAGCAAAGCTTACGTCATATTAAACAAAGAAACAATGAAGGTAGAAGAGTCATTAAATATAAAATTTGATGAAAGTCCACCTAAACCCTCTCCACCTCTTGTCGATGACGAGATTATAGAAAGTGAAGCTATAGTAATAAAGAAAAAGATAAGTGAAGAACCTCAAAATGATGAAATAATAAACATTAAAGAGTCCAAAGATCACCCCGTAGATAAAGTCATAGGAAAACTAAACGAACGAACATTAAGGTCTCAAGTTCAAAACCAAAGTAGCTTGTTTTGTTTCGTTTCAACCTTAGAACCTAAGAATACACAAGAAGCCATAAAAGATGAAAGTTGGGTAATGGCTATGCAAGAAGAACTTAATCAATTTGTTTCTAATGATGTTTGGACACTTGTCCCTCCACCTAGTAATCAAACCATAATAGGAACCAAATGGGTTTATAAAAAAAATTAGATGCAAACGGAGTAGTGTCTAGGAACAAGGCTAGACTCGTTGCTCAAGGGTATAACCAACAAGAGGAATAGACTTTGATGAGACCTACGCCCTCATGGCTAGATTAGAGTCTATAAGAATACTTCTTGCGTATGCTTGTGCTAATGATCTAAAGCTTTATCAAATGGATGTCAAAAGCGCTTTTCTAAATGGTTTCATTAATGAAGAAGTATATGTAGCTCAACCTCCGGGCTTCATCGATTTTGAAAAACCCAAACATGTGTATAAATTAAAGAAAGCCCTTTACGGTCTTAAACAAGCTCCAAAAGCTTGGTATGATAGACTCAAGTCATATCTAATTAAACATAACTATACCATGGGGTTAGTTGACAACACACTTTTTACTAAGAAAAGAGAGTCACATATAATCATAGTACAAATATATGTAGATGGTATTATATTCGGATCCACTTGTCAAGACATGTGTGATGATTTCTCTAAAATCATGCATGACGAGTTCGAGATGAGTATGATGGGAGAACTTAGTTTCTTTCTTGGTCTACAAATAAAACAAGTAGAAGATGGTATCTTCTTCAATCAATCTAAATACATCAAGGAGATGTTAAAGAAATTCGGTCTAGAAGAGTCGAAACCAATTAGGACTCCAATGTCATCCGACACCAAACTCACAAAAGATAAAGACGGTGAATCCGTAGATAATACTAAATATCGTGGCATGATAGGTAGTCTTCTCTACCTCACGGCAAGTAGGCCGGATATCATGTTTAGTGTTTGCTTATGTGCTAGGTTTCAAGAAGACCCTAAAACATCACACCTAGAAGCTGTAAAAAGGATATTTAGATATATTAAGGGTACAACACAATTAGGATTATGGTATCCTAAGGGCACGGGAGTAGAAACAATTGTATATGCAGATTCTGACCATGCAGGTGATTACGTTGATAGAAAAAGTACAAGTGGGGTATGTACTTTTATGGGATGTTGTTTAACATCTTGGTTTTCTAAGAAACAAACGGCACTTGCAATATCAACAACCGAAGCGAGTACGTGTCCGGCAAAGCATGCCAACAAGCACTATGGATGAAACAAGCGTTAGTCGACTACGACATTCATCTAAGCGACATAGCCATCCTATGTGACAACAAAGGTGCCATCGACTTAAGCAAGAATCCGGTATTGCATTCTCGCACAAAGCATATAGAGATTCGTCATCACTTCCTAAGAGACAATGTTCAAAAAGGGAACATCTCTATTGAGAAGGTAGCATCCGAAGACAACATAGCCGACGTCCTCACCAAACCATTGAAGCGGGAACAATTCAACCTACTTCGTCTTGGTCTTGGTCTAATGGAACAAACGTCGTAACTTATTTGACTCTACAAGGTATGTAAACACTAGCCTTCCTTCTTTCTGAGTCTAGGATTTCTATTTCATGCACAACTCACAAACAATACGGGAATTTTCAAAACCCAAGATAAGTTTTCCACTTATAGCTTTCTTACTTTTTCAATGCATATTTTCAAAGAAAATCTCTTTTCAAAATGTTTTCTAAAAGGATGATACCTTCCCGTATCAATTTCACAAAAGCAATTTCTCACGACTAGGACAAATCACTTTTTCATTATTAATACAAAGTAAAAACCCGTTTCCATTGCATCTCATGTCTTTTGAATGCTAAAGGGGACACATAAGTAATATGTGTTTTCGGGTACATTCATTTAAGCAACAATGAATTAGGAGCATTGATAACACAAAATTACGTACTTATGTACTAACTATGTGTTTTCGGGTTATCTCAATAGGATGCTTTTCTACTTCTAGCTTATTCTTCTTTTTCTTTTTAGGAGTCGAGATAACCGTAACTCCAAATAGTTTGCATATAGGCACACAATAGGAAAAATGTTTTCACTTTTGTGCTGGATCACTGACCCACGGATCCCTTTCATGCGGACGGATCTCTCAAGGGAAGGATCCGTGGGATCCGTGAAACAGAAGGTGTTTTTACTTTCCATTTTGTCTACTTTGGATGAAAAATCCACATTTGTTTGAGTTTTGGAGTATGTTCTTTAATGCTTATGTTCTCATGATCATATGGCTTAAATTCATATATAATCATTAGATTTTAATCCACATTTTGGGTCAAGCATTTACTACAATACATTGTTTTTCTATATATAGAACTCCCAAAATGCTTGCATACTCACCCCATCCTCAAACACATACAACACCATGTCATTCACAAACTCTTACAATTTAGATGAATCACCTAGTACAAACAATCATCTTCATGATACCCAAACCTTTGTACTACCACCATCCAAAATACCACAATCAAACTCTAGGATATCCGCACGAATTAGTATCCGATCTTGTTGCTTAGCAAAACAACCTCAAATGGTTCATCCTCAACAAATAACTCACCACAAGATGCTTCCATTATAGCACCCCTCTCATCACCAACAAGTACACCAACTTCATCACCACCTAAAGTCACTCTTTTGGAACTCCTTAAGACTCCAACAAGATCTAAACAACCTAAACAAAAAGAAATAGTCTTTTCAACACCTCCCACATCTCCAAATACTATTTTTCAAGATCTTGAAACATCACCACCATTAGCTCCCATTAAACTACAAGAACATCTAGGTTCTTATCTACCACCACTTCCAAACATTCCGGATTTTGATCCATATTTTCCTATTTTTCCACCACAACTTCCGCAACTTACAAATCAAAATCACCCGGAAGATTTCCGCACTCATTACCCACATCACTTACATTGTGAACATTGCCAATCCACTAGGGAAATTGCAATAGAAGTTAGGGAAGAAATGCGATTCATACTCAACCTCATCCTTGATCGCATCAATACCATCACTTATCAAAACATCAATCCATAAGCCTTATGCAAGCATGGAAGGAATCACTACTACTATTTTCTATTTCTTGCATTTTTTCTTTTGAAGTCTTTTCCAAGAACAAGTCTTGTTCTTATTTTTACATGCTTGTAGTTGGCATAAATTCCACTACACTTTGTTGTTTTATTACAAGGCCTTGTTTACATACCTTGGCTCCCAATCTTGATTCTCGGCATTCATAAGATTATTTAAGCATGTTACTAACCTTTCTTTTTGTAGGATTTTTATTTTTCTTCACTTGACGCCCCAAACAAGGGGGAGCTACCGTTAAGGGGGAGTTAGCAATACGTGGACTAATTTTTCCACACTTTTATGTTTATTTCTTCCAAGGGTTAACTTTTTGTTTCGACAAAAAGGGGGAGAAGAAGTAAAACTTAGGGGGCTTTCAAAACTTACATCTATTCTTAAGTTTTACTCATCATAACATTATGTTTTGTCATCAACAAAAAGGTGGAGATTGTTAATACAAATAAACCGTAAAAACGTTTATTAATATTTTGCGATCTCTTTGTGTTTTGTTGATAACAAATATAATGTTATCTTAAGTATAATTATAAGGATACATGTTATTTTTGTAAAGCATTTACGTATAGCCATTTAAATACAAAAATGTAATAATTAAGCATTTGTTGTAATAGTTTATTAGGATGGGTAAAAACCATAACCCATGGACAAAACCCATGGATCTTAACCCATACTCAAGTAGACTAGATACAATGTATACTTAGATACATTGAATCTAAAGAAAACCCATGGACCAACCCATAACCCATGACCCATAACCAAAAAACCCATGGGCAAAGAGGAGCGTTCCACGGATCCCTAGGATTACACTAGACGGATCCCAAGTGGAAGGGATCCGTGGGATCCGGGGAACAGTGAAGAATTTTGCCTATAAATAGAGAGCCATTTCTTCATTATAAACCACCCCTGTTCTTACTAAATCTCTCATACACTCTCATTCTCTTCTAACATATAGATCACTTGATCTAGAGAGTTGTTCTTCTTTCTTTCTATTTGTGATCCTTATATAGGTCCTTCTCTAAGGCGAGATCACGAGCATTCTACAAGTCATCCAAGCAAGGGGTCCTTGATTGACTTGTCACTCCGCAAGATTTCTGTAGCAAAGATCTTGTATTAGATATTTCACATATCTGTTGTGTAATAGTCGTGCTGGTTTGGTCCACTGTGCTACGGACTTGGTATTTAGCTTTGTACCGGAAAAAGTGTAAGCAACGTTGTGAAGGCTTCTCCGCCAAGTGAAGGAGTTTGTTGACATAGTGCTTGAACTCTCGAGTAGGTGACTCGGGGAGTGGAGTAGGGCAAGGAAGGTGTCCTTGTAGCCGAACCACTATAAATCGGTTGTGTCATTTCTATCCCTTAACTTTACTTTACTCGCTTACTTTATCATTAGATCTATACTTTCTCTATATCCACAAGATATCACATATTAACGAATCTAAAGTTTTTGAAAACTAACTTAAAATCGGCAAAACTAGTTTTCCACACACACACACACACACACACACATATATATATATATATATATATATATATATATATATATATATATATATATATATATATATATATATATATATATATATATATATATATATGTATATATATATATATATATACTAGTGTCAAAACCCGTCCGATGGACGGTATTACTTGTCGTTTTTATTTTTATGATTTAATCAAATATATACTAAAAAGTAATTAAAAGTGAAATGAAAGGGCTAAGATCTATAATTGATGTTACCATAATCCATTAAACGATTAAAAGCATGTAAGTACTTTGATTTGTGGGTTTTATTTTTAGAGTTTAGTAGAAGAAATATATCGTTAAAAGTTATTAAAAGTTAAATTAAACGAATAGCAAATTAAGCTAAAAGGAAAAAAACCCCAAAATATAATATCATTACGAATAGTAAGATAACTTGTTTCTGCTTGTTGGGTTGTAACTAAAATATAATATTCTATGAACGTATTAGTATAAGATAATTTGAAAATGAAACGGTACCTAAAAGGAAAAAAAAATGAAAATAGTGAATATGGTAATCTAACGGTAACTAAAACTTTTTATAAATAGTTATTTGCACGCATGGGGCTTAGACATAAATTTTTGATAAAATATTTGTTTCGTTAATTTGATCTTATAAAGTAGCTTATATATTTTTAAAGAGTATATTATTTATCTGTGGTTTTATTTTTGTAACTCAGTTAGTTCTTTTATTTTTTTCGTTGGTATTTGTGTACAAAGTTTTAATGTTAATTGTTAACTTACAATAACGTTAGAAAATACTATGAATATGGGTGCATAAAGTGTCAATATATAACCAAAATCATGTGTTAGACTTAAATGAATCTCAAAGGTTAAACCAACATCGGCTAACTTGCTACCAAACACACTAATTACATTGAAGAGAAAGAGATATTAATATGAATTTGAGGTGATATAAAGATAACTCGGTATCCTAAATCCAAATAAAAAGGTATGCATTATAGCAACACATATGAATTTAGCTTACAGTGAATGGAAGTCAACTGCATACTGTCCCTCCTCGGTCGACTTGCTGGTCAAAACGATGCAATCTCTTTTAGTTCCCTGTAATATTAGAACCAATCATATCAACCATAGCATCTTAACAAAACTGTACTTCGAGTGTATGCATTTTTTATTATAACAACATGATAGATGTGGTAATAATGAATGATTTAGTCTCGTTAGTGGTTTCCATTACTATAGTATGATCAATATCATATTTTACACTGATAGGAGATCTAGATTCCCATGTGTTAAAAACATTATGTTTAGTGTCTTAACAGTTAAAAGTGGTACATGAATAAGGAGGGTGGATATATTTTGTGAATGCGATAGTAATAGATTTGTAAAATATGTAACAAAACAGATTTAAGGATTAGACAATCAAATAAGTAGATAAGCATGTCACAAAATAGCTAAATCTTATTACTTAATCATGTCACAAACCTATACGAAGACTATGTTTAAGACGAAACTTATATCTAATTTAATTTCCCTCTTTTTCCTTGATATATAACTATGATCAAAATTTTTAGTTCTTAGTTGCTTCCTGCCCGTGAAAGTCACCAAATGTTCACCTCTATTTAGCCTGGTTTCCTGCTTTTACTGAGGTAAATAGAAATAGTCCGTTAATCAAAGGATTCATTCTTAGTGTGGTTTTATTTTCGCCTTTAATGCTGATATTATGAATCCTTTTCCACCCAGAACCGGATAACGTATGATTTTGGAATCTCAAGCTTGAAATGTGAAAAACTAAAACACATTGCTGCTCTCATTTGAGTTTATTCGAGAACTACAACAGAATGTTACACTGTTAGCGTTGCATTAAATATTTGTATCGAAACCGTTTAAGAAAATACATTACATTTTTTATCTAATCTTGAGACATAGTTGACTTTTGGGGCATTCCCTTTTCATATAATAATTTGACTTGTTTGACTTTGACCCGTTTCTTTTTTAGTAGACTATTCTTATCCGACCCATTTGAGATAATGCATTAACCCATACTATAAGTAAGTTGTAACTGCCACATGTAACTCAACATCTTAATATTAAAAATAAGATTCATACCGCCATGGAGACGACGCTAACAACAAAAGGCACGACTACAAGAGGGGTTTTGAGCAAGCAAAAACCCGAGTGCAGAGCTCTGAATAGATTAACACAAAATATATAACAAAAACAATTCGCTAGTGGGTCCTAGACATATTCCATTTAACATATATTTTTCCATGGTATTATGAAAAACTATTCTGTATGGAGCATGAGGTAGAAAATGTGGCCACATATATCCAACCTAATCTTTATTGCCCTGCATGATTTAGTGAAAAAAGATTATAGTGGATACTCATTCTCGTTGTTAGCTAATGATTTCATAATCATAATTTTTTTGTTGTCATCTTCCAAGATAAAACATTTGGTGACTTTTGAATATAACTTGTGATTAGTCACATTATCATTCAGCCCTACACATGCTACACTTATGAATCAATACAGTCTTCGCATAATCTCGTTGTTCAACAGGTAACACATTCCACCTATACTTGATAACACCTCATGATCATATTATGTCAACCATCAGAAGTAACGACCATTGTGCAAGAACATTAAGACAACTTAACATTGTTGCAGTACAAATCTTTGATAAAATGGACAAACATTATATATGTTTGGTGTAATGCTCAATACTTTCATGATTCTCAACTATGCGTGATTCTTATAGTCTCTGCTCTGCTCTCTTTTTCTTAATATCATTATTTTGGCTCTCCGATATGGTTAGATCCAATGTAATACCAACACATCAACCACCAAAAGCCAGGAATAATGCACCAATGAAGTGTGACATTGACCTAGAACTTCAAACTTGGAAAATCTAGTGAATTACGTCCCAAGAAGGTGTAGGGAAACATTTCTTGAAACATCCAGCAAACCTCATTGATGCCTTTTCACTATGAAGTTACCCGCATGGTAATTTGCGAAGTCAGCAAACCATGGGGTGGTAGAGTTTCCACGAAAAGAAACCGCATTGAGTGTCTCGAGAGTAAATATTTCATTTATTTCCTTTTTCTCGAAAACATCTTGGTGAGGGTTTTCTAGACGGGACGATGATCAGCGCCACGGGTTCTCGGCTCCTTTTTTATCACGTATAATGATATCAAATTCCTGCAGGAGGAGAACCCAACGAAGCAATCTCGGCTTTGCATCTTGTTTTGCAAAGAGATATTTGAGAGCCGAGTGATCCGTATATACCACACATTTGGTCAAGATTAGGTATGGCCGAAACTTCTCACATGCATACACCACGGCTAGTAGCTCTTTTTTCGTGGTGGTGTAATGAGTTTGAGCTTCAGTCATTGTTTTACTTGCGTAGTGGATAGGCTTAAAATGCTTGGATCTCGTTGCCCTAGGACTGCACCGATAGCAAAATCACTTGCATCGCACATGAGCTCAAAGGGTAAATCCCCGTCGGGAGCAACGAGAATGGGTGCTTCAGTAAGCTTTTTCTTTAATGTTTCAAAAGCTTCGATGCACTCAGTTGAGAAGATAAAAGGAGCATCCTTTTCAAGAAGATGGGTCATAGGCCCGGCGATTTTAGAAAAATCTTGTATGAATCTGCGATAAAAACCGGCATGACCTAAAAACTCCTAATACCTTTGACGGTAGTAGGATGAGGCAATTTAGCAATAACATCGAATTTTGCTCTATCTACCTCAATCCCATTTTTGAAATCTTATGGCCAAGGACTATGCCTTCTTTGACCATAAAGTGGCTCTTCTCCCAATTTAGACAAAGATTGGTGTCTTCACACCGTTTTAGCATTTTTTCTAAATGGGAGAGACATGTTTGAAACGAATCCCCAATAACCGAGAAGTCATCCATAAACACCTCCATTGTTTCCCCGATCATGTCGTGGAAAATTGCCATCATACATCGTTGGAACGTGCCAGGAGCGTTAGATAGGCTAAAAGGCATACGTCTATAGGCAAAAGTTCCGTATGGGCAGGTGAATGTGGTCTTTTCTTGATCCTGTAGATCAATGGGGATCTGAAAATACCCCGAGAAACCATCTAGGAAACAATAGTATTCGTTTCCTGCTAATCTCTCAAGCATTTGGTCCATGAAGGGTAGAGGAAAATGGTCTTTACGGGTGGCGTCATTCAACTTACGATAGTCAATGCAAACACGCCATCCCGTTACCAGTCTAGTTGGAATTAACTCATTTTCTTCATTTGTGACAACAATTATGCCACCCTTTTTAGGAACACAATGAATTGGGCTAACCCAAGGACTATCTGAGATCAGGTAAATCAATCCTGCATCAAGAAGTTTGAGAACCTCTTGTTTAATAACATCATGGATTTTTGGATTTACTCTGATGTTGAACTGCTGGCTTGAAGTCATCCTCCATCAAGATTTTGTGAGTACAAAATTTAGGGTTGATACCCTTAATGTCGGAGAGTTTCCAAGCAATTGCTTGCTTGTGCGATTTCAAGACCTTTATGAGAGCAGCTGTTTCATCTTTACTCAAATCTTGAGCAATAATGGACGGGTAATTTATCATCACCCTCAAGAAATGCATACTCGAGATGAGGTGGTAAGTCCTTAAGTTCGACTTCATGAAATTCTTCAGTTTTCTCAACTGACTTGACTTCCTTGTTATGAAGCTCGACGGGAGGGAGTGATGATGGATCATCATTAAGCAACTTCTCAATGAGAAGTATGTCCCCCTCGATGTCGATGGGAGCGTGATCAATTTCCCAAGGAACAGAATCACTAGATAAGTATGCTTCAATCTCTTCCAAGATGAAGTCACTTTCCTCAAATGGAGTGAGAGAAGGAGTAGAATTGGCGATGATGGGTTGAGATGAATGAGTGAGATTATCACTCGAAGAATTATGATCATAACCAAGAACTTCTTGAGAGTACTCTTCAGAAGCAACATCAATGATATCTATTCGGTTAACCGACTCAGAATCATAGTTTGCGGAGTACCTCGAAGTTTGATCAAGGTTAAAAGTGACAGCTTCATTACCCACACGTAGTGTGATTTCTTGCTCAAATACATCAATGAGAGCACGGCCCGTTCTCAGGAATCCTCGTCCAACAATGAGAGGAACCCGTGGATCAGCATCGAAATCAACAACTACAAAGTCAACTGGAAAATGGAACTTTCCTACTTTCACAAATACGTCCTCGGCAATGCCAAGTGGACGGGATATTGTGCGATCTGCAAGCTCGAGAGTCATGCATGTAGGAATAAGGTCCGGAAGAGAAAGTTTCTTCCATATTGAATAAGGCATCAGGTTAATGCTTGCACCAAGATCTGCTAAGGCAAAGCATTCAACCATTCCTGGAAATACACAAGGTAAGAGAAATTTTCCTGGATCTCCAAGCTTTTCTGGAAGCTTCTTCAAGATAACTGCAGAGCAGTTCTCGTTGAAGGAGTTTTGCCATTTCAAACGGCTTTTCCTTGTTGCTTAACATGTGTTTGAGAGTTGATGCAAACTTGGGCATCCGCATGATAGCATCCGCAAAGCTTATGTCAAAATGTAGTTCTTGGAAAATTTGAAAAAATTTGTCCATTTGATGACTTGCTTTTTCACGGAGCTTTTGCTCATTCAAACGTGATGGGTAAGGAATAGAAGTTTTGGATTTGGGTTTTCAAGGAGCTCTTGGAGGTTAAAAACAACTCTGGATTGGATTTGGGTTTCTGGACAACTTGAGGTTGGACATCATTGGTACCTCCGTTATTAGTAGGAAGTTCCTTGTCCTTTGTGGCCTCAGGTTCACTTTCCACTACCTTCGGGAGAGAAGAAGAAGAGGTAGGAGGAATAGCGGGTCCATTGTATGAAACACCACTTCTGGTTGTGATCGCCTTTGCATCGCCCTCGGGTTAGCGATCGTGTTGCTTTCGGAAGTTTTCCGAGCCCGAGGGTTGATCATTTAAAGACTTCTTTAGATCGGTGATCATTGACCAACAACTGTTCATTTCATCTTGGGATTTCATGAATTGTTTCAATAACTCATCGGATGATGGTCCAGTTGGAACAATGGCTTGAGTTTGATTAGGAAAATTATGGCCTCTAATGTTTGGATTAGGGCCTTGATTTTGAAAATTTCCTTGATTAGGATTCACATTCCATGAAATTGATTCCCTCGATTGAAATTGTTTTGATTAAGGTTTCCTTGATGTTGGAAACCTTGATTTGGTCCGGGATAGAAATTACCTTGGTTTTGATAACCTTGGTTAATTCTAGGTTGGTTCGATTCGGTTTTGTATAGGATTCTGGTTAAAACCGGGTGGTCCTTGATAAGTATTAGCACGGTAGTTTGGTTCATTTTGAGGACGGTATTGATTACCTCCTTGATGTGAAGTACCGGCTATAGCATTGGCTTCAAACGGACTACCATCGGTGGCAATACAGTTGTAGTATGCATGAGGGCCACCACAAGTAACACAGACTTCGACTTTCTTCACTTCACCATGTGATGGTGTCTGTGTGAAAGTGACTTTCTTTTGGTTAGCAAGAACCAAAGCCTGAACAATATCTGTGAGTTTGTCAATTTTAGCATCGGTGCTAGATGTACTCACTGCAGATGAAGTAGAAGGTCATGTATTAGACTGAGACTGAGGCACACAAACACAACCTAAAGCTTCCCAATAAGCACTAAACCCAAGGGCAATCCTTTATTAACCCTGCTCCAGCTTCTTGATAACCTTCCATTGATTTTTTATTTTTATCTAATTTTTTTGGTATTTTTGGTATTTTTCTCTTTTTGCTACTAGGCGATTTTAAGGGTTTCTAAAAGCTTAGATAAGCTTTATAGGAGCTTATGTTGGCTTAAGAGTCCAAATTAACAGCTACAAACAACATTCAAACATTCATGAGATTTTTTTTTGAACTAGGAAATGCATAAACTTGAAAAGGATATTGAAACTTGAAATTTATAACTGAAAATGATTCACAACACACTAAGATTACTTAAAAAGTACTTGAAAGCTTTTAAATTACACTGGAAATTTGAAAAATAATTAAAACGACATACATAAAACTAAATTAAGCTAGATATTCATCCACATTGCTTCTTTCTTGTATATAAAGATCTTTTTGGAGCTTGTCGACATCTCTGAACATTTCCCACCTCATCCTGGCCATTGAATCTTTCAGAATCATCATAATCGTCCAAGTGGAAATTTGGCGCCAAAAAAGTCATGAGCAGGTTTTTGCAATTAATGGATTTTGGGAGATTGTAGAGGTGGAAAGGAGTTGTTATACAGCTGGAAAGGAGGAAGAAGCAAATGGAAAGGTGGAAACCAGGGTGGTTTGATGCGTATCTGGTTTGGCGGGATTTGTGTGAGAGGGATGTACAGTGACGGGTTTGACTTATTTTGACTGGTGGTATTAATAGAAGAGGGGTTCAAAATGGGGGGGGTTCAAGGCTTATGACAGGGGTCAAGGTTCTAGGTCCAAGGGTTTGGGCTTGTGTTGGGTTTGGGCCAGCTGTTTGAGTGGGTTTGTGTTTAATATAGGATCCGGTTTGGATTTGTATACACAAGGACCATTTATGCAATTCTAGCAAACTTGAGGGGTTGAACCTGCCAACTTTCCAAAGTTATCACAAGGGCTTAAATTGTAACATGTAAATAGTACAAGGGTATAATTTGATAGTTTTCCATTTTTTAAATACCCAAGGACTATTTATGACATTTTTCAAAGTTTAGGGACCTTTTCTGTCATTTGCCCAAAGATTCATTCAAGGACCATTTTTGACAATTTAGAATATTTCAGGGACCTTGAATGATATTTTTCTTTATTTTGATTCTAGGGACTAGATTTGACAACTTTTGAAACTTAGGGGACTAAAACTGCCAATTATGCAAACTTGATACATTTTTCACCAGATTTTGATGTTTTTGCATTTAAAACACATAAAACACTTATTTGTGATATTTTCATCATTTTGATACATTTCTGAGTGTTTTCAGATGTTTTTACAGTTTAAATGGTACAAAAATGATGAGTATTTAGACACTCATCAATGCAGATCCGACTAAGTTATACATGTGAAAGTTCTATATCTACGTTGGAATTTCGGACCCCCATTGACGTAAGTACCAGTGGGTTGGGTTGATATCAAAGTGTTTTGAGTTGCTTAGGAAGTATGAGTTGGTCTATAAATAAGCCCCCTGAAATAGGCCTAAGAGATAGGTTGTAAAACCGCTTGCAGATTATGAGTTAGTTTAGAGATATAAAGTCAAGGATCAATCCAAATAAGGTTGTTTCACTTATATAACTAAGGTGCTTTAAAAATGGTAACTATTAGGTAGCTCAAAATAAGCGGTTTGGTCATTGACATCTTGACTACGTGTGGTCAAAGCCTATAGTTGGCACTGGTTCTCAACACATTAATAGATTCCTAAATTTTAACTTTTAATGAATGCTCATCTATCTCAGTCTTCTGTCTTAGAGAACCAACAGAAATGAGCACAAACAATCGAACATATGCTCTTTTAATTTGTTGTAGTCCTAGTCAATGTATTCAGAGCAAATAATGTTCTCTAGTGGAGTAAATACCATATTTGTAAACCATAAGAATATACATGTACATGGAAAGGATTGTAACAATTGTTAGAACTACAAAAAGTAATAAGAACAGCCAAAAGCCTAAACGTGTTGCAACTACACAAAGCTCGACTGAATCTAAAATGCAGGGCATGCAGTAGAATAATTTATCTGCACAAGATCTATATATCCCTAGCAAACCAAAATAATATATGGTTACAAAAGGTACGTAAAACCTACACTACAGACATATCTAAAGACATTAAAATTAATAAGTTAAAAAACAATGCATGACAGAAGATGATAACATATACCTGTAAGGCAAAGAATTTGGAAGTTCATTGTGTTTGAAAGAATGTGAACCACTTGAAGCCACATGTCTGGATTATTTTGAAATTCCCTCAATATATGATCAGCATCAGTCCTCTGTATTGTCAAAAAGATATGGATGAGAAACATTAACAACAGAATATAACTAAATCATCTAATCCAAAACAATGTCACTACAAAAAGGTCCCTAGTAGACCCAAATTCTAATGCACACATCATCTGTAAATCAACCAAAAAAAATAATCCAACATATAGAATTCACTGGAATATTATATTTTTAAAGAATGTCAACATGTTATTTTGAAAATTCCCTTTTATCTGTAAATATTATATTTTTCTATCATTCAGACTATTCACTTTTTACACTTATCAAATGGTCATATCCTAGTCGGGACGAATTCACACAGAGTCTCTCAATCATTTACAATGTTGCTATATCAAACATGAGCTAAGAGGTCATTTGGATTTACTTATCTAAACAGCTTAACTGTTTCAAAAATAAGTTGCTTATGTTCAGGTGCATAATATATACTCCGGTTAAGCAGACAAACGGTAAACAAAATACTTAAGACTCCTTATCTCCTTGAAATTTGAAGAGGATAAGTACTTAGTAAGCAATCCCATACACCCTATAAGACTATATATATTCAAGATCCTAGACATTTTAATATATTGAGGAATAAGAGTAAAAAATACTTACTTCATAACTGAGACCAAATAATCTGCAAGCGCATGCCAAAAAAACTCCCCCACTGACAAGCACCAGTCACAAGTGACGATGTTCTTGAAACCTTGTTGTGCATTGTACAAAACTCGAGGAACCACAGTGTTTGGTTTGTGTGAACTGGCTGGACTCACACCTTCATATTTGTAGCTGTCAAACTTCAGTTTCATCATATGATAAGCTAAAATATGCCCTAAGAGTGACAACTGTTACTCAAACCTTTTAGATTCTCTCAACAACAGTTAAGCTTGAAACTTTCCAACCTGTACCATTAGGGAATAAAATTGAAGAACATTATTGAAGGTGGTGACATTCTTAGAATACGTTAGCTTTTTCGCACTAAAATACATGATAAAAATACATTAGCATTCAGACACTTGATCAGTACCGAGCAACCAAATAACCTCAGGCTACACAAATTCACTTCTCCATTTAGGAACATGACCAAACTGACTTTTCATAATCACAACCAAACTCCCTTCATCCGCCAGGCACAAAAGCTCAAGATGCCATGATTTAACACTGATACTGTTGAGATCTTTTCACAGGTTTTGGTTCGACACAATTGCATTCAAGTATGCATTTAAAGTTTGACATGATTGTAGGCAATGTTTGTTTGTAATATGAATTTCGATGTAACAGTAAATATTAAAAGGACTTGATATTATTTGACAAAGTTCCTATGCTATATATATCTTGTGAAACGACACCATTTTACATGAGTCAACCAATGTGACGTTTCAACAAGATAACCGTTTTACATGACCGTTTTTCAATAATTACCATACCGGTATTAGCTAAACTAATGGGCTGTTTGGGTTAAGAGTTTTGACCCAAACAAGTTCTACCCATAATGACCCATACGTTACATAATATAATAAGATGTCTTTAAAACAAGCATTAACAAGGTAATATTCTCCCTCCTAATGCTTTAATGCCATTGTCCACATTCTTCCTGGTTTTGATCTTCAAGTGATGATTTCAAAATCATCACTGCTACTTGCTTCCATGCTTTCATCTGCAACTTCATCCTTGTTTCCTTTGTTGGCTTCTTCCATAATTGCATCCTCTTCAGCAGTCCTTGCCCATGCTTCTGGTATCTTCGGTGCTTCTGCAATGATCTGTGCATCATCCTGTGGCCACTGAATGTCTGCAGCATCTCTGCCATTCTCTTCCACATCATCTGGATTTCCTTGCACCCTTTTTGCTTCTTCATAATACACCTTAACCATACCAATGTACTCTTTGTACATTTCTTTCACTGCTTCAGAATGCTCATACGCCAATCCTAATATTCTTGCAACTTGATGCCAATTCTCATTGAAAGTGACATTCATAAATCCACTCAGTGTATCAACAGTTTTATATAAGGCTAGTAAGTCAATCTTAATTGGCCCTATATATGGTGGTAATTCTCCTAATTCGTGTTGCTTTAAGAATCCTATGTAAAACCAGTCTAATATCTCCATGAATTTCCCATTAAACACTTCCCAGTTTGCATATACCAATCTTTCTGATTTCAATAAGTCTAAAAATGCAATAAATCTCTTGAAAGTGTTTACCTTCATGAAATACAAAGTCCCATTGATGCTTAGATAATCATTATCCACATAATCATGATCTTCCTTACTGTCCATATTCATTTCCTCCATGCCTTTGATCAGGGAGCATTCTTCATCAAGATCCAATGATCTAAAATACCCATCCAAGAATCTGTCATGACTCTCTTTGATGCTTTCCTCCTTTTTTGCTTCCAATTCATTTTTATAATCGGAGTCTGTTTCCATGTTGTTGAACATGTATTCAATCTTGCATCTATTTCGCTCATAACTTACCATGAATCCTTGTTTCTCCAATTGCTCTAGACTTAGAACATTTAATGTAACCTCTGGTGTGAAAGTCACATTGGGTATTACTAACCTTCCTTCTTTTGTCATCACAAATGCTTCTCCTATGCCATAAGAGACTATAAATTTCTTTTCCCTCTCTTCTGTCCCTTCCACTTTGAATCTCTAAATCATACGCTTGAACAAATGCTTCATAGGACACATATGTTTCTTGTATGTAGTACCGACATACCATATATCATCCCAGTTTTTCACATCAGAGCCCTCAACCATGTAATCTGTTGTTACATGCACAGTTTCTGGTTGGTATTTAAAGGGTTCTGTGTTTGTGGTTTTTGTGGTTGTTGTTTCCATGTTTTCTTTCACGCAAGTTTTCTTTTCTTTTGGACACTTCCAATAAACATGCCCTTTTTTCTTGCAAGTATAGCAACGTGCACGCCTATCTTTTCTAGACAGTTTGCTTGGTTCTCCAACTTCTTTAATGTAACTGCTTCCCAACGGGTGTTTGGTTTTTGTGGCGTTAAACGAGACAACTTCCTCCATTTTTCTTTTAAGTAGTTGCTTTCCTTCAGGGGATATATGTTTTTTGTGCTTCGACCACTTTGGGGTAATGGGTTGGGTTTCACGTTGTAGATAATACGTATTGAGGGGTGTCTTATTTTTCATTTTCAATTGTGTTTTCCAGGAATCAGAACATAAGCTCTGATACCATTGTTGAGATCTTTTCACAGGTTTTGGTTCGACACAATTGCATTCAAGTATGCGTTTAAAGTTTGACATGATTGTAGGCAATGTTTGTTTGTAATATGAATTTCGATGTAACAGTAAATATTAAAAGGACTTGATATTATTTGACAAAGTTCCTATGCTATATATATCTTGTGAAATGACACCATTTTACATGAGTCAACCAATGTGACGTTTCAACAAGATAACCGTTTTTCAATAACTACCATACCGGTATTAACTAAACTAATGGGCTGTTTGGGTTAAGAGTTTTGACCCAAAAAAGTTCTACCCATAATGACCCATACGTTACATAATATAATAAGATGTCTTTAAAACAAGCATTACAAGCATTAACAAGGTAATAGATACATGAACAACAAAAAACGATAAATGAACATTTGTATAATTTAAGAATTTAAATTTTACCAAACCATGCGATGTGTTCATCATTGACCCAAAAGTGTGGGTTACCAGCACACTGGACTCCAGACAGATGCAACATTTATCATGCCCATGTTAAAATATAACATATGCTTTTAAACTATCTTTCAATCTATAATAATGATGCCATGTTCAGATATACAAATCTGAAGCATTCTTAGCTAAACTTTTGTTATTTCACAGTCATTTATAAAAGCACTTGTGTTTCCATTGCTAGCATTGGATAAAATCGGTACTCCAACGTTTAGATAAGGACTAATAATATTCAAAGGCTTCTCACCCTCCTGTTTACAAAAATCAAATATTATCATTCACTTAACGCAACATAATATACACAAATATAAAAAAAATCAACTGAATTAATGCCTTTCCCAAAGATTAGTTACTTTATCATACCAATAGCTCTATGGAAACGTACCTACTACAAACTCAGCCCTGACCAACGGAAACCTACTGCAAGCTCGGCATTAGGATCATGGTATTATATGACTTTCCAAAGATAGCACCATTTATGGCTCTATGGAAACATACCTACTGCAAGCTCAGCCCTAACCAACGGACTGCCATCTGATACAACATTCAAAAGACTTTTAACAATACTTATCTCAGCCCCAAATTCTTCATCATCATCATATTTATCGTATTATACTTTTTAGGGATAATTATGTTTAGGAATAAGATATTAGGGTGTATTTATACACAAAAAAAATAGGTTAAATATATATATGGTATATTTATCTTTTAAGTAATATATATCATAATTTATTTTAATTGTTATCTTCAAAAAATACATACCTAAAATACAAATTCCAGTATTTTTATATAATCTCCTTATTTATATTGATTTGAAAGATATAAATCAAAAAACAATTTACTCTAGTGGTAAGTTGTTTACAAAACACATGAATGACCCAAGTTCAACTCCAACAAATGTCTTCTTTTTAATAAAAAAGTTTTAAAATTCAAAAATAACAAAAACAAAAACGAATTTTACAATTTATTAAAAAAAATGTACATATATTAATTAAAATGCCACATGTCATTTAAAAAAATAAAAAAAATGCCACCTAAATATTTAAAATTCAAAAATAACAAAAACAAAAACGAATTTTACAATTTATTAAAAAAAAATGTACATATATTAATTAAAATGCCACATGTCATTTAAAAAAATAAAAAAAAATGCCACATAAATATAATGATGACATGGAAATATGACTTGGTATTATGGGATGCCAAGTGGCATTTTATGTGGCATGGCATATATATATATATATATATATATATATATATATATATATATATATATATATATATATATATATATATATATATATATATATATATATATAGGGTAAAGTTAAAATAAAAAGGCAAATATCCGTAAAATAAATAAAAAGTTTTTTTTTTAAATTCTCATAAAACTTTTGTGAAAACTTTTTTTATAATTTTGAGTTTTGATACGTTTTTTTTAATGCACAAAAAACAAATTTTGATGCGCAAAAACATTTTGATGCACAAAATTTTAAACTTGTTTTAGTTGATAATGTTATTTTGATGAAAAAAGTCAAAAAAAGTTGGGTGCAAAAACCAATTTTCGATGCACAAAAAAACGATTTAATGCGCAAACGTATTTGTTCATAATTTTTTTTCGGAAAAGATATTAACTTTTAGAAAAACGTTTTTCACAACTTTTTCATGCACCATCATACCCGATCTTGTGGAATTTTTCGAGAACTTTTTTTTTTATTTATTTATTTATTTATTTATTTTTTATTTTTTACGGATATTTGTCTTTTTATTTGATCTTTATCCTATATATATATAAGGATATAGATTAAGCTTAACATATTAACCTCATTTGAAGTTATTATTACAAACTTTAAAAAAGTTATAAATTAATTGGTTAAGGGTAAAATTGTCTTTTGTGCAAAAAGTAATAAAGAGAAAGCTGTAATGATGATGTTTCTTAAGCTATGTAATTTTTGTCTATAAACAATTATTTTAAAACAGAGAATATTTAATAATAAAAAGTGAGCGGCGGTAAGCAACAAAGGAATGTACAAATTTAAGATGTAACATCTGCTTAAAGCCATTGAAAGAATTTATGATGATGTAACGTTAAAATGATAATGGTCGTGAGCAAAAGATGCGCCGATCACAATGGATAATCTTACTGTTACACACTATGAAGTGGTAATATTTTATTTATTCTAGCAATACAATAGATAATTTATGTTTTTAGTTTTAAATGTAATTAGTATCTGTCTATATAAAGTATGTAAATCGGTTTAGAGATGAGATAGAGAAGATTTTTTTATGTAAATCGGTTTAGAGATAAGATAGAGAAGATTTTTTTTTGTTTGGTTTTCCGTGTTAAACGGTAAGGACCCGATGAGATTGATAAATATCAAGAAGCTCGGGTAACACTTAAATAAGAACCATGTTGCACTGTTGTGATGCAGTATTTGTACAAGTGTGTGAAAAACTTATGTGATAGTGTGTGTTACTCTCCTTATATATTTAGGCTTGTAGAGTTTAGAGATAAACTGTGACAAACCGTATTTTCAGGTCATTATTCAACTTTAAAATGTTACTATTCATTTCACGAAAAAGTTACTATTCATTATTGTAGATTTACTATTCATCATTTTCCCAAAAAGTTAATTTTTCTAGTATTATTTACGCGTAACTTTAAGAGTTAAATCATGTAACCAAAAAACATCATTGTGTGCACAACCAATAGACTAGAGTTAATCTACATATTTTCAGTAACATCATTTTCAATTTAGGTTTTACCTGTGTTTACATTTTTTTATTTAATTATATTTATTAAATAAATAAACGCTTTTACACGATTTTCATGCATGAACAATATACCCGATATTTCCAACAGTGGTTCCAATATATTTTTACACTCAACACAGTGTCACAAAAATTCAAGTATTATTTTACTATGTATTTTTAATTAATTTCTTATATATTTTTAAATATATAATTACAATAATTTAAGTAATTACAAAATAATAATTATTTAAACACCCGATACTTATACAAAATACATTTTCATAATTTTTATGACTTCATTACACTCTATTTTGTTCCCCTAAAATTTATTACTAGCTAAGTCAATACTTAAATAATAATATCTTATTTATTCTATTCTTAATAATAGCTATTTTGAAACAAGAAAATATAAATATTTATGGCACCTTACCTCCCATTCCCTTTTCTTTTTTTTTTTCAGCCAAAACCCATGCCCCCCCCCCCCCCCCCCCCTCTTTAGATTTGATTTGACAAAAATCTACTAACTATGTTCTATTACATATATATATATATATATATATATATATATATATATATATATATATATATATATAATAAAATTTAATATTTTGCTATATATATAGAGGATCACTAACACTTCATTTTTACACTTAAAAGAAAACACAAAACACTCTCATCTTATTCATAGTGCTCGACCCAAAGAAGAAAAAGGAGAAGAAGATCCGATTTTATTAGTTTCAAGCATATTTCGATAGTTTACGGGTTATATATAAGTTATATATCGTTTTGGAGGAATCGTTGGGGGGTATATTGTTCATAATCTTTCCAAAAATCCCTCAGTATCAAGTAAGTATAAAATAAATTTTATACCTTTCATTATGTATTTAATGCATTTATTAAGTTTAAATCTTCATTTAAACTCATTTAATCACATATATCACCTATATGAATGTTTGTGAATTTTTATGATAAAATCAAGTAAATATATGTTTTACAAAACTATTAGATGAGAAAAATGTGTATAAACAAGCCTTAGATCATTTTTGTTTGATTTATAAAACTATTGTTATATATGTGTTAATATAGATCAATAATTATTTTGCACATTTATTGGTTATTTTCTCAAGATTTACATTTTTGTTATATTACTATGATTATTGTGAGACTATAAAAATTATGAAAAAAATTGATGGAAGAGATTAGGATAATTTTGGAGTTGATTGAAGGGTTTTAGTATAGAAAAATGGATTATTGAAAAATATACGCGGGAGCGCTGCCCAAATTTTTAATTTTCAGAAAATCAAGTTATTTTTACAATATTTAGTTACAGAAATGGCAAATAGATTTTATAAAGAAAACGTGATCGTTTGAATGGATAAAAATGGATTTATAACGAATGAGATACGAGTTTTCTAAATATATTAGTGATAACTATTTTCAGAAAAATAAATAGTTTGTTGTTCGGATTTTCATCATGGCAAAACCAAGCTTTAAAAGATCAACCGAGTCCCCAAGACCTTAAAATGTGTTAGTGTACTTAAATACCTTCGCGGGGATAGTTAGAACTTTGAAAATGGAGTTAAGACGAATAAGTTATGACACACCGAAATTCTGGTCGAAAAGTATATAAAAACACTATTCATATCTTTTTATCGAAAGCTGTCGAAAAACTTAAAAGTCATTTTTGAGGGTCTTAACGATCGATTCAGGCGAAACGGAGTAACTAAATGAAGTAGCATTGTATGTATATATTTTGGTCGAGTCACAAACTTTTCAAAATGTATATTACCGAAACATTCATATCGTAGTTACGTTACATACTTGCTAAAATTACAAAACAATATTATATTTTTGACTATTGCTAAGAAATAACGAAGTGACGTTATTTTTATAACTAAACGTGCAAACAAACATGTACGGGTGATATAACTTTTATAAATTGCATAGACGACATCATTTCACGACCTATATAACATCATTTATATTAGGTTGCGGTTAGATTTCGAGCCTCATTTCAGTGCACCCATTTTGCTTGTATAATATCAGTTGTTTCAGATGAGTTTCATAACCCCATTTTTCAATTGTTTATTTCATTTCCAAACTCTCGGGGTGAGAATACATGCACATCTTTTTATGCGGGTCCAAGTATCAAATTAGTTACATTTCTTAAGTTACCTCATTGCTATATTAAAGTCCCCTTTCAGATCATGAACCGTAAATTAATAGTAAGTGAGAATGTAGTGAATAGATCTATTGAGGGTGACTCCTCCATCCGGGTTGGTATTACCAACTGGTCAAATGGATGCATAACATTTGAATCATATTGAGAGTGTCTGGCAAAACACTCGGTGGGGCATTCAGAATTAGTCTAGCTTCGGGGTCATGAGCTTAGAGCAATTGTATTATTTTTATGTGACATTCTTATAATTTGTTTTCTATACTTGTGGTGACCGTATTCATAATTATCATTTACTTAAACCTATGATCTCACTAACATTGTTGTTGACCGTTTTAGCATGTATTTTCTCAGGTAATTAGAGTAAGATTATCATGGCCTGCATGGAGTCATATCATAGAGTCGCTGAGCTGACGCATCTCATTTGGATTTTATGCACTTAAACTATCGTTTGATTCGTAACAAACATATTTACGCTACTTTTGACAATCTTTTGGGACCTAACTTTTGTAAACTCTGTCAGGGTTTATTAATCAAACGATGTACTTTTAAAATGACACTTTAGGTCATTCAATATAACTGTATCTTTGTGTTCCATGAACGTCACGCCTCAGGTATTCCATTCCGTAGCAAATAATGTATTTAGGGGTGTGGCATAAACCCTAGTGGGATGATCAATGGTTGCCAGGGAGCGAAGTGTTGATCATCCGAGAGTAGACTAGGAGGACATATGTCATTCGTCCTTTAGCTCGTAGTGGTACTTGTCGTGCGTCCCCACTATGCGATGTCAGATGAAACATCTCAACCGTTAGTGCCAGTTGGGGAGAAGTAGCTTTGCCTTTATTTAGTCAGGCTTGAGAGGTCTGTCCAGGCTCTAAGTGGCCTGAGATTTTAAGTCGGGCCTTTATCAATTAAGCCTTGATGATGGGATTGCTTCGATCGTGTAATTAATAGATTTGGGCTATTAATATTGATACACTATCAAGTCCGCCCAGTCTAGTATTAGATCATGAACTTACGATGTGATGCTGGACTTTTTGTATCTGAGTCCCCTCTGTCCGTGCCTGTGTTACCAGGATTCGCCCCAGGCCTTTTATTGCTAGGCTGATGATCACTTTTGTTTTTTGTGATGATGAATAGATGCAGGTTTTTTGCCTCGATTAGGGTTGTAAGTTGAGTTGAGAAATAGGTGAACTCATTTTTTCATGGGAAGTGTAAGAATATCCTGCCTCATATATATTCACTATCTTTGGGATTTGAAGTGTCTTTATTACCTTTAAGACTGTAGACGGCATCACTCCTGACATTTCTTAAAAGTGTGTATAACGCGTCCCCTCGACAGTACCTAACGTGTGTATTAACATCAGCTATACTCGCGCCGTGTAGGGTGTTTACCATGCGCCTCATTAAATGTGCTATGACTCAGTGGGCGTTTGCCAAGTATAACTCGCTAATTCGTTTTCTATGCCTATAAATAAGGCTAGAAAAATTGGGAGGTTACAGCTTGAAATAATTAGAGCCTCTTTCTCCCACTTTTCTACATCATTCACAAACCCTAAAAACTTCCTTCAAGAAGGTTTTTTCGTAGGCTTTTCAGTGTATCATTTACAAAGGGCATTTTGTCTTCCTTCGGTTTTTGTGATGTGAGATGAAGAATAGTCGTTTTGATGGTGAAGACATTTATGGTATGGGATTCTTTACCCGTGTATAGGGGTTGGATATGGGGATACCTACTCCTCTTCCATCCTTAGCTAACATTACCATCATGTGGGTGTATGTTGACCCCGTTGGAGTTTTTCAAGTGATTGTTAGGATAGAAGACGTTGAGGGTCTTGCATCGGACTTCCTATCATCTTTTAAGTCCTATCAAGGTGATTTGGTCGTCTTGATGAGAGATCTAGATGTTACACCATATATGCGGGTAACGGTTGTAACTCGTATTCCGACAAGGGTGCGACCGTGCATGATCGTGATAACAGTGGCTCGACCGTCTTGGGTACCTTTTCTAAGTGAAGCAATTTTAGTAGGACGGGTCATAGCCTGTTGTGGCTATGCAGAGGTAAACAGAGAACTGATGGTTGCAATTGGTGCGACCCATGAGAATTTCCGATAGCAGAGTTGGGTTCTCATTTATTAGAAAGAAATCGCTCCTTCTTTCGGGTCATCCTGCCTAGGGTGCGACACCAAGGCCTTACCAGTTCTTCTCCCTTGTATTCCTTGTCGAATGTTTGCACATGTTCTCTACCGGTGAGGAGCATGCCAACAAGGGCCGCTTCCGCATGCAAAAGGGGGCCTCATGCCAAGGGGTCTGGAATTCCTCTGGTTGGTTCGCAGAGCGCACTCTTCCTTTTGAGTTTTCCCTTTATCACTGTGAACCATATATGTAGCCTGGGTTTTTTGTTTGGATGTTGTGATACTGAACCATTATTGAAATTAACTTGTCTAGCCAATTAATTGTATGTATGTTACCAGGTTCGTGGGCCTGGGTTTTTAGTTAGGATGTTGTAACCCTGGACTCTTAATGAAATGACCATTTTGAGCCAATTTATTGTATGTATGTCACCAGGCTCATGTAGGATTGGGTTTTTAGTTAGGATGTTGTGATCCTGAACTCTTAATGAAATTAACTTGTCTAGCCAATTTACTGTATGAGTTGTTTTTCTTGTGTTTAGTGATCAGTAAAACATGAAGAATATCTGCTATCTAAAGTTTATTTAACTTTGACACGATAACAAGTACTTGTGTTTTGCCGTGCATATTATAACAAGTAACTATCGTCTAGCTATCTTTGAGCAACTCACTCATGGCAAGTTGTGCGTATATGTACCTCAGAATAGCTTGCCTGATGAAACCATATCCAAGGTGTTGTTCGGTGTATTCCCTGATTTATGACCCCGTAGGCACCTTTTGTTTATGAGCATGTTCATAAAGGCTAATTTACGTTCGAGTAAATGTTCGCTTGTATGAATAATCAGTTAAATGTGAACTTACTATAAAATAATTTGTACGACCAAGCTTTGCGATGGTGATCGAATGATAGAGGGGTGTGTGATCTAGCCAAGCTTGGTCATAACCTGAAAATAAGAAATACTAAGACACTACGTTAAGTGATTGCGCAGGGGTTAGACCGTGTGAACCACCTCCGGTGTGCAAATAAGTATTTTATATGATGAGTATGTAAGTTGAAGATAAATATTTAAGTGTTTAGTGAACATATCATAACTAATTACCCTTCCAGGCTTTTTATAGGAGATAAAATAGGTCTTGGAGGGATGATGCACAAGACTTGGGGAACATGGGGGCGTCCCATGATTTTAAGTAACCGTTGGGCTTAGTGACCTACGTTCTTAACCTTGGCGGAAAAGCTGAGGTAAAGGGGAAACGTGGGTATGACCAAGTCAATGATCTTCTTTATATTATTGTCTTCGAAGGATCCACCCCGAAGGGTGGGAGGCTTTGATTGGCTAATTCCCAAGTGGTAACTATTGTAAATAAATAGTTTGACGCCAAAAAGGTTGACTTGAGGTCTGAAATGTAGCTTTCGAACATGTTCGAAGGGGAGGACTTTGAGTAGTTTAGAGGGTAAGTTGTCAAGTCCCCCCCCCCAATCGAAAGTGATGCATATACACTTTGAAATGTATTGCTTTCATCTTCAAATCACAGACAATTATCTGTTGCCACATTTATCAATAAATAGGTGCTTGAATTCAATTTCCACATTAAATGCGGAGCACTAGTGTGCTAACTAACCATTGCAAATAGATTGCCTGGGTAGGTGCAAAAATAATGGGATTAACTCCCTCAATTGTCATTTCAAAATTTCAAAAAAGCGTTTTTTTTGTTTTTTATTAAATCAGGATGACTTGCACTTACGAGACACTTGTATGACAAAAAAACCCTTCATCCTTCCTCTACATATATTTTTGCCCTCTAAACCCTGACTCGCTTTACTCTTCGATTTCTTATACACAGCTCAAACTGTTACCAAGCCTACCAACTAAGAAAAGGTAATTTTACTTGTATCATTTGAAATAGTGTTATCAGCTTTTTATGATGGGCGTAAAACGCATTATCAGGAGTCAAAAATGTACTTTGTTAAGGGAAAAATTGGATGATTTTTTGAAAAAAATATCCCATTTCTAATGAGCATAAAATTATTTTTCCTATCGATAATCAATCCATCTTTGATGACCCAAAGGGGTACATAGGCTATACATACATTCGTTCCTTTAGTCAAACCTAAGAATACCACTTCATAATTTTTTCTGTGAAGTTTTGCAATATTGTGATGTTCATATATCGAGGTTCAATCCATTTGGCATAGCCAAACTTACCACATTCATTGTTATGTGCAAAGCTTATGGATTGGAGCTTTCCTTAGATATTCTAAGGGGCTTTCTCAACTTAGGTCCTGCTGGTGACTGGCTAACCCTTTCTAAAAGGGGCGAAGCCGAAGTCCCAGACCTATCTTGTAAACCATTCAAGAATGGAAATGAAACTTTTCTATATACAAGATATAATTGTTCCTGAAGAGTATCCTGCTTTACTAGATGATTCAAACCAACTGGATAAGAAATATTTCTAAGATTTATTACCTTTTACTGTGTTAATACAAATAATGTCAAAAACGTTATTTATATATTTTGACCTCCGTGTGTTTTGATAATCACAAAATGTAAAAACACGTTACGAAAAAAATATACGTAAACAAGTTTTTAGTCGTTAAAGTCCATTTCGAAACAATATCACTTAAGGTATGAACAAACAATATATATATATATATATATATATATATATATATATATATATATATATATATATATATATATATATATATATATATATATATATATATAACTTATTAAGTGATCAAAGAAATATTTTTGTCCTTAAAACTTACATTTTTATAAATGTGACAAAACCTTTTTACGAAAATAAATTATACAAATTATTTTTGTAATTATAAAAAAATGTTTTATTAAGAAAAATAAATTTGAATTTGAAATCTCAGCTCCAACAGCCATTTTTCCCGCCCAAGGAGATAGCACCTTCACCAAAAAAACATTTCACCACATCAGGAAAAAACAAGAGCATCCTGATGGACAGTCCCTTATATATAGGGGATCGTCCATATTTAAGGGACCGTCCCGCTCCTCTTTGTGCCTATAAATACTGCACTATTTCAATCAGATTTTCTTAACACTCTAGCACACAACTTTCTGATCTTTCTCAACCTCTTCTTCTACCCTCTTTGATCACATTAACTTGTATATATTTGTTTACAAGTGATCTAATTGTTTCTTCCATCAAAGTGCTAAGAGAAGAACGCTCATATTCGCCAAGAAATGAAGTGTTGTAGAATAGGCATTACACACGTGACCATTATTACGTTTCTCCTCTTTATCTAAACTCTCTCAATCTTCATTCTTGTATATTGGTAGATTCGACTTGTGTGTAAGTCGGGTATAGTATTGTTGAGTGTAGATTCGGACAAGGTGTAAGTTCAAGTAGTGTTGTGTGTAGATCCGGAAGAGGTGCAAGTCCGAGTAGTGTTGTGTGTAGATCCAGTCAAGGTGTAAGTCCAAATAGTATTGTGTGTAGATTCGTACGAGGTGTAAGTCCTTGAAGTGTTGTGTATAGCGGTTAGCGGTGTGTGTAGTGTTGTGAAGATTGGTTCTAGCTAAGATTAGGACTCGACATTTAACTTAGTGTCGGAAATCGGTGTAAGCTACGGTGTACGGTTTTCTCCTCCATAAGGGAGTTTGTTGACATAGTGATTGTGAACTCTTGAGTGTGATACTTGGGGAGTGGAGTAGGGAGAAGAGTGAGCTTCGTGTCTGAACTACTATAAATATATGTGCATTGGTTTGATCATTCTAACTCTTTATCATATTTACTTTCACATTTTATGTTTAGTTGTTATACTTATAACATTCATACATTGTAAATTGATATCACATAACTTCGAATGCAAAAGATTTTCAAAAAGAACAAACTTCTTTTAACACAAATTAAAAACGGTGAAACTATTCAACCCCCACCCCCTCTAGTTTCTACATACTCTACAAATAAACCCTGCATATCAATGCTTGGCTTGCTACCCTATAGATGTGCAAACCCTCCCTGGACCCATATTATAATGGCCGAGATAAATAAAACGTGGGAACATCCCATTGGAGCCTGTGATTCTTCATCATGGTGAGAGTATGTGATATTTCCTTTCTCATTTTTATTATAACATATCTACTGATATTTATCTTTCACATTCTGTCTTGCAGTGATGGCGTTCCGAGACTTTGTTATGGCTGGAAATGACAACTATATGAATTTCATGACCAAAGATCCTGCCGAAGGAGGATATAGTGTTGGTTCTCCTTCTGTATCTGTTAACAACGATCTTCTCGAAGTTGTTGCCATAGAACCATTAGTTGTTGTAGAACCTACCCAACTTGCTAAAAATGTGGCATATTTTGAGGATCCCCATAGTGATGATGTAGACATTATTAGTGTAAGCTCTTATGGCATATGTGATCGACTCAAAGATCGCAAAGGTAGCAACTCTGTAGTAGCTGAAGGATCATCTAAAAGAAAGATGGTTGCTCCTACTCCTCCTTCGAAACCAAAAATGTTAAAGCTGTCTAAAAAATCCAAGAGGGCAGGACCTTCAAACCTTCTTGAGATTCCTGATGAGGACGATCTTCATGGGAAACGTCTGCTGTCATGTTCTTTCTAAACATCCTTCATGCTTCCAATTAACTAATTTTGTTTCGCAGGTCTTCCCAACATAAGGGAACTACCTAATGTTCTAGCCTGTCATATTTTGGTTTCCCAAATTACCACTCCAACTTGACCTCCTGTGTCTTGAAAAGCTTTATGATTTGCATGACAAAAGTTACATTTTTCAAGTTGCTTTGGATAATGAGCTAAATGATAGGACCAGGAATCTGTTGAAAGCTGTGAAGAAGGTTCGAGAAGAAATGGATGTAATACTTGCAATAGAGTTAGACAGAGACCAGAAGTATAAGGAGTTGGAACAAAAATGTGTAGAGGCCCTGGAGGATTTTGAGAAAAACCCTTTTGTTATTGATCTTTCTCAAGAGGTTGACATACTCAAAAACCAATGTGAGTACTACCAGACAAAATATGGGAGGTTAGTGTTTGAAGAGAAGAAATGGGCCGGCCTTAAAGAAAAGTTGGCGATAATCGATGCCAAATGTGAAAGTTTTGAGAAGGACATGTCTAAACAAGGAGAGACAGAGATAAAACTTTGAGAGGAGATCGATAGTGTGAAAACTCGTAATTTCAGGTCATTTTACAAACTTTGAAATTTTCACTATTCATCTCGGGAATTTACTATTCACCGATTACTATTCATCATACTATTCATCGTTTTTGAAGTCGATTTGATATTTTGAAAGGTTATTTCAAAATTTTACTATTCACGAAACACTATTTATTCCCGGAGAAAAATCACTATTCATGATTCACTATTCATCATTTTTCGTAAACTAGGTTTACGAGTAACAAATTCGCGTAACCGTAAGGGTTTAGCTGCGAATTCATGGAAAATCATTGAGGACATTTCACATAGACTGGATTCAATCTTCATATCATCAGTAACATCATCATCAAATTAGTTCATGCATGGGTTTGCATATTTCATTAACGTATATTTTCCTATTAAATAAACGCTATCGCATAATCATTTATTTTGAATATTTGATCCGACACTTTCAAAAATTATCCTAATATATTTTTATACCCATTTTAAGACTATAAAAAATTATATTATTAGTTTACCCGATGTTTTGAATTTATTTTGTATATAAATTGTTATGTATATATATTTACGACGGTTTTCGTAAATTCAACTCGATAATTATTTATTCACTCAATTCTTGCGAGAAATGTATTTTTATAATTTTTATGACTTCGATATATTTTATTTTGTTCCGTTAAAAATCGATCTCTCGCTAACGTTGCATTTAATACCTAATTAATTGTACCAAATACTCATTATCCTTACACTTAAAAACATTTATACATAAAAAATTCATCCAACCCTTTTCTTTTTCACCCTTGGCCGGCCACATACCCCCCCCCCCCTTAGTCACCACTTTATAAAATATATCTTGGAAAATAAAAGGTACACCTACACATGTTAATAGATATTTACTAAAAATCAAATACATACTTACACATACATTCAAGGTGAAAATGAAAGAAACCTATCTTCTTCCTTTGCTAGTGGTCGACCAAAGAAGGAAAGAAGGAAGAAATCAAAGATTTTTCATGATCAAGTGTTTATCAAACTAATTTAGTAATCTATTTCAAGGTTTTGAAATAAAAACCTAAGGATTAATTAAGTTTCTAGCTCAAAAACTCTTCAATCATTCAAGTAAGCTTCAACTAATTTTTTCTACTCTTTCATAATCATTCTTGAGCTATTTTTATTATCCTAGTAGAAAAACATGCAAGTATTATGAGATTCATACCACTTTTAATTATTTTTAGTACTTATAATTAATATATATCATCCTATAATTAATCCCTTGAAACATATCATTTTTTATGATGTTTAGGAACCCATGACATCCTAAGAAGGTGTATGGTAGGTTTAGAATAGATTTGGTGTTGATATGAAGTGGTTAGAATAAGTATTACGAAGAAAAATCACTTTCGACAACTTTAAAATGAGGTCTGATCATTTTTGTGAAATCTGGAAATTTCGACAGTTTATAAATTATTTTGGGCTACATATTCAGAAAATATACTTTAAAACGAAACCATGGTCGCTTGAACGGGTTAAAACGGATTTATAACGAAGAAGTTATGCTATTTTCAAGTTTAACGACGAAAACTATATTTTCCGGAAAACTGCATGCTGTCCAGAATTTTTAAGGGTCAAAATGAGTTTTAAGCGTTATCTAAATGAGTCAATTTATCAAAAATATATTAGTATGATTTAACACGAAGCTAAGGATATATAAAACGTAGAAAACGGACTTATAACGACTAAATTACACGAGTTTAAATAAGGTTGTCGTAACTATTATCCACAAGTATAAAACACTTACATATATATTTTCTAATAGCCAAACTAGTTGTCGCTAGTGACCATGTTTGGAGTCGTTTTTCACATCGATAGAATACTTTTTAGAAAACGATGTCTTTTAGTAAAAGTAAGTTCACCTAGCCTATTTTCCAAAATGTTCAACCGTTCGTCAAACGGAGTTGTAACGAATAAAATACGGTCACTCAAACTTTGCCGAAAACTAACCTTAAACAATATTTTAGTCCAAGTACCCTGTTTCACTTATGTTTTTCTCCATGAACGAGACCTCTATGATCAAAATTTAAAAGCTAAGACTTTGAGATAATGCTACAAGCTTTTCAAAACCGTTGAGTTTGTTTCCTAACACTCGATATTCACTATTTTACGACTAGCTTTTCGAGGCCATTTAGTCACTTTCATGAATTGTCAAATTATATTGTTTTACGACAAAAAACTATAATCTCTTAATAAATCACTAAATGACGATCGTAGGATATCATTTCAACGTAAGTACTTGTAAAGTAATTTATAACTTGACAATACGTTATAAACTTATTTTTCGACGATAAATTGTATCTGAGTTGCACGCATAACATTACATCATGACTTATATTAGATCATATCATTCATATTAGGTTGCAGATAGAGACTGCACATCATTTCAGTATTGCCATGATATCATCATAATCATTGTATCAGGTGAGTTTTCATAGCCCCGTTTTATTCAAGTTTATACTTTATTTCAAACCTATGGGGGAGAATACATTGCACATCATTTTATTACGAGCCCAAGTATATTCAAATTCATTACATTTCTTAAGTTACCTCATTGCCAATTGAATGTCCCCATTTCATAATCATGAACCGTTAATTCCGGAAGAAGCCAGGGTGAGTGAATAGATCTATTGAGGGTGACTCCTCCATCCGGGTTGGTGGTCCCAACTGGTCAAACGGATGCATTTCATTTCATATCATTATTTGAGTGTTTGGCAAAACACTCTGTTGGGGCGAACATCATAATCAGTCTAGCTTCGGTGTCATGTGCTTATAGCAATTGTATCATTTTTATGTGGCATATTTGTCATACATTACTTATACTTGTGGTGGTCGTATAAAACATTTACATAAACTCTATGAACTCACTCAACCTTTGTGTTGACTATTTTAGCAATGTATTTTCAGGTATCTAAGGCATATACATCATGGCATACATAAGGACTTATCATAGAGTCGCGGTGACGACGCCTCTCACATGGATTTTATGCACTTTTAAACATCGTTTGGATTGTAACAAACTTATTTCCGCAAATGTTGACTACCTTTTTGGAACCTATCTTTTGTAACTCTGAATGCTTTTAATATATCAAACGATGTGATTTTCAAACGACACTTTAGGTCGTTCAATATAACTGTAATTGTGATGCTATGACAGTCAATCCCCAGGAATTCCATTCCGCTGCAAAACAGGTAATTTGGGGGTGTGACAGATTGGCATAAGAGCTTCGGTTATAGAGAACTAGGTTGCATCATTGACCCTAGACTATAGCTACATCATCATAGCATTTCATCATTTCATCATAAGTGCATTTTCACTTTTTATGCGGATTCATACACACTTTATTCGGGTTATTTACTTTCATTTCACATCGGTTGTCACAGAGATGTCTTCAGATCCCCATCCCATCACTATCTAATCAGACACTGACATAGAGGATGTCTCATCAGACACTAACATGGATGATGTCTTGTCACACACTACTATAGCCTTATCTTCAGTTGACTCTACACACCAGACTTACCACACGTATTATCCGATATGGAGACTGAACCCTTTGAGGAGGGCGAAGTTGCACCTACTCCACGATCACCATTGATTCACCGTAGGATCAGGACAGTTTCTACCATTCAGTCGGGACAGATCATACCATTTGGTAGGACATATAGGCTTAGTACTAATGGACCTATTAGGATGCTTACTACAAGGAAGAGAGTACATTCTCATACCCTCATTCTTAGATCACCTGCTACTCATGTACTACCACTACCATCAGCTACTCATACCACTATTAGTCGTCTAATAGTGCATACTCTAGCTTTACCTCTGAAACGTCGCGAGACAACACGAAATAGAGTAGTATTTCATCCACCATCATCTCCTAACTTATCACTAGGATTTTCATCATCATCATTATCATCTAGAGCACCATCCGTACCATCACATCTCATAGACACTACTCATACATCTGACTTGCAAGCTTGGAAAGCGTGCATGATTTGACACACCATTATCACCTATCACTAAGACTATGGACACTACACCATCTTATAGGTTTGAGGACTGTGAGAGTTCTAGGGCTGTTGCTGTTAGACAGCCTACTGCTCATACACTTAAGACACGATTAGACCATCAACAGGAACAGATAATAAGTACCTTCATACCTAATGTAATCTTTATCCTTTATTATCTCCACGATAATCACAACCTTTGTTTATTTCATTCCCAATTTCAAATTGCCCAATTTTCAATCATTTCGTAACAATATACCGTTATCTTACTAGGGATTAGGCCAACTTTATTCTTGACCAATTAGGAGACTATTACCATTCTATGACGTTCTCCCATGTATCCTACAAACTATTCAACGAACCTTATTTCAAGTTATTTTGCTACCACTTTATAAAATTATTTCACATAATTTTATTTCAAGCTATTTTACTACCATCTTAGGAAAATGGTTTCACAGAAGTTAAAAAACGAGTTGTTTTGTTACCACCCTATAAATTGATTTTCAATCATTCTATCAACTATTTACTACCATTACGCGAAACGATTTTCATGTTACTCTGAAAAATTGTTCGAGCCACTATCTTAAAAAAAAATAAAAAAAAATAAAATAAAAAAAAATAAACGTTGAATACCCTCTAAAACTTCGGGGAACCATGATACCATTTCAACAAAACCAAGTATCACATTATTTGTCATCGATTATACATAGCCTGATCACCTATGTATAATTCAGGAAGGATTATGTCATGAAAGAAACAAGCATCATTTCAAACTTTCTAAAACAACCTTCATTCAAAAACAAAGCTTTGTAATCAGATAAATTGTTCATAAACCTTTATTTTGTTAACACTCTATAGATACCTACGCCATTCATCGCTCACTCCACCGATAAGTTGAAATTTTTACCAGTGACCTTTTTAGGAAAGACTTTCCGTACCATCTATGAGGAGGATTCCTCGATACAAGAAAACAATGAAAGGATTTCAGAAATACCAACAAGGACTAGAAGTATGTAGTAAGATGATTCAAAACTCAGCATAAATTTTAAGACATCACGAAACAATCTGAACCACTATCTGTGTACTAGAAGCTAAATTCTATTGTTTCAAAAGTACCAGCTAGACCGAGTTACAAGATTTAGTACAAAGCGAATACACACTAAGCAACACTGTAGAAATAAATCAAGCCTCCTAACTGAGACTATATAACATTCCATTAAACATGGCCTCAGCAATATGTAAATTTCCCTACAATGAGTTTCCCTCAAAAGATAATTGAGTTAAATTAAGGTTATCGATATAAACTTTCCTTAAGGCATTGTGTTCTCTAGAAATTCCAGATAATCTCACTTCCATATCAAGAGATACAACAGGTCTGAACATATCAGACAATCAATGACTCTCCACCTACAAGTAAAATAAGAACAAACATTCTTCGACATAGTATAAGCTGATATCTATGTTTTTACCAACATGATAAAAATCTCAGTGATGAACTATTTTAGAAGCACTCAATATCGGAACAAATCTTGAAAATCAACCACTACACCCCATCACTTAAATATTTAGGGTTTTGTGACTTGATAACATAGAGCGAGGAAATATTTCGATAAGAGAAATTAAGAGAGACACTATCCAACAATAAACATTTTAGTAATGGAGACTAAGCACCTTAGTAAAGGGAGAATCAAGTCATGACATTCGCTAGAACTAGAAACGCGAGGAATCACAACTATTACCCATAATCTATTCTTTACAATAATGCCCTTTTTTTACAGACTTGACATTTTGGAATTTGTCATGAGACACATGGTATCAATTTCAATTATACCTAATATAAGGTAGCCGATTCACCTTAGACTTCTGACAATCATTTCAAGGTTCCCATAGAACCTACTGGAACATGAGTACCGCCTATTATCCTCAGCTCAATGGTCATAGCAAGAGAACAATTCAAACATTAAAAGATATGCTCAAAGCATGTGTGATTTTCTAGAAATGATTAGGCAAATCATACTTCATCGAACAAGTTGCCTTACAACAATAGTTAGCACATGAACATATTGACTACACCAATTGAGGCACTCTATGGTTGAGGTATCAATCACTTATTCACGGGCCAAAATCAGGAAAGTCCAACTCACTAGTCCATAACTTATTCATGAAACAACAAAGAAGTCGTATAGATCAAGAATCAGTTACAAGCAACAACAAATAGATAGAAAAGTTACATCGATATGCGACGCAAAATGTTGGAAATGTGTTCCATAAGTCGCAAACCATTAGAATTTCAAGTTGGCAACAGAGATATGTTGAAAGTACCGCCTTGTAAAGGCGTGGTACGATTCAGAAAAACGCGGCAATGCCGGATTCAACTCAAATATCCTCACCTTTTCACCGATAACACCGTAGAACCCAACATGGACTGAATTCAGGGACTGAATTCCTTTTTGGGTGGGCGAATGTGACAACTCGTAATTTCAGGTCATATTACAAACTTTGAAAATTTCACTATTCATCTCGGGAATTTACTATTCACCGGTTACTATTCATCATTTTACTATTCATCGTTTTTGAAGTCGATTTGATATTTTGAAAGGTTATTTCAAAATTTTACTATTCACAAAACACTATTCATTCCCGTAGAAAAATCACTATTCATGATTCACTATTCATCATTTTTCGTAAACTAGGTTTACGAGTAACAAATTCGCGTAACCGTAAAGGTTTAGCTGCGAATTCATGGAAAATCATTGAGGATATTTCATATAGACTAGATTCAGTCTACATATCATCAGTAACATCATCATCATATTAGTTCATGCATGAGTTTGAATATTTCATTAACGTATATTTTCCTATTAAATAAACACTATCGCATAATCATTTATTTTGAATATTTGATCCGACACATCCAAAAATTATCCTAATATATTTTTATACTCATTTTAAGACTATAAAAAATTATATTATTAGTTTACCCGATGTTTTGAATTTATTTTGTATATAAATTGTTATGTATATATATTTAAGACGGTTTTCGTAAATTCAACTCGATAATTATTTATTCACTCAATTCTTGCGAGAAATGTATTTTTATAATTTTTACGACTTCGATATATTTTATTTTGATCCGTTAAAAATCGATCTCTCGCTAACGTTACATTTAATACCTAATTAATTGTACCAAATACTCATTATACTTACACTTAAAAATATTTATACATCAAAAATTCATCCAACCCTTTTCTTTTTCACCCTTGGCCGGCCACATACCCCCCCCCCCCTTAGTCACCAATTTATAAAAAATATCTTGGAAAATAAAAGGTACACCTACACATGTTAATAGATATTTACTAAAAATCAAATACATACTTACACATACATTCAAGGTGAAAATGCAAGAAACCTCTCTTCTTCCTTTGCTAGTTGTCGACGAAAGGAGGAAACAAGGAAGAAATCAAAAAAATTTCATGATTAAGTGTTTATCAAACTCATTTAGTAATCTATTTCAAGGTTTTGAAATAAAAACCTAAGGATTAATTAAGTTTCTAGCTCAAAAACTCTTCAATCATTCAAGTAAGCATCAACTAATTTTTCCTACTCTTTCATAATCATTCTTGAGCTATTTTTATTATCCTAGTAGAAAAACATGCAAGTATTATGAGATTCATACCACTTTTAATTGTTTTTAGTACTTATAATTAGTATATATCATCATATAATTAATCCCTTGAAACATATCATTTTTGATGATGTTTAGGAACCCATGACATCCTAAGAAGGTGTATGGTAGGTTTAGAATATATTTGGTGTTGATATGAAGTGGTTAGAATAAGTATTACGCAAGAAAAATCACTTTCGACAACTTTAAAATGAGGTCTGATCATTTTTGTGAAATCTGGAAATTTCGACAGTTTATAAATTACTTTGGGCTAGATATTCAGAAAATATACTTTAAAATGAAACCGTGGTCGCTTGAACGGGTTAAAACGGATTTATAACGAAGAAGTTATGCTATGTTCAAGTTTAACGACGAAAACTATATTTTCCGGAAAACTGCATGCTGTCCAGAATTTTTAAGGGTAAAAAATGAGTTTTAAGCGTTATCTAAATGAGTCGATTTATCAAAAATATATTAGTATACTTTAACACGAAGCTAAGGACATATAAAACGTAGAAAACGGACTTATAACGACTAAATTACACGCGTTTAAATAAGGTTGTCGTAACTATTATTCACAAGTATAAAACACTTACATATATATTTTCTAATAGCCAAACTAGTTGTCGCTAGTGACCATGTTTGGAGTCGTTTTTCACATCGATAGAATACTTTTTAGAAAACGATGTCTTTTAGTAAAAGTAAGTTAACCTAGCCTATTTTCCAAAATGTTCAACCGTTCGTTAAACGGAGTTGTAACGAATACAATACGGTCACTCAAACTTTGCCGAAAACTAACCTTAAACAATATTTTTAGTCCAAGTACCCTATTTCACTTATGTTACGAGACCTCTATGATCAAAATTTAAAAGCTAAGACTTTGAGATAATGCTACAAGCTTTTCAAAACCGTTGAGTTTGTTTCCTAAAACTCGATATTCACTATTTTATGACTAGCTTTTCGAGGCCATTTAATCACTTTCATGAATTGTCAAATTATATTGTTTTACGACGAAAAACTATAATCTCTTAATAAATCACTAAATGACTATCGTAGGATATCATTTCAACGTAAGTACTTTTAAAGTAATTTATAACTTGACAATACGTTATAAACTTATTTTTTGACGATAAACTTTATTTTCAAAAATGCACAAGTGGTATGGATATCATATTAGTTGCATGAATAACATTACATCGTGACTTATATTAGATCATATCATTCATATTAGGTTGCAGATAGAGATTGTACATCATTTCAGTATTGCCATTATATCATCATAATCATTGTATCAGGTGAGTTTTCATAGCCCCGTTTTATTAAAGTTTATACTTTATTTCAAACCTATGGGGGAGAATACATTGCACACCATTTTATTACGAGCCCAAGTATATTCAAATTCATTACATTTCTTAAGTTACCTCATTGCCAATTGAATGTCCCCATTTCATAATCATGAACCGTTAATTCCGGAAGAAGCCATGGTGAGTGAATAGATCTATTGAGGGTGACTCCTCCATCCGGGTTGGTGGTCCCAACTGGTCAAACAGATGCATTTCATTTCATATCATTATTTGAGTGTTTGGCAAAACACTCTGTTGGGGCGAACATCATAATAAGTCTAGCTTTGGTGTCATGTGCTTATAGCAACTGTATCATTTTTATGTGGCATATTTGTCATACATAACTTATACTTGTGGTGGTCATATAAAACATTTACATAAACTTTATGAACTCACTCAACCTTTGTGTTGACACTTTTAGCAATGTATTTTCAGGTATCTAAGGCATATACATTATGGCATACGTAAGGACTTATCATAGAGTCGCGGTGACGACGCGTCTCACATGGATTTTATGCACTTTAAAACATCGTTTGGATTGTAACAAACTTATTTCCGCAAATGTTGACTACCTTTTTGGGACCTATCTTTTGAAACTCTGAATGCTTTTAATATATCAAACGATGTGCATTTCAAACGACACTTTAGGTCGTTCAATATAACTGTAATTGTGATGCTATGACAGTCAATCCCCAGGAATTCCATTCCGCTGCAAAACAGGTAATTTGGGGGTGTGACAGATAGCCTCAAGATCCGATGTGGTATACTTCAAAAAGATAGGGCTGTAGTTGTTTCGAAGGTTATTCCTTATATTGCTATGGAGTTGATCCACAGCGATTAGGTTGGTGCTTGATGCGCGTACAAGGCGCATTCGGGGTCAAAGGAACTTCCTTTTCGTCGAGCAAGTTTTTCAACACCCTAGGCAGTGAACCTAATCGTTGTAGTATAGTATTGGGTAAGCCTCGGGTATTGACATTGTTCTCTAGGGGAATAGGAATGTAGTAAGAAGTTTATTACGCTAAGGTTGATGTTGAGGAAGATTCTTTTTATATATTTTTAGAAAGCTAAGGGTAAAATCTCGGGGTTTGGATTTGGAGGGGGGGGAAGGTACTTCTACCGATTACTTCTACTATCTAATTATCTAAACTATGGGTAGTCTATGTCTTTTTGATGTGTGCTCGTATGATGATTAAAAATGTGCTCACCTAGATACTATTACTCCCTAGTTATCTTTTATTGATGGTTGAATTGTCACGTCCTTATTCTTAACGCGTTGTGTTTTCTAAGGTCGTAGGGTGTGCCTTGTTCCCCAACTCTTTGAGACGACCTTAAGGTTATTGCCTACGAGATCCTCTATGATTCATAAGCTAACTTTAAGGGTTATCTTTGGATGTTTAGACTACGGAATCCGCTAAGTGATTCATAAACTAAGGTTCACAAAGATTACTCAAGCATTTAAACACAACGATGGTCTAATTGCACTCCTAAGCCAATTACAATTAAGATAAGAGACAACCAGTCAATAATTAATAACTAGATTTCATAGATATAAGCAAACACACAAGAAATTTAGCCGGACATGTTAAACACGCAAGCATACACACATTCAATGGAAGACATAATGAAATCAATGAAGTAAAACACTTATTTTGATGTAAAATAGGGTATGAGAACCCTAAGATACTGTCCAAGTAGAACTACAAACGTTTAGGGTTTTTACTCCACAAGTTTACCTCTTAAAATTCTGAAAATTCGATTTCTATATATAATTTTACACTTGCGACGGCGTCGCCTTATAGGTAGGACGCCGTCAGATCTCCGTATTTAGGGTTTTCGTCTTGGCCAAGTAATCGTTGGGACGGCGTCACGTTGTAGTTGTTACGCCGTCGGGCTTCAGTAGTGACGTCGTCTGATTCTGGATCTAGGTCGTCTGGGATGAAAAGTCTTAGCGACGCCCTTCCTCTTCAAAGCCTGACGCCATCAGGTGTATTTTAGCAAAAAGTCGACTGAGCCGTCAGAGATTTTATTTCGTATAAAGGGACGGCGTCGCCATTTAGTTGGGACACCGTTAGGTGAAATTTCAGCAGCTTGAGTGGCTTCGATTTTGACTTTGCCATTTTCTTCATATATTCACTCCTTTTCGTCCAAATATGCATCATTTCAGCATTTTGCTTCCAAGAGACGTAAAAAGTGAAAAGAAACGGAATTAAGAAGTAACGGATATAAAAGTGAATGATCTCTTAAAAGTGTACGTTTTAAATCCTTATCAAATATCCCTACACTTGGTATTTGCTTGTCCTCACGCAAATGTGCTTTTGGCCAATCAATTTATAAGTTAGGGGGCATGAAGCATTGGTTTAACATAATTCACAACAAGTAAAAGCATCGAAATAGTCATAAAAAGCACGGAAATTATATACTAGCACCTCACAAGGAGTGTTTGGATTCTCTCATCTCTCGGGTGTATATGAAATATAGTAAATGGAAATGGAAGATAAACACTCATTACTTGGTCATAGTACATAGATTACCATAGGCTTGAGACTAGATCAAACCTCCATCGCTTTGGCGTGAGCACCTAGGAACAACTATCTAAGAGGTCTTTTAAAGGGTTGTAATGTTAGGCTTACGGTAGGGAAACAAAGGGTTTGGTTGGATAGGCGATTTAGTGGTGGCAAGTCAAAAATCTTATGTTACAAGCATGAAAAGAATGGAGTTGCTAAGCCAAGACTCGACTCACTAAACTCCAGATACTTTGAAACAAACAAACATAAATATAAAGATAAATGTAGGATAGTAGCAAGTTTTTTTTTTTTTTTTTTTTTTTCATACACTTTTACTCTACCATCCTCTAAAATAACATCAAAATATAAGGGATTTATAGGAGCATCCCTACACTTGAGTTTTTATTACTGTAACACTAATTTGACCCGAATTGAAAAGATCAAAACACTTGGAGTATTTAATTACGTAAATAAAGGGAATTTGAATTTAACGTTATTTCCCGTCACTTCATAAAATTTTACTTTTGCCCATGAGTCCCAATCATCCCAAAACTGTGTACAAAAGATATGACTCGACTTAGCAACCATGCAAGTAACTAGATAATTGAACTAAGGGTTTAGTATGATAACAATAATGCACTAAAGGTGAGTGCATACAAGGTACGCTAAGGCGATTTGGGTGTACATTTGGGGGTGGATTGTAAACTTTATTGATATTCCGGAAAACCGAAACATCACGAGAACCGCGAAAAGGATAGGCTCTGAGGGGTTAACTAGGGGTATCGTGTACTAAAAATGAGTACATCGCAAGGGTGTGGGGTAATTACTCAACCGATGTGGAAGAAGTAATTATAATACGGGTATCAAACAAGGATTATCCTAATGCCTCTTATCATTTAGTTATTCCTAACTACACAAGTGTAGTCTCACTAGCGATCTCGGAATGCATCACAAAACAAGTTCTAGAATCTATTATACTACCGGTACACTCTCGAAGCATTAAAGGTGAATGCTTTAATTCCTATAGATCTAGAGCGGAACCTCACATTGTTGGGGTGGAATTTGAGTGGTAAACGGTTTTTTGTGCTAGTCATATAACTCCTATCCATGAGACGCTTTATTAATACTAAAGTCCCACTCGTACATGTCATAAAAAAATTTAAATTTGGTGCTAAAATTTCCCTAACAAATATTTCTCATAGCTTATTACACAAATGAAATAGGACAAGACAAATATTCAAGGATAAGCATAGTTTCAAAGTTCCCGTTTTATTCTCCTCCCTACACTTAAACTGAATATTGTCCCCAATGTTTCCCGAAAGTATCAAAGTTTTGATAATGGAAGGTAATTAAAAGAGAAATAAACTAGTACTCCCCTGATTAGCTCGGTAGGATCCATGTGAAGTAGTGGCTAAATTATTTCCCAAGAAGAATGTATGCGTGATAAGCTTTATCCAATATTATATTTCTTCTTCTTGATAAATAAAACCTGCACACTTTGAGGTAACAGACGAAACCTTCGCGTAAAATCGGCGGTAAAACTATATATGACTCAACTACACTAGGATATAATGCTTGTGGAATGGATGTTTGCAGTTTTTCTGGAAAATTAAGACTTGAGAATTTCCAAAAATTTATACTTAGCAAAGAAAACGAGAAAAATTTTATAAGCCGTTTCTGCTCCTCCTGATGTCGCCAGGTTCTAATCGACACCGTCAGTTATCCGACAGAAACCGTCTATATGCGTTTTCTTGGAAAAATTCTGGAAAAATTACGCCTTTAAAATCTGGAAAAATTCCTTCAAAACATCCATTATGACTCGATACAAGCATTTGACTCTAACAAACACACATATATATCAATTTCACTAATCGTAGTTCTCATGTTCACGTTCTTCTAAAAATGTGTGGAATCCTCCCTACACTTATCCTATTGTAAAATACCTTTATATGTAATTAAGACGAAGTTAAAGACAAAAAAAAAACATTTTCACAAATTCAAACATGAGAACATACAACAATGAAAAGATATATGACACACAAACAAGCAAACAATTAAGCATTGGTTGCCTCCCACGAAGCGCTTTTCTTTATTTATGAGTCTTGTAGCTAGACTCAAGTCGCGTTCTACGTGACTCCTTACCGTTCTTATTTTCTTTTACTAAGCCTTCATCATAAGGTTGTAAACGTTGTATGCTTACCGTGAATTCTCTCCCATTGTCGTCTAATATGATAACGGTTTCATTTTTTAGATTAGTTTCTTTCATCGTATAGGGTCCAAACCATCTTAGCTTATTCCTTCCTCTTAATGCTTTTATTCTTGATTTATACAAAAGCACCTTTTCTCCATTCAAAAATTCTTTAGGGTTCTTTTGAGGTTGTGGCTTTGTCATATAGTTATTCCCTAATTTTTTTATCACATTTCAACGATGTCGCATTTAACCCTTTACCCATGAAATCTCTAAGCCAACTTTCCCATTCATTAATTTTCTTCTTAACAGTATTATTGGAGACCTGCGAATTCTTATCATTTATCTTCTCCATAATCTTCAAAGGGTATCTCGGAACAATAAGTATCCTAATTTGTCCTTTGCCACTTTTGAGTATCATGATAGCCTCACCGCATTTGATGGTTGCCTTGGCGGTGGCCAGAAAAGGGGTTCCAAGAATTAATGGCATGTTTTTATCTTCCTCAATGTCTATGATTACGAAGTCTACCGGATAGACAATATTGGCCACCTCAATTAAGACATCCTCCGCTATTCCTACGGGATAAACATATGAGTGATTTGCTAAGGAAAGTCTAAGATTGGTCTTGGTTGGCTCCTCCTTAGTCAACTTACTATAGACTGACAGTGGCATTATGTTTACATCGGATCCTTGATCGGCTAAGGCATTTATATTCTCGAATTCGCCTAATGCTCCATGGTATTACGAAGTTCCCCGAGATCTCTTGTTTCTTAGTTATTGGAACCAACTCGTACATAGGTCTCATAGGCATGGTTTCATATTCTTCTTCTTTTATTTCACCTAAGAGGGCTTTACTAAGAACCTCATTGTACCTAAAGTTGTTCACATGGTTAAAAATTGTTTTCTTATTGATCTCATGCTTAAGGTAGTATTCAATGATCTTGGGTTCATTATTAGTCTCAGCCTCATCCTTGTCCTTACTACACTTGACGCTCTCGTCAACCACTCTAATCTTCAATGGAAATGGCGCACACACAAAGTGGGGAAGCTTGATCATCGTTCCTCACTAACACCTTCTCGGGAACCTTCGTCTTAGTGTATTCTTTCACCAAGTTCATCATCTCAGCCATTTTTGCCTGCATTTCCTCCCTTTGCCTATAAACCTCTTATTCAAATTTGGCTAATTTTTCTGAATGGGCAGCCATGTATTCTCTTATTTGTGCCTTGAAGCTTAGTGAGAGTGGAATTAGAGAGGTAGAATGGAAGCGTCGTACGGAATTGGGATTTTGTTCACGGCTTGGTGATTCAGAGAGAGGTGTTGGGTGGTTGGCGGAGTTAATGGAATTAACCGTTGCTCGATGGATTGATCCAGGCACTCTCTTTTGCCTCTCAATTAGATAGTCAATCCTTTTCTCAAGAGTACTAACTTGCTCGATCAATGGATCGCTTGGTGAGGAAGTTGGCATGATCGTAAAAGATTTGGACTTGAAGCCAAAGATCAATTCCATGATGAGGGACTTTATGGAGCAAGTCCTTGAATCGAGTCCATGCCTTGTAGAGAGATTCGCCTTGATGTTGTTGGAACTTCAAGATGTCCTTCCTAAGTTTAGTAGTTCTCCCCGGTGGGAAAAATTGGGCAAGGAAACGAGTGGTGACATCAACCCAACTTGAGATAGATCCTGCGGGAAGTCGCTCAAGCCAATTACTAGCTTGGTCCCATAGAGAGAATTGAAAGAGACGCAAGCGCGTGGTTTCCCATGTGGTAGCATCAAGATTGATGGAATCAATGGTTTTAAGGAAGTCCTTGAGATGCTGATTAGGATCTTCGGAACGAAGTTCATGGAATGCACATCCGTTTTGCACCAACTGGATGGTGTCGGATCACATTGTGGTCGTAGTTTGAGCTTGATCGGGGAGCTCAATGGTGTTCCTATAGCCTTGGTGGCTTGGTCTAGAGTATACACCAAGAGTACGACCTCTTGGCGGGTAAATGATTGGTGGGTCGATGGGAAGTGGTGGATGTGGTGGCGGGTTATCACCTTCCATGATGAAAAGTGATGGGATTACTAACAAAGTCACGAACCATCACCGAAGGTGTTACCCGAACAACCAAATACCACCACCTGCTTTGCCACTCAAATCCGACCAAAACCTCACAACCAAACCACCAGAGAAACCATCACACGCTAACACGTGCCGACGACACAACGCTTGGAACACGACGAGACAACGACAAAAGTTTCCAACCGCTGTTCTCCACCATTGTCTGCCGCCGGAAACAGCCAGCCACCGCTGACGTGAGAGGTGGTGCAACTACTATATACCAGATCTGCAACTTGAAACACCAGATTAATAAACCTTAAACTTCAGATAACTAATTGAGGGAAATATGTGTTGGCGGTTTTGTTCTGCAGGCTCGCGCTTTGATTTGGCGGTTTTGCCACACTTATGATTTTTTCTGTTGTGAGATTTAGTTTTTTTTAGAAAGAGAGTGGTATATATCATAGTTGTTTGTGAGATAGAAAATATTATACCGAGTATTTAATTGGGTCTAATGATTGAATATAATTGATAGTGTGTAAATACTAATTTGGTGGTGTTGAAACCCACCGAGCCTTTAATTTTGTAGGAAATTTTGGTGAGGTTAAGTGGCAATGTCTCGTTACCACGTCCTTATTTATATGTAATAAAATTAGGGACGGAAGGAGTATTATTTATATGTAATAAACAATCATCACTTCTTCAAACGGTATAGTTGAAAAGAATGGAATTCATTACGATAACATATAGGTCGGAGTTCGCCCCATACAAAAAACAGCACTTCGTCCGGCACAAAGCACGAGCCCCTCTTAAGACGGGGTCAACAAAACAAAGGGTGGAGCGGAAAGTAATATAAACGAAGGACTGGCGTCTAGAGAAAATGTATAAGCCTAGAGCAGATGTTTCGTTACCACGTCCTTACGAGGATGAGTAGATTCCAACTCACGAATCACATGACCAGCTTGAAAGAGATGGGAATATATTATGGGTTTAAAGCTTGGTTTCGATGGGGGCACAATTCCCAGTGGCGGCTAGAGCTGCACGCGGAAACAAATTAGCTGGAATATCAACGTTTAAGGTATCAATCTCAAGGCAAGCAAGTTATTGTCCACCGGACAATAGTAGGATCCGCCACCCGCGATCCGGGAAAAAGAGAAAATACCTTCCAGACAATCACAAATCAAATAATAAATAATAAAACTATTAATTGGCATGACGCCCCAAATGTGAAGATTTAACCTTTCCACCTCTTGGTTCTTGTGTTCACGCAGCAAAAAAAACACACCTAACCATGGTCACATGACAACATGCACTTCCCAATCACTCACTCCTACGTTAGGAGTAGCCTAAGAAAGTACCGTAGGTTTTTTTTTTCTTCTTTTTTTACTCTTATTATTATTTTATATATATATATATACATATACTATTTTTGTTTTCTATTCTTTCCAGTTAAAGAGTGCATGTGATATGCACATTGAAAATATGGAAAAGCAAATAAATAATTGGCCATGTGTAATTGTTTATTGAATAACTAGCTATAATACCTTTGCACGCACAGAGATTTGACAAAAGAATTTATTTTGTATCAATGCTAAATATTATATTTTTAAAAGTAATTACATATTATTATATACTTATGCATGAGTTTTTCATTATCCAATAGAATTTTGTATAATCAAATTTTGTAAATTTTTTTTCGATATCTCAATATTTAACTATATTTAGCTGATATAGATGTTGATGTTCCTATTTAAATTTCACTATTGATATTATGATGTACACAAGATACGAGTTTAGCTGCACATAATAAACGTTGATGAAGTTAAAATATACTTCTTAAAGTTTTTTAAAATTGTTTTTCTACATATCATTATGTAAATAAATAAAAATTACATAAGTAGTTGTTATAAGAACAATCACCTTTTTTTTTTTTTTTTTTTTCATACTACAGCAGCTCGTACTTACAATTTGATAATTATATTTTCGTTTTCAATAATTTAGCCGTATTTAATATTCAAATTCGTGTCCACATTTGTCATACTTTTAATATGAAATAAATGAGTACTTAGTAAACATAAATAGTAAAAAAAAATGATATTTATAATCTTATGTATATTTATATGTTTGAGTTTTAAAACAACATATATATTGTATTTTTAAGTTATAAATTATAAGGGTGTATTTGTTTAATTTCCAAAGTTATTAAAAAACATGAAAATTTATAATATTACACTTAACTTTATACAATTTTTAAAAATTTAACCACTAAAGTTTTGCTAATTACCTTTTTTTTTAAGTTTTTGTTTTCACAAATTTGACACCTATGTTTTTATGTGTTTTTCTTCTCAACCAAATTTCTCCACAAAATTAATTAAAGGTTGACCAAAATCAATTTAATTTTGACTTTTATTAACCAATCAAATCACACGATTTTGCTTACGTGGCAAAATCAAGCTCTCCTATTGTCCCAATTTTTTTTCTAATAAAAATAAATTGACAAAATCAGTTCGAAATAATGTACTTTTATTATATAAAAGATTGTTTCAAAAGGTTATCTTGTAAACAGAATCCATCGCGCTTCACATGTTAAATGATTTATTCAAGGACAAGAATGGTACAGAACAGTACCATCAAAAGTGGGAAGGCAGAAAGTTGAATAGACTAAAAACCATTGACCTAAACCTAACACGATAAAGAAACGTGCATAATGAGTCAATAATAACCCAGTTTACGACATATTTGATAACACGATACTAACTATATTTTTACGAAACATTCTTCATAAAGTTGAAAACATGTTTTTTTTTCCTGGTAACTAATATTTCAAATCTTTTGGGCGATTAGCTTATTGGGTTATGCCGTTGTCACATGAAACCAGGGTAAATTCTCCACTTTTGAGGAAAATTAGCGTGTGACCGATTCAAGTTTTATTGCACCAAACTAAGCAAGAAATTTAGAAGAGAAGATATGCATAAAAAATTTAACGTACATACCACAACTATATATAATGTTGTAATATATGTATGATGTGATATTGTGATATTAGGGCCTGTTTGGTTAGGATGTATGAGTATGGGTCTATGACTTTGAAAGTCATTAATGTTGTTTGGTTGTTTATGAGGCCCACCACAATAGAATGAGGATACCCAAATGTGAAGGTTTCTTCATATATTATGTGTGTGAGTTGTTTCTTGATACCTTACATTATCATTCCATTTTATATCAACACCTATACCTATTGTGATTCAAGGCAAACCAAACGCACCCTTAATATCTTTTGTTGTGATATGAATATCACTTCTCAAAATTTAACTTATACCTCTAGTATTTAAATAGGCAGATGATTTGTACGCTTCACAATTTGAATGGCATACTTCATTTTAATGTGCATTGTCATTTATGGCCTTCATCATTCATACTTTTTTTACTCCTCTAAAGATATAAATGATAATACACACTAAAATAAAGTGTGCCAACTAAATTATAAAATGTACAAACAAAGGATGCCGGTTAGATCGCTTTGCATTTGCGATCTTCATATTTGGAGTTATTATGGCAACGTTAAAGAAGCTATTTTTCTACACAATGCCTTAACGAGACAAACAAAGGATGCCGGTTAGATCGCTTTGCATTTGCGGTATGATGCAACGGGTGTTCGGTTTCGTTCACGGGAGGTCATTTTTTTGGGCGTCATGGTGGCATCTCCTGTCTGATTCTAGTTGCCATCGGTTTTTTGCGTGTTTGTCCTGTTTTATTAGAGCTGAATTACTTCCCTACTTTCTTTGGTCTATTGAATCGATTTGCGTGTAACTTGTACTGCTAGTTTCTTTCTAGCTTTTTTTAATATAATCTCAATTGCCGTTCAAAAAAAAAAATTAAAAAATGTACAAACAATCTTCTATTTTAATAAGGGTAAAAGCTATAAATGCTTAACGTACTTTCCCCAAAAACTCATTATGCTCTATGTACTTCAAATATTGTCATTATACATAACCATTTTCATTTTAATTGGTTATGTCTACTGTTATATAGGCACTTGTTGAACGGGTTAAAGTTGACTCACATGTAACGATACAACCTCAATCCTCTTGTTCAGATTAGAATAAAACAGGATAAAAAGGCAACTTTTGCTAGCGGGGTGACTTACTCATATCGACCCATACTAAAAATCACAGCTTTCAACCCGGACTTGTAACCAAAAGCGTGCCGACCCGGCAAAACTTTGTACTTTTGCTTACTAGGTATGCAACGACACGATGAAGTAAACATACTCGAGGAGAATCCATTGAAAAGCATTAATTCACCTACAAGCACAAGGTGTCGTATCGCCATCAAGAGCTGGGAATCCTAGAAGCCAAAAGTAACATGACGATGCCATTGTAAAACATGTATAAGACAAAATGTGGATTATTCGCAATATCACACATAAAGTGATCAAACTTTAGTTATAATCAATAAAGTGTCAGTCCATTATCCTATGTACTTCTCGTAAAACTCATTATGCTTTCTCAACTTTTTTTATTGTCATTATACATAAAGAAGTAATTAAGCATAATGAGTCGAAAATGGAAACAACGTTAAGTATAATGACAATAAAAAAAGTTGAGAAAGCATAATGAGTTTTCACAAGAAGTACATAGAGTATTTTTCGCTTTTACCCTTTTAATAACAATAACAATAAATTTTAGCACTACCAACCAATCCACTATAATTGCTTAAAAACACGTGTATGTTATTACTTTATGATGAAAGTACTTTATTCTTTTTTCACGAAACCTCGTTAAGTTATAATTGTATATGGCTGTCTTATCGTTTTAATGTAATTGTAGTTGACCATTTAATATTAAGGGGGTGTTTGGGATTGCTTATTGAAAATAAATTATGCGTTTTGGAAACAGATAATCAGATAATCAGCTGTTGCAAAACCTGGTTTTCAAATATAGTGTTTGGATTTGCTTATACTGTTTGATATCACAATAATCAGATAATCAGTTTTTTTGTGTTTGGCAAATCAGACTATTTAATGTCATATCATGTAAAATTACCAAAAAAAACATTGTTTTTTTATGTAGAAATTAAGTTTTATAAATTTAACATAACTTCTAACACGTAACAATTTATTTGTATAACTAATATATCTATTTAAAAAGCTTACTCACTGTAAATTAATAAAAACATTATTTATAATAGTTTTCAACTTTTCATCTACTTTTCTCTTTAAAGAAAAAATCACTACAAAACACATCATACCTCCATTATCCTATGGGAGGTGATACTCACACCACTTTTTTTTATGCCTACCTCACATTCTACGCATTACAGTATTGTATGGTACAAACTGTAATGCACAGAATGTGGTGCATGCATAAACAAAATGGTTTGAGTATCAATTCCCTTATCCTATCTACTTCACCGTCATCCACAAAAATTTACATCAACATTTGAGCACAAAAAGCAAAAACTAGATGTATATAATTCAACAAATCTTTTAGGGGACATAACCCATTATAATTGATTCTGATCAAGAAGTTCATAATCAACCATGATAGTTGCGGTCATTTGCCCGAATGATACTGTCAAAAGGAAAGACGATAATCACCAATAATAATCAACTTATTAAAGGGTTAGTTTGACAGTTGAAGAAATTGAAGGAAAATAGCAATGGTGGAATTCATGAGGAAGAAAATGGCAGTTTGGTAATTTGGCTTGAAAAACAAAATCACGTTTCACAAAAGCAGGTGGAGAGCTACTTTTGGAAAACCACGTTTTGAGGTCTAAAAAACGCAAATAAGTGATTTTTAGTTTCATCTTGCCAAACACTCAAAGTAGATTAACTGCGTTTTGTAAACGCAATAATCTGATAATCTGCTGCAAAACGAGCCCCAAACATCCCCTAAATTGTCAATATAGTTGTATTCCAGTTTTGATTTTACAAAGTGATTGAAACACTTTAATTAATTATGTTCGGACACTTATATTTTTATATGGGTGAAAATATAAATGTAACTGTGAAGGTAAAAATGTTCAAACACAATTAATTAGAGTGTTACAATCATTTTATGAAGTGTGCAAATCATCTTCTTTTACACATCGTCATCGTTTATTTATTTATTTATTTTAATCTTTAGTAGTTTTTGCTTGTTAATTGTTAATAGATTAAAATACACCGTTGGTCTTTAAACTTGACAAAAAGCTTCGCCGTGCACCATAACTCATATTTTCGTCGTTAGTAGTCCAAACAATTGGTTTTTGAGGTCAAACTGGTCCCTTGACCCGTTATGCCAAGGTCAACGTCCATTTTGTGTTACTTTGTCCAAGATATAATAGACCATACACATTTATACAATACCTTAGTTAAATGTAACCCAACCCAATACCCTATTAGTACCAAAGAACACACATTTGGCGTAATTAACATGAACATACATTAAACCCTAAATACAAGCAACACACATTCAACCCAAATCAACAAACAAGAATGACACAAAACGATAAGGGGAAGGTTTTGTTTAGTTAAAGAAAGAAGATTGCTCAAATGAAAATGGTTTAGGTGTTAAGAAGGAGAAGGAAGAGACTGACATCTGGTTATCAAAGGTTAATGATTTGGAAAAAAGGATTAAAAATCTGGAAGCTTTGTTTAAATATCTTAAGGAAAGGAAGGAATTGAAGGAAATGAAGGAAATGAAGGAAAAGGATGATATGAAAAGTTATGGGTCTAGCTAAGTGTATGTTTAGATGATAGAAAAGTTTGTAATGGTCGTTAACAAGAAATCCGAGCAATAAAAATCTGAGTTATTATCTTAACTGTTAGTGTTTAGTTGTGCGTTGGTAAATATGTTTTAACTTAGGGAAGTCAAACATATTTAAATGATAGTGTTTGACTTAGGGAAGTAAAAAAATATATTAAGTGAAATCGATCAAAAACAGCTATTGCTTTTAACAATGGCATACTCTGAATATAAAATTGTGTTTTGCATAATAACTGATAGATTTTGTTGTGCATTTCTAAATAGGTTTAACTTAGGGATGTCAAAAAATTAAGAACTTATAATTTGTGGCATTTGCTAAATTGGTTTGACTTAGGGAAGTCAATAATCAAGATGTTACAATTTGTGGCTTTTAGGTTGTTTAGTCTCACTGTCAATACTAACGCCATACCATTTTTTTCATAAACAGTACACCATTGTCAATACAATAAGATATCTTAATGCTAAAGCATTTGCATTTTAAACACATATAACATTATAACCATTGTGTTTGGTTTTGCTGATAGAAAGGGGTGTTTGGTTTTGGTGATACAAACAATACACCCAATAGCACAATACAACAAGTGATTAAATGCTAAAACTTAGATTTATATTACATCATAATTCTAGTAGATTACAAGAAGAATAAGAACTAGATCAAACCAACAACAACAACCAAACAAAAGATCCATTCACATACCCCTGTCAACAACTTGATAATCCAAAAGAAGCAAAGAAAAGACCCCATTTAGCTACCTCCATCAAATACCCAAAAGTCAGTAATTATTTCCAGCCATCTTCGCAAAGTAACATTCCTGCTTACGAATAGCAGCATCAATTTCACCCAGTAGCTCTATCAAACGAGCAAGTTGGTTGGTTTGCTGGCCGGGTATCTCTCAAGGCATTCAAACAAATGCAAGCCACACCATACGGTCCCAAAGCTTCGTTTCCTACAATAAACTCTCTACGCTCGATGATCATCCTCTTAAGATGATCAATGCATGCACGAATTAGCTTTGCAAGTTACCCTTCTTTGGCAGCCTCTTGCCGAAACCACAATCCCATACGATCATGTAATCGGGATGAACCAGCGACATCCATTAGATCATTCAATATAGGGAAATCTTCCATTAGAAAATGTGTGAGGAAAAGGTTGTGGATGGCTTTATTGGCTTGCGCGCAACATTAAATAGCGTCTAATGGAAGCGACGGTCAAGGGGTCTAGTCATCAATGTTTTTTTCACACTAGGTCCCTTAATTTGTCTTGGCTTCCGTTGGCATACTTAAAACTCTCGCCCATTAATATCTTGACTGTTCACAGTTGGTCCCTGAATTTGACAGCTTTACATTTACTATTTAGTTGATGATTAAACAACATAAAACCATTTGAAGTTTGACTTTCTAAAGTCAAACTTGCAAATCATATCCAAAAACTCCCTAATAGATATTGTCTAATTCCTTTGTATGTAGATCTTTTTTGGGTACATTTGACTAACGTTTTTCAATTTTGACTTTAGAAAGTCAAAATGCAAATAGAAAATGACATTTACCATTTTGAAGGCTCACTAACTAAAGTAAAATGGAAATGCTAAAATTTTGTGACTCACGGATCGTAGTTTTACTTTCTAACGTCAAATTGAAATGCTAAATGGAAGTTTGACTTTCTAATATCAAACTTCTATCACCAACATATGCACAACCAACAACATATGTAGAAGCTAAATTTAAGCAAACCATACACAAAAATACCAAAATACTTTATACAAGATTAATTGTCATAGGGTATTCAACCCATACATAAACTAGAAACACTAAAAGAAGTCTACTACGGTACGTGAGGGAAGCTCAGTGGAGTTTCAACAGCTTCCTAGCCAACTCCCAGTTCATCTTGATATTTTTATACACATCATCACTCAAATCGCTGACCCTGATATAAATTATCTTTAGCAACGGGAATACGCAAGTATAAACTTTATTATAGTTAATTAATTTTCTGATCTAGGAAAGATCGAAACACCACACTCTCAAGCTGCCCCTGCCTCATTGTGTTTCTGTCTAAATCAAATGAAAAAATTTCCAAAGGTAGAACACCAAGCGTGTATGCAGCCTAAAAAATGAGATAGTATTGAGATACACAACCATGCCAATATACGGATATTTATTTGATACATATGAATTACAATTACACTTACTATGTTTTCGAGCATTTGCAAATTTGGAGATCCATGAATCATTTCAATGATGAATGATACAATAAAATTATTCCCAAAACCCACTTCGGATAGCTTAAGAGTCTTGAGGGATACTGTTGAACACAAACAGACCTTGACAGATCTTGAGCACTCTTGGATCGTTAGTGTTGCCTATGTAATCATAAGCAAACTAATAGAAAATCTCTACAACTCGTATTCTATAGCGGAAAGTAAATACAAGCTGTTATAACTAAGAACACTTAGATCCTCTATGGATCTTTTATTAACTGAAACTCTATGTTTCGAATTGTCATCTTCTTACAAACTATTAAGTTCCTTTTATCGACAAGGAACCCTAAACTATTACTACTCAATCGACTAAACATTTAATAATACATTTAATGACTAATACACTAAACAATATTGAGCAGTACAAAAATACCCATGCTAACCTCGGGCAGTTCAAGAATAATGATGGGTTAGCATTGAAATAATAAAGCGCATTTGATCCTAGTCAACTTCCACCCTTCGCCAGTGAATAACACCAACGCTTTTAATCTTCTGAGAATCTCTTCTTGTGATTCCGCTTCTACTTCACAGAATCCTTCGGCAAGTATTGACAGTAGAAATCCTACTGCCATAATTCCCAACAATCCTCCCTAAACTGGAATTTGACTTGGTTAAGTTCCGGTTCCTAACCTTGAAAGATCTTAGAGCTAGTACTAGAGGAATGTTCACAAACATCGTGAGTAAAGAACCAAGAATAATCTCATCTCGATGATGACCAAACATTGAAGCGCCATATCTTTGCAAAGCAACAAAAGACACCTGTACATCAAAACTCATTAGTTGCATACTATTCTCATCACATCCAGGTGTGTTAACTCCCGTGAGAGGTGAATCATTGAAAATAATGGATTTGATGTCTCTTTACCAATAGCCATCACTACCGGAGTAGCCAAATGTTTAAGTTAGAAAACTATGGCACACGATAACCATCGATTTATTGGCAAACCGAAACCATATAAACGGATTTGATGTGTCTTTACCAGTAGCCGCTTGCTCAGGACTAGTCAATTCTTAGAATTGGTGAATTGATAACCAAATATGGAGTCAGTTGCCTTTACCACAAGCCATATACTTGTGGGCTAGCCAATTCTTGGATTCCAAAAGGAATATACCATGGTGAATTGATGACCATACAACACTCAAGAATAAAGCATGGGTGGTTCAGACCCTATGATTTTGAGCAAATCATTACTGACTATCAACGATTTGATGTGTCTTTACCAAAGCTGTACCCTTTAGACTAGCCAACTCTTCGATATACACAAGGTATATCTGGTGAGTTAAAAACCATCAACTATGAACAACAAACCTGCAAAAGAAAGTTAGTTTTTTTTTTTTTTTTTTTTTAACTAAGAACAATATCAAACACAACAAAACAAAATCCTCCCCTGAGGCATATGCCTCCCTCGAGGCCTATGCCTCCCCTTAAACTAGCAGTTAAGGGTTAAGCATTCCAATATTGACCACAAGGTGTTGAAACCTTGGTCCATCAAAAGCTTTTGTTAACAAATCTGCCACATTATCATCTGTATGAATTTTAGCCACATTTATCAAATGTTATTCATATGCATCTCTTATAAAGTGGTGCGATTTCAATATGTTTGGTTCTCTTGTGGAAGACTGGATTTTTGACAATGCATATGGTACTTTGATTATCATAAAAGAGTGGTGTTCATGAAGTTATACCCATAATCCGCCAATTGATTTTGAATCCAAAGGACCCGCCCACAATTTGCAAAGCAACATATTCTCGCTTCAAGAGTTGAGGTAGCCACAATGGTTTGTTTCTTGCATTGCCAAGAAATCAACCTCTTTCCAAGGAATTGACAAACCTCGGTTGTGGATCTCCTATCAGATTTTGCCCAAGATAATCACTATCACTATATGCTTCCAAATTAAAAGGAGACTCTTTTGGGGACCAAAGGCCTAAATGAGGTTGTCCTTTGAGGTACTTAAAGATCTTCTTGACGTGATTGAGATGGGAAGTAAGTGGAGTGACTTGATGTCGAGAGAAACACTCACAAAAAGTAATATCGGGCCTCAAGTCGTTAGGATACATTAATGAACCAATCATAGATTCGTATAAATGAACATTCACAGGAAGATCACGGTTCATTGTGGCTTTGTTTTGGAGCTTCATAAGGTGTTGTGGCGGTTCGACACCTTCCATACCAAATTTTTTCAACATGTCCTCACATATTTATCTTGGTGATAAATATCCCATCTTGTTCTGCGAACTTGGAGACCCAAAAAGAAAGTAAGCTCCCCATAGCACTCATAGAAATTCTCCTTCATCGATCCTCAAATTCCTCGCACCAAGCTTCTTTAGTGGATCCGAAAATGATGTCATCCACATACACTTGCACAAGAATGATGTCTCCGAGTTCTTCTTCTAAAAAGAGTCTTATCAATGGCACCTCTTCTGTAGCCATGCTTCAGCAGGAATGATGAAAGCCTAGCATACCATGCCCTTAGGGCCTGATGAAGTCCATAGAGAGCTTTAACGACCTTGTAAACATGATTAGGATGATCCGGGTCTTCAAATCCTTTGGGTTGAGTGACATAAACTTCCTCTTCTATCTCACCATACGAAAGCACCTTTAACATCCATCGATACACCATGAACCCCATGTAAGGCGCATAGGCCAAGAAAATTGAATGGCCTCAACTCTAGCAAAGTGTGCAAACACTTCATCATAATCAATCCATTCCTCTTGCTCAGTAACCTTGAGCTACAAATCTTGCTTTGTTTTTAATAACCACACCCCTTGCATCTCTTTTGTTCTTCAGAATCCATTTAGTTCCAATAGCATATTTGCCATCTGGTAAGGGTACCAAGATCCAAACTTGCGGTTTTGAAATTGCATTTCTTCTTGCATTGCCTCAATCCAACTTGAGTCTTCAAGAGCTTGAGTGACACTGGTTGGTTCTACTTGAGAAAGAAAACATGCAAACAGACAATTCTTGAAGTCGTGTGATTGTCTCTTTGTCTGATTTGAGACATAAAGAGAAAAGCAACACTGTCAAATTTAGGACTAGAGATAGCCCTTCGAGTTCTAACAGGAGCTAGAATTTCACCAATAATATTGGATTGAGGGTGAGTTATGTTGATTCTTTTAGTAGCGGTGGGGTTGACTTCAATGGTAGGTTCAAGATTAGACACAGTTGGTACAAAAGTTGTGTCATATGAAGGTGAGGTGAAAATGCCGATTGGGTTGATGATTTCAAGATCCAAGGTCTTGGAAGCGAGTATACGGTTCACCAAAGTCTGTGGACACTCTAGTAGGAATAGGAGTAGAAACAATCGAGCATTCAGCAGATTTGATGACGATGGGAGATCTTGCATTAGTGTCGGCAAATGTGGTTTCCACTGACCTCATTTGCAAGCTCCCCATTCACCTTCGCTTCAAGCTTAGTGCAAACTCTTGAGTTCGAAGTCTAGCAGGTCCTCAAAGATAGTGTGATTCATCTTCACTTTCAGAAGTATCTCTAGAAGTGTTACTGCAACATTGTTGGGGAGAAAGAAGGCACAAGTATGGGTTGTTCATCATCTTCAAATTCACTTCTGAGTGATCTAAGGTACCTGATTGTTAGTGGGAGACTCTTAAGAACCTGCATTTTGGTTAGCCATATGTCTAGTATAACCCAAATAATCGCTAAGAAGTCAAGGTCAAAAGACCACACATAACCCTGTCCTTGAACATTGGGTTTATCTTCCATGTATCTCAGGTTCAAAGTCTCCTCTATCTTCTTGGCAGAAAGATTGTATACTCAGACACCTTGCTATGATTTGAATAACCCACAATATATCCCTCATCAGCTTTCTCATCAAACTTCCCCAACGGATCACTGGTGTTTAGAATGGTCACTTGACAACCAAAAGTTTAAGGTAATGAATGGCTGGAACCTTCCCAAAGAGAAGTTCATATGGTGTTTTGAGGTGAGGTCTAGTAATGGATACTCTGTTTAGCACATAGCAAAGTGGCGTACAATGCTTGATCCGTAACATAGTGGGCAATTTAGAGTCTGCAAGCATTGATCTTGCAGCCTCTACCAAGGTCCTATTCTTTCTTTCAGCTACCCCATTTTGTTGTGGGGTTCTTGGGTTGCTATAGTCCCTCTTTATCCCTTTAGACCTACAGAGTTCTATAAGAATAGCGTTTTTGAACTCTGTCCCATTATCACACCGAATTCCCTTAACCTTCTTGTTCAACTGATTTTCAACGAGGGTGATGAAGTCTTTCAGTACAGGAGATGTTTCATCTTTAGTCCTTAGAAAGAACACCCAACAAAATTTGCTATATCCATCAGTGATAACCAAACAAAAATACTTGTGGTCAATGCTTCTGACTTGAGTTGGACCAAATAGATCCATATGTAACAGTTGAAGAGGCTCGAGAAATAATGCTCACGCGAAGGATGACTTTGTAGGAGGCTCTGTGTTGCTTCCCTTTGTTGCATGCAACACAATTGTGATCATTGGAGAAAACTTTGGAGGGTAGACCTTCAACCAGACCCATTTTTGAGAGTTTATTTATGGTTTTGAAATTCACATGAGCCATTCTCCTATGCCATTTGGTAGACTCATCCAAGGATGCTTTAGCCACCAAACAAGTGAGGTCACCTTCAGGATGAACTTCATGGAGGTTGAATGTGTATAGATTGTGAGTTCGAGGAACTCTCAGCAGAATTGAAGTATGTTCTGGAAGCTTGAACTCTTTAGAAAGTACAAGACATTCATCTTGTGAGAAGAGTACCTTGTTCTTGGTGTCACAAATTTGTGAGGCCCGAGAACAAGTTGAAGTTCTCAAGTTCCCTAACATAGTACACATTCTCAAATTTCTGGTTAGGTGTCTTGATGGTGCCTTTCCCAGTAATTCTACCATCACTTCCACCAAAAGTCACATTGCCTCCTTCTTCAATAGGAACAAAATTATGCATCATATCTCTATTCCGGACATGCTTCTTGAACAACCACTATCAACAATACCGATATCTTTATGCAAGAGGATGATCCTATAGAACAAACAATATATACAAAAGAATGTTAGTTAATGAAGGAGGCTCAAGTCATTCTTGACTTGAACCCCTTTGTGGATCATAAGATTTAGGTCTAGCAAAAGAGTAAGATCCACCATTGTTCTTGGGTTTCCACTGAAAGTTAGGTCCCTTATTATTCCAAGAACAACCTCTGAGGACTTGGCAGTACCCCAACATCCTTTCCCATTATTCCTAGAGTCAACATATGCAGGCCTATAATCATGTTTAAAGTATGGGCTAGTAGGTGGCACATAAGGTCTATTAGCTGATCTCCTCCAAGGAGAGTCAAGATAGCTTGTGGGACATAAGGTGGAATATTGTTAACATTGGTCCACATCGGTCTTGGTTTCTCACGATTAGCGAAACACCCAATCTTTGCTCATAAAAATCACAATCCTTAATAAGATGAAATTTACTTCCACACACAAAACATGTCTTCCTTTTGGAAGATTTATTCAACAAAGCAGATGTTCTATTACATGTAGAAGTACTTAAACCAGAAACATTGAAGGAATTGTTTTTAATAGACATATTATGCAAAGATTTAAAGGAAAAGTCTTCAGGGGAAACAGACTTGGAAGTAGATTCCTCGCAGGCTACCCTAGAAGGCTTGAAGATAGACTTGGGTGCAGGCTTGGGTGTAGGCTCAGGTGAGGGCTTGGGAAGGTCTGACTTATCACTTGAATCACTGACTAGAAATAGACCCTTGATCCGATGAATTGTCACTGCCGAGAAAGAGACAAAGTCATAAGATGAAGCATCGGTGTCCGGCAAGTCTTTTGACTTTTGCCATACAAATGGTGTGATCCATCAAAGTCAACATTAATTAACAGTCGTGGGCATGAATTCACCTCTAATAGGTCCAGGGACAGCATGTAAATCACCTTCCTTTTTAAAACGTTCTAAGCTGCGCAGGTGTAGATTTCGCCCATCATTCTAGCTTCCAAACCTACATACTTTTGAAAACCTAAACCTATTCCGAGTTCAGCGACGACTACTATAGAGTTCTCTAGCTAGATTGTCACCTGATATCAACCATTGTTTATGTCTAGCTATTTCCTCAGTAAGTTTCTCTTTAAGCTCTATATTCTCATTAATAGCATCGACTTTTTCCTTTTCAAGGCGTTTAAAGTTAATGTTTGCAATATCTAGATCAAATTGAAGCACCTTAATCTTTTCTTCATAAGCTATCTGATTCTTTTGAAACCATACCTTTTGTCTTTCTAATATTTTTAACGAAAGTTTATAAGCTTCATTATCAACATAGCATTCATTGTATTTAGGTTTCATAGTATCATAAGCTTCTTTGAGTTCATTGTATCTTTCACTACAACCAAATATATTGTTGTGTACCTGAGAGAGTCCCATCAAGGCAAACTGATCATGCCTATCTTCTGAAGTGCACCTGACCAGCAATCCAAGCTTCTCAGATATTGCAGCTTCCTCATTCACGAGGTTCATGTGAAACCCAGTTGACCTCGCTCATCCAAGGTGACAAGAGTTGAAGTTCTAGCTTCCTTCGATTCTGCGATAGGAGTTGTAGGTAGCTCCTCTCCACTCTTCCTATCTTTGCATTCCTTGAGAAATGACCCATCGGTGACAAGAGAAACACTTGACCTTGCTCTGTCAAAATGAAAGCCGGATCCTTTCCCTTAAAGCCAAACTTTCTCCCCGACTTCTCCTCAAACCTCTTGATATCTATCGAAAGCATGGCCACGCCATTTCACTTCATCTCCTCCATCTCAAGTGGGTCCACCTGATCAAAGTCTTCATAAACAAGATCTGCCTTGAGTATCATAATCGCCAACAAATGAATGAAGCACATCCTCCAACACACTACCGGTTTAGCTTGAGGGTAGGAAGGAGTGAGACGATTGTAAGATGATGATGGTAAGTAAGATGGACTTGGAGCATGCATCATCATATTAGAGTGAGATGTCCCAACAAAGGTCTGTATGACCGAAGAGGATGCACGGTAGGGAGATCTAACATCAAGTTCAAGAGATTTGAGCTTGTTGTATAGCTCATCAAAAGTGAGCATGTCCAACCCACCTTTAGCCTTAAGAGCTATATTGACATGTAACCATGATGGAGGCAAAGATCGAAGGAACTTTGAGTTGTAATCATCATTGTCAGGTTTTGCATTCAACCGGTTTAGTGACTCAAAATCTTGTGAAACCTCGTCAGTATCCCTTGTGGATACCTTCTTCTTCTTCAGAGATATTGAACTCTTGGAAGTGTTGTCTCAGCATGGACTTCCTCATTCTTACGGACTCTTCATTGCCACCGAACATTGCTTTAAGAGCCATCCATATGTCCTTTGCATCATCCATGTGGTGAAAATCACCCAAGTGATCTTCGGCAATAGCTTGAAGAAGGATGGTTCTTACTTTGTGCTCTCTTTGTACGCTAGAATTTCTTCGCAGCTTTTGGGAGGAGCAATGGTAAACTTACCATCAAGATCTGGGATAGTCTTCTTCAGACTATTTCCTTTCTTTACAATTTCCCAAAGATTCCAATCAATATTGGAGATCCAGTTCTGCATTTTCATTGTCCACAGATCATACTCTTCCTTTTTTAGATAAGGAAACTTACCATTCTTGTTGGAAAGACTAAGTTGTCTGCATAGAGGTGGTGTTTTTGATGTTGTTGTTGGTGACTTCGATTCATCATCGGTTCCAGCATGGTGAAAGTGTTTTTGGTTGTATGGGGGTGAGGTAAAATATGGTTCTCGAGATCGTAGAGACTTTCCGAGGCTCTGATACCACTTGTTGAACACAAACGCACCTTGAGATCTTGAGCACTCGTGGATCGTTAGTGTTGCCTATGTAATCATAAGCAAACTAATAGAAAATCTCTACAACTCGTATTCTATAGCGGAAAGTAAATACAAGTTGTTATAACTAAGAACACTTAGATCCTCTATGGATCTTTTATTAACTGAAACTCTATGTTTCGAATTGTCATCTTCTTACAAACTATTAAGTTCCTTTTATCGACAAGGAACCCTAAACTATTACTACTCAATCGACTAAACATTTAATAATACATTTAATGACTAATACACTAAACAATATTGAGCAGTACAAAAATACCCATGCTAACCTCGGGCAGTTCAAGAATAATGATGGGTTAGCATTTACATAATAAAGCGCATGTCGATCCTAGTCGGCTTCCACCCTTCATAAGAAGAATACGGCAAGAACGCTTTTAATCTTCATTGAATCTCTTCTTCACATTCTCGCTTCTACTTAGTAATCCTTCTAGCAGTATTGACAGCAGAAATCCTACTTCGCATAATTCCCAACAGATACAAAGGGAAAAGGGACATTCATCCTGGAATTAGATTCTGGCATCAACCACAAAAGGTCGACTTTTTGTAAGTTTTAAAGATTATATTTCATTAGTGTTAGAGATTACTTTAACATTCTATAATTTGAAGTGTAAAACTCAAATTCGTCTTACCGTGCAATCCTGAAAATCCAATTTAGGGGTCTCAAGTTTTGGAAGACTTGTCAGGTGAAAGATATTGGATGTTGTGATTATCATCACATGGTTCCAAACACCGAATGATAAATATAACTTCTTCATATTCCTAAGTTTTGCAATATCGAATAGTCTAATCTCGTTTGTAGTAGCACAATTCATTTTAAGAAACTCAAGTAACGGACAGCGAGCAATAAACTCCAAAAATGTAACCATTTTTTAAAAATTGTCAGAACACAATCCTAAGCTCAATAGATTTGGAAAACTACTAAAGAATACCAAAGTCGGAAAACTGCAATAACGAAGTTCCAGATGTTTCAACTCCATAAAAGAGTAAAGTTGGGTTGGCAACGTAAGTGGTTTACCATACCAATTTCTAATTGTGAGCTCCTCAATTCCTCCCCAAGCCTAAGTCAAAATCCTCAATCTCTTCATAATTAAAGCCTTGTTTTCTACACATCATTTTGGGCTCTATTGAGAAGACAAACATTCTTATGGGACCTTTAAGCTGAAGTAAGAGTCTAATAACATGCCCCCCCCCATAAAAATTATTTGTTAAATAATAAAAGAACTCCTCTTCAACTATGACATCGGTGAGCAAAGTCCACTTAAACCCCCATTTTCTCGCTAAGCGATCGGTTCTCACCGCGTCTTTTATTGTCAAATGATTAAAAATGCTAGTGATCATGATATCTAGCATGTTGCTAATATAATATGTCATATTAGTGATAACATTAGCTCCAAACGACATGGTATTGTTGGAATTTGGCTTCGTTTTTTGAGTTCTCGAAATGAGGATTTGGATTTGGGTTTTGATTTTCAAGTGATGGTCTGGATAAGGGTTTGTGTTATTATGATTTGTATATGGGTTTTTTGGGTGGGTTTATTGGTTTTCCTGCAAAAATACCAACGTATCAGGCTATCAGGGAATAAATGGTCTAGTTGCATTGTCATAATCACATTTGGTCCCTAAAGTTGACTGTTGGGTTACATTTAACTAATGTATGGTATAAATGTGTATGGTCTATTATACCCTCGACAAAATAACACAAAAAGGACGTTGACCTTGGAATTATGGGTCAAGGGAACAGTTTGGCCTAAAAAACCCATAGTTTGGACTACTTGCGATGAAAAATCTGAGTTACGGTGCATGGCGGCTTTTGCCAGGTTAGGGACCACCGGTGTATTTTAGTCTTGTTAATATAAGAAGACTCTTGGTTTCTATTTTAGTTATTATGATTTCTGCGTCTTGCATGTATGAAAATACACTCACATCAGAACTAACGAGGAATTAGGCAGTGCGTGCTGATAGAGCCCATTCAAGTATTATGTTAGTGATGAATTATTTCTTACATACGGCTTGTTATGATGGAGCCATTTTAGAATATTTTAATTTTGTGGCGATAATATTAATTTTTTTCATTTTTGTATTTTAAACCGGTAAATATATATATAACTTATTGAAGTCCATTTCAAACAATATCACTTAAGGTATGAACAAACATATATATATATATATATATATATATATATATATATATATATATATATATATATATATATATATATATATATATATATATATATATATATATATATATATATATATATATATATATATATATATATAACTTATTAAGTGATCAAAGAAATATTTTTGTCCTTAAAACTTACATTTTTATAAATGTGACAAAACCTTTTTACGAAAATAAATTATACAAATTATTTTTGTAATTATAAAAAATGTTTTAATAAGAAAAATAAATTTGAATTTGAAATCTCTCCAATGACCATTTTTCCCGCCCAAGGAGATAGCACCTTCACCAAAAAAACATTTCACCACATCAGGAAAAAACAAGAGCATCCTGATGGACAATCCCTTATATATAGGGGATCGTCCATATTTAAGGGACCGTCCCGCTCCTCTTAGTGCCTATAAATACTGCACTATTTCAATCAGATTTTCTTAACACTCTAGCACACAACTTTCTGATCTTTCTCAACCTCTTCTTCTACCCTCTTTGATCACATTAACTTGCATATATTTGTTTACAAGTGATCTAATTGTTTCTTCCATCAAAGTGCTAAGAGAAGAACGCTCATATTCGCCAAGAAATGAAGTGTTGTAGATTAGGCATTACACACGTGACCATTATTACGTTTCTCCTCTTTATCTAAACTCTCTCAATCTTCATTCTTGTATATTGGTAGATTCGACTTGTGTGTAAGTCGGGTATAGTATTGTTGAGTGTAGATCCGGACAAGGTGTAAGTTCAAGTAGTGTTGTGTGTAGATCCGGAAGAGGTGCAAGTCCGAGTAGTGTTGTGTTTTGTCCAGTCAAGGTGTAAGTCCAAGTAGTATTGTGTGGAGATTCGTACGAGGTGTAAGTCCTTGAAGTGTTGTGTATAGCGGTTAGCGGTGTGTGTAGTGTTGTGAAGATTGGTTCTAGCTAAGATTAGGACTCGACATTTAACTTAGTGTCGGAAATCGTGTAAGCTACGGTATACGTTTTCTCCTCCATAAGGGAGTTTGTTGACATAGTGATTGTGAACTCTTGAGTGTGATACTCGGGGAGTGGAGTAGGGCGAAGATAGAGCTTCACAGCAGATGCACTATAAATATATGTGCATTGGTTTGATCATTCTAACTCTTTATCATATTTACTTTCACATTTTATGTTTAGTTGTTATACTTATAACATTCATACATTGTAAATTGATATCACATAACCCGAATGCAAAATATTTTCAAAAAGAACAAACTTCTTTTAACACAAATTAAAAACGGTGAAACTATTCAACCCCCACCCCCTCTAGTTTCTACATACTCTACAAATAAACCCTGCATATCAATGCTTGGCTTGCTACCCTATAGATGTGCAAACCCTCCCTGGACCCATATTATAATGCCCGAGATAAATAAAATGTGGGAACATCCCATTGGAGCCTGTGATTCTTCATCATGGTGAGAGTATGTGATATTTCCTTTCTCATTTTTATTATAACATATCTACTGATATTTATCTTTCACATTACTGTCTTGTTGATGGCTCCGAGACTTTGTTATGGTGGAAATGACAACTATATGAATTTCATGACCAAAGATCTGCCAAGGAGGATATGGTGTTGGTTCTCCTTCCGTATCTATTAACAACGATCTTCTCGAAGTTGTTGCCATAGAACCATTAGTTGTTGTAGAACCTACCCAACTTGCTAAAAATGTGGCATATTTTGAGGATCCCCATAGTGATGATGTAGACATTATTAGTGTAAGCTCTTATGGCATATTTGATCGACTCAAAGATCGCAAAGGTAGCAACTCTAGTAGCTGAAGGATCATCTAAAAGAAAGATGGTTGCTCTACTCCTCCTTCAAACCAAAAATGTTGAAGCTGTCTAAAAAAGCCAAGAGGGCATGACCTTCAAACCTTCTTGAGATTCCTGATGAGGACGATCTTCATGGGAAACGTCTACTGTCATGTTCTTTCTAAACATCCTTCATGCTTTCAATTAACTAATTTTGTTTCTGAGGTCTTCCCAACATAAGGGAACTACCTAATGTTCTAGCCTGTCATATTTTGGTTTCCCAAATTACCACTCCAACTTGACCTCCTGGGTCTTGAGAAGCTTTGTGATTTGCAAGACAAAAGTTACACTTTTCAAGTTGCTTTGAATAATGAGCTAAATGATAGGACCAGGGAATCTGTTGAAAGTGTGAAGAAGGTTCGAGAAGAAATGGATGTAATACTTGCAATAGAGTTAGGCAGAGACCGAGTATAAGGAGTTGGAACAAAAATGTGTAGAGGCCATGGAGGATTTTGAGAAAAACCCTTTTGTTATTGATCTTTTTCAAGAGGTTGACATACTCAAAAACCAATGTGAGTACTACCAGAAAAAATATGGGAGGTTAGTGTTTGAAGAGAAGAAATGGGTCGGCCTTAAAGAAAAGTTGGCGATAATCGATGCCAAATGTGAAAGTTTTGAGAAGGACATGTCTAAACAAGGAGAGACAGAGATAAAACTTCGAGAGGAGATCGATAGTGTGACAACTCGTAATTTCAGGTCATTTTACAAACTTTGAAAATTTCACTATTCATCTCGGGAATTTACTATTCATCGGTCACTATTCATCATTTTACTATTCATCGTTTTTGAGGTCGATTTAATATTTTGAAAGGTTATTTCAAAATTTTACTATTCACCTAAACACTATTTATTCCGGAGAAAAATCACTATTCATGATTCACTATTCATCATTTTTCGTAAACTAGGTTTACGAGTAACAAATTCGCGTAACCGTAAGGGTTTAGCTGCGAATTCATGGAAAATCATTGAGGACATTTCATATAGACTAGATTCAGTCTACATATCATCAGTAATATCATCATTATATTAGTTCATGCATGGGTTTGCATATTTCATTAATGTATATTTTCCTATTAAATAAACGCTATCGCATAATTATTTATTTTGAATATTTGATCCGACACTTCCAAAAATTATCCTAATATATTTTTATACTCATTTTAAGACTATAAAAAATTATATTATTAATTTACCCGATGTTTTGAATTTATTTTGTATATAAATTGTTATGTATATATATTTACGACGGTTTTCGTAAATTCAACTCGATAATTATTTATTCACTCAATTCTTGCGAGAAATGTATTTTTATAATTTTTACGACTTTGATATATTTTATTTTGTTCCGTTAAAAATCGATCTCTCGCTAACGTTACATTTAATACCTAATTAATTGTACCAAATACTCATTATACTTACACTTAAAAACATTTATACATCAAAAATTCATCCAACCCTTTTCTTTTTCACCCTTGGTCGGCCACATACCCCCCCCCCCCTTAGTCACCACTTTATAAAAAAATATCTTGGAAAATAAAAGGTACACCTACACATGTTAATAGATATTTACTAAAAATCAAATACATACTTACACATACATTCAAGGTGAAAATGCAAGAAACCTCTCTTCTTCCTTTGCTAGTGGTCGACCAAAGAAGGAAAGAAGGAAGAAATCAAAGATTTTTCATGATCAAGTGTTTATCAAACTCATTTAGTAATCTATTTCAAGGTTTTGAAATAAAAACCTAAGGATTAATTAAGTTTCTAGCTCAAAAACTCTTCAATCATTCAAGTAAGCTTCAACTAATTTTTTCTACTCTTTCATAATCATTCTTGAGCTATTTTTATTATCCTAGTAGAAAAACATGCAAGTATTATGAGATTCATACCACTTTTAATTATTTTTAGTACTTATAATTAGTATATATCATCCTATAATTAATCCCTTGTAACGAATAAAATACGGTCACTCAAACTTTGCCGAAAACTAACCTTAAACAATATTTTTAATCCAAGTACCCTATTTCACTTATGTTTTTCTCCATGAACGAGACCTCTATGATCAAAATTTAAAAGCTAAGACTTTGAGATAATGCTACAAGCTTTTCAAAACCGTTGAGTTTGTTTCCTAACACTCGATATTCACTATTTTACGACTAGCTTTTCGAGGCCATTTAGTCAATTTCATGAATTGTCAAATTATATTGTTTTACGACAAAAAACTATAATCTCTTAATAAATCACTAAATGACGATCGTAGGATATCATTTCAACGTAAGTACTTGTAAAGTAATTTATAACTTGACAATACGTTATAAACTTATTTTTCGACGATAAACTTTATTTTCAAAAATGCACAAGTGGTATGGATATCATATGAGTTGCACGCATAACATTACATCATGACTTATATTAGATCATATCATTCATATTAGGTTGCAGATAGAGACTGCACATCATTTCAGTATTGCCATGATATCATCATAATCATTGTATCAGGTGAGTTTTCATAGCCCCGTTTTATTCAAGTTTATACTTTATTTCAAACCTATGGGGGAGAATACATTGCACATCATTTTATTACTAGCACAAGTATATTCAAATTCATTACATTTCTTAAGTTACCTCATTGCCAATTGAATGTCCCCATTTCATAATCATGAACCGTTAATTCCGGAAGAAGCCAGGGTGAGTGAATAGATCTATTGAGGGTGACTCCTCCATCCGGGTTGGTGGTCCCAACTGGTCAAACGGATGCATTTCATTTCATATCATTATTTGAGTGTTTGGCATGGCAAAACACTCTGTTGGGGCGAACATCATAATCAGTCTAGCTTCGATGTCATGTGCTTATAGCAATTGTATCATTTTTATGTGGCATATTTGTCATACATTACTTATACTTGTGGTGGTCGTATAAAACATTTACATAAACTCTATGAACTCACTAAACCTTTGTGTTGACTATTTTAGCAATGTATTTTCAGGTATCTAAGGCATATACATCATGGCATACATAAGGACTTATCATAGAGTCGCGGTGACGACGCGTCTCACATGGATTTTATGCACTTTTAAACATCGTTTGGATTGTAACAAACTTATTTCCGCAAATGTTGACTACCTTTTTGGGACCTATCTTTTGTAACTCTGAATGCTTTTAATATATCAAATGATGTGCTTTTCAAACGAAACTTTAGGTCGTTCAATATAACTGTAATTGTGATGCTATGACAGGCAATCCCCAGGAATTCCATTCCGCTGCAAAACAGGTAATTTGGAGGTGTGACAGATTGGCATCAGAGCTTCGGTTATAGAGAACTAGGTTGCATCATTGACCCTAGACTATAACTACATCATCATAGCATTTCATCATTTCATCATAAGTGCATTTTCACTTTTTATGCGGATTAATACACACTTTATTCGGGTTATTTACTTTCATTTCACATCGGTTGTCACAGAGATGTCTTCAGATCCCCATCCCATCACTATCTAATCGTGAACCGACATAGAGGATGTCTCATCAGACACTAACATGGATGATGTCTTGTCACACACTACTATAGCCTTATCTTCAGTTGACTCTACACACCAGACTTACCACACATATTATCCGATATGGAGACTGAACCCTTTGAGGAGGGCGAAGTTGCACCTACTCCACGATCACCATTGATTCACCGTAGGATCAGATTTCTACCATTCACGGACAGATCATACCATTTGGTAGGACATATAGGCTTAGTACTAATGGACCTATTAGGATGCTTACTACAAGGAAGAGAGTACATTCTCTTACCCTCATTCTTAGATCACCCGCTACTCATGTACTACCACTACCATCAGCTACTCATACCACTATTAGTCGTCTAATAGTGCATACTCTAGCTTTACCTCTGAAACGTCGTGAGACAACACGAAAGAGAGTAGTATTTCATCCACCATCATCTCCTAACTTATCACTAGGATTTTCATCATCATCATTATCATCTAGAGCACCATCCGTACCATCACATCTCATAGACACTACTCATACATCTGACTTGCAAGCTTGGAAAGCGTGCATGATTTGACACACCATTATCACCTATCACTAAGACTATGGACACTACACCATCTTATAGGTTTGAGGACTGTGAGAGTTCTAGGTCGTTGTTGCTAGACGTTCTACCGCTCATACACTTAAGACACGATTAGACCATCAACAGGAACAGATAATAAGTACCTTTCTACCTAATGTAATCTTTATCCTTTATTATCTCCACGATAATCACTGATGAGTGTGTAAATACTCATCATTTTTAGTTAAAATCTGAACTGCAAAACGTCTAAAAATGCTCAGAAATGCATCAAAATACTGAAAATATTCCAAAATTGCATTTTATATGTTTCAGATGCAAAATGTTTAAAATCAGATGAAAAATGCGCAAAGTTTGCATAATTGCGGTTTAGGTCCCCAACTTTCAAAAATGGCAACTTTAGTCCCTGGAATTTCAAAGATTGACAGGGCTTACCCCTGGACATTTTAAATTGGAAAATGAACATTTTTAATCCTTTGGTAATTCTATAATTGGTCCTTTTGATAAATTTTGGAAATTTCAAGTTTAGTCCCCGGAGTTTCACATTTGGCAAAAATGGCCCCTACATTATTTGAGATTTGCAAGATTGGTCCTTGGAGTATTGGGGATTGTCAAGTTTAGCCTTGGAATACAATTTCAGATTTTACACGAATGGTCCCTCAAAAATCAGATTTGGCAACTTACACCCCTAAACTACACTTTGGGTCCAATTTTAATCCAAGCCCAATCTTATCCAGGCCCAATCCACAACCCGATCCAACCCCTTTGTTATTAACCCACCCAAACCCACGGTTTGAAATATAACCCGCTCACGGGTTTCCTTCTCCTTCACCCACTTTCACTGCCACACGCCTGCAAACACTCCACCATCATCATCCCTACCCCCCCCTCCAAACACAACACTCCAAGAGTGCATTTAATGCACCTTTGTACCAAACACTCAAGCTACAGCTGTTAAAATGGTTTTGGCGCCAAAAACCTTTTAAACGGCCAAGATCAAATTTACCAATCCAAGGGCCGAAATTGTTAGTGGGATTTGAAGAGAGAGGTGAGAGAAAGAGTTTGGGTGTATAAAAGAGCAAGGGGAAGCAACAAGAAGAGAGACTTAGTTTTATTTTTCACCATGTATGTCGTTTTGTAGCTTATCTTGTCTTAAATAGTTTTCATCTGTATTTTCAAGCTTAATTGTATCAAACAAAAGGTTTAAAGTGTATTGCAACTCTCTTAAGTCTCAATTCCAGTTTATGTTCTTGTTTTCAATTTTCATGTTAATTGTTGGATTTTTAATTTCAAACTCTGAATCTCAAGCTTCAATTAGCTTCTTTCCAAGATTAAACAAGTTTATATTAGCTTATAATAGCTTTTTGTAAGCTTGTGTTTAAGTTTTAAACAATATTGAACATTGGTCAACATAAGTCAAACTTTGAGCACAAATAATGCGGGGAATGGAATGGGGTGATTCGGGAATGGGAATGGTTGATTTGGAAGCATTGGGTTGGATAAAATAGGTTAGAGGTTCTTTGGTTCATAGGATTCAAGCCATAGTGGCTTTGGACCTTTGTAAGTGATTTTCACAAGTTCTTGCATATAATGTATTTGTAGTCATAATCTGTTAAAATATGTTGGATTAGTAGTAATTAGGTTAAGTTAAGTTAGTTTGATCATAATCTATGCTTGTTCAGTGTTTATCTTAGTTTTAGGTTGCTAAACAATAGTTAAAGGTGTGTTTGGTTCTCATTGATCTATCTCTTTTTGGCTTATTCAGTGGTTAGAATCTGTTGGTTAATGTTTGTTTAGTTCATTTATGTTAGTATCAATCAATATCTTGTGTCTGCAAACACTTAAAGTCAAACATTAACAAAATCGTCTCAATGCTCCATTTGTGAGTTTTGGATTTGCAAATCCTTGTTTTGTGTTTAGAAGTCATTGACATTGCTTGCATTATGTTCATTACACCATATTACATCAACATCAGTCATTAAATTGGAATCAAAGTTCAATAAATTCAAATTTTTCTCAAGCGCTACAAAAGTCAAAATTGTGAAAAGCGGATTGAGCTCGGTTAGAAGGATTTTTCATGGACTCATCTCTGGGTCTTATCAAGTGAAATTTGTTGCTTCATAAACTTCAAATGGTCCCCTTTCTTGTCATCATTTTATCAGATTTTTGCAAATTTTTTAGAAGCCTCAAAATGCTTCTCAATATGGTCCTAACTCCCCTGCCAATAAACTCGCCTTAAACCGAGTTTTTCTCGGCTTGTGCACCACTTGCACAGGGCTCATAAGAGCTTGTCTAGGGTTGGTATTTGGGTCAGAAGTAGTTAACCAGGTCTAGTTGAGGTCTCATTACTTGCTTTTTGGTTTCTCGGCTTATTTAAGTGCTTATTTTGTGGCTGCAAGTAGACCCCTTTAACTGTTTTTGCACTTGAAAGCTCAAAACCTCAAATCTTTGTAGATTGCAAATCAGAGTGTTAAGCTTGTTGTTTTTTGTTGAATTTTGGTTATTTTAGCTTATTGTAGCTCCCATATGGTTTGGTGCTTGTTGTGCTCTTTAGTTTATCAAGTGCTTATTTCATAAGCACTTGGCTCATCAGTTTCTATTTCCTCCAAACAAGCACCTGTTTTTCTATTTTTTCTAGCTTCCTAATATCATTTTAGAGTTTTCCTGAAATTTTCAGATTTTTCTAAGTTGATTTGCTATTTTTCTTAATTTAAATTAGTTTTTAAGCATTTTTAATTAGCTTTTAATACAAAAAATTAAGAAAAGGTTCTAAAAAATAATTTTTCATTTTTCTTAGGTTTAGATAAATATAAAAAGTAAAAAGTAATTTTCCAGATTTTTCATAGTTTATTTTGTAATTTTTAGTAATTTAATTAGTTTTTAATATTTTAAAATTCATAAAAATACAAAATAATCGAAAAATATAAAAATAGTTTTGAAAATTCTATTTTGATATTTTAGACTTTTCCAATTCATAATTTTATTTTTCTAGCCTTATTTCATATTTTCTTGTATTTTAGGTTATTAATTAATAGTAAAAATAGTTTTAATTAGATAATTAGTTATAAAAATAATTTTATTTTTTCTATAAATTTTCTTTTATCATTAGGATTGTAAAAATATCATTTTCATATTTTTAGGGTTAATATTGTGTAAGTTTCACGTTTTCATTTGTACGTCGCGTAGGTTTTAATTCAGTTTTATAAAAATCATAAAACAAAAACATCATTTTAAATATAGTGATAGCGTTTATTTAATATTTTTTTATCTTTTTTTAACTTTCTTTAGTTTGCATTTAAGCCGTTGTAATTTTTGGCTTTTTCCAGAAGTTATAATCATATCACAAATCCCTTTTTCGTTCAAATTTCGATCACTTCACGCTTGATAATCCATTGCATAGCTCGGCTGGGACATAACGACCGGAAACCCTATACTCCCAGATCTTCATTGCATTCGTGCTTAGGCGTTTTAGCTTATTACGGTCGGCCATTCACAAGTGGCGGCTTGAGTGATTTAGCTTGACCGTTTGGCACGCATCAAATTTTGTATGGCCCGCCGGGAGCTGTGGTCTGACTTCCGTTTAGCAGATTAGTGATTTGAATATTCACTCCTTGTTCATACCATCTATATATGTTTATATTTTCTTATAAAAGTCCAAAAATCCAAAAATACTTTCTCATTCCTCTTATCCGCGATGATTCTATTTCTCTTACCCTCTCGTATCGTTTGATTCTACTCTTCTTTAACCTCAAAACCGTTTAATTCTATCTCTTTAACCCTCTACATGTTTAATTCTCATGGCGACATTCGATTATCCTCGTTGTTTCCACTGCAAAATCCGTATGGAAGAGGATCACTCGATTGTCGAATCCGGATTGTTTATGCAAGCTATGTGGAAGGATGGGTGCAAGAAAATATTGTTATTGGTGCGAATTATCTGATAACTCTCGATGATTCTCCAAGTTTTTCCGACCATCCGCCACAACCCGATGAACCCTTCAAGAACCGGAGACCATAACGGAAGTGGTGGAAATTGCTAGCTCTCGGAGCACACCACTTGTCCCACCTCCTGATTTTTCAAAATGTTCTTCGAGTCTTGATAGTCATTCGGATCACCATGTTGGTTTTGTTGATACTTTGAATGAACTGATTCCTTCTCATAACTCTCAAATGCAATCGTTTATTCCTTGTGTCGGTTGTGGTGAACCTCTTTGGTTCACCTCGCCGTTGGTGTAATGTGTGTACAATGTGGTAATGATATTCATAACGGGAGTTGTTTGTTTTGTGGTTCGAGGAATTCATTTGATTATGATCCTAATCCGAACTCACTTAACGACCCTCAAATTTTCCAATTACCCACCACGCCTGACTTATCATCATATAACCAACATACACGGTTGTGAATTTTGTGGAGGTCCTCACCAAGGATTTGAGTGTCAATCCGGAAACACGTTTGTCTATGAGCAGTTTTCGGTGATGCTCGAACTTTGGTTATGACCAAAATCCATATGATTCACGGTCCAAACTCAAGCTTTTACGTTGTGAGTACTGTGGAGGTCCCCATTTCAAATTATTGTCAAATAGGGAATCCATTTCCTTGTAACAATCATGACTCTCACAAGTTTGACAATTTCCAACCTCCACAACACCATACGGTTCAAACTCCACCTGAGCCGTTGTCTCAAGAAATCTCCCAAGAATTTGAAACCGCAATGAAAGCACTTGATGATATGATTAGTAACTTTAAGAATCAAGTGAGTGGTGAAAAGACCATGGGAGAATTACTAGCCGAAGAACGAGAAGAACGAGAGGCCCGCAAATCTAGGGAAGAATTATTAATCCTAGAGCAAGCAGCTCTAAGGCGTTCCCAATTTCTTAATGCAGCTCTATATGATGATGACGAGGAGGGTTTTTATCCTTTTAAAGATGATATTTCTCAACTCCCTCAGTCAGTTGATATCCCAGCAGTTGAGATTCATTCTCAAACAACTGCTATCACACCTGAGATTCACACTCACTCTCTTATTATGGGGGACGAGCATCTCGACACTGTTCCTGAAAAGGAATCGGACGAATTCATAAAGTCTAGTGTTCAGAACCTTGTCCCAATCCCAAGAGAGTCAGCTGGGGAATTCTCGAGCATTTGTGTGATATCCCTACCCCTCTTGTCTTTCCAACAGATCATGTTGAGATGTTCTCCGATTCTGATGATGATTCGTTATCTTGTGGAGACATCGCTTATGTGAAGATTTACCATCACAGCTTGTTAGCTTAGAAGAAGAGAATGATGAAGTCACTGACATGAAATCAGATGAAGCACGTGCAACATTATTGAATGTCAGTCTTCTCATTTCTAAAATCGAGGCTTTCAAAGAGAAACCAATTTCATCTCCTATCCCCATTAAGGGTAGTGACATTCTTTCCGATGATTCTAATCCGGAAATGAAAGCCTTATGTTTTGATAATATGGGAGAGAAGATTAGTGGCAGCACCACTTTTCATTCTCATAATTCTCTCCCCAATTATGAATCATTTACATTGGAGGAGTTCACCAATGAACCTACTCATATCAATTCTGAATATGATTCATTCACCTTCATGGAGTTCTCGGATGAACTCACTCATATCATATCTCCGCCGGAGTATGATAACTTCTACTTTGATCTAGACACACCCGTGATATGTCTAGACCAATTGAGCTTAAATGATGAGATTCATGCTATTATGAATTCTCCTTCTGATGATGATGAGTTAGTCATGATGTTTATCATGATTTTCTATCTCTTCTTCACCTATCCCGTGGCTTCTCCTGTTCTTCACTCCTTCGGGAATGAAGACACTATCTTTGACCCCGGCATTTTCACTTATCATTTTTGAGCCGGTTCTATGTATATCTCATAAGTGTGGAACTTTCACGTGCTTCAAATGTTTGTCCAAACATCTTGAATGAAAGTCCGATGGAGATTGTTTCTTCCACTTTGCTTCCCCATGAACCAATGAATTCGGGGACGAGTCAAGCTAGCGATCGAATCAAAACGGTAGCATGCCATATGGGTTTTCACCCATATTTCTGACTTCTTTCTATTTTCTACCACCCTAGTGTGGGGGGGTTACCCCACATGTTGTGTATATAAGTTTAAAAAAAAAAAAAAAAAAAAAAAAAAAAAAATCTTGCTAAATAATGGCCGTAGTATTTCTCTTTTACGTTCTTTGTTTTCGCATAACCGTTTACTTTGAATATTGAGGGCAATATTCATTTCTAGTGTGGGGGAGAATTCTCACGAATTTTTATCATGTAATTATCCACCCAATTCCCCATTTTGGCCAAAATTTTTTTGGAGTAAGTGTTTTACACTTACACTTATGGTTATCATCCGGCCATGTCTAATAAACAAAAGGATTGGCTAATCCAAAAGCAAACGGCTCTTGGTAAAGATATCTCAAATCCGTTGACGGCTTGCAATTTGTTCAAAATTGTATGGTATTCGACTCACCATATCCTAAAAAGTGAAGAGTGGCAAGCCAATTCTCGCGAAGTTTATGGCTTGTGGTAAAGGCAGGTGGAAAACCATAATTGGTAATCGACTCACCAAAGATAATATTGATAATTTATCTAAGAGTTGGCTATTCCAGAGCAAACGGCTTCCCGGTGGAAAGACAAATCAAATGGCCGTTGGAAGTTGGTGGTTTGCTCAAAATCACATGGTTATCGTTGTACCATGGTTCTTACTTGAACTAAAACATTTGGCTACTCCGCAAGTAATGGCTTTTGGTAAAGAGATTCAAATCCATTAAGTTTTTCTCAAAAGATTGCTAGGGACTAGCAATAGTTTAGTGTGGGGATTGATGAGTGTTTAAATACTCATCATTTTAGTTAAAATCTGAATCGCAAAACGTCTAAAAATGCTCGAATGCATCAAAATACTGAAAATATTCCAAAATTGCATTTTATATGTTTCAGATGCAAAATGTTTAAAATCAGATGAAAATTGAGCTAAGTTTGCATAATTAAGTGCCTTCAGTCCCCAACTTTCAAAATGGCAACTTTAGTCCTCGAATTTCAAAGATTGACAGGGCTTACCCCTCGACATTTTAAATTGGAAAATGAACATTTTAATCCTTTGGTAATTCTAAAATTGGTCCTTTTGATAAATTTTGGAAATTTCAAGTTTAGTCCCTAGAGTTTCACATTTGGCAAAAATGGCCCCTACATTATTTGAGATTTGCAAGATTGGTCCTTGGAGTATTGGGGATTGTCAAGTTTAGCCTTGGAATACAATTTCAGATTTTACACGAATGGTCCTCAAAATCGATTTGGCAACTTACACCCCTAAACTACACTTTGGGTCCAATTTAATCCAGCCCAATCTTATCCGAGCCCAATCCACAACCGATCCAACCCTTTGTTATTAACCCACCCAAACCCACGGTTTGAAATATAACCCGCTCACGGGTTTCCTTCTCCTTCACCCACTTTCACTGCCACACGCCTGCAAACACTCCACCATCATCATCCCTACCCCCCCCTCCAAACACAACACTCCAAGAGTGCATTTAATGCACCTTTGTACCAAACACTCAAGCTACAGCTGTTAAAATGGTTTTGGCGCCAAAAACCTTTTAAACGGCCAAGATCAAATTTACCAATCCAAGGGCCGAAATTGTTAGTGGGATTTGAAGAGAGAGGTGAGAGAAAGAGTTTGGGTGTATAAAAGAGCAAGGGGAAGCAACAAGAAGAGAGACTTAGTTTTATTTTTCACCATGTATGTCGTTTTGTAGCTTATCTTGTCTTAAATAGTTTTCATCTGTATTTTCAAGCTTAATTGTATCAAACAAAAGGTTTAAAGTGTATTGCAACTCTCTTAAGTCTCAATTCCAGTTTATGTTCTTGTTTTCAATTTTCATGTTAACTGTTGGATTTTTTTAATTTCAAACTCAATCAAGCTTCAATTAGCTTCTTTCCAAGATTAAACAAGTTTATATTAGCTTATAATAGCTTTTTGTAAGCTTGTGTTTAAGTTTTAAACAATATTGAACATTGGTCAACATAAGTCAAACTTGGAGCACAAATAATGCAGGAATGGAATGGGGTGATTCAGGAATGGGAATGGGTTTATTTGGAAGCATTGGTTGGATAAAATAGGTTAGAGGTTCTTTGGTTCACAGGATTCAAGCCATAGTGGCTTTGGACCTTTGTAAGTGATTTTCACAAGTTCTTGCATATAATGTATTTGTAGTCATAATCTGTTAAAATCTGTTGGATTAGTAGTAATTAGGTCAAGTTAAGTTAGTTTGATCATAATCTATGCTTGTTAGGTTTATCTTAGTTTTAGGTTGCTAAACAATAGTTAAAGGTGTGTTTGGTTCTACTGATCTATCCGTCTTTTTGGTATTGCTGGTTAGAATCGTTGGTTAATGTTTGTTTAGTTCATTTATGTTAGTATCAATCAATATCTTGTGTCTCAAAACACTTAAAGTCAAACATTAACAAAATTGCCTCAATGTCAATTTGTGAGTTTTGGATTTGCAAATCCTTGTTTTGTGTTTAGAAGTCATTGACATTGCTTGCATTATGTTCATTACACCATATTACATCAACATCAGTCATTAAATTGGAATCAAAGTTCAATAAAGTCAAATTTTCTCAATCGCTACAAAGTCAAAATTGTGAAAAGTGGATTTGAGCTCGTTAGAAGGATTTTTCATGGACTCTCTGGTCTTATCAAGTGAAATTTGTTGCTTCATAAACTTCAACTGGTCCCCTTTCTTGTCATCATTTTATCAGATTTTTGCAAATTTTTTAGAAGCCTCAAAACCGCTTTCAATATGGTCCTAACTCCTGCCAATAAACTCTCGGCTTAAACCGAGTTTTTCGCTTAGCAAACCACTTGCACAGGGCTCATAAGAGCTTGTCTAGGGTTGGTATTTGGGTCATAAGTAGTTAACCAGGTCTAGTTGAGGTTTCATTACTTGCTTACTTGGTTTCGGCTTATTTAAGTTTATTTTGTGGTCGCAAGTAGACCCCTTTAACCTGTTGCACTTGAAAGCTCAAAACCTCAAATCTTTGTAGATTGCAAATCAGAGTGTTGCTTGTTGTTTTGTTGCATTTTGGTTATTTTAGCTTATTGTAGCTCCCATATCAGTTTGGTGCTTGTTGTGCTCCTTTAGCTTATCCAAGTGCTTATTTCATAAGCACTTGGCTCATCAGTTTCTATTTCCTCCAAACAAGCACCTGTTTTTCTATTTTTCCTAGCTTCCTAATATCATTTTAGAGTTTTCCTGAAATTTTCAGATTTTTCTAAGTTGATTTGCTATTTTTCTTAATTTAAATTAGTTTTTAAGCATTTTTAATTAGCATTTAATACAAAAAAAAATTCAAAAGGTTAAAAAATAATTTTTCATTTTTCTTAGGTTTAGATAAATATAAAAAGTAAAAAAAAAAGTAATTTTCAGATTTTTCATAGTTTATTTTGTAATTTTTAGTAATTTAATTAGTTTTTAATAGTTTAAAATTCATAAAAAATACAAAAATAATCAGAAAAATATAAAAATAGTTTTGAAAATTCTATTTTGATATTTTATACTTTTCCAATTCATAATTTTATTTTTCTAGCCTTATTTCATATTTTCTTGTATTTTAGGTTATTAATTAATAGTAAAAAATAGTTTTTAATTAGATAATTAGTTATAAAAATAATTTTATTTTTTCTATAAATTTTCTTTTATCATTAGGATTGTAAAAATATCATTTTCATATTTTTAGGGTTAATATTGTGTAAGTTTCACTTTTTTCATTTGTACGTCAGTAGGTTTTAATTCGTTTTATAAAACATAAAACAAAAACATCATTTTAAATATAGTGATAGCGTTTATTTAATATTTTTTTATCTTTTTAACTTTCTTTAATTTGCATTTAAGCCGTTGTAATTTGTTGGCTTTTTCCGTAGTTATAATCATATCACAAATCCCTTTTTCGTTCAAATTTCTCGATCACTTCACGTTTGATAATCCATTGCATAGCTCGCTGGGACATAACGACCCGGGGAAACCCTATACTCCCCAGATCTTCATTGCATTCGTGCTTAGGCAGTTTTAAGCTTATTACGGTCGGCCATTCACAAGTGGCCGGCTTGAGTGATTTAGCTTGACTGTTTGGCACGCATCAAATCACAACCTTTGTTTATTTCATTCCCCATTTCAAATTGCCCAATTTTCAATCATTTCGTAACAATATACCGTTATCTTACTAGCGATTATGCCAACTTTATTCTTGACCAATTAGGAGACTATTACCATTCTATGAGGTTCTCCCATGTATCCTACAAACTATTCAACGAACCTTATTTCAAGTTATTTTGCTACCACTTTATAAAATTATTTCACATAATTTTATTTCAAGCTATTTTACTACCATCTTAGGAAAATGGTTTCACGAAGTTCAAAACAAGTTGTTTTGTTACCACCCTATAAATTGATTTTCAATCATTCTATCAACTATTTACTACCATTACGCGAAACGATTTTCATGTTACTCAAAATTGTTCTGCCACTATCTTAAAAAAAATAAAAAATAAAATAAAAAAATAGCGTTGAATACCCTCTAAAACTTCGGGGAACCATGATACCATTTCAACAAAACCAAGTATCACATTATTTGTCCTCGATTATACATAGCCTGATCACCTATGTATAATTCAGGAAGGATTATGTCATGAAAGAAACAAGAATCATTTCAAACTTTCTAAAACAACCTTCATTCAAAAACAAAGCTTTGTAATCAGATAAATTGTTCATAAACCTTTATTTTGTTAACACTCTATAGATACCTACGCCATTCATCGCTCACTCCACCGATAAGTTGAAATTTTTACCAGTGACCTTTTTAGGAAAGACTTTCCGTACCATCTATGAGGAGGATTCCTCGATACAAGAAAACAATGAAAGGATTTCAGAAATACCAACAAGGACTAGAAGTATGTAGTAAGATGATTCAAAACTCAACATAAATTTTAAGACATCACTCGAAACAATCCGAACCACTATCTCGTGTACTAGAAGCTAAATTCTATTGTTTCAAAAGTACCTAGACCGAAGTTACAAGATTTTAGTACAAAGCTAATACACACTAAGCACCTAGAAATAAATCAAGCCTCCTAACTGAGACTACAGAACATTCCATTAAACATGGCCTCAGCAATATGTAAATTTCCCTACAATGAGTTTCCCTCAAAAGATAATTGAGTTAAATTAAGGTTATCGATATAAACTTTCCTTAAGGCATTGTGTTCTCTAGAAATTCGGATAATCTCACTTCCATATCAAGAGATACAACAGTGTCGAACATATCGGACAATCAATGACTCTCCACCTACAAGTAAAATAAGAACAAACATTCTTCGACATAGTATAAGCTGATATCTATGTTTTTACCAACATGATAAAATCTCTGATGATGAACTATTTTAGAAGCACTCAATATCGGAACAAATCTTGAAAATCAACCACTACACCACATCACTTAAATATTTAGGGTTTTGTGACTTGATAACATAGAGCGAGGAAATATTTCGATAAGAGAAATTAAGAGAGACATTATCCAACAATAAACATTTTATTAATGGAGACTAAGCACCTTAGTAAAGGGAGAATCAAGTCATGACATTCGCTAGAACTAGAAATGCGAGGAATCACAACTATTACCCATAATCTATTCTTTACAATAATGCCCTTTTTTGACAGACTTGACATTTTGGAATTTGTCATGAGACACATGGTATCAATTTCAATTATACCTAATATAAGGTAGCCAATTCACCTTAGACTTCTGACAATCATTTCAAGGTTCCATAGAACCTACTGGAACATGAGTACCTATTATCCTCAACTCAATGGTCATAAGAGAACAATTCAAACATTAAAAGATATGCTCAAAGCATGTGTGATTTTCTAGAAATGATTAGGCAAATCATACTTCATCGAACAAGTTACCTTACAACAATAGTTAGCACATGAACATATTGACTGCACCAATTGAGGCACTCTATGGTTGAGGTATCAATCACTTATTACTTCGGCCAAAATCGGGAAAGTCCAATCACTAGTCCATAACTTATTCATGAAACAACAAAGAAGTCGTATAGATCAAGAATCAAGCAACAACAAATAGATAGAAAATACGTCGATATCTGACGCAAAATGTTGAAAATGTGTTCCATAAGTCGCAAACCATTAGAATTTCAAGTTGCCAGAGATATGTTGAAAGTACCGCCTTGTAAAGGCGGTACGACTAAAAACGCGGCAATGCGGATGCAACTCAAATATCCTCACCATTCAGGATTCCTTTTTGTGGGCTGAATGTGACAACTCGTAATTTCAGGTCATATTACAAACTTTGAAAATTTCACTATTCATCTCGAGAATTTACTATTCACCGGTTACTATTCATCATTTTACTATTCATCATTTTGAAGTCGATTTGATATTTTGAAAGAGAAAAATCACTATTCATGATTCACTATTCATCATTTTCGTAAACTAGGTTTACGAGTAACAAATTCGCATAACCGTAAGGGTTTAGCTGCGAATTCATGGAAAATCATTTAGGACATTTCATATAGATTAGATTAAATTTACATATCATCAGTAACATCATCATCATATTAGTTCATGCATGGGTTTGCATACTTCATTAACGTATATTTTCCTATTAAATAAACGCTATCGCATAATCATTTATTTTGAATATTTGATCCGACACATCCAAAAATTATCCTAATATATTTTTATACTCATTTTAAGACTATAAAAAATTATATTATTAGTTTACCCGATGTTTTGAATTTATTTTGTATATAAATTGTTATGTATATATATTTAAGACGGTTTTCGTAAATTCAACTCGATAATTATTTATTCACTCAATTCTTGCGAGAAATGTATTTTTATAATTTTTACGACTTCGATATATTTTATTTTGATCCGTTAAAAATCGATCTCTCGCTAACGTTACATTTAAAACCTAATTAATTGTACCAAATACTCATTATACTTACACTTAAAAACATTTATACATCAAAAATTCATCCAACCCTTTTCTTTTTCACCCTTGGCCGGCCACATACCCCCTTAGTCACCACTTTATAAAAAATATCTTGGAAAATAAAAGGTACACCTACACATGTTAATAGATACTCCCTCCGTCCCATTTTATAAGTCCATGTTTGAAAATTCAAAGTCTTTTTCTTCAAAGTTTGACTGTAATTATTTTTTTTCGTGTTATATAATACTTGATACAAAATATATAAATTGATTTGTGTTTTAAATGTATTTTCATTGGTATACTTTTCATCAAGTATTATATAACACGGAAAAAAATAATTACGGTCAAACTCTGAGAAAAAAGACTTTGACTTTTCAAACATGGACTTATAAAATGGGACGGAGGGAGTATTTACTAAAAATCAAATACATACTTACACATACATTCAAGGTGAAAATGCAAGAAACCTCTCTTCTTCCTTTGCTAGTGGTCGACCAAAGCAGGAAACAAGGAAGAAATCAAAAAATTTTCATGATCAAGTGTTTATCAAACTCATTTAGTAATCTATTTCAAGGTTTTGAAATAAAAACCTAAGGATTAATTAAGTTTCTAGCTCAAAAACTCTTCAATCATTCAAGTAAGCTTCAACTAATTTTTCCTACTCCTTCATAATCATTCTTGAGCTATTTTTATTATCCTAGTAGAAAAACATGCAAGTATTATGAGATTCATACCACTTTTAATTGTTTTTAGTACTTATAATTAGTATATATCATCCTATAATTAATCCCTTGAAACATACCAGTTTTGATGATGTTTAGGAACCCATGACATCCTAAGAAGGTGTATGGTAGGTTTAGAATAGATTTGGTGTTGATATGAAGTGGTTAGAATAAGTATTACGCAAGAAAAATCACTTTCGACAACTTTAAAATGAGGTCTGATCATTTTTGTGAAATGTGAAAATTTCGACAGTTTATAAATTATTTTGGGCTAGATATTCAGAAAATATACTTTAAAACGAAATCGTGGTCGCTTGAACGGGTTAAAACGGATTTATAACGAAGAAGTTATGCTATTTTCAAGTTTAACGACGAAAACTATATTTTCCGGAAAACTGCATGCTGTCCAGAATTTTTAAGGGTCAAAAATGAGTTTTAAGCGTTATCTAAATGAGTCCATTTATCAAAAATATATTAGTATACTTTAACACGAAGCTAAGGACATATAAAACGTAGAAAACGGACTTATAACGACTAAATTACACGCGTTTAAATAAGGTTGTCGTAACTATTATTCACAAGTATAAAACACTTACATATATATTTTCTAATAGCCAAACTAGTTGTCGCTAGTAACCATGTTTGGAGTCGTTTTTCACATCGATAGAATACTTTTTAGAAAATGATGTCTTTTAGTAAAATTAAGTTAACCTAGCCTATTTTCCAAAATGTTCAACCGTTCGTCAAACGGAGTTGTAACGAATACAATACGGTCACTCAAACTTTGCCGAAAACTAACCTTAAACAATATTTTTAGTCCAAGTACCCTATTTCACTTATGTTACGAGACCTCTATGATCAAAATTTAAAAGCTAAGACTTTGAGATAATGCTACAAGCTTTTCAAAACCGTTGAGTTTGTTTCCTAACACTCGATATTCACTATTTTATGACTAGCTTTTCGAGGCCATTTAGTCACTTTCATGAATTGTCAAATTATATTGTTTTATGACGAAAAACTATAATCTCTTAATAAATCACTAAATGACTATCGTAGGATATCATTTCAACGTAAGTACTTGTAAAGTAATTTATAACTTGACAATACGTTATAAACTTATTTTTCGACGATAAACTTTATTTTCAAAAATGCACAAGTGGTATGGATATCATATGAGTTGCATGCATAACATTATATCATGACTTATATTAGATCATATCATTCATATTAGGTTGCAGATAGAGATTGTACATCATTTCAGTATTGCCATTATATCATCATAATCATTGTATCAGGTGAGTTTTCATATCCCCGTTTTATTCAAGTTTATACTTTATTTCAAACCTATGGGGGAGAATACATTGCACATCATTTTATTACGAGCCCAAGTATATTCAAATTCATTACATTGCTTAAGTTACCTCATTGCCAATTGAATGTCCCCATTTCATAATCATGAACCGTTAATTCCGGAAGAAGCAAGGGTGAGTGAATAGATCTATTGAGGGTGACTCCTCCATCCGGGTTGGTGGTCCCAACTGGTCAAACAAATGCATTTCATTTCATATCATTATTTGAGTGTTTGGCAAAACACTCTGTTGGGGCGAACATCATAATCAGTCTAGCTTTGGTGTCATGTGCTTATAGCAACTGTATCATTTTTATGTGGCATATTTGTCATACATAACTTACACTTGTGGTGGTCGTATAAAACATTTACATAAACTCTATGAACTCACTAAACCTTTGTGTTGACACTTTTAGCAATGTATTTTCAGGTATCTAAGGCATATACATCATGGCATACGTAAGGACTTATCATAGAGTCGCGGTGACGACGCGTCTCACATGGATTTTATGCACTTTAAAACATCGTTTGGATTGTAACAAACTTATTTCCGCAAATGTTGACTACCTTTTTGGGACCTATCTTTTGTAACTCTGAATGCTTTTAATATATCAAACGATGTGCATTTCAAACGACACTTTAGGTCGTTCAATATAACTGTAATTGTGATGCTATGACAGTCAATCCCCAGGAATTCCATTCCGCTGCAAAACAGGTAATTTGGGGGTGTGACAGATAGCCTCAAGATCCGATGTGGTATACTTCAAAAAGATAGGGCTGTAGTTGTTTCGAAGGTTATTCCTTATATTGCTATGGAGTTGATCCCTAGCGATTAGGTTGGTGCTTGATGCTCGTACAAGGCGCGTTCGGGGTCAAAGGAACTTCCTTTTCGTCGAGCAAGTTTTTCAACACCCTAGGCAGAGAACCTAATCGTTGTAGTATAGTATTGGGTAAGCCTCGAGTATTGATATCGTTCTCTATGGGAATAAGAATGTAGTAAGAAGTTTATTACGCTAAGGTTGATGTTGAGGAAGATTCTTTTTATATTTTTTTAGAAAGCTAAGGGTAAAATCTCGGGGTTTGGATTTGGGGGGGGGGGATGGTACTTCTACCGATTACTTCTACCATCTAATTATCTAAACTATGGGTAGTCTATGTCTTTTTTATGTGTGCTCGTATGATGATTAAAAATGTGCTCACCTAGATACTGTTACTCCCTAGTTATCTTTTATTGATGGTTGAATTGTCACGTCCTTATTCTTAACGCGTTGTGTTTTCTAAGGTCGTAGGGTGTGCCTTATTCCCTAACTCTTTGAGACGACCTTAAGGTTTTGGTTATTGCTACGAGATCCTCTATGATTCATAAGCTAACTTTAAGGGTTATCTTTGGATGTTTAGACTACGGAATCCGCTAAGTGATTCATAAACTAAGGTTCACAAAGATTACTCAAGCATTTAAACACAACGATGGTCTAATTGCACTCCTAAGCCAATTACAATTAAGATAAGAGACAACCAGTCAATAATTAATAACTAGATTTCATAGATATAAGCAAACACACAAGAAATTTAGCCGGACATGTTAAACACGCAAGCATACACACATTCAATGGAAGACATAATGAAATCAATGAAGTAAAACACTTATTTTGATGTAAAATAGGGTATGAGAACCCTAAGATACTGTCCAAGTAGAACTACAAACGTTTAGGGTTTTTACTCCACAAGTTTACCTCTTAAAATTCTGAAAATTCGATTTCTATATATAATTTTACACTTGCGACGGCGCCCTATAGGGGGACGCGTCAGATCGCCGTCTTTAGGGTTTACGTCTTGGCCAAGTAATCGTTGGGACGGCGTCACGTTGTAGTTGTGACGCTGTCGGGTTCAAGTAGGACGTCGTCGATTCTGGATCTAGGTCGTCTGGGATGAAAAGTCTTAGCGACGCCCTTCCTCTTCAAAGCCTGACGCCATCAGGTGTATTTTAGCAAAAAAGTCACGAGCCGTCAGAGATTTTATTTCGTATAAAGGGACGGCGTCGCCATTTAGTTGGGACGCCGTAGGTGAAATTTCACAGCACTTGAGTGGCTTCGATTTTGACTTTGCCATTTTTTTCATATATTCACTCCTTTTCGTCCAAATATGCATCATTCCAGCATTTTGTTTCCAAGAGACGTAAAAAGTGAAAAGAAACGGAATTAAGAAGTAACGGATATAAAAGTGAATGATCCCTTAAAAGTGTACGTTTTAAATCCTTATCAAATATCCCTACACTTGGTATTTGCTTGTCCTCACGCAAATGTGCTTTTGGCCAATCAATTTATAAGTTAGGGGGCATGAAGCATTGGTTTAACATAATTCACAACAAGTAAAAGCACCGAAATAGTCATAACAAGCACGTAAATTATATACTAGCACCTCACAAGGGGTGTTTGGATTCTCTCATCTCTCGGGTGTATATGAAATATAGTAAATGGAAATGGAAGATAAACACTCATTACTTGGTCATAGTACATAGATTACCATTGGCTTGAGACTAGATCAAACCTCCATCGCTTTGGCGTGAGCACCTAGGAACAACTATCTAAGAGGTCTTTTAAAGGGTTGTAATGTTAGGCTTACGGTAGGGAAACAAAGGGTTTGGTTGGATAGGCGATTTAGTGGTGGCAAGTCAAAAATCTTATGTTACAAGCATGAAAAGAATGGAGTTGCTAAGCCAAGACTCGACTCACTAAACTCCAGATACTTTGAAACAAACAAACATAAATATAAAGATAAATGTAGGATAGTAGCAAGTTTTTTTTTTTTTTTTTTTTTCTACATTTTCTACCATCCTCTAAAATAACATCAAAATATAAGGGATTTATAGGAGCATCCCCACACTTGAGTTTTTATTACTGTAACACTAATTTGACCCGAATTGAAAAGATCAAAACACTTGGAGTATTTAATTACGTAAATAAAGGGAATTTGAATTTGACGTTATTTCCCGTCACTTCATAAAATTTTACTTTTGCCCATGAGTCCCAATCATCCCAAAACTGTGTACAAAAGATATGACTCGACTTAGCAACCATGCAAGTAACTAGATAATTGAACTAAGGGTTTAGTATGATAACGATAATGCACTAAGGTGAGTGATACAGGTACGCTAGGCGATTGGGTGTACATTTGGGGGTGGATTGTAAACTTTATTGATATTCCGGAAAACCGAAACATCACGAGAACCGCGAAAAGGATAGGCTCTGAGGGGTTAACTAGGGGTATCGTGTACTAAAAATGAGTACATCGCAAGGGTGTGGGGTAATTACTCAACCGATGTGGAAGAAGTAATTATAATACGGGTATCAAACAAGGATTATCCTAATGCCTCTTATCATTTAGTTATTCCTAACTACACAAGTGTAGTCTCACTAGCGATCTCGGAAGAAGTAATTGTGACGCCGTCGGGCTTCAGTAGTGACGTCTTCTGATTCTGGATCTAGGTCGTCTGGGATGAAAAGTCTTAGTGACGCCCTTCCTCTTCAAAGCCTAACGCCATCAGGTGTATTTTAGCAAAAAGTCTACTGAGCCGTCAGAGATTTTATTTCGTATAAAGGGACGGCGTCGCCATTTAGTTGGGACGCCGTCAGGTGCAATTTCAGCAGCTTGAGTGGCTTCGATTTTGACTTTGCCATTTTCTTCATATATTCACTCCTTTTCGTCCAAATATGCATCATTCCAGCATTTTGTTTCCAAGAGACGTAAAAAGTGAAAAGAAACGGAATTAAGAAGTAACGGATATAAAAGTGAATGATCCTTAAAAGTGTACGTTTTAAATCCTTATCAAATATCCCTACACTTGGTATTTGCTTGTCCTCAAGCAAAATGTGCTTTTGGCCAATCAATTTATAAGTTAGGGGGCATGAAGCATTGGTTTAACATAATTCACAACAAGTAAAAGCACCGAAATAGTCATAACAAGCACGTAAATTATATACTAGCACCTCACAAGGGGTGTTTGGATTCTCTCATCTCTCGGGTGTATATGAAACATAGTAAATGGAAATGGAAGATAAACACTCATTACTTGGTCATAGTACATAGATTACCATAGGCATGAGACTAGATCAAACCTCCATCGCTTTGGCATGAGCACGTAGGAACAACTATCTAAGAGGTCTTTTAAAGGGTTGTAATGTTAGGCTTACGGTTGGGAAACAAAGGGTTTGGTTGGATAGGCGATTTAGTGGTGGCAAGTCAAAAATCTTATGTTACAAGAATGAAAAGAATGGAGTTGCTAAGCCAAGACTCGACTCACTAAACTCCAGATACTTTGAAACAAACAAACATAAATATAAATATAAATGTAGGATGGTAGCCCGTTTTTTTTTTTTTTTTTTTTTTTTTTTTTTTTCATACACTTTTACTCTACCATCCTCTAAAATAACATCAAAATATAAGGGATTTATAGGAGCATCCCTACACTTGAGTTTTTATTACTGTAACACTAATTTGACCCGAATTGAAAAGATCAAAACACTTGGAGTATTTAATTACGTAAATAAAGGGAATTTGAATTTAACGTTATTTCCCGTCACTTCATAAAATTTTATTTTACTTTTTCCCATGAGTCCCAATCATCCCAAAACGGTGTACAAAAGATATGACTCGACTTAGCAACCATGCAAGTAACTAGATAATTGAACTAAGGGTTTAGTATGATAACAATAATGCACTATAGGTGAGTGCATACAAGGCGCTAACGCCGATTTGGGTGTACATTTGGGGGTGGATTGTAAACTTTATTGATATTCCGGAAAACCAAAACATCACGGGAACCGCGAAAAGGATAGGCTCTGAGGGGTTAACTAGGGGTATCGTGTACTAAAAATGAGTACATCGCAAGGGTGTGGGGTAATTACTCAACCGATGTGGAAGAAGTAATTATAATACGGGTATCAAACAAGGATTATCCTAATGCCTCTTATCATTTAGTTATTCCTAACTACACAAGTGTAGTCTCACTAGCGATCTCGGAATGCATCACAAAACAAGTTCTAGAATCTATTATACTACCGGTACACTCTCGAAGCATTAAAGGTGAATGCTTTAATCCTATAGATCTAGGGGCGAACCTCACATTTTTGGGGTGGAATTTGAGTGGTAAACGGTTTTTGTGCTAGTCATATAACTCCTATCCATGAGACGCTTTATTAAGACTAAAGTCCCACTCGTACATGTCATAAAAAAATTTAAATTTGGTGCTAAAATTTCCCTAACAAATATTTCTCATAGCTTATTACACAAATGAAATAGGACAAGACAAATATTCAAGGATAAGCATAGTTTCAAAGTTCCCGTTTTATTCTCCCTCCCTACACTTAAACTGAACATTGTCCCCAATGTTTCCCGAAAGTATCAAAGTTTTGATAATGGAAGGTAATTAAAAGAGAAATAAACTAGTACTCCCCTGATTAGCTCGGTAGGATCCATGTGAAGTAGTGGCTAAATTATTTCCCAAGAAGAATGTATGCGTGATAAGCTTTATCCAATATTATGTTTCTTCTTCTTGATAAATAAAACCTGCACACTTTGAGGTAACAGACGAAACCTTCGCGTAAAATCGGCGGTAAAACTATATATGACTCAACTACACTAGGATATAATGCTTGTGGAATGGATGTTTGCAGTTTTTCTGGAAAATTAAGACTTGAGAATTTCCAAAAATTTATACTTAGCAAAGAAAACGAGAAAAATTTTATAAGCCGTTTCTGCTCCTCCTGATGTCGCCAGGTTCTAATCCTGACGCCGTCAGGTTATCCTGACAGAAACTGGTCTGTTGCGTTTTCTTGGAAAAATTCTGGAAAAATTACGCCTTTAAAATCTGGAAAAATTCCTTCAAAACATCCATTATGACTCGATACAAGCATTTGACTCTAACAAACACACATATATATCAATTTCACTAATCGTAGTTCTCATGTTCACGTTCTTCTAAAAATGTGTGGAATCCTCCCTACACTTATCCTATTGTAAAATACCTTTATATGTAATTAAAACGAAGTTAAAGACAAAAAAAAAAACATTTTCACAAATTCAAACATGAGAACATACAACAATGAAAAGATATATGACACACAAACAAGCAAACAATTAAGCATTGGTTGCCTCCCACGAAGCGCTTTTCTTTATTTATGAGTCTTGTAGCTAGACTCGAAGTCGTGCTCCTACGTGACTCCCTTACCGTTCTTATTTTCTTTTACTAAGCCTTCATCATAAGGTTGTAAACGTTGTATGCTTACCGTGAATTCTCTCCCATTGTCGTCTAATATGATAACGGTTTCATTTTTTAGATTAGTTTCTTTCATCGTATAGGGTCCAAACCATCTTAGCTTATTCCTTCCTCTTAATGCTTTTATTCTTGATTTATACAAAAGCACCTTTTCTCCATTCAAAAATTCTTTAGGGTTCTTTTGAGGTTGTGGCTTTGTCATGTAGTTATTCCCTAATTTTTTTTTATCACATTTCAACGATGTCGCATTTAACCCTTGACCCATGAAATCTCTAAGCCAACTTTCCCATTCATTAATTTTCTTCTTAACAGTATTATTGGAGACCTGCGAATTCTTATCATTTATCTTCTCCATAATCTTCAAAGGGTATCTCGGAACAATAAGTATCCTAATTTGTCCTTTGCCACTTTTGAGTATCATGATAGCCTCACCGCATTTGATGGTTGCCTTGGCGGTGGCCAGAAAAGGGGTTCCAAGAATTAATGGCATGTTTTTATCTTCCTCAATGTCTATGATTACGAAGTCTACCGGATAGACAATATTGGCCACCTCAATTAAGACATCCTCCGCTATTCCTACGGGATAAACATATGAGTGATTTGCTAAGGAAAGTCTAAGATTGGTCTTGGTTGGCTCCTCCTTAGTCAACTTACTATAGACTGATAGCAGCATTATGTTTACATCGGATCCCTGATCGGCTAAGGCATTTATATTCTCGAAGTCGCCTAAGCTCCATGGTATTACGAAGTTCCCTGAGATCTCTTGTTTCTTAGTTACTGGTTTTCTCAGAACCAACTCGTACATAGGTCTCATAGGCATGGTTTCATATTCTTCTTCTTTTATTTCACCTAAGAGGGCTTTACTAAGAACCTCATTGTACCTAAAGTTGTTCACATGGTTAACAATTGTTTTCTTATTGATCTCATGCTTAAGGTAGTATTCAATGATCTTGGGTTCATTATTAGTCTCAGCCTCATCCTTGTCCTTACTACACTTGCTGCTCTCAGTCTCCTTCTTCTCAACCACTCCACCCTAATCGGAAACAATGGAAATGGCGTTAACACACAAAGTGGGGGAAGCTTGATCATCGTTCCTCACTAACACCTTCTCGGGAACCTTCGTCTTAGTGTATTCTTTCACCAAGTTCATCATCTCAGCCATTTTTGCCTGCATTTCCTCCCTTTGCCTATAAACCTCTTATTCAAATTTGGCTAATTTTTCCGAATGGGCAGCCATGTATTCTCTTATTTGTGAATTGAAGCTTAGTGAGAGTGGAATTAGAGAGGTAGAATGGAAGCGTCGTACGGAATTGGGATTTTGTTCACGGCTTGGTGATTCAGAGAGAGGTGTTGGGTGGTTGGCGGAGTTAATGGAATTAACCGTTGCTCGATGGATTGATCCAGGCAGCTCAATTAGATAGTCTCTTTTTCAAGAGTACTAACTTGCTCTCAGTAATGTTGGAATTGGGGAAGATATGGCATTAACCATTCTTACAGGGGTTTCATGAGATTCACTCAATTTCAGCTTTGACTGGCAAGCTCTTCTATTATATCTCATATTCTTCTGCTGAAATCGTTGACTCCACCGACTGCTCGATCAATGGATCGCTTGGTGAGGAAGTTGGCATGATCGTGAAAGATTTGGACTTGAAGCCAAAGATCAATGCCATGATGAGGGACTTTATGGAGCAAGTCCTTGAATTGAGTCCATGCCTTGTAGAGAGATTCACCTTGATGTTGTTGGAACGTCAAGATGTCCTTCCTAAGTTTAGTAGTTCTCCCCGGTGGGAAAAATTGGGCAAGGAAACGAGTGGTGACATCATCCCAACTTGAGATAGATCCTGCGGGAAGTCGCTCAAGCCAATTACTAGCTTAGTCCCATAGAGAGAATTGAAAGAGACGCAAGTACGTGGTTTCCCATGTGGTAGCATCAAGATTGATGGAATCAATGGTTTTAAGGAAGTCCTTGAGATGCTGATTAGGATCTTCGGAACGAAGTTCATGGAATGCACATCCGTTTTGCACCAACCGGATGGTGTCGGATCACAGGGTCGTAGTTTGAGCTTGATCGGGGAGCTCAAAGGTGTTCCTATAGCCTTGGTGGCTTGGTCTAGAGTATACACCAAGAGTACGACCTCTTGGCGGGTAAATGATTGGTGGGTCGATGGGAAGTGGTGGATGTGGTGGTGGGTTGTCACCTTCCATGATGAAAAGTGATGGGATTACTAACAAAGTCACGAACCATCACCGAAGGTGTTACCCGAACAACCAAATACCACCACCTGCTTTGCCACTCAAATCCGACCAAAACCTCACAACCAAACCACCAGAGAAACCATCACACGCTAACACGTGCCGACGACACAACGCTTGGAACACGACGAGACAACGACAAAAGTTGCCAACCGCTGTTCTCCGCCATTGTCTGCCGCCCAAAACAGCCAGCCACCGCTGACGTGAGAGGTGGTGCAACTACTATATACCAGATATGCAACTTGAAACACCAGATTAATAAACCTTAAACTTCAGATAACTAATTGAGGGAAATATGTGTTGGCGGTTTTGTTCTGCAGGCTCGCGCTTTGATTTGGCGGTTTTGCCACACTTATGATTTTTTCTGTTGTGAGATTTAGTTTTTTTAGAAAGAGAGTGGTATATATCATAGTTGTTTGTGAGATAGAAAATATTATACCGAGTATTTAATTGGGTCTAATGATTGAATATAATTGATAGTGTGTAAATACTAATTTGGTGGTGTTGAAACCCACCGAGCCTTTAATTTTGTAGGAAATTTTGGTGAGGTTAAGTGGCAATGTCTCTGTCTCGTTACTCTTCTCAATTTTCAATGCAAAAGCTCCACTATTTTGCTTTCCTTCATAGAAGATTCTCGAACAAACGTAAAACATTGTATGCTACCTCCGTCCCAAATTTTATGTCTATTTTGACTTTATAATCAAACTTTGACCTTAAATATGTTTTTTGTATTATATAATGCTTAATGAAAGTTATATCAATGAAAATACATTTAAAACCCAATTTCATTTATATATTTTACATCAAGTATTATATAACACAAAAAGATATATTTAAGGTTAAAGTTTGATTGAAAAAGTCAAAATGAATATAAAATTAGGGACGGAAGGAGTATTATTTATATGTAATAAACAATCATCACTTCTTCAAACGGTATAGTTGAAAAGAATGGAATTCATTACGATAACATATAGGTCGGAGTTCGCCCTATACAAAAAACAGCACTTCGTCCGGCACAAAGCACGAGCCCCTCTCAAGACGGGGTCAACAAAACAAAGGGTGGAGCGGAAAGTAATATAAACGAAGGACTGGCGTCTAGAGAAAATGTATAAGCCTAGAGCAGATGTTTCGTTACCACGTCCTTACGAGGATGAGTAGATTCCAACTCACGAATCACATGACCAGCTTGAAAGAGATGGGAATATATTATGGGTTTAAAGCTTGGTTTCGATGGGGGCACAAATTCCCAGTGCGGCTAGAGCTGCACGTGGAAACAAATTAGCTGGAATATCAAGGTTTAGGGTATCAATCTCAAGGCAAGCAAGTTATTGTCCACCGGACAATAGTAGGATCCGCCACCCGCGATCCGGGAAAAAGAGAAATTACCTTCCAGACAATCACAAATCAAATAATAAATAATAAAACTATTAATTGGCATGACACCCCAAATGTGAAGATTTAACCTTTCCACCTCTTGGTTCTTCTGTTCACGCAGCAAAAAAAACACACCTAACCATGGTCACATGACAACATGCACTTCCCAATCACTCACTCCTACGTTAGGAGTAGCCTAAGAAAGTACCGTAGGTTTTTTTTTTCTTCTTTTTTTACTCTTATTATTATTTTATATATTATATATATATATATATATATATATATATATATATATATATATATATATATATATATATATATATATATATATATCTTTTGTTTTCTATTCTTTCCAGTTAAAGAGTGCATGTGATATGCACATTGAAAATATGGAAAAGCAAATAAATAATTGGCCATGTGTAATTGTTTATTGAATAAGCTATAATACTATGACGCAGATTTTGACAAAGAATTTATTTTGTATCAATGCTAAATATTATATTTTTAAAAGTAATTACTATATTACTATACTTATGCATGAGTTTTTCATTATTCATTAGAATTTTGTATAATCAAATTTTGTAAAATTTTTTTTCGATATCTCAATATTTAACTATATTTATTGATATAGATGTTGATGTTCCTATTTAATTTCACTATTGATATATGATGCATACACCGATATGAGTTTAGCTGCACATAATAAACGTTGATGAAGTTAAACTATACTTTTTAAAGTTTTTTAAAATTGTTTTTCTACGTATCATTATGTAAATAAATAAAAATTACATAAGTAGTTGTTATAAGTACAATCATCTTTTTTTTTTTTTTTTTTTTTCATAATACAGTAGCTCGTACTTACAATTTGATAATTATATTTTCGTTTTCAATAATTTAGCCGTATTTAATATTCAAATTCGTGTCCACATTTGTCATACTTTTAGTATGAAATAAATGAGATTAGTAACATAAATAGTAAAAAAAATGATATTTATAATTTTATGTATATTTATATGTTTGAGTTTTAAAACAACATATATATTGTATTTTTAAGTTATAAATTATAAGGGTGTATTTGTTTAATTTTCAAAGTTATTAAAAAACATGAAAATTTATAATATTACACTTAACTTTATACAATTTTTAAAAATTTAACCACTAAAGTTTTGCTAATTACCCTTTTTTTTCAAGTTTTTGTTTTCACAAATTTGACACCTATGTTTTTATGTGTTTTTCTTCTCAACCAAATTTCTTCACAAAATTAATTAAAGGTTGACCAAAATCAATTTAATTTTGACTTTTATTAACCAATCAAATCACACGATTTTGCTTACGTGGCAAAATCAAACTCTCCTATTGTCCCAATTTTTTTTCTAATAAGAATAAATTGACAAAATCAGTTCGAAATAATGTACTTTTATTATATAAAAGATTGTTTCAAAAGGTTATCTTGTAAACAGAATCCATCGCGCTTCACATGTTAAATGATTTATTCAAGGACAAGAATGGTCCAGAACAGTACCATCAAAAGTGGGAAGGCAGAAAGTTGAATAGACTAAAAACCATTGACCTAAACCTAACACGATAAAGAAACGTGCATAATGAGTCAATAATAACCCAGTTTACGACATATTTGATAACACGATACTAACTATATTTTTACGAAACATTCTTCATAAAGTTGAAAACATGTGTTTTTTTCCTGGTAACTAATATTTCAAATCTTTTGGGCGATTAGCTTATTGGGTTATGCCGTTGTCACATGAAACCAGGGTAAATTCTCCACTTTTGAGGAAAATTAGCGTGTGACCGATTCAAGTTTTATTGCACCAAACTAAGCAAGAAATTTAGAAGAGATGATATGCATATAAAAAAATTTAACGTACATACCACAACTATATATAATGTTGTAATATATGTATGATGTGATATTGTGATATTAGGGCCTGTTTGGTTAGGGTGTATGAGTATGAGTCTATGACTTTGAAAGTCATTAATGTTGTTTGGTTGTTTATGAGGCCCACCACAATAGAATGAGGATACCCAAATGTGAAGGTTTCTTCATATATTATGTGTGTGGGTTGTTTCTTGATACCTTACATTATCATTCCATTTTATATCAACACATATACCTATTGTGATTCAAGGCAAACCAAACGCACCCTTAATATCTTTTGTTGTGATATGAATATCACTTCTCAAAATTTAACTTATACCTCTAGTATTTAAATAGGCAGATGATTTGTACGCTTCACAATTTGAATGGCATACTTCATTTTAATGTGCATTGTCATTTATGGCCTTCATAATTCATACTTTTTTTACTCCTCTAAAGATATAAATGATAATACACACTAAAATAAAGTGTGCCAACTAAATTATAAAATGTACAAACAAAGGATCGGGTAGATGCTTTGCATTTGCGATCTTCATATTTGGAGTTATAACAATGGAACGTTAAAGAAGCTATTTTTAGCACTACACAATGCCTTAACGAGCTTAAAACAAACGTGGATGTTAGATCGCTTTGCACTTTATGATGCGGTACTTTATGACGAAACTGTTGTTGTACTATTGAAACCTTTCACATCATACGGGAATCATTTCTTTGTCATGGTGGCATCCTCCTCGATTCTGATTTAACATCGGTTTTTTTTTTTGTCTGTTTTATTAGAGTTGAATTACTTTACTTTCTTTTAGTCTAGCGTTTGATTTGTGTCTATTAAACTTTATCGATTTGCAGTATCTTGTACTTAGCATTTCTTTCTAGCTTTTTTTATAATATAATTCATTATGCTCAAAAAAAAAATTAAAAATGTACAAACAATCTTCTATTTTAATAACAATAACAATAAATTTTAGCACTACCAACCAATCCACTATAATTGCTTAAAAACACGTGTATGTTATTACTTTATGATGAAAGTACTTTATTCTTTTTCACGACCCAAGTTATAATTGTACATGGCTGTCTTATCGTTTCAATGTAATTGTAGTTGACCATTTAATATTAAGGGGGTGTTTGGGATTGCTTATTGAAAATAAATTATGCGTTTTGGAAACAGATAATCAGATAATCAGCTGTTGCAAAACCTGGTTTTCAAATATAGTGTTTGGATTTGCTTATACTGTTTGATATCACAATAATCAGATAATCAGTTTTTTTGTGTTTGGCAAATCAGACTATTTAATGTCATATCATGTAAAATTACCAAAAAAAACATTGTTTTTTTATGTAGAAATTAAGTTTTATAAATTTAACATAACTTCTAACACGTAACAATTTATTTGTATAACTAATATATCTATTTAAAAAGCTTACTCACTGTAAATTAATAAAAACATTATTTATAATAGTTTTCAACTTTTCATCTACTTTTCTCTTTAAAGAAAAAATCACTACAAAACACATCATACCTCCATTATCCTATGGGAGGTGATACTCACACCACTTTTTTTTATGCCTACCTCACATTCTACGCATTACAGTATTGTATGGTACAAACTGTAATGCACAGAATGTGATGCATGCATAAAAAAAAATGGTGTGAGTATCAATTCCCTTATCCTATCTACTTCACCGTCATCCACAAAAATTTACATCAACATTTGAGCACAAAAAGCAAAAACTAGATGTATATAATTCAACAAATCTTTTAGGGGACATAACCCATTCATAATTGATTCTAATCAAGAAGTTCATAATCAACCATGATAGTTGCGGTCATTTGCCCGAATGATACTGTCAAAAGGAAAGACGATAATCACCAATAATAATCAACTTATTAAAGGGTTAGTTTGACAGTTGAAGAAATTGAAGGAAAATAGCAATGGTGGAATTCATGAGGAAGAAAATGGCAGTTTGGTAATTTGGCTTGAAAAACAAAATCACGTTTCACAAAAGCAGGTGGAGAGCTACTTTTGGAAAACCACGTTTTGAGGTCTAAAAAACGCAAATAAGTGATTTTTAGTTTCATCTTGCCAAACACTCAAAGTAGATTAACTGCATTTTGTAAACGCAATAATCTGATAATCTGCTGCAAAACGCAGCCCCAAACATCCCCTAAATTGTGTATTCCAGTTTGCTGAAACACTTTAATTAATTAGCGGACACTTATATTTTTATAGGGTGAAAATTAGAGGAAGATTTTACATACCAAACTTTTTCAATACCAAGGGACTCATCTCTACCATTCATCTAAAAAAAATCAAATGAGATTTAAAAGCATTTTATTATTTCACCCATTTTATAATTTAAATATTTAAAGTTTCATCGAAATATTTACACCGTCGCGACGAGCATTTAATTATCTTTCTATAGACGGGCACTTTGATATACTTTCGAAAAAGAAAAAAAATCATTTTTTTCACGTTTTTCGTCTTTTTTTCGTTTATTTTACGTTACTGAAATTTGCATGAAAAAATCATTATGATAAAACATTAAATTGTATATCACATGTGATATAGTGTTAACACTCATATATGAAAGACCTATTCATTTCATACGTAAAAAAAAACGAAAAAATTAAAAACAAAACGTGAAAAATACGAAATTTTTTTTTTGTAAACGAAAGTATATCAAAGTGCTATATATAGAAAGATAATAATGCTCGTCGGTGGGTGTAAAAACTTTTTGTCGAAAGATGTCACCAAAGTGCGACTTAAAACGGTTTAAAGATATTATATTTGAAAAAAAAAGGATGAAATTGGTTTTATATGTTGGGTTAATCTCATCCATTAGCAATAAAAAGAATGGTAGAGATTGATCCCTTGGTAAACATCCCCTAAATCTTTTGTCCTCAAAATCTTATATCCAAACTATTAAAGATTAAAATAAATCAATATAGTGAAGAAGATTGTATAACACTCTAATTAATTGTGTTGAACATTTTTACCTTCACATTACACTTATAATTTCGTTTTGACAAAAGATTATTTACATACAGGATACAATTCAGTTTATATGATTAATAGATGATTAATCACAACAATTTAAAACGCCACTTTCATTCTCTTTTTTCGAAATTAATCAAACCGCTATCGTTAGCAAAAAACAAACATCATCGACAAACACTTATATCTTTTCTTTTTATATCCTTTTCGTACAAATAAAAAAAAAAAAAAAAAAATCATATTTTTCACCTTTTTTTTTAAAGTTTTTTCGTTTTTTTACATTACTGAAATTGCATTTAAAAATATAGATTTAACATAATTGAATATCACCTGTGAAGTGTAAAAATGATATTCAATTCAACAGTGATATTAGTGTAATACACATTATTAATTAGTAATATCAATTGATATACATATCATATACATGTGATATCACATATTATAATGATTTTTATGATATTAAAAGTTTAATCATATATGTTTTTTCAGGCAGATTTCAAATGCACAAGCCGAAAAATGAAAAAAACGATTTTTTCTTTTTCGAAAGTTACAGTGCCCGTCTATAGAAGAAAGATAATTAAATGCCTTTCCGCGACGGTGTTAATATTTTCACTTAACATCGGTTTTAAAAGATATTTAAATTATAAAAAATAGGTTTATGAAAATAAAAAATATTTATCGGCCATTATTTTTTGTCTTGGATGGGGAGATAATCTGGGATGTAGTAAGAAGTTAGTAAATAAATCTCCTCAATAGTTTTTGCTTGTTAATTGTTAATAGATTAAAATACACGTTGGTTCTTTAAACTTGACATCAAAAGCTTTGCCGTGCACCATAACTCATATTTTCGTCGTTAGTAGTCCAAACAATTGGTTTTTGAGGTCAAACTGGTCCCTTGACCCGTTTATGCCAAGGTCACCGTCCATTTTGTGTTACTTTGTCCAAGATATAATAGACCATACAAATTTATACAATACCTTAGTTAAATGTAACCCAACCAATACTATTAGTACCAGAAACACACATTTGGCGTAATTAACATGAACATACATTAAACCCTAAATACAAGCAACACACATTCAACCCAAATCAACAAACAAGAATGACACAAAACGATAAGGGAAAGGTTTTGTTTAGTGCGTTAAAGAAAGAAGATTGCTCAAATGAAAATGGTTTAGGTGTTAAGAAGGAGAAGGAAGAGTGACATCTGTTATCAAAGGTTAATGATTTGGAAAAAGGATTAAAATCTGGAAGCTTTGTTTAAATATCTTAAGGAAAGGAAAGGAATGAAGGAAATGAAGGAAAAGGATGATATGAAAAGTTATGGGTCTAGCTAAGTGTATGTTTAGATGATAGAAAAGTTTGTAATGGTCGTTAACAAGAAATCCGAGCAATAAAAATCTGAGTTATTATCTTAATCTGTTTAGTGTTTAGTTGTGCGTTGGTAAATATGTTTTAACTTAGGGAAGTCAAACATATTTAAATGATAGTGTTTGACTTAGGGAAGTAAAAAAATATATTAAGGGAAATCGATTAAAAACAGCTATTGCTTTTAACAATGGCATACTCTGAATATAAAATTGTGTTTTGCATAATAAGCGATAGATTTCGTTGTGCATTTCTAAATAGGTTTAACTTAGGGATGTCAAAAAATTAAGAACTTATAATTTGTGGCATTTGCTAAATTGGTTTGACTTAGGGAAGTCAATAATCAAGATGTTACAATTTGTGGCTTTTAGGTTGTTTAGTCTCATCACAATACTAATGCCATACCATTTTTTCATAAGGATTACACCATTGTCAATACAATAAGATATCTTAATGCTAAAGCATTTGCATTTTAAACACATATAACATTATAACCATTGTGTTTGGTTTTGTTGATAGAAAGGGGTGTTTGGTTTTTCTGATACAATCAGTACACCCAATAGCACAATACAACAAGTGATTAAATGCTAAAACTTAGATTTATATTACATCATAATTCTAGTAGATTACAAGAAGAACAAGAACTAGATCAAACCAACAACAACAACCAAACAAAAGATCCATTCACATACCGTCAACAACCGATAATCCAAAAGAAGCAAAGAAAAGACCCCATTTAGCTACCTCCATCAAATACCCAAAAGTCAGTAATTATTTCTAGCCATCTTCGAAAGTCACATTCTCGCTTACGAATAAGCGAATCAATTTCACCCGACGAGCTCTATCAACGAGCAAGTTGGTTGGTTTGTTGGCTCGCCGGGTATCTCTCAAGGCATTCAAACAAATCAAGCGCCACACCATACGGTCCCAAAGCTTCGTTTCCTACAATAAAATCTCTACACTCGATGATCATCCTCTTAAGATGATCAATGCATGCACGAATTAGCTTTGCAAGTTACCTTCTTTGGCAACTTTCTTGACGAAACCACAATCCCATACGATCATGTAATCGGGATGAACCAGCGACATCCATTAGATCATTCAATATAGGGAAATCTTCCATTAGAAAATGTGTGAGGAAAAGGTTGTGGATGGCTTTATTGGCTTGCGCGCATACAGATTAAATAGCGTCTAATGGAAGCTACGGTCAAGGGGTCTAGTCATCAAGGTCCCTGTGTTTTTTCCACACTAGGTCCCTGAATTTGTCTGGCTTCCGTGGCATACTTAAAACTCTCGCCCATTAATATCTTGACTGTTCACAGTTGGTCCCTGAATTTGACAACTTTACGTTTACTATTTAGTTGATGATTAAATAACACAAAACCATCTGCAGTTTGACTTTCTAAAGTCAAACTTCCAAATCATATCCAAAAACTCCCTAATAGATATTGTCTAATTCCTTTGTATGTAGATCTTTTTTGGGTACATTTGACTAACGTTTTTCAATTTTGACTTTAGAAAGTCAAAATGCAAATAGAAAATGACATTTACCATTTTGAAGGCTCACTAACTAAAGTAAAATGGAAATGCTAAAATTTTGTGACTCACGGATCGTAGTTTTACTTTCTAACGTCAAATTGAAATGCTAAATGGAAGTTTGACTTTCTAATATCAAACTTCTATCACCAACATATGCACAACCAACAACATATGTAGAAGCTAAATTTAAGCAAACCATATACACAAAAATACCCAAAATACTTTATACAAGATTAATTGTCATAGGGTATTCAACCCATACATAAACTAGAAACACTAAAAGAAGTCTACTACGGCTGTGAGGGAAGCTCGTTGGAGTTTCAAACTTTCCTAGCCAACTCCCAGTTCATCTTGATATTTTATACACATCATCACTCAAATCAGACGACCTCGATATAAATTATCTTTAGTAAACGGGAATACGCATGGTATAAACTTTATTATAGTTAATTAATTTTCTGATCTAGGAAAGATCGAAACACCACACTCTCAAGTCATTGCCTCATTGTGGCTTCTGCTCAAATCAAATGAAAAAATTTCCAAAGGTAGAACACCAAGCGTGTATGCAAATAAAAAATGATAGTATTGAGATACACAACCATGCCAATATAATGGATATTTATTTGATACATATGAATTACAATTACACTTACTATGTTTTCGAGCATTTGCAAATTTGGAGATCCATGAATCATTTCAATGATGAATGATACAATAAAATTATTCCCAAAACCCACTTTGATAGCTTAAGAGTCTTGAGGATATCTGTTGGAACACAAACGTACCTTGACAGATCTTGAGCACTCTTGGATCGTTAGTGTTGCCTATGTAATCATAAGCAAACTAATAGAAAATCTCTACAACTCGTATTCTATAGCAGAAAGTAAATACAAGTCAAGTATAACTAAACACTTAGATCCTCTATGGATTCTTTATTAACTAAACTCTATGTTTGAATTGTCATCTTCTTACAAAACTATTAAGTTCCTTTATCGACAAGAACTCCTAAACTATTACTACTCAATCGACTAAACATTTAATAATACATTTAATGACTAATACACTAAACAATATTGAGCAAGATAAAATACCCATGCTAACTCTTTCTAGCTCAAGAATAATGATTGGTTAGCATTTAAATAATAAAGATGCTTGATCCTACCAATCTTCAATCCTCTCGGGCCAGTTAGAACACGTTAACGCTAATCTTCGCAGACCTCTTCTTCAAATAGATTCGCTTCTACTACGAATCCTTCCTACAAGATGATAAACAGAATCCTGTTTCGATAATTCCCAACAATCCTCCCTAAACTGAATTTGACTCGTTAAGTTCCAGCTTCCTAACCTTTGAAAGATCTTAGAGATCAGCAGTTATTTAGAGATTGTCTACAAAAACAATGCGAACAGAACCGAATAATCTCATCTGGATGATGACCAAACATTGAAACGCGTGATCTTTGGCAAAAGAACAAAGACACACTGTACATCAAACCATAATGATACTATTCTCATCAAATCCGGTGTGTTAATCCTCATGTAGAGGTAATCATTGAAAATAATTGATTTGATGTCTCTTCATAATAGCCATCACCATTGAGTAGCCAAATGTTTAAGTTCGAAACTATGGAAACGAGAGGGGGTGAATACGCTACCGTTAAAAACTTTAGATCTTTAGTATCAAATCGCCTATGAAGCTTGTTATAATATGAAAGTACCAATTATTGTTTGTGACTAATATAAAGTATGGTAAACCAAGTTGTCACACAATCATGAACATCAAACCACATCACAAACAATAGTATAGTGCAAGTATAAAAGTAAAGAGATAAAGAAAGGAAAGTGCAAATCGAACACGAGGATTTAGTGAGTGTCTCCACGATCTCCTTTCCGCCTTACTCACCTCGAAAACCCAACTCGAGTTACTTCACTAAATCAACAAGCTCCCTTCGGCGAGGAGAAAACCTTACAATCGCCGCTACACTTTTTCCGGTAAAGCTAAATACCGTTCTAGTTCGGAGGTAGAACCAACCTAACGTCGCTTATACAATATTTCCGACACTAAGCTAGATGTCGAGTTCTTTTACAAGGGTACAACCACTCCCAATATGTTTTATGGCCCAACATAATAAACCTTGTGTTTTATGGCACAAACACATAAACCATCTAATCTAGTTTGGTGAAAGTGTTGTTATGATGCAATGATGTTTACACTAATGATCCATGACACAAATGTCTAATGGATATGAATAACTACTTCTAAATGAACTTCCATTGATAGGAAGCCTTCATGATGAAGATCACAAGTTCCCTAAACTTGTTGTGATAGATCTTCAACTTGTGGTGAGTGGGATGGCTAGATCTCCAAGCTTTCCTTGGTTGATCATGTGAGTATGCCACAACAAAGATGAATGTTAGAAGCATTATGATCATGATCATTAGGGTGTTTAATGTATGTTACTACATTGTTAATGATTAATCTAAATGTATACAAGAAGGTGGAGAAGTGTGTTTCAAGTGGTGAAGAAATGGAAAACAATGGGCTTCTATTTATAGCAAAAGGACAGTGACGTCCCACGGACCAAGTATCAAATTTAAAGGGTTCCGCCCTTATGCATTTTCGAAGTGGGTGCCCTGATAAAATCTAAAAATCTTTCTTCAAATCTTTTCAAGATTTTACCATATCTTACCAAGATCACATTTGATATATTGAGTGTCAATCTAACAAATATATTCAAGAGATCTCCAAGGATTTCAAAGATGATGCATGCCATGATGTAACATGTATTTCCATTTTAGATTAAAATGTTTATCAAAGTAAACTTGTAAAATGTATTATGTAACTAGTTAATAAAATGTCTAGTTACCTTTTGAAATACTTGTGAATGCAAAATGTAAAATGAGGTTCTAAATAGAATGGTTAACCTATTAAAATACTTAGTGACTCTAAACGTATTTTAAACATTCTAAATGATTTGTTAATGGGTTTGATCATAATACCACATAACAAACATAAATTAAATCAGTGTTGTAACATACGAGGACTTGAGACATCGCGAGGTGTTGAATGTATGTTGAGACAAATGTAATTACAAGTAACTTGTACATTTTACGTTATGTATTACAAGTTACATGTTTGTCATCAATCAAAACAAACGAGACTGGATAGATTAAATATCGTAATATTTGCACTAACAATCTCCCCCTTTTTGATGATGACAAATATATGTAAATGTAATAGAAAGTAAAATGTAAAAAGTTACTTGTATCCTTACTACCTTTACATTACCTCTCCCGTTTACACTCTTCTCCCCTTTGTCGAAAACAAAAGGCGTGTCCTGGAGTTTAACTTAATTTCTCCCAAAAAGCGAGCTTGCATCATCCCTAGTGAAGTTAAATCGTCCACTTCAATCCTCCTCCCTTTTGGTAGCGGATCCATGGATCAAATAAAGAGGCTTAACCTACATCAAGGTTAGTTTTATGCAACAAAAATTATGAGAAATATATGAAAAAGAAAAATGCATAGCAATGTTAGCCTATTTTCTCCACTTTTTATCGAAGCACAAATGCTTGTTGAAAATTGAGAATGATGCTAAAGCGCATGCTCCTTGATGGTTGCTCCCTTTGTTTGAGGCGTCAGGGTATGATTAAAGACCTACAAAACAAATATTAGTGCAAAACTATATTCGGTGGACGAGTAAGTGTTATATACAACAAAGTGTGTATAAGATGCATTCAAGAATTCTTGACGGAAGCTCCCTTGCTCTAGGGCGTCAAGATGAACCTTCAAAATAAATATTAGTATAATAGAAGCTTTGTCTTTAGACAAATATGTCATATACAACCAAGTGTATAGACGATGCAATATGAGTGCTTAAAGGATATTCCTCCTTGTTCTAAGGTGTCAAGAAGCACCTAAAATAAGAAAAATAATTGATGCAAACTTCATCCTTAGATGAGTAAATTATATACAATCGAGTGTATATGATGATGATCCTACAATGAAAAACATTAGTGCAATATATTTCATCTTTTTTCACAAAGAAAAATAAGATGTATATATGTGATAAATGATATAATCAAAGATCTCATGAAGTGTAGTCTCCTAATTACAATCATAAGAAAAGTGAGAATATAATATGATAAAAGCCTACAAAATAGTTCCTAGAAAGAAGATATGAAGTCTCCCACCGGGTGTGCCACTAGTGGTGCTAGTGTTGGTGTCGTTTTACTAGTAGGATTCATGTGGTGATGGTAGATGACTCTGAGATTTTTAAAAGTAAGTTTTAATCCATGGTGGTGATGATTAGTGAAAGTGGTGATGGAAGGTGGTGGTGATTAGGTAGGAAGCTATTAAGGAGTTAGAAACTCATATGTATAGCAAATATAAAAATATGGACTCATGCAATCCTTTCGTCGTATCAAGTGACCAAAGCAAAAAGAAAAAATATGAATGGACATTGCATTTCAATGATGCATAAGGGTTATGATTTGAATGATTTATTGATGCTAACAACCTATTGTTTTGAGCAAGTTCTCATATGCTTCAACCCAAGAGTAATCAATAATGCGTTCTATCTAAGAATATATAAAGTGATAACATGAAGATAAATTCGTTCATTGATTGACACGAATTATAAAATGACCTATTCTAGGTGACAATGGGAAAGGTAGTATTAGCATGGTTTTGAACGACATGGATGATTATCACTTTGAAAAGAAGTGAAGACAATATGGAAAATACTAATAATAATAATGAGTACCTATATGAGGATGAGAATGACATCATATGAGTGAGAGTTGGATGGACCAACGTGTTGGAAATGGCTATTTTGATTAATATATCGTTGCACCGACAATGACATGCATGATATATGTCAAGCGAGAAAAGGATAAGATCCTATGATGGTGTTCTAGATAGTGAAGTTGTAAGGTGCTAGGTTAAGGAAAATCCTAGATTCGTTGATTGTGGAGATGAAGAAGTTTGTAAAACACATGATGTGTTTTTCACTTGATGTGGTATTGGTGCAAACTTGTGATATAAGGTTAAAAAGGTTGAACTAGTTGTGGTTTCGTGAACTCGTTTTAGCTAAGTGGTGTTTACCTATGTGTTGGTATTTTAGAGTCTAAGAGACATAAAATTTGACAAAAGACAATTATGTGAATGGATTTCTCTCCTCCTTAATTGGTGGACATCCAACATAATATGTAATGTATCAAATAAGGAATGACAACAAAGTGTTTAGGAGGTTATTCGGGTTAATGAAAGAGATGAACTTAGTGATGTTTTTTACGGATGATGGTTAGCATACAATGAACTTCATCCTTAAAGTCACGTACCTCTTCTCGATTAATACGAGATGATCGTATGATGAGGCATGTGGTTTCCTAATAAGAAGTGAAGAGGATTAGAGTATTGTTATAACTAAATAATGATGGAGATGATTTTTGGAAAGCGGTAGCTTAAATTGAGATTTGGAAAGAGGTCGGTTGAAAGACAAAAATGCAAAGCCAACCCTCTAGAACTTAATTCTATATGCTTTTAAACTATATGCAAGTGTAGGGGTCCCATAAAGCATAGTACTAATCTATGTAGCAATAAAGGGGATTATGCAAAATGAGCATATAAAAGTTAAAACCAATTGAGATAACAAATAATTTGTTATCAACCTACAAAACAAATTTGTTAGTGACAAAAGATGTTAACATGATAGAAATCAAATGATAACATATTATATAAGCAAAAAAAAAACAACACATTGCACTTAAGTAGACAAGAAATCACCATACAAGATAGCATCAAAACAATCATAATATGCAAGAATACGACTTTATTCAAGACATTTCATTATGAGATTGTTTTGTCGTTAGACTTAGACGATAAGACACTTGGCTTATAAATTAATACAATAATCTATGTGATTAATTTGTAAGATGAAAAGGCTTCTAAAAGTTTGTCATACCAAAAGCTTTGACATATTATATGTGCACGTAGCAAACAAATAGTGTGACAAGAAGCAAAAAGAAACAAGATGAAAGATTCATGCAAGCCATGTTTAAGACATAACAATTTGGAGCATGTATCATTTAGATCATACTACACATAGATATAATGAATGCCAACTAATAGCTTTCAAACACAAATATATCATATCAAAATTATCACATATCAAAATGAAATATTATGAGTTCATATACATGTTAATCATGCTAAGGATAATTTAAAAGTAAGTATCATGCAAATAAAGTTTAGGTTTTAAACGTTTAGTAGCATGAAACAAGGATATAAGCATTATAAAAACTGCATAGGTTACACATTTGACTAGTTATCAAACACTAAGATAATGTCAAATCAACTTATCGGATCAAACAAGAACATGTAATCAACACATGTAAGTGCAATGCAAGTGGTTTTACTAAGGTTTATACATTTGACTAGTTATCAAACACTAAGATAATGTCAAATCAACTTATCGGATCAAACAAGAACATGTAATCAACACATGTAAGTGCAATGCAAGTGGTTTTAAAAAGAAAAGTCATATATACTACTTGTTTGATTAGTATTCCTAAGGCAAACTATCAATGTTTTAACACTTACTTTAGGCAAGTATAGGAACATTTTCAAGTTGGAGAATGAATATGAGACTATTACTAGCGGTGCTCAATTAAGGCTAAACACGACCATTTTTACGGGTGATTCCATATACCCAACTTCTCTGAAGCTCAATTCAAGTTAGGTCAAATTGAGTTTCTAGTGCAATAGGTTCTCCAGTAGTCATTCTCATGTTAGAAAGATGGGAACTCCTACTTTTGCCTATTAAAGTGCATAAAAGATGATAGTTTACCAATACTTGGCTTAATGTGACACAACTAATATGCAATATATCTAAGGTGATGAAGATGCTCATGTTATACACATGAATTTTAACAATGGTGTGTTTGATAAACAATGTGTTTGAATCTTGTGTTAAGAATCTAAAGTTGTTCAAATTATATAGCTAATTGTATGATCTAATGGATGACATCTTTTATGTTGAGTTGAAGTGTGTACTTTAAATGTGAATTGATTATCTAAGACTAGAGAATGGAATATGTTAAACTAAGAACGTTCTCAAGAGAGCTCTTTATTTAACAAGAATCTAAATAAGGTTACCAACTTCAATAGATCATGTGTATGTTCTAGAGATGTGTAGTTTTAACCTTGGATGTGCACTCGGTTTGAGCAAGGTTAGGTTATGATGTATGCTTGAAAGGAAATGGATACAAATAGTATCTTTCAACAAATGAGATTATCCCATGGGATAAAGTTATCATGCTTATGAAAATAAGTATGACAAGATGAATGGGATATGCTAGTTCATAGAACTTGTTTCAAGATCATTTAGCCAATGAGGTGTAATGAAATCTCTTGTAACACAACCATTTATGTCGCAAGAGTGATGCATAGGATATACAATATCCTTTTAACAAATGAAAGCTTACTTATGAATCTTAGGCATAATGTTCTTCAAAACATCATGTTTTCCTAAATGAAGATATGAAGCCAAAGTGTTTGAATCCGATAGTCCCATCTAAATAAACTTGGTCTCAAGATTATATTCACTAGATGATGACAAGAGGAATTCACTCGAGTTTCTTATGTATACTCCTCAAGAGTCATTGTTGCTTGGGGTGTATGATGTTGGCTTTGAGATTGCATTTTAACATATGTTGTTAAAATGTTGATTTGAGGTTTAACGAAATTTATGCAGAAGTTTAATGACAAAGTATTACTAATACTTTGATAATTTGTGAAGGTAGTACTACTTATACCTAGTGGAAATTGACAACAATTACCAAGAGCACCATGCTTATTTGATAGTTGAGGTTCTAGCCATAATGAATTATCTAAGTCCTTATATGTGGGAAAGGATTGTTGAGTTTGTTCAAATGCATTTGATTCATACAAGTGTTGGACACAAGGGCTTTTTGAGCAATACACTTAACAAATTCAAATGATGGTAAGGATGGTGGATTGGTTGATCTAGGTGGTAGGTCTTCTAGTGTGTCTAAAAAAGGATGTGGTGATGTAGGGGTTTGTTGTGCTATGTGAATACTTAGGTTGATTGTCCATCGATGTTGAACATAAAAAAGTAGGATACTAATTCTTATGGTTCATTGGTTGCTACAACTAGTGGGTGAAGTGCTTGAAGTGTTGGTTATGTCTATGAAGCTTAGGGGCTGAGGTATAGGTTCACCTTGAAAGGGACGTTTGATTTAAAGGATGCTCTTGGAAGATCATGAGCAATACTCTTAATGGTGCCAAAAGATGGAAGAGGGATAGTAGGTGTCAAAGAGGGATAAGTGGCACAATGGGTTGTTTGTTTTGGATAAGTGTTTCAACATGTGTTGTTAAAATACTTGGGTGTTGATTTTTCGTATATGACTTTTAATGACTACAATCGTGCATATACTTGAATATTTCGGATGAAATACTTAAGTTGTCAATCCTAATTTGTTGAGATTATAAAGCTTAGATTGAACTCAAGGATAACAAGACTTGATAGTATGTCTTTAACATACGTGTGAGTTATGACTCTATGTAAATACTTATAGTCTTGAAGGATGACACATTATTTTCATGTTAACCAAGTGAGGCAATACATGTAGATACAAAACAATATCTATAGTCATATGATAGACTTGTGTATGATATCTTTGCAAACAATGAGTCCAGATTTGTTAGTCTCGGTAAGTCATCTAAGTCATCCGCAAACGGGTGAGGAGATGTTGGTGGTGTTTGCACAAAGTTTGAGTAGACAAGCTTTGGAGACTTTGTAGTGAGTGATGGTTGTGGTAGTCATAATGGTGGGTGATTTTGGTGGTGGAGTTGGAGTACTTAAGTTTAGAAAGTTCACATCTTGAATGGGTGATGAGATGTTGAGAGGTAATGAGTCTAAGGATGAAGAGTTCAAGTTAATGAAGCAACAAGATCGAATGCTAATCCTAGTGGTTTTCTTAAGTGTCTTATTTGAGGTTGAGGATTTAGTCATTTTGACTTTGCTTTGAGAAATGCTAAGCTTAAGGAAAAGTAATGTTGAAGGTGTGAAAATGACCATCCTGAATGTGTCGATTTATGGAACTAAGGATTCATGGACTTGATGTTAATCCATACAAAGATAGTAGTTTCTAATGAGATGGAAGTGTCTAAGATCATGTCAAACATCCTAAGTTAATTCATTGAGGATGTGTTGAGTGAGGTATGAAAGATATGCATTAACAACTATCCTAGAAACAAAATTTGGTAATCTAGATTTAGTAAAATTAAACAACTTACCTGTAGAATCCACGGCACCATTTTTTCGCATAGGCGGAACCCTTAATTTGTGCCACCGTCCGCCAGCTGCAGAATGCGGTACCAAAATGCATAACGACGGTACCAAATTTTGGTGCCGTCTAACCGTGACACCGAAAACTTCACACCCATTTTTTAGGTGTCGGGAGTTTTTGAAACCTAATTTTGCTTAAAACATGACATTAATCATTTCTAGTTAGGAAAAGTCAATAACACATATATAAACATAGTGGAGCATAGACTTTGACCAAGGGCTAACGATTTTCACATATAAGTGAAAATGGGTAAAATTTGATAACACTCGTGTGCTATCCCCCTGCATGAACCGGTTAGCATACATCAATGTTTTAAGCTAGTTTATCATCCTAATGGTGAAACATATAAATTACATCATACAACATTGTTTTTGTCCTTGTACCAAACACTCTCTTAAAACCTTCATTTTTCAAAGTACTTGACTAATTTACTTAGTACTTATTGCTAAGTGAGTTATGACATTTCATAAGTTATGCGAGATGTTAGTATAACCTATGCAAATGAAGTGATCTAATTCTACAAGTGATGGTAAAACAATTTTCCAACTTAGTGCACAAAATCTATCAAATAACCTATTGTGCATAAACAAGAAATCGTCAAACAAGCGAATAAATAACATGGCAAGATTGACACTTATATTATGCAAACAAACAAGTGTAAACAACAATTTGAAAAGTAAGCAAGCAACATATATGCAAACAACATAAACAAGTGGTCATTTAGCATAGCATAACAAGAAAGACACTTTTCGACATTTTGCGTTTAAATATGACGATGTATACCAAGCTTGATTAGTTTCCTTTAAACATATTACCAAATTATTTAGTTTCAAAGGAAGTTGTATCAAAGTTCTAAGAATACCAACTTAAATTGCTTGATTAAAAAATTTGAGTTTTTATGTTAAAGCAAAACTCAATATTTTAGACATACTGTAGTATTTGGTATATTTCACTTATTTAAAATTAGACTCAGGCCATGAGAGTATTTTTAAATGAAAGTAGACTCAATTCCCTTTAAAATAATAGGTGGCTCGACTGCATGCGGACTTACGGTTAATTAGTTATGATTTTTTGAAGTTGCCCAAAATCGCATAATGTACATTGACGGATTCCACGGAACCAATAAAGGGATCCTTTATAAGATTTGGTGCCGTGGTCCTCTGAGACAGATTCACCAAAACTAGTATTTGACACAGAGAAAACGTGTGTGACTTACTAGATTTCATAGTAAACATATAATACACATATTTAACAACATATCTACTTATGTAACTTATCTTAAACATTTACGAGGTGATTTTTCAACTAAATTTATAGTTATCCCAAACACTCCTTTAAAATCATATTTCTTCATAAATTTTCTATAAGCACACAATACAATACTTACTAGTTCTTTCAACAAACTTTTATTTTATTTTTCAAGAAAACCTTCAAGCTTGTATACAAAGTTACATTTAACAACAAAATTTCTAAGTATAACAAGCAAAGCATTTTTCATATTATTTTTTCGCTTCAATGGTAATTTGATACATGGATCGTACTCTATTTTAAAACCATTTGTTTTGAAAATAAGAGCTACATGGCTCTGTACCAATTGTGGAACGTAGGGGGGGGGTGAATACGCTACCGTTTAAAAACTTTAGATCTTTAGTATCAAATCGCTTATGAAGCTTGTTATAATATGAAAGTACCAATTATTGTTTGTGACTAATATAAAGTATAGTAAACCAAGTTGTCACACAATCATGAACATCAAACCACATCACAAACAATAGGATAGTGCAAGTATAAAGTAAAGAGATAAAGAAAGGAAAGTGCAAACCGAACACGAGGATTTATAGTGTTTCGGTCACGGATCTCTTTTTCCTACTTACTCTCCTCGAGTACCCAACTCGAGTTACTTCACTAAATCAACAAGCTCCCTTCGCGGAGAAAACCTTACAATCGTAAACACACTTTTTCGGTACAAAGCTAAATAACGGGTTCTAGTTCGAGGTAGAACCAACCTAACGTCGCCTATACAATATTTCCGACACTAAGCTAGATGTCGAGTTCTTTTACAAGGTACAACCACTCCCAATATGTTTTATGGCCCAACATAATAAACCTTGTGTTTTATGGCACAAACACATAAACCATCTAATCTAGTTTGGTGAAAGTGTTGTTATGATGCAATGATGTTTACACTAATGATCCATGACACAAATGTCTAATGGATATGAATAACTACTTCTAAATGAACTTCCATTGATAGGAAGCCTTCATGATGAAGATCACAAGTTCCCTAAACTTGTTGTGATAGATCTTCAGCTTGTGGTGAGTGGGATGGCTAGATCTCCAAGCTTTCCTTGGTTGATCAAAATGTGTAGTATGCTTACAACAAAGATGAATGTTAGAAGCATTATGATCATGATCATTAGGGTGTTTAATGTATGTTACTACATTGTTAATGATAGATCTAAATGTATGCAAGAAGGTGGAGAAGGTGTGTTTTCTAGTGGTGAAGAAATGAGAAAACAATGGGCTTCTATTTATAGGCAAAAGGGGTGAGCGCGTCCACGGACCAAGGACCAAATAAAGGGTTCCCCTTTATATTTTGCCGTGGGTGCGGACAAGAAATCTAAAAATCTTTCTTCAAATCTTTTCAAGATTTTACCATATCTTACCAAGATCACATTTGATATATTGAGTGTCAATCTAACCAAAATATTCAAGTGATCTTCCAAGGATTTCGATGCATGCCATGATGTAACATGTATTTCCATTTTTAGATTAAAATGTTTATCAAAGTAAACTTGTAAAATGTATTATGTAACTAGATAATAAAATGTCTAGTTACCTTTTGAAATACTTGTGAATGCAAAATGTAAAATGAGGTTCTAAATAGAATGGTTAACCTATTAATATACTTAGTGACTCTAAGCGTATTTTTAAACATTCTATGATTTGTTAATGGGTTTGATCATAATGCCACATAACAAACATGCATCGAACTGTGTTGTAACATACGAGGACTTGAGACATCGAGAGGTGTTGAATGTATGTTGAGACAAATGTGATTACAAGTAACTTGTACATTTTACGTTATGTATTACAAGTTACATGTTTGTCATCAATCAAAACCAACGAGACTGTATAGATTAAATATCATAATATTTGCACTAACAATCTCCTTTTGATGATGACAAATATATGTAATGTAATAGGAAAGTAAATAAAAGTTACTTGTATCTCTTACTACCTTACATTACCTTCTCCGCCATATTCTTTCTCCCCTTTGTCAAAACAAAAGGCATGGTCCTTGGAGTTTAACTTCAATTTCTCCAAAAAGCAGCTTGCATCATCCTAGTGAAGTTAAATCACTATAACCGCCCTTTTGGTAGCGGATCCATGGACAAATAAAGAGGCTTAACTACATCATGTTAGTTTATGCAACAAAAATTATGAGAAATATATGAAAAAAAAATGCATAGCAATGTTAGCCTATTTTCTCCACTTTTTATCAAGCACAAATGCTTGTTGAAAAGTGAGAATGATGCTAAAAGCGCTGATGCTCCCCTTGATGGTTGCTCCCTTTGTTTGAGGCCGGTATGATTAAACCTACAAACAAATATTAGTGTAAACTATATTCGCCATCGATAAGGTTATACAACAAAGTGTGTATAAGATGCATTCAAGAATTTTGACGAAGCTCCTGCTCTAGCTCAAGATGAACCTTCAAAATAAATATTAGTATAATAGAAGTTTTGTCTTTAGACAAATATGTCATATACAACCAAGTGTATAGACGATTGCAATATGAGTGCTGAAGGATTCCTCCTTGTTCTGGGTGTCAAGAGATTTGATGCTGCTTTACCAAAGCTGTACCCTTTTGACTAGCCAACTCTTCGATATACACAAGGTATATCCGTGAGTTAAAACCATCAACTATGAACAACAAACCTGCAAAAGAAAGTTAGCTTTTTTTTTTTTTTAACTAAGAACATCAAACACAACAAAACAAAATTCCCCGAGCATATGCCTGAGGCCTATGCCTCCCTAAACTAGCGTTAAGGGTTAAGATTCCAATATTGACCACAAGGTGTTGAAACCTTGGTCCATCAAAATCTTTGTTAACAAATCAAGCACATTATCATCTCTGATGAATTTTAGCCACATTTATCAAATGTTTTCATATGCATCTCTTTATAAAGTGGTGCCGATTTAAATATGTTTGGTTCTCTGTGGAAGACTGGATTTTGACAATGCATATGGTACTTTGATTATCAATAAAAAGAGTGGCGTTCATGAAGTTATACCCATAATCCAGCAATTGATTTTGAATCCAAAGGACCTCGTTCTATAGCAATTTTAAAGAAGCAACATATTCTCGCCAAGAGGTTGAGAGTAGCCACAATGGTTTGGTTTCAACTGCCAGAAATCAATCTTCTTCCCTGAATTGATAAATTCGGTTGTGGATCTCTATCCATTTGCCCCCATAGATATCACTCTCACTATATGCTTCAAATTAAAAGGAGACTCTTTTGGGTACCAAAGGCCTAAATGAGGTTGTCGTTTGAGGTACTTAAAGATCTTCTTGGCGCATTGAGATGGGAAGTAAGTGGATGACTTGATGTCGAGAGCAAACACTCACGTAAAGAAAAGTAATATCGGTCCGGGTACGTTAGATACATTAATGAACCAATCATAGATCTCAGATAAATGAACATTCACAAGAAGATCGGTTCATTGTCGGCTTTCTTTTGGAGCTTCATAAGGTGTTGTGGCAGCCTCTGACACCTTCCATACCAAATTTTTTCAACATGTCCCTCATATTTATATCTGACTGATAAATATCCCATCTTGTTTCAATGAACTTGAGACCCAAAAGAAAGTAAGCTCCCCATAGCACTTCAAATCTCAATTTTCATCGGGATCCTCCTCAAATTCCCTACACCAGCTTCTTTGAGTGGATCCAAAAATGATGTCATCCACATTTGCACAAGAATGATGTCCGTCAGTTCTTCTTCGAAAAAGAGTCTTATCAATGGCACCTCTCTGCCATGCCTCGTGAGGAATGATGAAAGCCTAGCATACCATGCCCTTGGGCTTTGATGAAGTCCATAGAGAGCTTTAACGACTTTGTAAACATGATTAGGATGATTTGGGTCTTCAAATCCTTGGGGTGTAGTGACATAAACTTCTTCTATCTCACCATACGAAAAGCACCTTTAACATCCATCCGATACACCATGAACCCTATGTAAGACGCATGGGCCAAGAAAATCAATGGCCTCAACTCTAGCAACGGTGCAAACACTTCATCATAATCAATCCCCTTCCTTTCCACGTAACCTTGAGCTACTAATCTTTCTTTGTTTTAATAACCACACCACTTGCATCTCTTTTGGTTCTTGAGAATCCATTTAGTTCCAATAGCATATTTGCCATCCGTAAGGGTACCAAGATCCAAACTTGCTGGTTTTGAAACTATTGCATTTCTTCTTGCATTGCCTCAATCCAACTTGAGTCTTCAAGAGCTTGAGTGACACTGGTTGGTTCTACTTTAGAAAGAAAACACGCAAATGCATACTTTGAAGTCTGTGTGATTGTCTCTTTGTCTGATTTGAGACATAGAGAGAAAAGCAACCTGTCCAAATTTAGACTAGAGATAGCCCTTCAAGTTCTAACAGGAGCTGTGAATTTCACCAATAATATTGGATTTAGGGTGAGTTATGTTGATTCTTTTAGTAGCAGTGGGGTTGACTTCATAAGAGGTTCAAGATTAGACACAGTTGGTACAAAAGTGTCATAGAAGGTGAGGTGAAAATGCCGATTTGTTGATGATTTCCAAGATCACAAGATCTTGGAAAGCAAAGTATACGGTTCACCAAAGTCTCGTGACTAATCTAGTAGGAATAGGAGTAGAAATAAATGAAGCTCAACAGATATTTGATGACGATGGAGATATCAGACATGTCGCTATAAATGTGGTTTCCCCTTTGTTGACCTCATTGCAAGCTCCCCATTCACCTTCCAAACTTCAAGCAGGCAAACTCTTGATGCGAAGTCTAGCAAGGTCCTGTTCATATTGTAATTCATCTTCGCTGGTATCTCTAGAAGTGATTGGGGGAGAAAGAGGCACAAGTATGGGTTGTTCATCATCTTCAAATTCACTTCACAGTTCGACATCTAAGGTTTTGTATTGTTAGTGGGAACTCTTGAGAGCTGCACTTTGGTTATATATGTCTAGTATAACCCAAATAATGATTTAAAGTCAAGGTCAAAAGACCACATAACCGTCCTTGAACATTGGGTTTATCTTCATATCTAGGTTCAAAGTCTCCTCTATCTTCTTGGCAAAAAGATTGTATACTCACTTTGCTATGGTGAATAACCCACAATATATCCTCATATTTCTCATCAAACTTCCCAACGGATCAGGGTGTTTAGAATAGTCACGACAACAAAGGTTTAAGGTAATGAATGGTGGAGCCTTCCCAAAGAGTTCATATGGTGTTTTGAGGTGAGTCTAGTAATGGTCTACTGTTTTTATAACAAACTGTGCGGCAAAAGATCCAGGCTGCCAGTGAGCAATTTAGAGTCACAGAAACATTGATCTTGCGGCCTCTATCAGATCTATCATTCTTCTTTGACTACCCCATTTTGTTGTGGGGTTCTTGGGTTTCTATAGTCTCTTTATCCCTTTGAACCTCTGAGTTCTATAAGAATAGTTTTTGAACTCATCCATTATCACCCGAATTCACTTAGCGCCTTCTTGTTTCAAGCTGATTTTCCAGCGAGGGTGATGAAGTCACGACCGGAGATGTTTCATCTTTAGTCCTTAGAAAGAACACCGACAAAATCAGCTATATCCATTGATGATAACCAAACAAAAATACTTGTGATCAACGCTTCTGACTTGAGTTGGACCAAATAGATCCATATGTATGGGGAGAAGAGGCTCGAAATAATGCTCCACAGCAGTGTGACTTTGTGAGGAGGCTCTGTGTTGCTTCCACTGTTGCATGCAACACAATTGTGATCATTGGAGAAAACTTTGGAGGGTAGACCTTGTAGGACCATTTTGAGTTTATTTATGGTTTTGAAATTCACATGAGCCATTCTCCTATGCCATTTGGTAGACTCATCCAGGATGCACCCACCAGGCTCAGTGAGTTCACACCGGGATGAACTTCATGGAGAATTGTATAGATTGTGAGTTGATGAACTCTAGTGAGTGAAGTATGTGCGGAAGCTTGAACTCTTTAGAAAGTACAAGACATTCATCTTGGAGAGAAGAGTACCTTGTTCTTGGTGTCACAAATTTGTGAGGCCGAGAACAAGTTGAAGTCGAGTTCCCAACATAGTACACATTCTCAAATTGATAGAGGTGTCTTGATGGTGCCTTTCCGGTAATTCTACCATCACTTCCACGAAAAGTCACATTGCTCCTCCCGATAGGAACAAAATTGTGCATCATATCTTATTCGGACATGCTTCTTGAACAACCACTATCAACAATAAGATATATCTTTATGCTTAAGAGGATGATCCTAGGAACAAACAATATATACAAAAAATGTTATTAGAAGGAGCTCGAGTCATTCTTTGCATTGAACTTATGAATCTAAGATTTAGGTCTAACTGAAAGAGTAAGATCCACCATTGTTCTTGGGTTTCAGAAAGTTAGGTCCTTATTTTCCAGAACAACCTCTTTGAGGACTTTGTGACGATACCCCAACATCCTTTCCGTTATTCCTAAATTGACATATGGGGCCTATAATCATGTTTTAAAGTATGAGCTAGTAGGTGGCACATAAGGTCTATTAGTAAATCTCACTCCAAGGAGAGTCGGTATTAACTTGTGGGACAGGTGGGAGAATATTGTTAACATTGGTCCCTTTGGTCTTGGTTTTATGTGATTAGCACAAACACAATCTTTGCTCGCCAAAATCACAATCATAATAAGATGAAATTTACTTCCTGCATGAGCATATGTCTTCCTTTTGGAAGATTTATTCAACAAATGGAATGTTCTATTACATGTAGAAATTATACTTGAGGAACATTGAAGGAATGTTTTTTTAGACATATTATGCAAAGATTTAAAGGACAAGTCTTCAGGGGAAACAGACTTGGAAGTAGATTCCTCAAGAGCTACCCTAGAAGGCTTGAAGATAGACTTGGAGTGCGAGGCTTGGGTGTAGCAACTGGGTGAGGGCTTGGGAGATGGTCGACTTAGGCTTGAATCCAGGCTGAAGTAGACCGCTTGATCCGATGAATTATGGTATCAGAGGAGAAGGACAAAGTCATAAGATGAAGCTATCGGTGTCAGCGATCTTTGACTTTTTGCCATACAAATGGTGTGATCCATCAAAGTCAATTAGTTGGCAGTAGATGGAGGCATGAATTACCTCTAAAGCATAGGTCTAGGGACAGCATGAAATCACCTTCCTTTTTAAAATGTTCTAAGCCTTCGCAGTGTAGATTCAGCCCATCATTAGCTTCCAAACCTACATACTTTTGAAAAGCGAAACCTATTCGAGTTCTTGGCCGACTATAGGTTCTCTGCTAGATTGTACTAATATCAACCATTGTTTATCCTTCTTTCCTCAGCAGTTTCTCTTGAAGCTCTATATTCTGATAATAGCATCGGCTTTTCTGCACTTCGTCGTTTAAAGTTAATGTTTGCAATATCTAGATCAGAATTGAAGCACCTTAATCTCCTGTTCATAAGCTATACTTTTAACATACCTTTATGTCTTTTAATGTTTTAGCGAGAGTTTATAAGCTTCATTATCAACATAGCATTCATTGTATTTAGGTTTCATAGTATCATAAGCTTCTTTGAGTTCATGTCTTTCCACACAACCAAATATCGGTTGTGTACACGAGAGAGTCCATCAGAAAGCCCGATCATGCCTATCTTACGAAGTGCACGGCGACAATCGAAGCTTCTGTATTAGCGGCTTCTGTTCGCAGTTCATGTGAAACCCAGGTTGACCTGCTCATCCAGGTGATAAGGCTGCAAGTTCTAGCTTCCTTACGTTCTGATAGGAATGTAGGTAGCTCCTACTCGCTCTTCTATTTTGCATTCCCGAAATGCCCATACGGTGACAAGAGAAACTTGACCTTGCTCGCTCCAAAGCAATGGATCACCATGCCAAACTTTCTTCTGACTTCTCCTCAAGCCTCTTGATATCTCTTGAAAGCATGCCACTTGTTGACTTCATCTCTCCAGAAGTGGGTCCTTTGATCAAGTCTTCCAAACAAATCTTCTTTGAGTATCATAATCAACAACAAATGAATGGCTTATCCTCCGACACCTTCCGCCAGTTTTAGCTTGAGGGAGTAGGAAGGAGTGGGGCGATTGTAAGATGATGATGGTAAAGTAAGATGGACTTGGAGCATGCATCATCATATTGGAGGTGAGATGTCCCAACAAAGGCATATGACCATAAGAGAGGATGCGGTAGGGAGATCTAACACTCAGGTTCAAGAGATTTGAGCTTGTTGTATAGCTCGTAAAAGTGAGCATGTCCAACTACCTTTAGCCTTAAGAGCTATCTTGACGTAACCATGATGGAGGCAGAAGGAACTTTGAGTTGCAATCATCATTGTCGATTTGCATTCAACTGGTTTATTTGACTCAAAATCTTGTGGAAACATATATATCCGCTTGGATACCCTTCTTATGGAGATATTGAACTCTTGGAGTGTCTCGACATGGACTTCCTCATTCTTACCAGACTCTTCATTGCCACCGAACCTTGCTTTAAGAGCCATCCATATGTCCTTTGCATCATCCATGTGGTGAAAATTACCCAAGTGATCTTCGAGGAATAGCTTGAGAAGGATGGTTCTCACTTTGTGCTCTCTTTTGTAAATAGAATTTCTTAAGCGTTTGGGAGGAGCAATATTGGCTTTGCAAATTCAAAGATCAGGATAGTCTTCTTGAGACTATTTCCTTTCTTTAAATTTCAAAGATTCCAATCAATATTGGAGATCGAGTCTGCATTTTCATTGTCCACGGATCATACTCTTCCTTTTGAGATGAAACTTACCATTCTTGTTGGAAAGACTAAGTTTTACGAATAGGGTGGTGTTTTGATGTTGTTGTTGGTGACTTGATTCATCATGGTTCGAGCATAATTGAAAGTGTTTTGGTTGTATGGGGGTGAGGTAAAATATGGTTCTGATATAGACTTTCCGAGGCTTTGATACCACTTGTTGAAACCGGGCAGACTTGTAGATCTTAGGCGCTCGTGGATGCGTTAGTGTTGCCTATGTAATCATAAGCAAACTAATAGAAAATCTCTACAACTCGTATTCTATAGCGGAAAGTAAATACAAGTTGTTATAACTAAGAACACTTAGATCCTCTATGGATCTTTTATTAGCTGAAACTCATGTTTGAATTGTCATCTTCTTACAAACTATTAAGTTCCTTTTGACCAAAAGGAACCTAAACTATTACTACTCTGATAAACATTTCAATACATTTAATGACTAATACACTAAACAATATTGGTACAAAATGCCCATCACTAACCTCGAGTTCAAGAATAATGATGGGTTAGCATTTAAATAATAAAGCATCTTTGATCTGTCAGCTTCCACCAATGATAACAATGCAGCAGCGCAATCTAAATGAGAATCTCAGCACAATAGGCACAGTACGCCTGCGCCAGGCGAGAAATCATTAATGATGACAACGTGAGAAATCCTTGCTGCATAATTCCCATAGATACAAAGGGAAAAGGACATTCATTCATCGGCAAATTAGATTCGGCATCAACGCCAAAGTGAGCTTTTGTAAGTTTAAAATTATATTTCATTAGTGTTAGAGATTGCTTTAACATTCTAAATTTGAAGTGTAAACTCGAATTAGATCTTACCGTGCAATCTAAATCAATTTAGGGTCTCATTTTTGGAAGACTTGTGGTGAAAGATATTGGATGTTGTGATTATCATCATATGTTCCAAACAGAATGATAAATATAACTTCTTCCATTAAGTTTTACAATATCGAATAGTCTAATCTCTGCATTTGCTGATTCATTTAAGAAACTCGTAGCGGATGAGCAACAAACTCCAAAATGTAACCATTTTTTAAAATTGTCAGAACAATCCTAAGCTCAATAGATTTGGAAAACTACTAAAGAATACCAAAATTGAAAAGCAATACTTGAAAGTTCGGATGTTTCAACTCCATAAAGAGTAAAGTTGGGTTGTAGCGTAAGTGGGTTTACCATACCAATTTCTAATTGTGAGCTCCTCATTCCTCCAGAGCCTAAGTCAAATCCTCAATCTCTTCATAATTAAAGCCTTGTTTTCTACACCATCATTTTGGGCTCTATTGAAAGACAAACATTCTTATGGGACCTTTAAAGTAAGTAGTCTAATAACATGCCCCATAAAACTTATTTGTTAAATAATAAAAGAACTCCTCTTCCATTATGACATGGAGTGACAAAGTCCACAAACCCCATTTTCTTGCTGGCGATGGGTTCTCACCGTCTTTTATTGTTCAAATGATTAAAATCTAGTGATCATGATATCTAGCATGTTGCTAATATAATATGTCATATTAGTGATAACATTAGCTCCAACGACATGTATTGTTGGAATGAAGCCGTTTTTGAGTTCTCGAAATGAGGATTTGGATTGGGTTTTGATTTTTCAAGTGATGTGTGGATGAGGGTTTGTGTTATTATGATTTGTATATGGGTTTTGGGTGGGTTATTGGTTTTCTGCAAAAATACCAGCGTGTCGGAATGAATATCGGGGAATAAATGGTCTTAATTTGCATTGTCATAAATCACATTTGGTCCCTAAAGTTGTTGTTCCAGGTTATTTCATACCAATGTATGGTATAAATGTGTATGGTCTATACCCTCGACAAAATAACACAAAAGGACGTTGTTGGAATTATGGGTCGAGAACGGTTTGCAGCCTAAAACCCATAGTTTGACTTCACTTGCGACGAAAAATCCGATTCTGATTGCATGGCGGCTTTTGCCAGGGTTAAGGACACGGTGTATTTTAGTCTTGTTAATATCAAGAAGACTCTTGGTTTCTATTTTTAGTTATTATGATTTCTCGCGTCTTGCCGATGTAGGAAAATACACTCATCACGCTCCGCTCTTTCCGAGGAATTAGGCGTGGGTCTTTGCGATAGAGCCCATTCAAGTATTATGTTGATGATGAATTATTTCTTATGGCTTGATAGTGGAGCCATTTTAGAATATTTTAGGCGCAGCCAGCGTAATATTATATCAAAAGCGGTAAACAATAGTCATTTTGAAAACAATATATATATATATATATATATATAATCTTGGTGATCAAAGAATATTGAAAACGGTGGTTTGAACGACGTTTACAGGTAATTATAAAATTCCATCGGAAAAACATCGATGAATGATTCCATATATCATGGGGATCTCGTCCATATTGCGTCTCTTTCTCATCTTTCTTCAATCGGATTTTCCTCTAATATAACTTCGATCTTTCTCAACCTCTTCTCCTCTTTGATCATTAACTATATTTTTGAAATGATCTAATTGTTTCTTCATCAGTCTTCAAAGAAGATATGGAAGTGTTGTAGATTAGGCATTACCATTATTCGTTCTCCTCTTTATCTAAACTCTCTCAATCTTCATTCTTGTATATTGGTAGATTAAAACTTGTGTGTAAATTGGGTATAGTATTGTTGAGTGTAGATTAGGACAGGTGTAAGTTCAAGTAGTGTTGTGTGTAGATCGGGAAGAGGTGCAAATCAAGTATGTTATTGTGTAGATCGATCCAAGGTGTAAGTCCAAGAAATAGTATTATTGTGTAGATTAAATGCAGGTGTAAGTCCTTGAAGTGATGTATAGCGGTTAGTACGGTGTGTGTAGTGTTGTGAAGATTGGTTCTAGCTAAAGATTAGGACTCATTTAACTTAGTGTGAAATCGGTGTGCTTCGATTAATGTGGTTTTCTCTCGCGTAAGGAGTTTGTTGACATAGTGATAATGAACTCTTGAGTGTGATACTTGGGGAATGGAGTAGGAGAGTGAGCTTAGTTATCTGAACTACTATAAATATATGTGCATTGGTTTGATCATTCTAACTCTTTATCATATTTACTTTCACATTTTATGTTTAGTTGTTATACTTATAACATTCATACATTGTAAATTGATATCACATAACTAGAATGCAAAGATTTTCAAAAGAACAAACTTCTTTTAACACAAATTAAAAGCGGTGAAACTATTCCAACCCCACCCCTCAGTTTCTACATACTCTACAAATAATACGTATCAATGCTTGCAACTACCTATAGATCTGCAACTACTCACCGGACCCATATTATAATGGCGAGATAAATAAAAGCGTTAAGAACATCCCATTGGGCACGTGATTCTTCATTATGGTGAGAGTATGTGATATTTCCTTTCTCATTTTATTATAACATATCTTGATATTTATCTTTCACATTCTGTCTTGCTGCGGTGATGGCGTTAGAGACTTTGTTATGGTTGGAAATGACAACTATATAATTTCATGACCAAAAGATCCTCAGAAGGAGGATAATGGTGAGTTCTCTTCATATCATTGACAACGATCTTCTCGAAGTTGTTGCCACCGACCATTAGTTGTTGTAGAACCCGAACTTGCTAAAATGTGGCATATTTTGGGATCAATGTATGATGATGTGGACATTATTAGTGTAAGCTCTTATGGCATATTTGATTGACTCAAGATCGCAAAGGTAGCAACTCTAGTGGTGAAGGATCATCAAAAAGAAAGATGGTTGCTCTACTCCTCACCGAAACCAAAATGTTGATTTGTCTAAAAAGCCAGGGCATGACGCTTGAACTTCTTGAGATTCGATGAGGGCGATCTTCATGGAAGCGTCTCATGTGTTCTTTCTAAACATCCTTCATGCTTTCAATTAACTAATTTTGTTTTAGCGAGTCTTCCCAACAGGAACTACCTAATGTTCTTTGTCATATTTTGGTTTCCCAATTACCCCTCCAACTTAACCTCACAGGTCTTGAAGCTTTGTGATTTGCAAGACAAAGTTACACTTTTCAAGTTGCTTTAGAATAATGAGCTAAATGATAGGACCGGGAATCTGTTGAAAATTGTGAAGAAGGTTAGAGAAGAAATGGATGTAATACTTGCAATAGAGTTACGGAACCACAAGTATAAGGAGTTGGAACAAAATGTGTAGAGGCCATGGAGGATTTGAGAAAAACCCTTTTGTTATTGATCTTTTCAAGAGGTTGACATACTCAAAACCAATGTGAGTACTACGGAAAAAATATGGGAGGTTAGTGTTTGAAAAAGAAATGGAATTAGCCAAGAAAGTTGAAAAGATAATGATGCCAAATGTGAAATTTTGAGAAGGACATGTCTAAAACAGGAGAGACATAGATAAAACTTGAGAGGAGATGAATAGTGTGACAATTTCGTAATTTGGTTAGTTTTACAACTGGAAATTTCACTATTCATCTCGAGAATTTACCTTCACGGTCACTATTCATCATTTTACTATTCATCGTTTTGAGAGTCGATTAATATTTTAAAAGGTTATTTCAAATTTTACTATTCACGAAACCTATTTATTAGGAGAAAAATCACTATTCATGATTCACTATTGCATTTTTAGTAAACTAGGTTTCTGGTAACAAATTCGCTAACCGTAAGGTTTAGGCTGCGAATTCATGGAACTCATTGAGGACATTTCATATAGACTAGATTAGTCCATATCATCAGTAACATCATCATCATATTATTAGTTGTGCATGGGTTTGCATATTTCGTGTATTTTCCTATTAAATAGCGTATCAATAATCATTTATTTTGATAATTGATCCGACACTTCCAAAATTATCCTAATATATTTTTTACTCATTTTGGGACTATAAAAATTATATTATTAGTTTACCCGATGTTTTCAATTTATTTTGCATATAAATTGTTAAGTATATATATTTACGACGGTTTTCGTAAATTCAACTCGATAATTATTTATTCACTAAATTCTTGTAAGAAATGCATTTTT
>OU343220.1:151950475-152058080 GCA_910596185.1 Chrysanthemum makinoi
GGTGGAAACGTAGGGGTGAATACGCTACCGCTTAAAAACTTTAGATCTTTAGTATCAAATCGCTTATGAGGCTTGTTATAATATGAAAGTACCAATTATTGTTTGTGACTAATATAAAGTATGGTAAACCAAGTTGTCACACAATCATGAACATCAAACCACATCACAAACAATAGTATAGTGCAAGTATAAAAGTAAAGAGATAAAGAAAGGAAAGTGCAAACCCAACACGAGGATTTATAGTGGTTCGGTCACGGATCTCCTTTCCGCCCTACTCCACTCCTCGAGAACCCAACTCGAGAGTTACTTCACTAAATCAACAAGCTCCTTCTCACGGAGAAAACCTTACAATCGCCGCTACACTTTTTCCGGTACAAAGCTAAATACCGGTTCTAGTTCGAGGTAGAACCAACCTAACGTCGCCTATACAATATTTCCGACACTAAGCTAGATGTCAAGTTCTTTTACAAGGGTACAACCACTCCCAATATGTTTTATGGCCCAACATAATAAACCTTGTGTTTTATGGCACAAACACATAAACCATCTAATCTAGTTTGGTGAAAGTGTTGTTATGATGCAATGATGTTTACACTAATGATCCATGACACAAATGTCTAATGGATATGAATAACTACTTCTAAATGAACTTCCATTGATAGGAAGTCTTCATGATGAAGATCACAAGTTCCCTAAACTTGTTGTGATAGATCTTCAACTTGTGGTGAGTGGGGATGGCTAGATCTCCAAGCTTTCCTTGGTTGATCAATGTAGAGTATGCTTAAAACAAAGATGAATGTTAGAAGCATAATGATCATGATCATTAGGGTGTTTAATGTATGTTACTACATTGTTAATGATAGATCTAAATGTATGCAAGAAGGTGGAGAAGATGTGTTTTGAAGTGGTGAAGAAATGAGAAAACAATGGGCTTCAATTTATAGGCAAAAGTGGGACGTCCACGGACCACGGTACTTTAAAGGGTTCCGCCCTTTATGCATTTGGTGCCGTGGGTGCCTGACAAAAAATCTAAAAAATCTTTCTTCAAATCTTCCCACGATATTACCAAATCTTACTAAAATCACATTTGATATATTGAGTGTCAATCTAACCAAAATATTCAAGTGATCTTCCAAGGATTTCAAAGATGATGCATGACATGATGTAACATGTATTTCCATTTTTAGATTAAAATGTTTATCAAGGTAAACTTGTAAAATGTATTATGTAACTAGTTAATAAAATGTCTAGTTACCTTTTGAAATACTTGTGAATGCAAAATGTAAAATGAGGTTCTAAATAGAATGGTTAACCTATTAAAATACTTAGTGACTCTAAACGTATTTTAAACATTCTATATGATTTGTTAATGGGTTTGATCACAATGCCACATAACAAACATGTACTAACCTCGTGTGTAACATACGAGGACTTGAGACATCGAGAGGTGTTGAATGTATGTTGAGACAAATGTAATTACAAGTAACTTGTACATTTTACGTTGTGTATTACAAGTTACATGTTTGTCATCAATCAAAACAAACGAGACTGTATAGATTAAATATCGTAATATTTGCACTAACAATCTCCCCTTTTTGATGATGACAAATATATGTAAACGTAATAGAAAGTAAAATGTAAAAGGTTACTTGTATCCTTACTACCTTTACATTACCTTCTCCGTTTACACTTTTCTCCCCCTTTTGTCTAAAAACAAAAGGGCGTGTCCTTGAGTTTAACTTAATTTCTCCCCAAAAAAGCGAGCTTGCATCATCCCTAGTGAAGTTAAATCGTACACTTCAATCCGTCCCTTGTTTGGTAGCGGATCCATGGATCAAATAAAGAGGCTTAACCTACATCAAGGTTAGTTTTATGCAACAAAAATTATGAGAAATATATGAAAAAGAAAAATGCATAGCAATGTTAGCCTATTTTCTCCACTTTTTATCGAAGCACAAATGCTTGTTTGAAAAGTGAGAATGATGCTAAATGCGTGCATGCTCCCCTTTGACGGTTGCTCCCCTTGTTTGAGGTGGGGGTATGATTAAAACCTACAAAACAAATATTAGTACAAAACTATATTCGTCATTGACGAGTAAGTGATATACAACAAAGTGTGTATAAGATGCATTCAGTAAATTCTTGACGGAAGCTCCCTTGCTCTAGGGCGTCAAGATGAACCTTCAAAATAAATATTAGTATAATAGAAGCTTTGTCTTTAGACAAATATGTCATATACAACCAAGTGTATAGACGATGCAATATGAGTGCTTAAAGGATATTCCTCCTTGTTCTAGGGTGTCAAGAAGCACCTAAAATAAGAAAAATAATTGATGCAAACTTCATCCTTAGATGAGTAAGTTATATACAATCGAGTGTATATGATGATGAACCTACAATGAAAAACATTAGTGCAATATATTTCATCTTTTCACAAAGAAAAATAAGATGTATATATGTGATAAATGATATAATCAAAGATCTCATGAAGTGTAGTCTCCTAATTACAATCATAAGAAAAGTGAGAATATAATATGATAAAACCTACAAAATAGTTCCTAGAAAGAAGATATGAAGTCTCCCACCAGGTGTGCCACTAGTGGTGCTAGTGTTGGTGTCGGTTTACTAGTAGGATTCATGTGGTGATGGTAGATGACTCGATATTTACAAAAGTAAGTTTTCGCTAATCCATGGTGGTGATGATTAGTGAAAGTGGTGATGGAAGGTGGTGGTGATTAGGTAGGAAGCTATTAAGGAGTTAGAAACTCGTATGTATAGCAAATATAAAAATATGGACTCATGCAATCTTTTCGTCATGTCAAGTGACCAAAGCTAAAAGAAAAAAATATGAATGGATATTGCATTTCAATGATGCATAAGGGTTATGATTTGAATAATTTATTGATGCTAACAACCTATTGTTTTGAGCAAGTTCTCATATGCTTCAACTCAAGAGTAATCAATAATGCGTTCTATCTAAGAATATATAAAAGTGATAACATGAAGATAAATTCGTTCATTGATTGACACGAATTATAAAATGACCTATTCTAGGTGACAATGGGAAAGGTAGTATTAGCATGGTTTTGACCGACATGGATGATTATCACTTTGAAAAGAAGTGAAGACAATATGGAAAATACTAATAATAATAATGAGTACCTATATGAGGATGAGAATGACATCATATAAGTGAGAGTTGGATGGACCAACGTGTTGGAAATGGGTGTTTTGATTAATATATCGTTTGCACTGACAATGACATGCATGATATATGTCAAGCGAGAAAAGGATAAGATCCTATGATGGTGTTCTAGATAGTGAAGTTGTAAGGTGCTAGTTTTAAGGAAAATCCTAGATTAGTTGATTGTGGAGATGAAGAAGTTTGTAAAACACATGATGTGTTTTTCACTTGATGAGGTATTGGTGCAAACTTGTGATATAAGGTTAAAAAGGTTGAACTAGTTGTGGTTTCGTGAACCGGTTTTAGCTAAGTGGTGTTTACCTATGTGTTGGTATTTTAGAGTCTAAGAGACATAAATTTGACAAAAGACAATTATGTGAATGGATTTCTCTCCCCCTTAATTGGTGGACATCCAACATAATGTGTAATGTATCAAATACGGAATGACAACAAAGTGTTTAGGAGGTTATTCGGGTTAACGAAAGAGGTGAGCAATGTTTTTCTGGATGATGGTTAGCATACAATGAACTTCATCCTTAAAGTCAGTACCTCTTCTCGATTAATACGAGATGATCGTATGATGAGGCATGTGGTTTCCTAATAGGAAGTGAAGAGGATTAGAGTATTGTTATAACTAAATAATGATGGAGATGATTTTTGGAAAGCGGAAGCTTAAATTGAGATTTGGAAAGAGGTCGGTTGAAAGACAAAAATGCAAAGCCAACCCTCTAGAACTTAATTCTATATGCTTTTAAACTATATGCAAGTGTAGGGGTCCCATAAAGCATATTACTAATCTATGTAGCAATAAAGGGGATTATGCAAAATGAGCATATAAAAGTTAAAACCAATTGAGATAACAAATAATTTGTTATCAACCTACAAAACAAATTTGTTAGTGACAAAAGATGTTAACATGATAGAATTCAAATGATAACATATTATATAAGCAAAAAGAACACATTGCACTTAAGTAGACAAGAAATCACCATACAAGATAGCATCAAGACAATCATATTATGCAAGAATACAACTTTATTCAAGATATTTCATTTTGAGATTGTTTTGTCGTTAGACTTAGACGTATAAGCATACTTGGCTTATAAATTAACACAATAATCTATGTGATTAATTTGTAAGATAAAAAGGCTTCTAAAAGTTTGTCATACCAAAAGCACTTTGACATATTATATGTGCACACGTAGCAAACAAATTATGTGACAAGAAGCAAAAGAAACAAGATGAAAGATTCATGCAAGCCATGTTTAAGACATAACAATTTGGAGCATGTATCATTTAGATCGTACTACACATAGATATAATGAATGCCAACTAATAGCTTTCAAACACAAATATATCATATCAAAATTATCACATATCAAAATGACATATTATGAGTTCATAAGCAACATGTTAATCATGCTAAGGATAATTCAAAAGTAAGTATCATGCAAATAAAGTTTAGGTTTTAAACGTTTAGTAACATGAAACAAGGATAAAGCATTATAAAAGTACATTTAAGGTTTACACATTTGACTAGTTATCAAACACTAAGATAATGTCAAATCAACTTATCGTATCAAACAAGAACATGTAATCAACACATGTAAGTGCAATGCAAGTGGTTTTACTAAGGTTTATACATTTGACTAGTTATCAAACACTAAGATAATGTCAAATCAACTTATCGTATCAAACAAGAACATGTAATCAACACATGTAAGTGCAATGCAAGTGGTTTTAAAAGAAAAGTCATATATACTACTTGTTTGATTAGTATTCCTAAGCGAGGCAAACTATCAATGTTTTAACACTTACTTTAGGCAAGTATAGGAATACAGATTTTCAAGTTGGAGAATGAATATGAGACTATTACTAGCGGTGCTCAATTAAGGCTAAACACGACCATTTTTCGGGTGATTCCACATACCCAACTTCTCTCGTGAAGCAATTCAACCGTTAGGTCAAATTGAGTTTCTAGTGCAATAGGTTCTCCAATAGTCATTCTCATGTTAGAAAGATGGGAACTCCTACTTTTGCCTATTAAAGTGCATAAAAGATGATAGTTTACCAATACTTGGCTTAATGTGACACAACTAATATGCAATATAACTAAGGTGATGAAGACGTCATGTTATACACATGAATTTTAACAATGGTGTGTTTGATAAACAATGTGTTTGAATCTTGTGTTTAGAATCTAAAGTTGTTCAAATTACACAACTAATTGTATGATCTAATGGATGACATCTTTTATGTTGAGTTGAAGTGTGTACTTTAAATGTGAATTGATCATCTAAGACTAGAGAATGGAATATGTTAAACTAAGAACGTTCTCAAGAAAGCTCCTTTTATTTAACAAGAATCTAAATAAGGTTACCAACTTCAATAGATCATGTGTATGTTCTAAAGATGTGTAGTTTTAACCTTGGATGTGCACAAGGTTTGAGCAAGGTTAGGTTATGATGTACGCTTGAAAGGAAATAGATACAAATAGTATCTTTCAACAAATGAGATTATCCCATGGGATAAAGTTATCATGCTTATGAAAATAAGTATGACAAGATGAATTGGATATGCTAGTTCATAGAACTTGTAGATGTTTGTTTCAAGATCATTTAGCCAATGAGGTGTAATGAAATCTCTTGTAACACAACCATTTATGTCGCAAGAGTGATGTATAGGATATACAATATCCTTTTAACCAAATGAAAGCTTAATGCATGAATCTTAGTCATAATGTTCTTCAAAACATCTTGTTTTCCTAAATGAAGATATGAAGCCAAAGTGTTTGAATCCGATAGTCCCATCTAAATAAACTTGGTCTCAAGATTATATTCACTAGATGATGACAAGATGAATTCACTCGAGTTTCTTATGTATACTCCTCAAGAGTCATTGTTGCTTGGGGTGTATGATGTTGGCTTTGAGATTGCATTTTAACATATGTTGTTAAAATGTTGATTTGAGGTTTAACTAAATTTATGCAGAAGTTTAATGACAAAGTATTACTAATACTTTGATAATTTGTGAAGGTAGTACTACTTATACCTAGTGGAAATTGACAACAATTACCAAGAGCACCATGCTTATTTGATAGTTGAGGTTCTAGCCATAATGAATTATCTAAGTCCTTATATGTGGGAAAGGATGTTTGAGTTTGTTCAAACGTGCATTTGATTCAATACAAGTGTTGGACACAAGGGCTTTTTGAGCAATACACTCAACAAATTCAAATGATGGTAAGGATGGTGGATTGGTTGATCTAGGTGGTAGGTCTTCTAGTGTGTCTAAATAAGGATGTGGTGATGTAGGGGTTTGTTGTGCTATGTGAGTACTTAGGTTGATTATTTGTCCATAGATGTTGAACATAAAAAGTACGGATACTAATTCTTATGGTTCATTGGTTGCTACAACTAGTGGGTGAAGTGCTTGAAGTTTTGGTTATGTCTATGAAGCTTAGGGGTTGAGGTATAGGTTCACCTTGAAAGGGTACGTTTGATTTAAAGGATGCTCTTGGAAGTTCATGAGCAACCTTAATGGTGCCAAAAGATGGAAGAGGGATAGTAGGTGTCAAAGAGGGATAAGTGGCACAATGGGTTGTTTGTTTTGGATAAGTGTTTCAACATGTGTTGTTAAAATACTTGGGTGTTGATTTTTTTGGATATGACTTTTAATGACTACAATCGTAAGTCGCATATACTTGAATATTTTCGATGAAATACTTAAGTTGTCAATCCTAATTTGTTGAGATTATAAAGCTTAGATTGAACTCAAGGATAACAAGACTTGATAGTATGTCTTTAACATACGTGTGAGTTATGACTCTATGTAAATACTTATCGTCTTGAAGGATGACACATTATTTTCATGTTAACCAAGTGAGGCAATACATGTAGATACAAAACAATATCTATAGTCATATGATAGACTTGTGTATGATATCTTTGCAAATAATGAGTCCCGATTTGTTAGTCTCGGTAAGTCATCTAAGTCATCCGCAAACGGGTGAGGAGATGTTGGTGGTGTTGCACAAAGTTTGATAGAGACAAGCTTTGGAGACTTTGGTAGTGAAGGTGTTTTGGATGGTTGTGAAGTAGTCATAATGGTGGGTGATTTTGGTGGTGGAGTTGGAGTACTTAAGTTTAGAAAGTTCACATCTTGAATGGGTGATGAGATGTTGAGAGGTAATGAGTCTAAGGATGAAGAGTTCAAGTTAATGTAGCAACAAGATCGAATGCTAATCCTAGTGGTTTTCTTAAGTGTCTTATTTGAGGTTAAGGATTTAGTCATTTTGACTTTGCTTTGAGAAATGCTAAGCTTAAGGAAAAGTAATAAAGGAAGGTGTGAAAATGACCATCCTGAATGTGTCGATTTATGGAACTAAGGATTCATGCACTTGATGTTAATTCATACAAAGATAGTAGTTTCTAATGAGATGGAAGTGTCTAAGATCATGTCAAACATCCTAAGTTAATTCATTGAGGATGTGTTGAGTGAGGTATGAAAGATATGCATTAACAACTATCCTAGAAACAAAATTTGGTAAATTAGATTTAGTTAAATTAAACAACTTACTCAGAGAATCCACGGCACCACTTTTTACAAGCGGAACCCTTAATTTGTGCCTGGTCCGCATGTGTGAACGGCGGTACTGGGAAATGCATAACAGACGGTACCAAATTTTTGGTGCCGCTCTAATCCGTGGACACCGAAAACTTCATGCACCCATTTTTTAGGTGTCGGGGAGTTTTTTGAAACCTGAATTTTTGCTTAAAACATGTGACATTAATCATTTCTAGTTAGGAAAAGTCAATAACACATATATAAACATAGTGGAGCATAGACTTTGACCAAGGGCTAACGATTTTCACATATAAGTGAAAATGGGTAAAATTTGATAACACCCGTGTGTTATCCCCTGCATGAACCGGTTAGCATACATCAATGTTTTAAGTTAGTTTATCATCCTACGAAGTAAAAACATATAAATTACATCATACAACATTGTTTTTGTCCTTGTACCAAACACTCTCTTAAAACCTTCATTTTTCAAAGTACTTGACTAATTTACTTAGTACTTATTGCTAAGTGAGTTATGACATTTCATAAGTTATGCGAGATGTTAGTATAACCTATGCAAATGAAGTGATCTAATTCTACCAGCGATGGTAAAACAATTTTCCAACTTAGTGCACAAAATCTATCAAATAACCTATTGTGCATAAACAAGAAATCGTCAAACAAGCGAATAAATAACATGGCAAGATTGACACTTATATTATGCAAACAAACAAGTGTAAACAACAATTTGAAAAGTAAGCAAGCAACATATATGCAAACAACATAAACAAGTGGTCATTTAGCATAGCATAACAAGAAAGACACTTTTCGTCATTTTGCGTTTAAATATGACGATGTATACCAAGCTTGATTAGTTTCCTTTAAACATATTACCAAATTATTTAGTTTCAAAGGAAGTTGTATCAAAGTTCTAAGAATACCAACTTAAATTGCTTGATTCAAAAATTTGAGTTTTTATGTTAAAGCGAAACTCAATATTTTAGACATACTGTAGTATTTGGTATATTTCACTTATTTAAAATTAGACTCAGGCCATGAGAGTATTTTTAAATGAAAGTAGACTCAATTCCCTTTAAAATTATAGGTGGCTCGACTCAGCACGGACTTACGGTTAATTAGTTATGATTTTTGAAGTTGCCTAAAAATCAGATATCGTACACACGGATTCCACGGAACCAAATAAAGGAATCCGCCCTTTATAAGATTTGGTGCCGTGGTCCTCCTGAGCAATTCACCAAAACTAGTATTTGACATAGAGAAAACGTGTGTGACTTACTAGATTTCATAGTAAACATATAATACACATATTTAACAACATATCTACTTATGTAACTTATCTTAAACATTTACGGAGGTGATTTTTCAACTAAATTTATAGTTATCCCAAACACTCCTTTAAAATCATATTTCTTCGTAAATTTTCTATAAGCACACAATACAATACTTACTAGTTCTTTCAACAAACTTTTATTTTATTTTTCAAGAAAACCTTCAAGCTTGTATACAAAGTTACATTTAACAACAAAATTTCTAAGTATAACAAGCAAAGCATTTTTCATATTATTTTTCGCTTCAATGGTAATTTGATACATGGATCGTACTCTATTTTAAAACCATTTGTTTTGAAAATAAGAGCTACATGGCTCTGATACCAATTGTGGAAACGTAGAGGGGTGAATACGTTACCGTTTAAAAACTTTAGATCTTTAGTATCAAATCGCTTATGAAGCTTGTTATAATATGAAAGTACCAATTATTGTTTGTGACTAATATAAAGTATGGTAAACCAAGTTGTCACACAATCATGAACATCAAACCACATCACAAACAATAGTATAGTGCAAGTATAAAAGTAAAGAGATAAAGAAAGGAAAGTGCAAACCGAACACGAGGATTTATAGTGGTTCGGTCACAGATCTCCTTTCCGCCCTACTCCACTCCTCGAGTACCCAACTCGAGAGTTACTTCACTAAATCAACAAGCTCCCTTCTCGGCGGAGAAAACCTTACAATCGCCGCTACACTTTTTCCGGTACAAAGCTAAATACCGGGTTCTAGTTCGAGGTAGAACCAACCTAACGTCGCCTATACAATATTTCCGACACTAAGCTAGATGTCGAGTTCTTTTACAAGGGTACAACCACTCCCAATATGTTTTATGGCCCAACATAATAAACCTTGTGTTTTATGGCACAAACACATAAACCATCTAATCTAGTTTGGTGAAAGTGTTGTTATGATGCAATGATGTTTACACTAATGATCCATGACACAAATGTCTAATGGATATGAATAACTACTTCTAAATGAACTTCCATTGATAGGAAGCCTTCATGATGAAGATCACAAGTTCCCTAAACTTGTTGTGATAGATCTTCAGCTTGTGGTGAGTGGGGATGGCTAGATCTCCAAGCTTTCCTTGGTTGATCAATGTAGAGTATGCTTACAACAAAGATGAATGTTAGAAGCATTATGATCATGATCATTAGGGTGTTTAATGTATGTTACTACATTGTTAATGATAGATCTAAATGTATGCAAGAAGGTGGAGAAGATGTGTTTTCAAGTGGTGAAGAAATGAGAAAACAATGGGCTTCTATTTATAGGCAAAGGGGACAGAGGGCGTCCACGGACCACGGTACCAAATAAAGGGTTCGCCCTTTATGCATTTTGTGCCGTGGGTGCACGACAAGAAATCTAAAAATCTTTCTTCAAATCTTTTCAATATTTTACCATATCTTACTAAGATCACATTTGATATATTGAGTGTCAATCTAACCAATATATTCAAGAGATCTTCCAAGGATTTCAAAGATGATGCATGCCATGATGTAACATGTATTTCCATTTTAGATTAAAATGTTTATCAAAGTAAACTTGTAAAATGTATTATGTAACTAGTTAATAAAATGTCTAGTTACCTTTTGAAATACTTGTGAATGCAAAATGTAAAATGAGGTTCTAAATAGAATGGTTAACCTATTAAAATACTTAGTGACTCTAAACGTATTTTAAACATTCTAAATGATTTGTTAATGGGTTTGATCATAATGCCACATAACAAACATGTACGAACCCGTGTTGTAACATACGAGGACTTGAGACATCGAGAGGTGTTGAATGTATGTTGAGACAAATGTAATTACAAGTAACTTGTACATTTTACGTTATGTATTACAAGTTACATGTTTGTCATCAATCAAAACCAACGCGACTGTATAGATTAAATATCATAATATTTGCACTAACAATCTCCCCCTTTTTGATGATGACAAATATATGTAAATGTAATAGAAAGTAAAATGTAAAAGGTTACTTGTATCCTTACTACCTTTACATTACCTCTCCGTTTACAGTCTTCTCCCCTTTTGTCGAAACAAAAAGGGCGTGTCCTTGGAGTTTAACTTAATTCTCCTAAAAAGGCTGAGCTTGCATCATCCCTAGTGAAGTTAAATCGTCCATACTACAATCCGTCCCTTTTGGTAGCGGATCCATGGATCAAATAAAGAGGCTTAACCTACATCAAGGTTAGTTTTATGCAACAAAAATTATGAGAAATATATGAAAAAGAAAATGCATAGCAATGTTAGCCTATTTTCTCCACTTTTTATCGAAGCACAAATGCTTGTTGAAAAGTGAGAATGATGCTAAAAGCGTGCATGCTCCCCCTTGATGGTTGCTCCCCCTTGTTTGAGGCCAGGGTATGATTAAAACCTACAAAACAAATATTAGTGCAAAACTATATTCGCCATTGGACGAGTAAGTGATATACAACAAAGTGTGTATAAGATGCATTCAAGAATTTCTTGACGGAAGCTCCCCTTGCTCTAGGGCGTCAAGATGAACCTTCAAAATAAATATTAGTATAATAGAAGTTTTGTCTTTAGACAAATATGTCATATACAACCAAGTGTATAGACGATGCAATATGAGTGCTTAAAGGACATTCCTCCTTGTTCTAGGGTGTCAAGAGATTTGATGTGTCTTTACCAAAGCTGTACCCTTTGGACTAGCCAACTCTTCGATATACACAAGGTATATCTGGTGAGTTAAAAACCATCAAATATGAACAACAAACCAAGCAAAGAAAGTTAGCTTTTTTAACTAAGAACAATATCAAACACAACAAAACAAAATCCTCCCCTGAGGCATATGCCTCCCCTGAGGCCTATGCCTCCCCTTAAACTAGCGTTAAGGTTAAGCATTCCAATATTGACCACAAGGTGTTGAAACCTTGGTCCATCAAAATCTTTGTTAACAAATCGCCACATTATCATCTCAGATGAATTTTAGCCACATTTATCAAATGTTTTCATATGCATCTCTTATAAAGTGGTGCCCGATTTCAATATGTTTGGTTCTACCTTGTGGAAGACTGGATTTTTTGACAATGCATATGGTACTTTGATTATCAATAAAAAGAGTGGCGTTCATGAAGTTATACCCATAATCCAAAGAATTGATTTTGAATCCAAAGGACACTTTCCCATAGCAATTTGCGCCAGCAACATATTCTTCAAAGAGTTGAGGTAGCCACAATGGTTTGTTTCTTGCACCTTTGCCAGAAACAATCTTCTTCCAAGGAATTGATGTACTCGGGCCAGGATCTCCTATCCAGATTTGCCCCAAAGATAATCACTATCACTATATGCTTCCAAATTAAAAGGAGACTCTTTTGGGTACCAAAGGCCTAAATGAGGTTGTCGCTTGAGGTACTTAAAGATCTTCTTGACTGCATTGAGATGGGAAGTAAGTGGAGTGACTTGATGTCGAGAGCAAACACTCACAGCAAAAGTAATATCAGGCCCTCGGCCGTTAGATACATTAATGAACCAATCATAGATTCAGATAAATGAACATTCACATGAAGATCCGTTCATTGTCGCTTTCGCTTTTGAGCTTCATAAGGTGTTGTGGCAGTTCTGACACCTTCCATACCAAATTTTTTCAACATGTCCCTCACATATTTATCTTGACTGATAAATTTCCCATCTTGTTTCTCAAATAACTTGGAGACCCAAAAGAAAGTAAGCTCCCCATAGCACTCATCTAAAATTCTCCCTTCATCAGATCCTCAAATTCCCTGCACCAAGCTTCTTTAGTGGATCCAAAAAATGATGTCATCCACATACACTTGCACAAGAATGATGTCTGTCGAGTTCTTCTTCATAAAAAGAGTCTTATCAATGGCACCTCTCTCAGAGCCATGCCTCAGGAATGATGAAAGCCTAGCATACCATGCCCTTGGGGCCTGATGAAGTCCATAGAGAGCTTTAACGACCTTGTAAACATGATTAGGATGATCCGGGTCTTCAAATCCTTTGGGTTGAGTGACATAAACTTCCTCTTCTATCTCACCATACGTAAGCATCTTTTAACATCCATCCGATACACCATGAACCCCATGTAAGATGCATAGGCCAAGAAAATTCGAATGGCCTCAACTCTAGCAACAAGTGCAAACACTTCATCATAATCAATCCCTTCCTCTTGCCTGTAACCTTGAGCTACTAATCTTTCTTTGTTTTTAATAACCACACCCCTTGCATCTCTTTTGTTCTTCAGAATCCATTTAGTTCTAATAGCATATTTGCCATCCGTAAGGGTACCAAGATCCAAACTTGCTGGTTTTGAAACTATTGCATTTCTTCTTGCATTGCCTCAATCCAACTTGAGTCTTCAAGAGCTTGAGTGACACCGGGTTGGTTCTACTTGAGAAAGAAAACACGCAAAATGCATAATGCTTGAAGTCCTCGTGATTGTCTCTTTGCTGATTTGAGACATAAGAGAGAAAAGCAACCGGTCCAAATTTAGGACTAGAGATAGCCCTTCAAGTTCTAACAGGAGCTAGAATTTCACCAATAATATTGGATTGAGGGTGAGCTATGTTGATTCTTTTAGTAGCAAAGGGGTTGACTTCAATAGTAGGTTCAAGATTAGACACAGTTGGTACAAAAGTTGTGTCATAGGAAGGTGAGGTGAAAATGCCAGATTTTGGTTGATGATTTCCAAGATCGAAGATCTTGGAAAGCTTGTGGTATACGGTTCACCAAAGTCTGTGGACACTCTAGTAGGAATAGGAGTAGAAAATGCAATGAGCTTTCAGCAGATTTGATGACGATGGAGATAATCGTGATTAGTGTCGCAGAATGTGGTTTCCATGAAAATTTCATTTGCAAGCTCCCATTCACCTTCTCAGCCTTCAAGCTTAGTTGCAAACTCTTGAGTCCAAGTCTAGCAAGGTCCTCAAGATAGTGTGATTCATCTTCACCAGAAGTATTCTAGAAGTGTTACCCGCAACATTGTTAGGGGAGAAAGAAGGCATAAGTATGGGTTGTTCATCATCTTCAAATTCACTTCCGAGTCAAAGATCTAAGGTACTGTGACAGATTGTTAGTGGAGACTCTTGAGAGCCTGCACTTTGGTTAGCCATATGTCTAGTATAACCCAAATAATCAGTTAAGAAGTCAAGGTCAAAAGACCACACATAACCCTGTCCTTGAACATTGGGTTTATCTTCCATGTATCTCAGGTTCAAAGTCTCCTCTATCTTCTTGGCAAAAAGATTGTATACTCAGACGCCTTGCTATGAGTCTAATAACCCACAATATATCCCCATCACTTTCATCAAACTTCCCAACGGATCACCGGTGTTTAGAATGGTCACCGACAACCAAAAGGTTTAAGGTAATGAATGGTCGGAGCCTTCCCAAAGAGAAGTTCATATGGTGTTTTGAGGTGAGGTCTAGTAATGGATACTGTTTAGCATTACAAGAAGCTAGTCAGGCCAACAGCCTTCACCGTAACATAGTGGGTAATTTAGAGTCTGCAAGCATTGATCTTGCAGCCTCTATCAAGGTCCTATTCTTTCTTTCAGCTACCCCATTTTGTTGTGGGGTTCTTGGGTTTCTATAGTCCTCTTATCCCTTTAGACCTACTGAGTTCTATATAAGAATAGCTTTTTGAACTCTCCCATTATCACACCGAATTTCCTTTAACCTTCTTGTTCAACTGATTTTCAACGAGGGTGATGAAGTCTTTCAAAGACAGAGATGTTTCATCTTTAGTCCTTAGAAAGAACACCCAACAAAATCTGCTATATCCACAGCTGATAACCAAACAAAAATACTTGTGATCAATGCTTCTGACTTGAGTTGGACCAAAAAGATCCATATGTAACATTTGAAGAGGCTCGAAATAATGCTCACAAGCAGGATGTTTTGTAGGAGGCTCATGTTGCTTCCCTTGTTGCATGCAACACAATTGTGATCATTGGAGAAAACTTTGAGGGTAGACCTTCAACCGCACCCATTTTTGAGAGTTTATTTATGGTTTTGAAATTCACATGAGCCATTCTCCTATGCCATTTGGTAGACTCATCCAAGGATGCTTTACCCACCAAACAAGTGAGGTCACCTTCAGGATGAACTTCATGGAGGTTGAATTTGTATAGATTGTGAGTTCGATGAACTCTCAGCAGAATTGAAGTATGTTCCGAAGCTTGAACTCTTTAGAAAGTACAAGACATTCATCTTCAGAGAAGAGTACCTTGTTCTTGGTGTCACAAATTTGTGAGACCGAGAACAAGTTGAAGTTCTGAAGTTCCCTAACATAGTACACATTCTCAAAGTTCCAAGAGGGGTGTCTTGATGGTGCCTTTCCCAATAATTCTACCATCACTTCCACCAAAAGTCACATTGCCTCCTTCTTCAATAGGAACAAAATTGTGCATCATATCTCTATTCCCAGACATGCTTCTTGAACAACCACTATCAACAATACCGATATCTTTATGCTTAAGAGGATGATCCTATAGAACAAACAATATATACAAAAGAATGTTAGTTAACGAAGGAGGCTCAAGTCATTGCCGACTTGAACTCCGCCTTGTGGATCATAAGATTTAGGTCTAGCAAAAGAGTAAGATCCACCATTGTTCTTGGGTTTCCACTGAAAGTTAGGTCCCTTATTATTCCAAGAACAACCTCAATGAGGACTTGACAGCAGCATTCCCAACATCCCTTCCCATTATTCCTAGAGTCAACATATGCAGGCCTATAATCATGTTTAAAGTATGAGCTAGTAGGTGGCACATAAGGTCTATTAGCTGATCTCCTCCAAGGAGAGTCAGATAGCTTGTGGGACATAAGGTGGAATATTGTTAACATTGGTCCACACTGGTCTTGGTTTCTGCTGATTAGCACAAACACCCAATCTTTGCTCATAAAAATCACAATCCTTAATAAGATGAAATTTACTTCCACACACAAAACATGTCTTCCTTTTGGAAGATTTATTCAACAAAGCAGATGTTCTATTACATGTAGAAGTACTTAAACCGGAAACATTGAAGGAATTGTTTTAATGAGACATATTATGCAAAGATTTAAAAGACAAGTCTTCAGGGGAAATAGGCTTGGAAGTAGATTCCTCAAGAAGCTACCCTAGAAGGCTTGAAGATAGACTTAAAAAGTGTGCTGGGTGTAGGCTCAAAGTGAGGGCTTGGGAAGGTCTGACTTATCACTTGAATCACAGCTAGAAGTAGACCCTTGATCCGATGAATTATGACTGTCAGAGAAAGAGACAAAGTCATAAGATGAAGCATCGGTTTCTGGCAAGTCTTTTGACTTTTTGCCATACAAATGGTGTGATCCATCAAAGTCAACATTAATTGATAAAAGCGTCAGTGGGCATGAATTCACCTCTAATAGGTCTAGGGACAGCATGTAAATCACCTTCCTTTTTAAAATGTTCTAAGCCTCGCAGTGTAGATTTACGCCCATCATTCCTAGCTTCCAATCCTACATACTTTCGAAAACCTAAACCTATTCCGAGTTCATCGACTGACTACTATAGAGTTCTCTAGCTAGATTGTCACCTAATATCAACCATTGTTTATGTCTAGCTATTTCCTCAGCAAGTTTCTCTTTAAGCTCTATATTCTCAAGAATAGCATCGCTTTTTCCTTTTCAAGTATGCTTAAAGTTAATGTTTGCAATATCTAGATCAAATTGAAGCACCTTAATCTTTTCTTCATAAGCTATCTGATTCTTTTGAAACCATACCTTTTGTCTTTCTAATGTTTTTAACGAAAGTTTATAAGCTTCATTATCAACATAGCATTCATTGTATTTAGGTTTCATAGTATCATAAGCTTCTTTGAGTTCATTGTATCTTTCACTACAACCAAATATACAAGCCAGGTACCCTAGAGAGTCCCATCAAGGCAAACTGATCATGCCTATCTTCGAAGTGCACCCTGGCCAGCAATCCAAGCTTCTCTCAGATAGCAGTGTTTTCCTCATTCACTGTGTTCATGTGAAACCCAGCTTTGACTGCTCATCCAAGGTGATAAGAGCCAAGTTCTAGCTTCCTTCTCGACTGGCTGATAGGAATTGTAGGTAGCTCCCTCTCCACTCTTCCTATCTTTGCATTCCCTTGAGAAATGACCCATCTGGTGACAAGAGAAACACTTGACCTTGCTCCTGTCAAAACGAACTGGATCCTTTCCCTTAAAGCCAAACTTTCTTCCTGACTTCTCCTCAAACCTCTTGATATACCCATCAAAGCATGGCCACCTCGCCATTTCAGCTTCATCTCCTCCATCTCAAGTGGGTCCACCTGATCAAAGTCTTTATAAACAAGATGCTGCCTAGTATCATAATCAACAACAAATGAATGAAGCACATCCTCCAACACACTACCAGTTTTAGCTTGAGGGTAGGAAGGAGTGGGACGATGTAAGATGATGATGGTAAGTAAGATGGACTTGGAGCATGCATCATCATATTGGAGAGAGATGTCCCAACAAAGGTCTGATGACCATAAGAGGATGCACGTAGGAGATCTAACATCGGTTCAAGAGATTTGAGCTTGTTGTATAGCTCATCAAAAGTGAGCATGTCCAACCCACCTTTAGCCTTAAGAGCTATACTGACATGTAACCATGATGGAGGCAAAGATCGAAGGAACTTTGAGTTGCAATCATTGTCGTTTTGCATTCAACTCGGTTTAGCCGACTCAAAATCTTGTGAAACCCGTCATATCCCTTTGGATACCTTCTTCTTCAGAGATATTGAACTCTTGGAAGTGTTGTCTCAACATGGACTTCCTCATTCTTCTCCTCGACTCTTCATTGCCACCGAACCTTGCTTTAAGAGCCATCCATATGTCCTTTGCATCATCCATGGTGAAAATCACCCGTGATCTTCGTGAATAGCTTGAAGAAGGATGGTTCTCACTTTGTGCTCTCTTTGTACAAATTTAGAATTTCTTCAAGCAGTTTTGGGAGGAGCAATGGTAAACTTACCATCAAGATCCTGGGATAGTCTTCTTCTGCACTATTTCCTTTCTTTACAATTTCCCAAAGATTCCAATCAATATTGGAGATCCAGCCTCTGATTTTCATTGTCCACGAGATCATACTCTTCCTTTTTCAGATAAGGAAACTTACCATTACTGTTGGAAAGACTAAGTTTCTGAATAGAGGTGGTGTTTTTGATGTTGTTGTTGGTGACTTCTGATTCATCATCGGTTCCAGGCATGGTGAAAGTGTTTTGGTTGTATGGGGTGAGGTAAAATATGGTTCTCAAAGATCGTAGAGACTTTCCCGAGGCTTTGATACCACTTGTTGAACACAAAACGGACCTTGACGTGAGATCTTGAGCACTCGTGGATCGTTAGTGTTGCCTATGTAATCATAAGCAAACTAATAGAAAATCTCTACAACTCGTATTCTATAGCGGAAAGTAAATACAAGTTGTTATAACTAAGAACACTTAGATCCTCTATGGATCTTTTATTAATCAAACTCTATGTTTCGAATTGTCATCTTCTTACAAACTATTAAGTTCCTTTTATCGACAAGGAACCCTAAACTATTACTACTCAATCGACTAAACATTTAACAATACATTTAATGACTAATACACTAAACAATATTGAGCAAGACATTAAAAAAATACCCATGCTAACCTCGCGTCTCAAGAATAATGATGGGTTAGCATTTAAATAATAAAGCGCATTGATCCTAGTCACTTCCACCCTTCGCCAGTGAACACGCAACGCTTTTAATCTTCGTAATCTCTTCTTCAAAGACATTCTCGCTTCTACTTCAAATAGAATCCTTCGGCAGTATTGACAGCAGAAATCCTACTTCGCATAATTCCCAACAGATACAAAGGGAAAAGGGACATTCATCCTGGAATTAGATTCTGGCATCAACTACAAAAGGTCGACTTTTTGTAAGTTTTAAAGATTATATTTCATTAGTGTTAGAGATTACTTTAACATTCTATAATTTGAAGTGTAAAACTCAAATTCGTCTTACCGTGCAATCCTGAAAATCCAATTTAGGGGTCTCAAGTTTTGGAAGACTTGTCGTGAAAGATATTGATGTTGTGATTATCATCACATGGTTCCAAACACCGAATGATAAATATAACTTCTTCATATTCCTAAGTTTTGCAATATCGAATAGTCTAATCTAGTTTGTAGTAGCACAACCATTTTAAGAAACTCAAGTAACGGATAACGAGTAATAAACTCCAAAATGTAACCATTTTTAAAAATTGTCAGAACACAATCCTAAGCTCAATAGATTTGGAAAACTACTAAAGAATACCAAAGTCGGAAAACTGCAATAACGAAGTTCCAGATGTTTCAACTCCATAAAAGAGTAAAGTTGGGTTGGCAACGTAAGTGGTTCACCATACCAATTTCTAATTGTGAGCTCCTCAATTCCTCCCCGAGCCTAAGTCAAAATCCTCAATCTCTTCATAATTAAAGCCTTGTTTTCTACACATCATTTTGGGCTCTATTGAGAAGACAAACATTCTTATGGGACCTTTAAGCTGAAGTAAGAGTCTAATAACATGCCCCCCCCCCCATAAAACTTATTTGTTAAATAATAAAAGAACTCCTCTTCAACTATGACATCGGTGAGCAAAGTCCACTTAAACCCCCATTTTCTTGCTAAGCGATCGGTTCTCACCGCGTCTTTTATTGTCAAATGATTAAAAATGCTAGTGATCATGATATCTAGCATGTTGCTAATATAATATGTCATATTAGTGATAACATTAGCTCCAAACGACATGGTATTGTTGGAATTTGGCTTCGTTTTTTGAGTTCTCGAAATGAGGATTTGGATTTGGGTTTTGATTTTCAAGTGATGGTCTGGATAAGGGTTTGTGTTATTATGATTTGTATATGGGTTTTTTGGGTGGGTTTATTGGTTTTCCTGCAAAAATACCAACGTATCAGGCTATCAGGGAATAAATGGTCTAGTTGCATTGTCATAATCACATTTGGTCCCTAAAGTTGACTGTTGGGTTACATTTAGCTAATGTATGGTATAAATGTGTATGGTCTATTATACCCTCGACAAAATAACACAAAAAGGACGTTGACCTTGGAATTATGGGTCAAGGGAACAGTTTGGCCTAAAAAACCCATAGTTTGGACTACTTGCGACGAAAAATCTGAGTGTGCATGGCTTAATGCTTTTTGCCAAGGTTAGGGACCACCGGTGTATTTTAGTCTTGTTAATATAAGAAGACTCTTGGTTTCTATTTTAGTTATTATGATTTCATGGCCTTGCAAAGTTGTATGAAAATACACTCATCTGAACTAACGAGGAATTAGGCAAATGCTTTGCGATAGAGCCCATTCAAGTATTATGTTAGTGATGAATTATTTCTTACATACGGCTTGTTATGATGGAGCCATTTTAGAATATTTTAATTTTGTGGCGATAATATTAATTTTTTTCATTTTTGTATTTTAAACCGGTAAATATATATATAACTTATTAAAGTCCATTTCGAAACAATATCACTTAAGGTATGAACAAACAATATATATATATATATATATATATATATATAACTTATTAAGTGATCAAAGAAATATTTTTGTCCTTAAAACTTACATTTTTATAAATGTGACAAAACCTTTTTACGAAAATAAATTATACAAATTATTTTTGTAATTATAAAAAAATGTTTTATTAAGAAAAATAAATTTGAATTTGAAATCTCAAAATTTCCAATGTACCATTTTTCCCTCCTTTCAAGGAGATAGCACCTTCACCAAAAAACATTTCACCACATCAGAAAAACAAGAGCATCCTTGATGGACAAATTCCCTTATATATAGGGGATCGTCCATATTTAAGGGACCGTCCGCTTCCTCTTTGTGCCTATAAATATGTGCACTATTTCAATCAGATTTTCTTAACACTCTAGCACACAACTTTCTGATCTTTCTCAACCTCTTCTTCTACCCTCTTTGATCACATTAACTTGTATATATTTGTTTACAAGTGATCTAATTGTTTCTTCCATCAAAGTGCTAAGAGAAGAACGCTCATATTTGCCAAGAAATGAAGTGTTGTAGATTAGGCATTACACACGTGACCATTATTACGTTTCTCCTCTTTATCTAAACTCTCTCAATCTTCATTCTTGTATATTGGTAGATTCGACTTGTGTGTAAGTCGGGTATAGTATTGTTGAGTGTAGATTCGGACAAGGTGTAAGTTCAAGTAGTGTTGTGTGTAGATCCGGAAGAGGTGCAAGTCCGAGTAGTGTTGTGTGTAGATCCACAAGTGTAAGTCCAAGTAGTATTGTGTGTAGATTCGCATTTCGAGGTGTAAGTCCTTGAAGTGTTGTGTATAGCGGTTATCGGTGTGTGTAGTGTTGTGAAGATTGGTTCTAGCTAAGATTAGGACTCGACATTTAACTTAGTGTCGAAACTGTAAGCTACTTGTACTTTTCTCCTCCATAAGGGAGTTTGTTGACATAGTGATTGTGAACTCTTGAGTGTGATACTTGGGGAGTGGAGTAGGGAGAAGAGTGAGTCAGATCAACTACTATAAATATATGTGCATTGGTTTGATCGTTCTAAATTTTTACCATCTTTACTTTCATATGTCATGTTTAGTTGTTATACTTATAACATTCATACATTGTCGATTGATATCACATAACTTCGAATCGAAAAGATTTTCAAAAAGAACAAACTTCTTTTAAAACATAATTAAAACGGTGAAACTATTCAACCCCCACCCCCTCTAGTTTCTACATACTCTACAAATAAACCCTGCATATCAATGCTTGGCTTGCTACCCTATAGATGTGCAAACCCTCCCTGGACCCATATTATAATGGCCGAGATAAATAAAACGTGGGAACATCCCATTGGAGCCTGTGATTCTTCATCATGGTGAGAGTATGTGATATTTCCTTTCTCATTTTTATTATAACATATCTACTGATATTTATCTTTCACATTCCGTCTTGCAGTGATGCGCGTTCCGAGACTTTGTTATGGCTGGAAATGACAACTATATGAATTTCATGACCAAAGATCCTGCCGAAGGAGGATATGGTGTTGGTTCTCCTTCCGTATCTGTTAACAACGATCTTCTCGAAGTTGTTGCCATAGAACCATTAGTTGTTGTAGAACCTACCCAACTTGCTAAAAATGTGGCATATTTTGAGGATCCCCATAGTGATGATGTAGACATTATTAGTGTAAGCTCTTATGGCATATTTGATCGACTCAAAGATCGCAAAGGTAGCAACTCTAGTAGCTGAAGGATCATCTAAAAGAAAGATGGTTGCTCCTACTCCTCCTTCGAAACCAAAAATGTTGAAGCTGTCTAAAAAAGCCAAGAGGGCATGACCTTCAAACCTTCTTGAGATTCCTGATGAGGACGATCTTCATGGGAAACGTCTACTGTCATGTTCTTTCTAAACATCCTTCATGCTTCCAATTAACTAATTTTGTTTCGCAGGTCTTCCCAACATAAGGGAACTACCTAATGTTCTAGCCTGTCATATTTTGGTTTCCCAAATTACCACTCCAACTTGACCTCCTGGGTCTTGAGAAGCTTTGTGATTTGCAAGACAAAAGTTACACTTTTCAAGTTGCTTTGAATAATGAGCTAAATGATAGGACCAGGAATCTGTTGAAAGCTGTGAAGAAGGTTCGAGAAGAAATGGATGTAATACTTGCAATAGAGTTAGACAGAGACCAGAAGTATAAGGAGTTGGAACAAAAATGTGTAGAGGCCATGGAGGATTTTGAGAAAAACCCTTTTGTTATTGATCTTTTTCAAGAGGTTGACATACTCAAAAACCAATGTGAGTACTACCAGAAAAAATATGGGAGGTTAGTGTTTGAAGAGAAGAAATGGGTCGGCCTTAAAGAAAAGTTGGCGATAATCGATGCCAAATGTGAAAGTTTTGAGAAGGACATGTCTAAACAAGGAGAGACAGAGATAAAACTTCGAGAGGAGATCGATAGTGTGACAACTCGTAATTTCAGGTCATTTTACAAACTTTGAAAATTTCACTATTCATCTCGGGAATTTACTATTCGCCGGTCACTATTCATCATTTTACTATTCATCGTTTTTGAGGTCGATTTAATATTTTGAAAGGTTATTTCAAAATTTTACTATTCACGAAACACTATTTATTCCCGGAGAAAAATCACTATTCATGATTCACTATTCATCATTTTTCGTAAACTAGGTTTACGAGTAACAAATTCGCGTAACCGTAAGGGTTTAGCTGCGAATTCATGGAAACTCATTGAGGACATTTCATATAGACTAGATTCAGTCTACATATCATCAGTAACATCATCATCATATTAGTTCATGCATGAGTTTGCATATTTCATTAACGTATATTTTCCTATTAAATAAACGTTATCGCATAATCATTTATTTTGAATATTTGATCCGACACTTCCAAAAATTATCCTAATATATTTTTATACTCATTTTAAGACTATAAAAATTATATTATTAGTTTACCCAATGTTTTGAATTTATTTTGTATATAAATTGTTATGTATATATATTTACTTAATTTTCGTAAATTCAACTCGATAATTATTTATTCACTCAATTCTTGCGAGAAATGTATTTTTATAATTTTTACGACTTTGATATATTTTATTTTGTTCCGTTAAAAATCGATCTCTCGCTAACGTTACATTTAATACCTAATTAATTGTACCAAATACTCATTATACTTACACTTAAAAACATTTATACATCAAAAATTCATCCAACCCTTTCTTTTTCACCCTTGGTCTGCCACATACCCCCCTTAGTCACCACTTTATAAAAATATCTTGAAAATAAAAGGTACACCTACACATGTTAATAGATATTTACTAAAAATCAAATACATACTTACACATACATTCAAGGTGAAAATGCAAGAAACCTCTCTTCTTCCTTTGCTAGTGGTCGACCAAAGAAGGAAAGAAGGAAGAAATCAAAGATTTTCATGATCAAGTGTTTATCAAACTCATTTAGTAATCTATTTCAAGGTTTTGAAATAAAAACCTAAGGATTAATTAAGTTTCTAGCTCAAAAACTCTTCAATCATTCAAGTAAGCTTCAACTAATTTTTTCTACTCTTTCATAATCATTCTTGAGCTATTTTTATTATCCTAGTAGAAAAACATGCAAGTATTATGAGATTCATACCACTTTTAATTATTTTTAGTACTTATAATTAGTATATATCATCCTATAATTAATCCTTTGAAACATATCATTTTTTATGATGTTTAGGAACCCATGACATCCTAAGAAGGTGTATGGTAGGTTTAGAATAGATTTGGTGTTGATATGAAGTGGTTAGAATAAGTATTACGTAAGAAAAATCACTTTCGACAACTTTAAAATGAGGTCTGATCATTTTTGTGAAATCTGGAAATTTCGACAGTTTATAAATTATTTTGGGCTACATATTCAGAAAATATACTTTCAAACGAAAACCGTGGTCGCTTGAACGGTTAAAACGGATTTATAACGAAGAAGTTATGCTATTTTCAAGTTTAACGATTTAAAACTATATTTTCCGGAAAACTGCATGCTGTCCAGAATTTTTAAGGGTCAAAATGAGTTTTAAGCGTTATCTAAATGAGTCGATTTATCAAAAATATATTAGTATATTTTAACACGAAGCTAAGGATATATAAAACGTAGAAAACGGACTTATAACGACTAAATTACACGCGTTTAAATAAGGTTGTCGTAACTATTATCCACAAGTATAAAACACTTACATATATATTTTCTAATAGCCAAACTAGTTGTCGCTAGTGACCATGTTTGGAGTCGTTTTTCACATCGATATAATACTTTTTAGAAAACGATGTCTTTTAGAAAAAGTAAGTTCACCTAGCCTATTTTCTAAAATGTTCAACCGTTCGTCAAACGGAGTTGTAATTTAATAAAATACGGTCACTCAAACTTGGGCCGCTTTAAAACTAACCTTAAACAATATTTTTAATCCAAGTACCCTATTTCACTTATGTTTTTCTCCATGAACGAGACCTCTATGATCAAAATTTAAAAGCTAAGACTTTGAGATAATGCTACAAGCTTTTCAAAACCGTTGAGTTTGTTTCCTAACACTCGATATTCACTATTTTACGACTAGCTTTTTCGAGGCCATTTAGTCACTTTCATGAATTGTCAAATTATATTGTTTTACGACAAAAAACTATAATCTCTTAATAAATCACTAAATGACGATGTGTAGGATATCATTTCAACGTAAGTACTTGTAAAGTAATTTATAACTTGACAATACGTTATAAACTTATTTTTCGACGATAAACTTTATTTTCAAAAATGCACAAGTGGTATGGATATCATATGAGTTGCACGCATAACATTACATCATGACTTATATTAGATCATATCATTCATATTAGGTTGCAGATAGAGACTGCACATCATTTCAGTATTGCCATGATATCATCATAATCATTGTATCAGGTGAGTTTTCATAGCCCCGTTTTATTCAAGTTTATACTTTATTTCAAACCTATGGGGGAGAATACATTGCACATCATTTTATTACGAGCCCAAGTATATTCAAATTCATTACATTTCTTAAGTTACCTCATTGCCAATTGAATGTCCCCATTTCATAATCATGAACCGTTAATTCCGAAAGAAGCCAGGGTGAGTGAATAGATCTATTGAGGGTGACTCCTCCATCCGGGTTGGTGGTCCCAACTGTCAAACGGATGCATTTCATTTCATTATCATTATTTGAGTGTTTGGCATGGCAAAACACTCGTTAGCGAACATCATAATCGGTCTAGCTTCGTGTCATGTGCTTATAGCAATTGTATCATTTTTATGTGGCATATTTGTCATACATTACTTATACTTGTGGTGGTCGTATAAAACATTTACATAAACTCTATGAACTCACTCAACCTTTGTGTTGACTATTTTAGCAATGTATTTTCAGGTATCTAAGGCATATACATCATGGCATACATAAGTACTTATCATAGAGTCGCTGTGATTTGACGGTCTCACATGGATTTTATGCACTTTTAAACATCGTTTGGATTGTAACAAACTTATTTCCGCAAATGTTGACTACCTTTTTGGGACCTATCTTTTGTAACTCTGAATGCTTTTAATATATCAAACGATGTGCTTTTCAAACGACACTTTAGGTCGTTCAATATAACTGTAATTGTGATGCTATGACAGTCAATCCCCAGGAATTCCATTCCGCTGCAAAACATGTAATTTGGGGGTGTGACAGATTGGCATCAGAGCTTCGGTTATAGAGAACTAGGTTGCATCATTGACCCTAGACTATAACTACATCATCATAGCATTTCATCATTTCATCATAAGTGCATTTTCACTTTTTATGCGGATTCATACACACTTTATTCGGGTTATTTACTTTCATTTCACATCGGTTGTCACAGAGATGTCTTCAGATCCCCATCCCATCACTATCTAATCAGACACTGACATAGAGGATGTCTCATCAGACACTAACATGGATGATGTCTTGTCACACACTACTATAGCCTTATCTTCAGTTGACTCTACACACCAGACTTACCACACATATTATCCGATATGGAGACTGAACCCTTTGAGGAGGGAAGAAGTTGCACCTACTCCACGATCACCATTGATTCACCGTAGGATCGGACAGTTTCTACCATTCACGGACAGATCATACCATTTGGTAGGACATATAGGCTTAGTACTAATGGACCTATTAGGATGCTTACTACAAGGAAGAGAGTACATTCTCTTACCCTCATTCTTAGATCACCTGCTACTCATGTACTACCACTACCATCAGCTACTCATACCACTATTAGTCTTCTAATAGTGCATACTCTAGCTTTACCTCTGAAACTTCGTGAGACAACACGAAAGAGAGTAGTATTTCATCCACCATCATCTCCTAACTTATCACTAGGATTTTCATCATCATCATTATCATCTAGAGCACCATCCGTACCATCACATCTCATAGACACTACTCATACATCTGACTTGCAAGCTTGGAAAGCGTGCATGATTTGACACACCATTATCACCTATCACTAAGACTATGGACACTACACCATCTTATAGGTTTGAGGACTGTGAGAGTTCTAGGGCTGTTGTTGTTAGACATCCTACTGCTCATACACTTAAGACACGATTAGACCATCAACAGGAACAGATAATAAGTACCTTTCTACCTAATGTAATCTTTATCCTTTATTATCTCCACGATAATCACAACCTTTGTTTATTTCATTCCCTATTTCAAATTGCCCAATTTTCAATCATTTCGTAACAATATACCGTTATCTTACTAGGGATTATGCCAACTTTATTCTTGACCAATTAGGAGACTATTACCATTCTATGAGGTTCTCCCATGTATCCTACAAACTATTCAACGAACCTTATTTCAAGTTATTTTGCTACCACTTTATAAAATTATTTCACATAATTTTATTTCAAGCTATTTTACTACCATCTTAGGAAAATGGTTTCACAGAAGTTCAAAAACAAGTTGTTTTGTTACCACCCTATAAATTGATTTTCAATCATTCTATCAACTATTTACTACCATTACGCGAAACGATTTTCATGTTACTCTGAAAAATTGTTCGAGCCACTATCTTAAAAAAAATAAAATAAAATAAATGTTGAATACCCTCTAAAACTTCGGGGAACCATGATACCATTTCAACAAAACCAAGTATCACATTATTTGTCCTCGATTATACATAGCCTGATCACCTATGTATAATTCAGGAAGGATTATGTCATGAAAGAAACAAGCATCATTTCAAACTTTCTAAAACAACCTTCATTCAAAAACAAAGCTTTGTAATCAGATAAATTGTTCATAAACCTTTCTTTTGTTAACACTCTATAGATACCTACGCCATTCATCGCTCACTCCACCGATAAGTTGAAATTTTTACCAGTGACCTTTTTAGGAAAGACTTTCTGTACCATCTATGAGGAGGATTCCTCGATACAAGAAAACAATGAAAGGATTTCAGAAATACCAACAAGGACTAGAAGTATGTAGTAAGATGATTCAAAACTCAACATAAATTTTAAGACATCACGAAACAATTCGAACCACTATCTTGTACTAGAAGCTAAATTCTATTGTTTCAAAAGTACCAGCTAGACCGAGTTACAAGATTTAGTACAAAGCGAATACACACTAAGCAACACTGTAGAAATAAATCAAGCCTCCTAACTGAGACTATATAACATTCCATTAAACATGGCCTCAGCAATATGTAAATTTCCCTACAATGAGTTTCCCTCAAAAGATAATTGAGTTAAATTAAGGTTATCGATATAAACTTTCCTTAAGGCATTGTGTTCTCTAGAAATTCCGGATAACTCACTTCCATATCAAGAGATACAAAGGTCTAACATATCGGACAATCAATGACTCTCCACCTACAAGTAAAATAAGAACAAACATTCTTCGACATAGTATAAGCTGATATCTATGTTTTTACCAACATGATAAAAATCTCAGTGATGAACTATTTTAGAAGCACTCAATATCGGAACAAATCTTGAAAATCAACCACTACACCCCATCACTTAAATATTTAGGGTTTTGTGACTTGATAACATAGAGCGAGGAAATATTTCGATAAGAGAAATTAAGAGAGACACTATCCAACAATAAACATTTTAGTAATGGAGACTAAGCACCTTAGTAAAGGGAGAATCAAGTCATGACATTCGCTAGAACTAGAAACGCGAGGAATCACAACTATTACCCATAATCTATTCTTTACAATAATTCCCTTTTTTGACAGACTTGACATTTTGGAATTTGTCATGAGACACATGGTATCAATTTCAATTATACCTAATATAAGGTAGCCGATTCACCTTAGACTTCTGACAATCATTTCAAGGTTCCCATAGAACCTACTGGAACATGAGTACCGCCTATTATCCTCAGCTCAATGGTCATAGCAAGAGAACAATTCAAACATTAAAAGATATGCTCAAAGCATGTGTGATTTTCTAGAAATGATTAGGCAAATCATACTTCATCGAACAAGTTACCTTACAACAATAGTTAGCACATGAACATATTGACTGCACCAATTGAGGCACTCTATGGTTGAGGTATCAATCACTTATTCACGGGCCAAAATCAGGAAAGTCCAAATCACTAGTCCATAACTTATTCATGAAACAACAAAGAAGTCGTATAGATCAAGAATCAGTTACAAGCAACAACAAATAGATAGAAAAGTTACGTCGATATACGACGCAAAATGTTGGAAATGTGTTCCATAAGTCGCAAACCATTAGAATTTCAAGTTGGCAACAGAGATATGTTGAAAGTACCGCCTTGTAAAGGCGTGGTACGATTCAGAAAAACGCGGCAATGCCGGATGCAACTCAAATATCCTCACCATTCAGGGACTGAATTCCTTTTTGGGTGGGCGAATGTGACAACTCATAATTTCATGTCATATTACAAACTTTGAAAATTTCACTATTCATCTCGAGAATTTACTATTCACCGGTTACTATTCATCGTTTTGAAGTCGATTTGATATTTTGAAAGAGAAAAATCACTATTCATGATTCACTATTCATCATTTTTTGTAAACTAGGTTTACGAGTAACAAATTCGCGTAACCGTAAGGGTTTAGCTGCGAATTCATGGAAAATCATTGAGGACATTTCATATAGATTAGATTCAGTTTACATATCATCAGTGACATCATCATCATATTAGTTCATGCATGAGTTTGCATATTTCATTAACGTATATTTTCCTATTAAATAAACGCTATCGCATAATCATTTATTTTGAATATTTGATCCGACACATCCAAAAATTATCCTAATATATTTTTATACTCATTTTAAGATTATAAAAAATTATATTATATGAGTTGCATGCATAACATTATATCGTGACTTATATTAGATCATATCATTCATATTAGGTTGCAGATAGAGATTGTACATCATTTCATTATTGCCATTATATCATCATAATCATTGTATCAGGTGAGTTTTCATATCCCCGTTTTATTCAAGTTTATACTTTATTTCAAACCTATGGGGGAGAATACATTGCACATCATTTTATTACGAGCCCAAGTATATTCAAATTCATTACATTGCTTAAGTTACCTCATTGCCAATTGAATGTCCCCATTTCATATTCATGAACCGTTAATCCGGTGCCAGGAAGAAGCAGGCTGTGAGTGAATAGATCTATTGAGGTGACTCTCCATCCGGTTGGTGGTCCCAACTGGTCAAACAAATGCATTTCATTTCATATCACTATTTGAGTGTTTGGCAAAACACTCAAGGAAGCTTAACATCATAATCAGTCTAGCTTTGGTGTCATGTGCTTATAGCAACTGTATCATTTTTATGTGGCATATTTGTCATACATAACTTACACTTGTGGTGGTCGTATAAAACATTTACATAAACTCTATGAACTCACTAAACCTTTGTGTTGACACTTTTAGCAATGTATTTTCGTGTATCTAAGGCATATACATCATGGCATACGAAGGACTTATCATAGAGTCGCTAGGTGACGACGCTGCCTCACATGGATTTTATGCACTTTAAAACATCGTTTGGATTGTAAACAAACTTATTTCCTCGCAAATGTTGACTACCTTTTGGGACCTATCTTTTGTAACTCTCAATGCTTTAATATATCAAACGATGTGCATTTCAAACGACACTTTAGGTCATTCAATATAATCAGACTATGACAAGCTAATCCCTGTGAATTCCATTCACAAGCAAAAATGTAATTTGGGGTGGATGTTATAGCCTCAAGATCCGATGTGGTATACTTCAAAAAGATAGGGCTGTAGTTGTTTCAAAGGTTATTCCTTATATTGCTATGGAGTTGATCCATAGCGATTAGGTTGGTGCTTGATGCTCGTACAAGACGCGTTCGGGGTCAAAGGAACTTCCTTTTCGTCGAACAAGTTTTTCAACACCCTAGGCAGTGAACCTAATCGTTGTAGTATAGTATTGGGTAAGCCTCGGGTATTGATATCGTTCTCTAGGGGAATAAGAATGTAGTAAGAAGTTTATTACGCTAAGGTTGATGTTGAGGAAGATTCTTTTTATATTTTTTTAGAAAGCTAAGGGTAAAATCTCGGGTTTGATTTGGGGGATGGTACTTCTACCGATTACTTCTACCATCTAATTATCTAAACTATGGGTAGTCTATGTCTTTTTGATGTGTGCTCGTATGATGATTAAAAATGTGCTCACCTAGATACTATTACTCCCTAGTTATCTTTATTGATGGTTGAATTGTCACGTCCTTATTCTTAACGCGTTGTGTTTTCTAAGGTCGTAGGGTGTGCCTTGTTCCCTAACTCTTTGAAACGACCTTAAGGTTATTGCCTACGAGATCCTCTATGATTCATAAGCTAACTTTAAGGGTTATCTTTGGATGTTTAGACTACGGAATCCGCTAAGTGATTCATAAACTAAGGTTCACAAAGATTACTCAAGCATTTAAACACAACGATGGTCTAATTGCACTCCTAAGCCAATTACAATTAAGATAAGAGACAACCAGTCAATAATTAATAACTAGATTTCATAGATATAAGCAAACACACAAGAAATTCAGCCTGACATGTTAAACACGCAAGCATACACACATTCAATGGAAGACATAATGAAATCAATTAAGTAAAACACTTATTTTGATGTAAAATAGGGTATGAGAACCCTAAGATATCCAAAGTCGAACTACAAACGTTTAGGGCTTTTACTCCACAAGTTTACCTCTTAAAATTCTGAAAAATCGATTTCTATATATAATTTTACACTTACACGGCGCCGCCTTTATAGGTGGGACGCCGCCGACGCCGTCTTTAGGGTTTACGTCTTGGCCAAGTAATCGTTAGGACGGCGTCACGTTGTAGTTGTGACAGGCCGGGCTTTAGTGACGCTTCGTCTGATTCGGATCTAGGTCGCTGGGATGAAAAGTCTTAGCGACGCCTTCCTTCAAAGCCTGACGCCATCGTGTGTATTTTAGCAAAAATTCTACTGAGCCGTCAAAGATTTTATTTCGTATAAAGGGACGGCGTCGCCATTTAGTTGGGACGCCGTTAGGTGAAATTTCAGCAGCTTGAGTGGCTTCGATTTTGACTTTGCCATTTTCTTCATATATTCACTCCTTTTCGTCCAAATATGCATCATTACAGCATTTTGCTTCCAAGAGACGTAAAAAGTGAAAAGAAACGGAATTAAGAAGTAACGGATATAAAAGTGAATGATCCCTTAAAAGTGTACGTTTTAAATCCTTATCAAATATCCCTACACTTGGTATTTGCTTGTCCTCACGCAAATGTGCTTTTGGCCAATCAATTTATAAGTTAGGGGGCATGAAGCATTGGTTTAACATAATTCAAAACAAGTAAAAGCATCGAAATAGTCATAAAAAGCACGGAAATTATATACTAGCACCTCACAAGGGGTGTTTGGATTCTCTCATCTCTCGGGTGTATATGAAATATAGTAAATGGAAATGGAAGATAAACACTCATTACTTGGTCATAGTACATAGATTACCATAGGCTTGAGACTAGATCAAACCTCCATCGCTTTGGCGTGAGCACCTAGGAACAACTATCTAAGAGGTCTTTTAAAGGGTTGTAATGTTAGGCTTACGGTAGGGAAACAAAGGGTTTGGTTGGATAGGCGATTTAGTGGTGGCAAGTCAAAAATCTTATGTTACAAGCATGAAAAGAATGGAGTTGCTAAGCCAAGACTCGACTCACTAAACTCCAGATACTTTGAAACAAACAAACATAAATATAAAGATAAATGTAGGAGAGTAGCAAGTTTTTTTTTTCATACACTTTTACTCTACCATCCTCTAAAATAACATCAAAATATAAGGGATTTATAGGAGCATCCCTACACTTGAGTTTTTATTACTGTAACACTAATTTGACCCGAATTGAAAAGATCAAAACACTTGGAGTATTTAATTACGTAAATAAAGGGAATTTGAATTTAACGTTATTTCCCGTCACTTCATAAAATTTTACTTTTGCCCATGAGTCCCAATCATCCCAAAACTGTGTACAAAAGATATGACTCGACTTAGCAACCATGCAAGTAACTAGATAATTGAACTAAGGGTTTAGTATGATAACAATAATGCACTAAAGGTGAGTGCATACAAGGTAGGCTAAGGCGATTTGGGTGTACATTTGGGGGTGGATTGTAAAGAATGCTCTTTATTGATATTCCGGAAAACCGAAACATCACGAGAACCGTGAAAAGGATAGGCTCTGAGGGGTTAACTAGGGGTATCGTGTACTAAAAATGAGTACATCGCAAGGGTGTGGGGTAATTACTCAACCGATGTGGAAGAAGTAATTATAATACGGGTATCAAACAAGGATTATCCTAATGCCTCTTATCATTTAGTTATTCCTAACTACACAAGTGTAGTCTCACTAGCGATCTCGAATGCATCACAAAACAAGTTCTAGAATCTATTATACTACCGGTACACTCTCGAAGCATTAAAGGTGAATGCTTTAATTCCTATAGATCTAGGGCCGAACCTCACATTGTTGGGGTGGAATTTGAGTGGTAAACGGTTTTTTGTGCTAGTCATATAACTCCTATCCATGAGACGCTTTATTAATACTAAAGTCCCACTCGTACATGTCATAAAAAAATTTAAATTTGGTGCTAAAATTTCCCTAACAAATATTTCTCATAGCTTATTACACAAATGAAATAGGACAAGACAAATATTCAAGGATAAGCGTAGTTTCAAAGTTCCCGTTTTATTCTTCTCCCTACACTTAAACTAAATATTGTCCCCAATATTTCGCGAAAGTATCAAATTTATGATAATGGAAGGTAATTAAAAGAGAAATAAACTAGTACTCCCCTGATTAGCTCGGTAGGATCCATGTGAAGTAGTCGTTAAATTCTTTCCCAAGAAGAATGTATGCGTGATAAGCTTTATCCAATATTATGTTTCTTCTTCTTGATAAATAAAACCTGCACACTTTAAGAAAACAGACGAAACCTTCAGGCAAAATCAGCGTAAAACTATATATGACTCTACTACACTAGGATATAATGCTTGTGGAATGGATGTTTGCAGCTTTTTACGGAAAATTAAGACTTGAGAATTTCCAAAAATTTATACTTAACACGAAAACGAGAAAAAATTTTATAAGTTGCTTCTCGATCCTCCCCGATGTCGTCAGGTTCTAATTCCCGACACAAAGTTATCCCGGATAAACTGGTCTCCGCCATTTCTTGGAAAAATTCTGGAAAAATTACGCCTTCATCATAAGGTTGTAAACGTTGTATGCTTACCGTGAATTCTCTCCCATTGTCGTCTAATATGATAACGGTTTCATTTTTTAGATTAGTTTCTTTCATCGTATAGGGTCCAAACCATCTTAGCTTATTCCTTCCTCTTAATGCTTTTATTCTTGATTTATACAAAAGCACCTTTTCTCCATTCAAAAATTCTTTAGGGTTCTTTTGAGGTTGTGGCTTTGTCATATAGTTATTCCCTAATTTTTTTATCACATTTCAACGATGTCGCATTTAACCCTTTACCCATGAAATCTCTAAGCCAACTTTCCCATTCATTAATTTTCTTCTTAACAGTATTATTGGAGACCTGCGAATTCTTATCATTTATCTTCTCCATAATCTTCAAAGGGTATCTCGGAACAATAAGTATCCTAATTTGTCCTTTGCCACTTTTGAGTATCATGATAGCCTCACCGCATTTGATGGTTGCCTTGGCGGTGGCCAGAAAAGGGGTTCCAAGAATTAATGGCATGTTTTTATCTTCCTCAATGTCTATGATTACGAAGTCTACCGGATAGACAATATTGGCCACCTCAATTAAGACATCCTCCGCTATTCCTACGGGATAAACATATGAGTGATTTGCTAAGGAAAGTCTAAGATTGGTCTTGGTTGGCTCCTCCTTAGTCAACTTACTATAGACTGATAGCATCATTATGTTTACATCGGATCCCCTGACGCTAAGGCGGCATTTATATTCTCGAAGTCGCTTAAGCTCCATGGTATTACGAAGTTCACGAGATCTCTTGTTTCTTAGTTACTTGGTTTCTAGAACCAACTCGTACATAGGTCTCATAGGCATGGTTTCATATTCTTCTTCTTTTATTTCACCTAAGAGGGCTTTACTAAGAACCTCATTGTACCTAAAGTTGTTCACATGGTTAACAATTGTTTTCTTATTGATCTCATGCTTAAGGTAGTATTCAATGATCTTGGGTTCATTATTAGTCTCAGCCTCATCCTTATCCTTACTACCCTTGTCGCTTCCTCCTTCTTCTCAACCACTCCACCCTAATCGAAACAATGGAAATGCGCGTTAACGACCTAAGGGGAAGCTTGATCATCGTTCCTCACTAACACCTTCTCGGGAACCTTCGTCTTAGTGTATTCTATCACCAAGTTCATCATCTCACCATTTTACCGCCTGATTTCCTCCCTTTGCCTATAAACCTCTTCTTCAAATTTGGCTAATTTTTCTGAATGGGCAGCCATGTATTCTCTTATTTGTGCCTTGAAGCTTAGTGAGAGTGGAATTAGAGAGGTAGAATGGAAGCGTCGTTGAAATTGGATTTTGTTCACGGCTTGGTGATTCAGAGAGAGGTGTTGGGTGGTTGGCGGAGTTAATGAAATTAACCGTTGCTCGATGGATTGATCCAGGCACTCTCTTTTGCCTCTCAATTAGATAGTCGATCCTTTTCTCAAGAGTACTAACTTGCTCTTCAGTAATGTTGGAAGGATTGATATGGCATTAACCATTCTTACAGGGGTTTCATGAGATTCACTCCAATTTCCGTAGCTTTGACTGGCAAGCTCTTCTATTATATCTCATGATTCTTCTGCGTTGAAATCGCTGAGCCTTCCACCGACTGCTCGATCAATGGATCGCTTGGTGAGGAAGTTGGCATGATCGTGAAAGATTTGGACTTGAAGCCAAAGATCAATGCCATGATGAGGGACTTTATGGAGCAAGTCCTTGAATTGAGTCCATGCCTTGTAGAGAGATTCACCTTGATGTTGTTGGAACCTCAAGATGTCCTTCGTAAGTTTAGTAGTTCTCCCCGGTGGGAAAAATTGGGCAAGGAAACGAGTGGTGAGATCATCCCAACTTGAGATAGATCCTGCGGGAAGTCGCTCAAGCCAATTACTAGCTTGTTCCCATAGAGAGAATTGAAAGAGACGCAAGCGCGTGGTTTCCCGTGTGGTAGCATCAAGATCGATGGAATCAATGGTTTTAAGGAAGTCCTTGAGATGCTGTTTAGGATCTTCGGAACGAAGTCCATGGAATGCACATCCGTTTTGCACCAACCGGATGGTGTCGGATCATAGGTCCGTAGTTTGAGCTTGTCGGAGCTCAAAGGTGTTCCTATAGCCTTGGTGGCTTGGTCTAGAGTATACACCAAGAGTACGACCTCTTGGCGGGTAAATGATTGGTGGGTCGATGGGAAGTGGTGGATGTGGTGGTGGGTTGTCACCTTCCATGATGAAAAGTGATGGGATTACTAACAAAGTCACGAACCATCACCGAAGGTGTTACCCGAACAACCAAATACCACCACCAGCTTTGCCACTCAAATCCGACCAAAACCTCACAACCAAACCACCAGAGAAACCATCACACGCTAACACGTGCCGACGACACAACGCTTGGAACACCACGAGATGGCGACAAAAGTTGCCAACCGCTGTTCTCCGCCATTGTCTGCCGCCCAAAACAGCCAGCCACCGCTGACGTGAGAGGTGGTGCAACTACTATATACCAGATATGCAACTTGAAACACCAGATTAATAAACCTTAAACTTCAGATAACTAATTGAGGGAAATATGTGTTGGCGGTTTTGTTCTGCAGGCTCGCGCTTTGATTTGGCGGTTTTGCCACACTTATGATTTTTTCTGTTGTGAGATTTAGTTTTTTTTAGAAAGAGAGTGGTATATATCATAGTTGTTTGTGAGATAGAAAATATTATACCGAGTATTTAATTGGGTCTAATGATTGAATATAATTGATAGTGTGTAAATACTAATTTGGTGCTGTTGAAACCCACCGAGCCTTTAATTTTGTAGGAAATTTTGGTGAGGTTAAGTGGCAATGTCTCTTTCTCGTTACTCTTCTCAATTTTCATAGCAAAAGCTCCACTATTTTGCTTTCCTTCATAGAAGATTCTCGAACAAACGTAAAACATTGTATGCTACCTCCGTCTCAAATTTTATGTCTATTTTGACTTTATAATCAAACTTTGACCTTAAATATGTTTTTTGAATTATATAATGCTTAATGAAAGTTATATCAATGAAAATACATTTAAAACCCAATTTCATTTATATATTTTACATTAAGTATTATATAACACAAAAAGATATATTTAAGGTTAAAGTTTGATTGAAAAAGTCAAAATGAATATAAAATTTGGGAGGGAAGGAGTATTATTTATATGTAATAAACAATCATCACTTCTTCAAACGGTATAGTTGAAAATAATGGAATTCATTACGATAACATATAGGTCGGAGTTCGCCCAATACAAAAAACAGCACTTCGTCCGGCACAAAGCACGAGCCCCTCTCAAGACGGGGTCAACAAAACAAAGGGTGGAGCGGAAAGTAATATAAACGAAGGACCGGCGTCTAGAGAAAATGTATAAGCCTAGAGCAAATGTTTCGTTACCACGTCCTTACGAGGATGAGTAGATTCCAACTCACGAATCACATGACCAGCTTGAAAGAGATGGGAATATATTATGGGTTTAAAGCTTGGTTCCGATGGGGGCACAATTCCCAGTGGCGGCTAGAGCTGCACGTGCAAACAAATTAGCTGGAATATCAAGGTTTAAGGTATCAATCTCAAGGCAAGCAAGTTATTGTCCACCGGACAATAGTAGGATCCGCCACCCGCGATCCGGGAAAAAGAGAAAATACCTTCCAGACAATCACAAATCAAATAATAAATAATAAATAATAAAACTATTAATTGGCATGACGCCCCAAATGTGAAGATTTAACCTTTCCACCTCTTGGTTCTTGTGTTCACGCAGCAAAAAAAACACACCCAACCATGGTCACATGACAACATGCACTTCCCAATCACTCACTCCTACGTTAGGAGTAGCCTAAGAAAGTACCGTAGGTTTTTTTTTTCTTCTTTTTTTCCTCTTATTATTATTATTATTATTATATATATATATATATACTATTTTTGTTTTCTATTCTTTCCAGTTAAAGTGTGCATGTGATATGCACATTGAAAATATGGAAAAGCAAATAAATAATTGGCCATGTGTAATTGTTTATTGAATAACTAGCTATAATACCTATGCACGCACAGAGTTTTGACAAAAAAAATTATTTTGTATCAATGTTAAATATTATATTTTTAAAAGTAATTACATATTATTATATACTTATGCATGAGTTTTTCATTATTCATTAGAATTTTGTATAATCAAATTTTGTAAAATTTTTTTTCGATATCTCAATATTTAACTATATTTAGCTGATATAGATGTTGATGTTTCTATTTAAGTTTCACTATTGATATTATGATGTACACAAGATACGAGTTTAGCTGCACATAATAAACGTTGATGAAGTTAAAATATACTTCTTAAAGTTTTTTAAAATTGTTTTTCTACGTATCATTATGTAAATAAATAAAAATTACATAAGTAGTTGTTATAAGTACAATCATCTTTTTTTTTTTCATACTACAGTAGCTCGTACTTACAATTTAATAATTATATTTTCGTTTTCAATAATTTAGCCGTATTTAATATTCAAATTCGTGTCCACATTTGTCATACTTTTTAATATGAAATAAATGATTACTTAGTAAACATAAATAGTAAAAAAAAAATGATATTTATAATCTTATGTATATTTATATGTTTGAGTTTTAAAACAACATATATATTGTATTTTTAAGTTATAAAGTATAAGGGTGTATTTGTTTAATTTCCAAAGTTATTAAAAAACATGAAAATTTATAATATTACACTTAACTTTATACAATTTTTAAAAATTTAACCACCAAAGTTTTGCTAATTACCCCCTTTTAAGTTTGTTTTCACAAATTGACACCTATGTTTTTATGTGCTTTTCTCAACCAAATTTCTCCACAAATTAATTAAAGGTGACCAAAATCAATTTAATTTTGACTTTTATTAACCAATCAAATCACACGATTTTGCTTACGTGGCAAAATCAAACTCTCCTATTGTCCCAATTTTTTTTCTAATAAGAATAAATTGACAAAATCACTTCGAAATGATGTACTTTTATTATATAAAAGATTGTTTCAAAAGGTTATCTTGTAAACAGAATCCATCGCGCTTCACATGTTAAATGATTTATTCAAGAACAAGAATGGTCCAGAACAGTACCATCAAAAGTGGAAGGCAGAAAGTTGAATAGACTAAAAACCATTGACCTAAACCTAACACGATAAAGAAACGTGCATAATGAGTCAATAATAACCCAGTTTACGACATATTTGATAACACGATACTAACTGTATTTTTACGAAACATTCTTCATAAAGTTGAAAACATGTGTTTTTTTCCTGGTAACTAATATTTCAAATCTTTTGGGCGATTAGCTTATTGGGTTATGCCGTTGTCACATGAAACCAAGGTAAATTCTCCACTTTTGAGGAAAATTAGCGTGTGACCGATTCAAGTTTTATTGCACCAAACTAAGCAAGAAATTTAGAAGAGATGATATGCATATAAAAAAATTTAACGTACATACCACAACTATATATAATGTTGTAATATATGTATGATGTGATATTGTGATATTGAAAGTCTGCTTTAGGGTGTAGATGAAGATGTAGCCTATTACTTGAAAGTCATTAATGTTGTTTGGTGTTTATGGCGCTTCACCACAATAGAATTATGAGATATGTAAAGGGTTTCTTCATATATTATGTGTGTGTTTGTTTCGATACCTTACATTATCATTCCATTTTATATCAACACCTATACCTATTGTGATTAATGCAAACCAAACGCACTTAATATCTTTTGTTGTGATATGAATATCACTTCTCAAAATTTAACTTATACCTCTAGTATTTAAATAGGCAGATTATTTTGTAAGTTTACATTTGAATGGCATACTTCATTTTAATGTGCATTGTCATTTATGGCCTTCATAATTCATACTTTTTTTACTCCTCTAAAGATATAAATGATAATACACACTAAAATAAAGTGTGCCAACTAATTTATAAAATGTACAAACAATCTTCTATTTTAATAACAATAACAATAAATTTTAGCACTACCAACCAATCCACTATAATTGCTTAAAAACACGTGTATGTTATTACTTTATGATGAAAGTACTTTATTCTTTTTTCACGAAACCTCGTTGGGTTGTACTATTGGAATCCCTCTATGATGTCACATCATAGGGGAATATTTCCTTTGTCCCTCACTTTTCAAGATAAATACGCTTTTTGTCATTGCTTCGTATTTCTCATGTTTTAAATAAGCTTGACTTATTAAACTTTATATTTATTGTTCCGCATTTCGCGTTTATAGTTTTTGATATAAACAAAATTATAAAAATAAAAAACAAAAAAATAGGGAGGGTCAATCTAAAATTATAGGAGGGGTCAAAATAACCCAACCCGTTATAATTGTATATGGCTGTCTTATCGTTTTAATGTAATTGTAGTTGACCATTTAATATTAAAGTGTGCTTGATCTTGAATGAAAATAAATTACGCAAGCTTTAAAACGTGATAATCAAATAATCAGCTGTTGCAAAACCTGGTTTTAATGTCATATCATGTAAAATTACCAAAAAAAACATTGTTTTTTATGTATAAATTGAGTTTTATAAATTTAACATAACTTCTAACACGTAACAATTTATTTGTATAGCTAATATATCTATTTAAAAAGCTTACTCACTGTAAATTAATAAAAACATTATTTATAATAGTTTTCAACTTTTCATCTACTTTTCTCTTTAAAAGAAAAAATCACTACAAAACACACCATACCTCCATTATCCTATGAGGTGATATCATTATTCACTTTTTTATGCTTACATCACATTCTACGCATTACAAGATATTGCACGGACAAACCGTGAATTGCATAACGTATGCAAGATGCATAAAAAATCTGCAAAGATTAATTCCCTTATCCTATCTACTTCACCGTCATCCACAAAAATTTACATCAACATTTGAGCACAAAAGCAAAACTAGATGTATATAATTCAACAAATCTTTTAGGACATAACCCATTCTATAATTGATTCTGATCAAGAAGTTCATAATCAACCATGATAGTTGCGCATTTGCCGAATGATACCGGCCAAAAGGAAAGACTGTAATCACAAAATAATCAACTTATTAAAGGGTTAGTTTGACAGTTTGAAGAAATTGAAGGAAAATAGCAATGGTGAATTCATGAGGAAGAAAATGGCATTGGTAATTTGGCTTGAAAAATCACGCCACAAAAAGCAGTGGAGAGCTACTTTTGAAACCACGCTTTGAGGTCTAAAAGCAAATAAGTGATTTTAGTTTCATCTTACAACACTCAAAGTAGATTAACTGCATTTTGTAAACGCACACTGATAATCACAAGAAAACGCAAATTTCCAAACATCCCCTAAATTGTCAATATAGTTGTATTCCAGTTTTGATTTTACAAAGTGATTGAAACACTTTAATTAATTATGTTCGGACACTTATATTTTTATATGGGTGAAAATATAAGTGTAACTGTGAAGGTAAAAATGTTCAAACACAATTAATTAGAGTGTTACAATCATTTTATGAAGTGTGCAAATCATCTTCTTTTACACATCGTCATCGTTTATTTATTTATTTATTTTAATCTTTAATAGTTTTGGATATAAGATCATTTGAGGACAAAGATATATATGTACTCAGGGATCATCCCACAATTCATTTTTATTTGATCTAATGGATGAGATTAATCCCAACAATATAAAAAACCAACTTTCATCCTTTTTTTTCAAATATTAATATCTTTTAAACCGTTAATCGTAGAGTCAAAAAAAAATATATCATAGGCACTTTGATATACTTTCGACAAAAAATTTTTTACACCGTCGCGACGAGCATTTAATTATCTTTCTATAGATAGGCACTTTGATATACTTTCGATAAAAAAAAATTTTCGTATTTTTCACATTTTTTTTTAAAGTTTTTTTCGTTTTTTTACGTGCTATCAAATTGATTGAAAATCATATATGATATAACACTTGATATTAGTGTAAAATTATATGATATGTAATATCACATGTGATATTAGTGTAAATCACATATGATATCACATGTGATATTACATATCATATATGATTTAACACTAATATCACATGTGATATTCAATTTAGTGTTTTATCATATATGATTTTTTTCACGCAAATTTCAAGAACGTAAAATAAACGAAAAGATTAAAAACGTGGAAAAAATGAATTTTTTTCTTTTTCGAAAGTATATCAAAGCCTGCCTGTCTAGAAAGACAATTAAATGGGTCGCGACGGTGTAAATATTTTCGCTTAATGATAAACGGTTTAAGATATATTTAAATTATAAAAATTGGTAAATAATAAAATGCTTTAAATTTCAAAGGCATCGATTTTTTTGATTTGAATTGAAGTAGAGATGAGTTCCTGTGACATGGTAAGTTTGGTATGTAAAATAACTCTCCCTCATATGTTTAACCCAATATGTAAACACTAGTTGTTGTACATATGTATCTAAATCATAAAATCACTTATACTTGATTTAGTGTTTTATGTGAGCCGTATGTGTTAGAAAACTATTAACTCAAACTATTTACGTACTCTATTTGTTTCGTTAAAATGATTTTACATTTGTTATCGACAAAACATTAGAAGATCGTAAAATATAAATAAACGTTTTTACGGCTTATTTGTATTAACAACTTCTATAGAATTAGATTGATCCTGGTCATTATCAATATCAGATAAAGAACTACCCTTTTAATTTAGTAATAACCGTGAAATCTTATTCATAATGATTATTAAAGTTTATCTTGATAAATTTCAATAGACTAAATTTTATATTACCTGAATACACGAGTCTCCGGGAACACCCCCATATTGTCGTGGTACGGCAGTCTTACTCCATTGTTGCTGCTAATTCCAACCGACTGATCGACAGAGCTTACCAACGTAGCTTTTGTATTCATTTAATATACAACCTATTCTATTCTATTTATCGGGAGAACTTTTGATATTCATAATTCAAAAGATTATATATATATATATATATATGGTATTGGGCACCTTTAGGGGTGAACGTAGCCGAAATGAGCTCGGAAATCGTTAGGCTCGAGCTCGCTGCTTTATATAAAAGCTCGAGCTCGCTTCGAGCCTCACATTTTGAGCTCAAGCTCGGCTCGTGAAATTTTCACAAGCTCGAGCTCGCTCGTTAACACAAAGCTCCGACTAACACAAGGCTCGAGCTCGTTAACACGGTTATAACGTGATAGAAAATATATATACGATATATTAGGGCTCGCTTAGGCTCATGAGCCTAAACGAAGCCTTTTGTATAGAGCTCGGGCTCGAGCTCGATTATTAAATGAGCCCAACTTAGGCTCTGCTCGGCTCGAAAGCTCGTTTAGGCTCTACTGCTCGAAGCTTTTACCGATCCGATCCCGAAGCTATACGAAGATGGCTCGTTTCCACCCCTAGGCACCTTGATTAATATAATATATCATGCAATAATATATTATATATATGATAATTAAATATCAATATCTAGCTGTATTAAAATTAAAAGTATAATAAATTCGGCTACACAAAAGTGTACACACTTCCAATATACGAATATATATATATTTTAGTTTAGTAGTTTTAAACAAGGTTGTCAAAATCAAGATATTGGTCGTAAGATCGTGCGATCTTATAATTTTACATATAAAAAACGAGTAAGATGTTAGTAAGATCTTAATTTAATCAGGATCAATCTAGAATCTTAAGATCGCAAGCATGATCGTATGATCGTAAACGATCTGATCCTACTACAAGCCCATGTTTTTATTTCAAGTGAAGCAAGATCGGTGTAGGATCGTAGACATAGGATCATAGGATCGTAAGCGATCTAATTCTACTAAAAGCTCATGTTTTTTAGTCTTTTATTTTTACAGTACTTGAAAATATAATTTTTTCTTTTATTGTCCTTTTAGATTCGTTCATAATATAAAATATTATATAAAAATATATAGTAGTACAAAACTACAACCCTTATACAAAAATATATACATTTTCATGATAGGATCTTATGATATGGATCCGATCTTACGATTACAATCTTGTGAAACCGAATCGATCCTAAATAGAATCCCGATATTGACAACCTTAGGAATTGTGAATAAAATTACGTTTGGTCCCTACGTAGATACCTCAAATAACAACTTTAGTCCTTCGTCGTTATATACCAAATATTTAATTTTTAAATATGCACGCTTGGTCCCTATTTTGATGGGCGTTGTTAACCGCTGGTATTTTGCCGTTAGTCCTTCGTTAATAATTTTAACCGTTAGTCCCAAAGTTATATGCATAAATCGCCCTTGTGGTTAGCCCCACAATCCGCCGCCACGCCACGCGTCACCACCGGAGTGCGCATGCGGTATCGGGCGGGCGTCAACGGGTCGTAGATCGGGCCGGGTCATGGACAAAGTCGGTAACGGAGCACGGATCATGAGGTGGTGCTGACGTGGCATTGGTATAATATACCAATGCTCAAGATTAACTGCCAGGTGTGGAAAAGCTTTACCCAACTGGGCTAAGCATAGCTCAGTATATATATCCCTCATATAACCCTTCTTAAAGTTACCAATCCAATAATATTAAAACGTTCAATTTATTTTTGGCCTATCAATTTAAGGGTTATATGGACTGTAAAAATAAATATAGTCAAAAGCTGATTTTGTTTTCCAATGGTAAGCTCGGGAAATTTTTTCGAATTTGTTTGAACCTCGAAAAATGCGTAATCCCAATATTTTTTCTTTTGTTTTGCATTTTTGAGGTCCAAACCAAGTCAAAATTACCGAGATACCGTCGGGATTCGTTGCAGGTTTTCCATGGTTTGAATTTTTTCGACTTGGTTTGGACCTCAAAAATGCAAAAACAAAGAAAAAATGGTGATTTTCGCATTTTTCGAGGTTACAACGAAGTCGAAAAATTCCTAGCTTACCATTGGAAAAGCACGAAAACGAGAGTCCGACGGTATGCTGATGAATTTTTTCGATTGGTTTGAACCTCAAAAATGCAAAACAAAGAAAAATGATGATTTTCGATTTTTCGAGGTTCAAACGAAGTCGAAAAATTCCTCGAGCTTACCATTGAAAGAGCACGAAAAACGAGTCCGACGTATGCTCGGTGAATTTTTCGACTTGGTTTGGACCTCAAAAATGCAAAACAAAGAAAAATGGTGATTTTCGATTTTTCGAGGTCCAAACGGTTCAAAAATTCCCGAGTATACCATTAGGAAGATAACGAAAAACGAGTCCGATGGTATATTTATTTATTTTTTTACAGTCCATATAACCCTTTAAATTGATAGGCCAAAAATAAAATCAACATTTTCAATATTATTGGACGTACTTTAACTTTGGGCATGTATTTGATTTGATGGGATATATTATCTAGTTTACGTTGGGTAAAGCTTGGCTTCCCACACAAAAGACCGAGTTCGATCTTAGGCCAGCAAAAAATTGGTATATATTATACCAATGCCACGCGGCACCACCTCATTGGTCCACGGCGCACCGACTTGACTGACCTGGACCGACCGCCGATGCCACACGTACACCACTGTGCTACTGGCGCTTGACCAATCTGCTGACCGGCTAACCACAAGGACGATTCATCCATATAACTTTAAGGACTAACGGGCAAAAATTATTAACGGGACTAACAGCGAAAATACTTAACGGACTTAACTAACGCCCATCCAAAATAGGGACCAAAAGCGTGCATAGTATCAAAATTAGATACTGTAATAAAACGACTTAGTGACTAAATTGTTATTCGCAGATACCATGGGACCAAACGTAATTTTTCAGGAATTATTAGTGTAGTAAAATAATCAAATTAAGTGAGTAGGTACGAACTGTTGACAATATGCTTACCCGATTTAAACAAACTGGACAATTTAATCCCTCGTTGAATGCGATAGCTGTCTCTCTACTTTCATAAAACCACCATAATTTTATGAGAGGTGATACTTACATCACATTTTTTGATTCATTTATCACTTTTTATGCATTATAATGTTATATTGCATAACAATCGTAAATGTATGTTTTGAAATGATCAAAAAATAATGTGGTGTAAATATCAATTCCATAATTTTATACCACATGCCACAAGGCTAAAAATGTCAAGGCACACCATCTTCTGGAAACCCTGATTGTTTATTTCACAAAAACACGTGAATACATGCCACAATGAATTATTTCATACAAAAAATATATCATTACAAAATTTTAAATACAAGCATTGTCTCTATATGTGTGTATATATTCCACATTGCCAGCTACCACCTTCATTATATTGAATAATACTTGCAAATTTCTTTAGATCTTGAACACAATGTCAATCACAAAGTGTTTGGCTTCACAAAACGCAATTGCTAAAGTAAATTTGCATGAAACCTTGCATAACAGATCAAATATAAATCTCCCATTTAATCCCATTTTTGGTTTTCCGATCAATAAGCAGCAACTGACTCCTTTCATAACTACCACCAACTCGAGAACAAGATGGAACTCGATGATCGTTTACGCGAACGTGGAACCACCTGCAACGCCACCTCCTCCATCTGGTTCTTCATCTGGTTCTTGGTATGCTTTCTAACTCTATTTTCCAATGTATTGTGAGTCTTTTAGTGACTGAAATAAATTTCAAACTTTTTTTTGACTTTATTCTGACAGAAGATTTGTGTAACTAATTTATCAAACACACATTTACTGACGAAATACTAATCAAAATAGACTTTAGTGGATTGTTTCTTACTTTCTGTTATATTTGTTCGATATTTTGTAGGAAAAACTGGGTTATGGGAATATTAATGACATTCATCGTACCCTTAGTTACTACCAAAGGAGGTCCAATTAAAGCACTCCTACGCTAGGATACACGGAAACGCCGCTGGGATGCCGTATCACGTACCGGAAACGTCCCGGAAACGGGAAACGCCGGGAAACGCGAGGAAACGCTTGGGAAACGTCCCCGGAAAAGTGGAAACGTTTCTTCACATGGGGTACGCCGATCCTTATCTAGGAAACGTTTGGGGAAACGTATCTCGCCCAAAAAGTCACGTTTCCTAATTTTATATGTGATGAATCGGGTTTATGTGATGAAGATTGTGTTTTGATGATAATACTGCTCGAAATAAACCCGTCAGTTTAGTGAAAACCATATTTTGACATGGGAATAGCTCGGGAAGCCGCAACTTGCAGGTTGGAATGAAAAAGATGAAGTTTAGAAGATGAGTAGATGGAGAAGAGGACTTGCATCGGGAATACAAGCATTTGTTTTCTTTTTTGGTACAGTGAAAGTGAAAGAACAGTACAAGTATTTTTCAAAATACTTTTTTCAAAATAGTTAAGTTCTATTCATTTTATATCTATACTTAATAAGGTGTTTAATTGTTTATGTTTCTTTCTACATTTTCAGACTTTTTAATTAATTATGATATCAACCTTAAATGCTTTTATTAAATGTTAAGAATTTTTAATTAAATATTTTTTGGGAAGACAATTTAATGGTTAAAAGTTTTTAATTGATGATTATGTGTAATATTTGTTTGAATTTTTGAATGTTGTGTAATTTTTTTTAAAGATAATTTGTCATATACTAAAATATTATAAAATACATAGACGTTTCCTCGCCGTACCCGTTTCTTGAATTTTAAGATGTTGCCGTTTCCCCGTCCCCGTACCCGTCCCCGTACCCGTCCCCGTTTCCGTCCCCGTGCAACTTAGCTCCTACGTAAGTACTTCGTATTTGTATATTTTCTATCGTTAAAGTCACACACACTCTTGTCTTACACGTAAATTCACAACTTTTTGGTTCTTTAATAAAAATAACTTTGTGACTAAAATATTGTGTTACTGTTAATTATTACAGTAAAAGTTGACCAGATAATGGACACGGCTGAGCATATATCGGATGTGGTGGAAGCCGTAGCGGATAAAGTGGACAAAGTGGTGGAAGAAATTGAGGACGATCTACCCGAAGGCAGTCAATTAAGGAAAACTCTTGACTTCATCGAGAATGTTGCTGAACGAGTCGAAAAAGATGCTCATACAGCTGGTGATTTCATAGACAAGGTTTGTTTATGTTCTATTTTCTTAAAACTATTTAGATCTAACTTTTCTATATCAGCTGTAGTTTTTCTTCTTGTATAAAATGAATCTCACAAACAAAAATGGGTTGGCTGAAAAACATGCACAAAGAAAGCACTACATAATGATTAAAAATTAATAACAGATAATTATTTTGCATTATATATTATATATGAATTTTTAAACCTAACGCATTTAAATATACATAATGACTTTTTTTTTAAAAATATCAACTTGTTTAGTCAAAATTGTTATACGATCGGAAGATAATAACTACCTACCTAATACGCATTACTCTATTATATTATACTAGCAGGGTACTCGCGCGTTGCAGCGGCGGGTACCCTGAAATAAAAATTTTCGATAAATAATGTATTTTAGTTTATTATGTTCTTTTTAACAATAAATTTACGGATATCAAAAATTTCATATAGCCCGCCCGTTCGGCTCGAACCCGTTGGCAGGTTCCGCCGGCCGAGCCCGTTTGCTCTCAACGGGCACTGCGTTCGGCTCAAGCCCATTTGCCCGCTTTCCGCTTAATATTTGTATAATGTGCTTTATTATTTGTAGTAGTGAAATTTAATGCATTATTGTGTTTAATTTGGTTGTACAATATGCTTGATAATTTATATTTTATGTAAGGGGTGTTTTAATTATGTATTAATTGTATTTATTGACCTAGCTAAATAATTGACTACATCAAATAACATTAATGTGGTGTTTTATTGTACACTATGTTTCTTCTGTCATGCGTCGCCCCAAAATTATGTGCATTAAAGTGTTGTACACTATATTTCTTTTCTTGTAAGTAGTAATCATTATAGTCATTAATAACATTGACCACTTTAATATCATTAATGTTGTAAGTCTGAAAATAAGTTTTGAAAATTACATCATGCTTATTTTGTTGTACACTATGCTTATTTTGTTGTAAATCTGAAATTTGGTTGCAGCTATTGTATCAGATTGTGCATTTAAATTGTTGTAATTTTTGAAGGGTGTTTTTAATAAAGATTTATGTAGTTTGATAAAAAATTTGTCTTAAAATGACACCACGCTTTATTTTGTTATACAATATGCTTACTTTGTTGTAATTCTGAAAATTGGGTGCATTAAAGTGTTGTAAACCATGCTTAATTTCTTGTAGATCTTAAAATTAAGAGTGAGGTGCCTTCGTGCATTATAAGTAGTATAGATATAGATAACAGTAAACTACATAAATGCTTAGACAGTCTGTTAATTCCTGAGTATGATGATTTCTAAGGAAATATTTTCCAAATAATCAAAAAAATGAGGTGATTTGGACACTCACATAAATGATTGGGACATTTTAAATTTGAGTGTTTGGATATTTATACTGTCACATTATTTTTAATTATATTTATCTTGTAAGGGTATAAATGTCTAATCACTTAAATTTTGAGCGTCCCAATTATTTATGAAAATATGCAAATCACCTCCCATTAAAAAAGTATGTTGTAACTTTTTTGCATATTTATATTGTTCTCATTTTTGTGCTATATCAGGTTCAAGAGATGGAAGACAAGCTAGAGGACATAATGGAACCCGTATTAGAGGAAGCCAATGAAGTTGATAAAGAGCTTAAGGACAAAGAGAAGGTAAAAAAAGTGTAATGCATCTAATTTGGTCAAATAAAAATAGATCAATTAGTAAAAAGACGAAACGCGCATGCACTTGATTTTGTTGTCCGGCTTCTAGGTACTGAGATTCGCGGCTGCTCAACTTTGAGTATCGACACTTGTGTGTTACTTGCCTTATATATTGTTGAGATTCTAAGGCGTAAATGTAGTATAGTGCAAAAGTTAGCCGTATGTTGTGTTACCATGTAACGAAGGCTTGTTGGGATTTAGTGATCATGTAACACTTAAATACACGAGCATGCAGCGGAAAGATCGTTCCAAAGGGATCCCATTCTACGTACATAGATTAACACATAAAATAAACATATACTTTACTAACCTCTTGATTATTATCAAAATAATTAACTGATCAAAGCACGGATTTTTATTTTTACTTGAAACACACAAAACACTTCAAGTTACTAAAGTAATCTTAATGATAGCATACACTATACGTCTACGTAGGATAACCGGCTGCTAGATCTTGTAAAATTATGAACATAAGCAACGTAAACACTTGGTTTTAGCTTATAGTGATAGAAAGAATAAAAACCTCAAAATGCTTCTTGGTTTTAAATTTGTCTACCACTTCACAAGGGAAAAAGAAATACTCCTTTTGGTTTTTGGTTTTGTGTAACACTTCACAAGGGAAAGAATAAAAACCTCAAAAAAGCTTCCACCTCTTTAATTTTTCTCTTGTTGAAACCGGCCCCCCTTAACTTATATGGATTGTTCTAATTTTTATTTACTATGTCACGCGCTAATAAATAAGACTACGATTAATTAAAGCGTCTAATAGTTTAATTAACGATCGTTAATCATTTTATGAATTATTTAACTAATATAATTAATATACCTATTATAAAAATACATTAATAACATTATATAAGTATTTCCTCGATATATACGTGTATGCACTCATAGGCTCACACATTTTTAGTAGTACAATTACCGATTATAACTTGAGCATTACCAATAGTTTCCTTTTGCGAATGTCTCAACTTATACAGGCAATGGTAAGTGTCTAGCGACACGCTATTGCTCCTAAAAATACTTGAGTGCGGTTTCGTAAAATGTCTCTGTTTAAATGGTTTATTATTAAACATCCTTTTATTTATGATATTTGTTAAACTATGGATGGTGATCAAAGTCATTCCATAATGTTTAACTTATTCTCTTTCTCGATTATAGATATTGAACAAGATTACCAACGTAATCAAGAATCATCTTGACTTACATTGGGTGTGGCCACAAATACATCTAATCAATTCATCGAGGGCCAAATAGTATCTAACTCCAGAAAACACATGTAGAAACAAATCCTATTTTGACTGCATGTGTTATTCATGTGCTTTATCACTTTTAAAAATAGCCTTTATAACTACCATATTCAGGACAATGTTTAACTATAATCAAAAAAGTGATATCTACACATGCAAGACCTACTTGCATCTCAAGTCTGAGGACGAGTAATACAACCACTTGCGAGATTTACCCAATGATGCCGATCCACAAAGTGAATTCTTGTAGGTTTGAGGTAGTCCAATATTCATAGCGTGTGAATAACATATGAGTTTGGCGGACACATCCTTTGAAATTCATCAAGTGAATAATACCAAACACTCACATTTGTCTTAGTTCAACAATAATCCTGTATCGTTGATCGACAATGGAAAAATTTAGAATAAATAAATTTATTTATGGATTAAACATGCAAATATATAGCACAGTGGTATAAATAAAGCAATCATACCATGTATATTAATTCATTACATAATACAACTGCTTACAGTTCAATTATCCAAATACTAAATACAAATATGCATACGACTACTTATAAATCGAAATCTAATGTTCCTGACATGATCAACTTATATGTACAAGAAAGCTAAGTAGTCATCTGAGTAATCTTTGAGAATACTTGTTTCAAACTCACATAAATGAAGAGTTTGAATAATATGATTGTCATTTTGTACGTGTGAATTCTAGTACAAGTACCTTTACGAGTATTGTCACAGTACATTCCATAAGGTGTTTGAAGCCAACATAACACCTCTCTGAGAGCTTATCTCAACAGCTTCTCAAACTATAACGTATTCATATTATTTAATATGTATTGCAACAATGCCCTCACCTGAGCACGTCTAGTCAGTAACATCTCTATGATGAATTCCTACTATGATTAAAATTGAGTATTTTCTCAATCAAACTAGCATCATTGTACACATACAACATTATGCTTTTATTTATAACTGAAAACTATTTAGATGTAACTTTTTCAGCTGTAGTTTTTCTTGTAATACAAATGAATTTCACAAATAAAACTAACTGGCTGATTGAAAAAATAAAAGAAAAAAAAATGTTGATTGAAAAAGATGAAAGCACTACATAATGTATGATGATTATGTCTCTGTCTATTTTAGTATTTCCTAGAGTTAGGGTTGTGTTATTGGAACATGTTATGACCTATCAATAAGTAAAAATAAATAAATAAAAAAATAAAAAAATAACAAAAATACAACTTCCACCCCATTTGACCTCTGTTTACAGTAGTTCACAACTTTTATCAGTTTTTGTTTCATACTTTTTATCAGTTTAATACTTTTGACATGGTAAACTTTATATTTTTGTTCCACACTTTCCGTTTCACAGTTTTATAATATTAACAAAATTATAAAAATAAAAACATAAATAAAATAAATTAAAACACGAAAAAAACATAAGGAGGAACCACTTGTAGTTTTGAGGGGTCTTTATAACCTATCTCATTTCGATATTACGTTTTTATGAATTAATAGTTCAGATACTTATTTTGCATTATATATGAATTTTTAAACCTAACGCATTACACTCTTAAAAGGACATTTGGTTTGCAGGTTTATAAGGCAGCGTTTGGGCTAAGTCCAAAAAAGTGATGTTTGGTCAGTGGAGTTCAACTTTTCAAAACCCAAATTTAAGGTTTTCATAATGTTATTAAATTGAGGTTTTAGTCTAATCCGTTGGATCTTTTTCTTTTCTCCCTCACATGCATAATTAATTAAATATTTAAATAATATTTTTTATTTAAAAATTTTATTATAAAATCAATGTAAATATATATATTTTTCTCTTTGTAAACCTACACCAATCTTAAACCAAATTCAAATTTTAATCTTAAAACCCACCTACATACCAAACTCACCCTAAATGTACAACCGACCTTTTTTTATAATAAACTCCGTAAAATTGTTGTTTAGTCAAAAACTCTTATACGAATGGATAGAAGATAATAATTACCTACTATAATTCCTACCCTCTATGCACTTAGTGCCCCCTTTTACCGTCATATTAACGGGACAAAACAGTTTTTTATTGTTTTTTGTTTTATATTTTTTGTCTTTTATTACTTTTGATTTGTGAAATTTTAGATTTTATATCTGTATTTTTTGGCACTTTTACCCACTTTATTAACAAGATAAGACCGTGTTTTATGTCTTTTTAATCAGTATTTTTATGTTTTACTACTTTTAACTTGTCAAACCTTATATTTTCTATTTTCGTACTTTTCGATTAAGAATTTTGTAATAAATTAAAAAATTATAAAAAAGTAAAAAAAAATAAAAAATAAAATAAAAGGGGCTATTACACTACAAAAAACAAGCCATTTAGTGACATGTTTAGGGACTCAAGAAGTTATGTCGCAAATTTGCGACCTAAGTAATGACATGTTTAGTGACTTGCACGTCTTCTAAGTCAACTAAAAAGTCGCAAAAAATACGATGTCACCAATCAAGTCGTTGAACGTGTCGCTAGTTTGTGACATATAAAAAGTACATCGCCACTAGTGTCGCAACAATTGTGACTTCTTGCAACATGTTGTTAACTATGTCTCTAATTTCGTGACGCCTTTGAAGAAGTCGCTAAACGTACCGCTAGTTTGTGACATATAAAAAGTACATCGCCAATAGTGTCGCAACAATTGCGACTTATTGCAACATGTTGTTAACTATGTCTCTAATTTCGTGACACCTTTAAAGAAGTCGCTAAACGTGCCGCTAGCTTATGACATTCTAAAAACCGATCGCTACTACTGACGCAAAATTATGACTTTTTGCAACATGTCAATAACCTTGTCTCTAATTTGTGACTTCCTAAAGCGAGTCGCTATCAACGTCACTAATTACGACATGTTGTTACCATAATAACTATATTTTCAAAAAGATGTCTTTTAGCGAACTAGGGGTCTCGGGCATCAGGACCAAATATGACCGGATGCACAAATGTTTTGAAACTGTTATATAAAAACACATTTCGATGGACCAGTTGCATTTAAAATATCTTTAAAAATGATGTTTTAAAAAAAAATTAACGCTACATCAGAAAAATCCATAAGAGTCCTAAAGGGTCCCGGGCACCATCGAAAACTCTTGCTCCATCCCCGGTTATAGCAAAGTATAAATTAAATTAAAAATATTTTAGAAATTAAATTAAACTTTTAGTATTTCTTATCTTTATTATCATTATTATAATTAATAATAAAATAATCTAAAATAATCTAAAACATACCAATTCCCCCAATTTCCCTGATTTTCCAAATACAAAATAATATAAAATAATAAAAAAACATACCAATTCCCCTAATTCCCCCAAATGTTTTGATCGTTGCCTGCCATCACAGTTACTTCGCCATCATCAACACCATCCGTTTACCTCAGGTATTAACTGTGTGTTTATACTGTGTGTAATGATTATTAACTGTGTGTAACATGGTTTATGCGATTGTTTTGTGATACTGAAAGTGTTATAACATGGTTTATGATTTATCTGTATATGGCTTATGATGTATCTGTATATGGTTTATGCGATTGTTTTGTGAAACCTGAAAGTGGTTTATGATGTATCTGTATATGGTTTATGGTTTATGATGTATCTGTATATGGTTTATGATGTATCTGTATATGGTGTATGTGATTGTTTAAGTGTTTCAGATTGCTTATTTTTAGGTGCGTCTTTCTGTATTAACTCACAAATGTCCCTGACTTGAACCTACAACATCTTGTTACTTTATGACCTTTTGGAAATGTTTGATTTTATTGAGTTTAAGTTAAGGTTACTTCGAACATGTGTGTTTATATACATTGATTGAGTAACAGAATGGAATGGTTCAGTACGGCTCACTAATAATTTTTAGCTTAAAGAACAATCTAACTACCTTATCACCTACACTATGCAATGCTTTTGTAACGTAAATATTAAGTACAATTATTTTATTTTTGGTTAGCCTACTCATCAAGTTCGAATTGTCATGGCACAAAAATGGGCCAAAATGGATCGATACTTGATACATAGAGACTACGGGACACCCACAACCGAGAGGTTTAGTACAAATGGGCACTTTCTGGAGTCGGTCCAGGGGTAAAATCGTCCTAACTCGGGTATCCACGTGACCACTTCCTACTATTTCTCTAGCCACCCCAACATGTTTCTCTAATGAAGTATGAACCTGAAGCCTCTAGCTTGTATAGGAGGGTGCATAATCACTATATCACCTTGTCGTTGGTTTGAAATGGGTCTAAAAATTAGACGCATAAAATAGAACTATGGCTTTAAACTATAATTCAGATTAGGAATTGGTTTTTACATTTTAGATGAAAGATAGGCGTCGTCAAGCTATTGTGTCCAGTTTGTTTTTGTGTATTTATAATTTCGTGTTACGCTATTATGATTTTATACCCCGCTTGTGTGTTACATGTCAAATTCATGCGCAACTATGTAGACATTTGATTTTGATTAGATCACTTTAACTGACTTGGTAGCTAACTAGCTAACATGTCTTGGTAAAAATCTCAGATCTTGTTGTATATAATCTTTAAATTGTGTTTATGTTTTAGATCTGAAAAGCATTATGTGTTTATGATCATGATTTTCTGATAATTCTTGTAGTTGTGATTTAAATTAGGTTCACTGATTTATGAGAACGAGGTCGGCTGCTGTCCGCCGCGTTGCGGCGGGGCGCCGGTTATGCGTTTTGAACGGGTCACAATCTTAATTAGATATCTTCACAACAACATATTTTTCTACTACAACAGACACTTTCAAAGTTTAGTATAAACATATCAACAGCAAGACAGCAAAGCCTACTAACCATAGCTATAGTTCTATCAATAATCCAATAAAAAAAGATACTTGGCAGCCTATCAGAGTAAAAGTGTCAAACCGCACACATGAAATCTTTTTTTGCTATCAATGTATCATAGTACAATCTGATTAAATAAAATTACTTAGGTAAGTAACAAATCACTGAAACATGCTTTTTTCAAAAAGCATAATCTGTTTTACAAACTTTTATTGAAACAACCCTTATCTCTTAATTTTAACACTTATTCATAACATATACAAATATATCGAGATTACCTTCTATAGCTTATGTTTATATACATGAGGAGCTAATTATCAGAAACAACTTATTTCACCAAGGGGTAAAACAGCATCTACATATCTTCACCCAAATAATATTAACTTCTTTAGAACAACAAAAAAGATAACCCAAACAACTCTTTAATTATAACCCAATACGCATATAAACAACCCGGTAAGTAATCCCAAACACAAACACCCCAAAATTCCATAAAAATCTACCACATAACTCAACTAACGTTAATCTTACCTTGTATTTAACTACGAAAATCCGAAACTTACAACACGACTTTACTTTACATCACGATGCCTCAATACTGCAAAAGACAGGGTTGAAGATGAGACTTATCACCGCCACAACCCGGTTAACCACCAAAAGCAACAGCCTTTACCATTCCTATCACACTGGCCTCTTAAAATTAAGTTTTGATAAGAAAAGGCAGTAGCAGGTGATGTGTGTGGGTCCACGCCACCACATCAGCAGGGCAGTCGATTATCAGTCCTTAAAAATTGGCGGAGGGTTCTGGAAGTGATTATAGTGTGAAGGGTTAAAGAGATGTTTATGGTGTGGAGGATTCTGGAAGTGTCACGATGGCTGCTTATCTTTTTTTGTGTTGTGTTACCGCTGGCAGACCACAAAGACCAGGCCAAAGAGCCCAAAAAATTAGCGGGAAAAGCCCAGACAGAAACGGCGTCGTATGTGCCGTTAAATTATATATATAGTAATGCTTTGTTTTGTTGTGGTTAAGGTTTTAAGAATGTGTTTCGGTCGAAAACTGATGATGAATTTTCTTTTCATTTTGACTGGTTTTTGGATTTAAGGTGTGTTGATTGTGTCTGTGAATAAGAAAAAGGAGTAAATTGCAAAAATCGTCCTCGTGGTTCATTAAAGAATTGCAGATTTCGCCTGCATCGCTCATATTGTCGCGGTCCAGCTTTGGTCCCCCCAAACTAACACCGTTAGTTTTCGCCCGCTTTGAACAAGACGGACGAAATCGCAATTTGGCTAAACCACGAGGACGATTTTTGCAATTTACTCGCTTTTTATATAAAATGTTTTATAAAAAGTTTTTATATAAAACGCTTTTATATAAAGTTTTTTATATAAAATGTTTTATGTAAGAATATTAAAAAGTTTTTTATATAAAAACGCTTCATATAAAACAACATTTTTATAAAAAACTTTTTATATAAAAAACATTTTCAAAAAAGTTACTTGACGATAAAATTATTCAAAACGTTATTTTTTTCCGTCGCTTTCATTTTTTTCCATTTTCATCCGATTTTATCTGCTTTTCATCCATTTTTGTTTGTTTTCTTTCTCGTTTATCTGTTTTTCTTACGATTTTTTTTATTTTATCCGTTTTGGTTTGTTTTGTCCGCTTTTTCTTACTTAATACGGCTTTATTTATATAAATGGGAAAGAAATTACGTTTTGTTCGAGTTTTTATATAATAATTTTTATATAAACAGATAAAATCGGATGAAAATGGACAAAAATGAAAACGGGAAAAAATTACGCTTTTGTCCGCTTTTATCCGTTTGGCTTAGTAGTTTGATTAGATTGTACATTGTGGTTAAATTGTTGTATATTTTAGTGAAGAGGTAAATTAAATAGTGTATTAATTGTATGTCTTGAATAGTGTTTTTAGTTGTATTTGTGCTTCAAATAGTTTGTACATTGTATTTTATAAATTATATTTTTTATCAAATGGGTGTTTTAAATACGACATTAATTACAAATGTTGACCAATCAATATGTGTAGGTGTTTATGCATAAAGTAATTATACATATAGCTTAAGTAGTTGTATTTGCTTAAAATCTATATATGGAAATCTTAAAAAATTAGAATAGAGAGTCATCCTCCATTATAAGTAGTATAGATATAGACTAGCCGAAAATTTGAGAGAGAGAGAGAGTCATCCCTCCGCGCGACATAGTTGCAATGACATACTCGATTTAATGACATAGTTGCATATCGATGTTAAGTGTTGTAAAATTGACATAGTCTAAAAAATCGGCTAAATCGAGTATAAATCGAACAAAAAATGACTAAATCCGCCAACTCGGTTAATGCGGGTCAACTCTTTCCAAAAATTAAAATTGAGATTTTTATTTGAGTAAATTGCAAAAATCGCCCTGGTTTAGCCAAATTGCGATTTCGTCCGCATCGTTCAAAACTGACGAAAACTAACAGTGTTAGTTTCGGGGACCAAAACCGACGAAACAAGGTCAAATAAGGACTGCTTTTGCACTTAATGAACAAGATCGGAAGAAATCAATTTGGCTAAACCACGAGGACGATTTTTGCAATTTACTCTAAGAAAAGTTATTTTTAAGTTGCTATTAAACTATGTATGTAGCAATAGCTTTTGATTTATTAAAGTGTTAGGTGACATAGTTGTAGCTTGAATTCTAATGTGTAAAATGAAGTAAAAGCGACCTTAGAATTTGAATGCATTTTCTAGTAGCATTTAAAAAATCTGCAAAGGCTAACCGTGTGTTACCAAATAAGTTTCATTGGCTTAATCAATCGAAGCAAACCGATGACTTCAAGTTCAGCTCGTGATTGGATGTATAAAATAGACACTCAAGCATTTTATGACGGAATTGATGAGTTCATCAAGCATGCATATTCTTTTATACGAACTAAGGGAATTACTGATGGCACAATAAATTGCCCATGTAGGAGGTGCAATCATAAGGTGTGGAAAAAAAATGAAGCATCTAAGTATGATTTGTATAGGTATGGGTTTGTTCCTCGATTATTATGTTTGAGCTACACAGGGAGAAATATCCTCAAGGGACCTCTCAACAACTACCCGGTCGTAGTGAAGCTGGGACCTCTCAACAAGTACCCCGTCGTAGTGAAGCTGTAATTTTAATTCGTAACATGGTAATGGACGCTGTCGGACCAGAGTTGCATGAGTTTCATTTCCCTGATGTTCAAGATTTAGTTGGAAAGCTTAAAACGTGCACAAGAAGCACAATCAAGAAAAATAGAAGAGCTTCTGGAATCTCAGACATCAAACGAGCAAAACCTGAAAAAATTTATTGCTCTGGAAGTGTCAAAGGCGCTTGCTCAAGATGTGGGAAAAATTGTTGCTCAAGAAATTGCAAAGTCTAATCGCCAACTTCTAGCGACCCTTGAAAATGTCCGTGATAAATGTTTGGTAGACATTTAAAACTCTCTTCTACTTAATATGATAACTAGTTTATATGCTTGATGTTTAAGCGTTTGGTATACTTCACATAACAGTTTATATGCTTCATAATTCTAGATGATAACAGTTTATATGCTTCATAAATCATTTTCTGTATCTTCAAATGCTCTTGTTATATATAATAGTAGCATACTGTTTGGTTTTGAAAGACAACTAAATAACAAATGTGATGTGATGTTGTTATATATAATAGCAGGTGAGCATAAGCTTATTGTAGCAGGTGAGCATAAGCTAAAATCAGCGACCCAAATAGCGATGTGATGTTGCTAATTATTGCTAAAACTAGCGACCCAAATAGCGATATGATGTTGCTAATTATTGCTAAAACTAGCGACCCAAATAGCGATGTGATGTTGCTAATTATAGCAACATGGGTAGCGATATTGACAAATGACGTGCAACAAATCAACAACGACCCGGGTAACGACCCAAATTGCGACATGTGACACAGATAGCGACCTAACTAAAGACATTCAAATAGACGTCGCTAGTAAATCTAGCGTCACGTGAAGAGAAGTCGCTACAAGTATCCCTAAAAATAACGACCCAATTAAGGACACATAAAGAGATGTCGCTAGTTATTATAGTGACAAGTGAAAAAAAGTCGCTACATGTATCTCTACGTATAGCGACATATCTTTGATGTCACAAAATTCTGCGACTCATTTATTAAATGAATTCTTTTACTATGTCACTTAACGTGTCGTTGTGGTCAAATGCGACGCTAAGGGCGTCACTAAACATGTCACTAAAAGGCTGTTTTCTTGTAGTGAATGTTGTTGAATCTTGTTGGATCGAAACACAATAACAACTATACAGTTGTTCTCTTTTGTAGTATACATTACACGTCAAACAAGAACGCTAGGATGCTAGTACTTGACTCACAAACGAACAAACAAGGCACACAACTTCGTTCTTGATTTAGCAATCGAAGCCCTTAATGAATTAGGGGGCTGATCGGTTATAGCAAAGGGAATAGGGGAGCGGTTTTAGTTTGTGTTTAGGGTTTCCAATCAATAGCAAATAATGACCTTAAGAGTTCATTATATAGGTACTAAACTTGTAGTCCAACTTGACAACGCTTAGCACTCTTGGTTTTAGTACTTACAAATGAAAGATGTGTGTGTGGTTTATATATTTTGGTTGAAAAGTGAGCAACGATCATGGGTTTATTAGCTAAATACTCGAAAAACATGATATAAAAAATTGAATTAAATGATTATGTTGTGGTGAGACAGGCATCTTATTTACATGTTTAACATATTTTTTGATGTGAAGGGCTGCCGTAATGTTGGGTTGAGATAGATATTTTATTAGCAACTATAGAAGTATCTCAGAATGCATGCATGAAGACTGATAACTAATTTTGTAGCGAGCAAAGGTTTTTCATTTTAAACTGATTTATTTAGCATGTTCCAAATACTATAAAGTAGTAGAGATGTGTTTTTCAAAAGTAGAACGTCTAAATTATTAATAGTGTAAATGGTTAACACTTTTATTTTTCAAATTTTAGCATTAATGTTTATAAGTTAGTGAACTTTTGTTATAAACAATTTCATTAAAATGTATCATTATCGGATGCGGTTACATATGGTTTAAATGGACTTAAATTTTAGATTTTACATTAATTTTCTACTTTTCTTTTATAAGTATTTTTTGTCTTAAAATTTTAAGAATTCCATTTAAAGGAAATCCCAAATGCTTTATAATATAGTATAGATTAGCAACGCATTAACTATAAATTTCGTATAAGGTCCATACTTCAACTTGCAAGACAATTGCCTGTGTAGTTGTGTCACTAGTTGCAATATTATAATGTAGAACTAAAAAGTTGACGGGAGCAAGTGGAATCATGAATGTAGGGGTCGAACGTCGCATTTAATAAAGAACGTAATCTCTACTTCAAATCTGACAGTAAACATTTATTTATATCTATCTTAAGGCCTCGTCACGCGACCAGTACAACCCCGGCCAACCTCGCTTACCACGTTTTCTTTCTCCAAATAATTGACAACCCGGATGCCCCAAAAATACTTTACCAAAGGAATTTTTATTTTATTTTTTTAATTCAAACATTTTTAACATTAAATTTAAATTTCATTCAAATTAAAAAAAACATTACATTACTTAAATTAAAAAAAACATTACACTATGAATTAAAAAAAAAAAAAACATTACAATACGAAATTAAAATAAACACTACAATACTTAAACTAATAATCTAAATTGTAACGTGCGAATAAGCCGGTTTTGTTGTGGTAATAAGCCGGTTAACTCGAAGTTGTTTTCTGGCGAGAAATTTAGATCCGGGGCATTTTGGGGTAGTCGTGATCGTTTTGGTTTTGATTGTGTATTTTTCTTTGACATTTTGAAGTTGGATAAGAATTAGATTGAATTGAATGTAGATGAAAATGGTAAGTTGTGAATTGTGTTTGAGGTGAAGTGGGTATTTATAGAGTGGTAAAATGGGTTTGAATTTTTTTTTTTTTTTTAGTTGTATGATCAAACGGTCATTTTTTTGAAATTGTATTAATTGGGATGCGTTGGGAAGGAGAAAACATGCCTCAATATCGAGTGAGAAAGGAACCGATATTCACAAAATGGAGACCACGACCGATGTGGCAACTGGCCACCCCATTCGTGCCCAACCGATTTGAGATAGGTCGAAGGTAAAAAAAAAACGTTGCCCAACCGATTTCATTTGTTCGACTGGGACTAGCCTAAGTTAGTACGAATACATGCATATGAACTTTTTTAGACATGGTACTTTCATTATGTAAAAATCGAATGGATAGTTGAAGGGTGGGGTTATTTTGACGGTAGCTATAATTTTAGATTAACCCTCTCTATGCATCGCGGGCTTGTACGGTGTGCATCACGGACTTGTACGGTTTGACCCAAACCTATGATGTGACCCCATAGGGGGGTATTAATAGTACATCCCTAGTTGAAATGTTTTCATTGCATAGGTTTTGTGGTAGATATCAGTATGGGTGGGGTTATTGACGGTGGCTATAATTTTAGATTGACCCCCCTATATTTGTTTGCATTTTTTTTATTTTTATAATTTTGTTTATATCAAAAAACTATAAACTTAAAAATGCGAAAAAGTAAATATAAAGTTTAATAAGTCAAACGCTTAAAACTGTCAGAAATACGGAACAGAAACTGACAAAAAACTGTATTGTACTGAAAAAAGTGAGAGACAAAAAGAATATTCCCTTATGATGTGACCCCGTGAGAGTTCTAATAGTACAACCCTATCAGTATATATCTTCAGTTGTCAGTTTATGATCTAGACAAGTTCGAAGTATCTGTGTTTATATCATTTTTTTTTTCATTACAACTAAAAAAAAAGTTCTGCAATATCTTTTTGGCCATTTTAGCGTACAACAATATTTTAATAGATCTATTTTATTTACCGGACTTTTAGTGTAGATGTACATGGGTAAGTACTTGAATTGAGTCTTTTCAACTCCATATCCATAAAATTGCCAGACAATATTTTATGCAAAAGCTATCAACAACATTAACCGCCAACATGCGCCTAACTGTTGAATCAAGCCCTGAAGATGTAACTGAGATAAAGGAATTTGCGGAATTGGATATTGAAAGTAGGAGATTGAGAGATTGGAGGACCATACGATGGAGAGGTTTTGATAGATTTACCCGAAGATATTCTAATACATGAAACTGATGATCCGGTACAATCTGTTATTCATTTCACTTACACAAACCTTTTGAATAACATAGATGATCCGTCCTACTTCCTAAAAAAGGCCATTCTTGCTCCAACCAATGAAGTAGTTGATACTATTTACGATCATTTGCTTAAGACCTTTCTTGGTGAGGAAATGGTTTATCTTAGTTGTGACAACATAGATAAAACTGAACGTGGTGGTGCTATAGATCAATCCGTTTTTTCACCGGAATTTATCAACGGATTAAAATTTTCGGGTGTTCCAAACCATAGGCTTGTATTGAAGGTGGGTTTCCCAATAATGTTGCTGAGAAACATTAATCAATCACAAGGTTTATGTGATGGGACAAGGCTTCAAGTCACTAAATTAACACGATCTTCTATTCAAGCCGAAATTATTAACGGAACATATTTTGGGAATACGGTTATACTTCCAAGGTTGAAAATTACTCCATCGGATAAACGTTTACTACTCAAGATTGTGCGCAAGCAATTTCCTGTGTCAGTTTCATTTGTGTTAGGAATTGGAAATTCCATGTTAAAGTGTCGGTCACCCCAATTATGGTCTAGCATATGTTAGCTCGTAGACGTGTCGTTATTTACGTTATTTAGTAGTTAATTAGTTAGTTTGTAGCGTAGTTTAGTTTAGTGTAACACCGTGGAGGAAGGAAGGGTCTTTACCCACTGTATGCCTGATCCACAGTCCGATAGGAGGACGTAGTATTTGTAACTATAAATACCCCTTCCATCCTTGGAAGGGGTGGTGCTTCTCATAATCTAACATTTTATTTTGTAAAGCAAGTCTCTACCAAGAACACCCTCTCTTATCTTTCTCTTTCTAAAATGGCTAACATGTATTTCCATCATCCAAGACCACCCGAATCATCAACACAATAATATTTACGATCCAACAATTGGTATCAGAGCCAGGTTAATTGTGTTATTGATTTATGTTGGTTTTGTGTTGTTGTTGAAACTGTTTTATCACCATATTTTAATGTCGGAAAAATATTTTTTCCCTATTATCCTGGTTCAACAGTTTTTACATACTCCTTTTGTGTATCCTTTATTGGTCAAAGAAAATGTCTTGTGGTATATCTGATGTTATTTGTCTTGTGTCAAACAATATTTTGGTCAAAACATATACATCTCATTCTTAGACATTTTTGGTATCATATTCCCTACATATCATGTGGTCTATTGGTCATATCTGCTTGGTCAAAACGTGGTCAAATGGGTCATACAAAGCATTTCATATACATTTTTCTGGGTTTGCTATGAATATGGTCGGAATTTGGTCGGAAAACTCATTGGAAAAAGTCAAAAATCTTGCTAGCGACTTGTCTTTACAAGTTAGCAATTTGTGGTAAAAAATGTAGCGACTTGTCCTAATATCTGGTGGCGGTTTGACTTTTGAGTCAAACTGAAATAAGTTAGCAACTTGTTTGTAAGTTAGCTTACTTGTTTATAAGTAGCGACTTGTTGAGTTTAAAGATGTAACGACTTGACAAAACCGCTTAGCGATTTATATCAAGTAAATGAAGAAGTTTAACTTGTGTTTGTTTTGTAAAGATGAAGCGAGTTGTGTTTTGAAAAATGTATAACGACTTGGCTCATGCTACTAATGAATAATATGACCCCGACTACTTAAGCCTTATACCAAAAGTCGTCTTGACCTCATTTTCAAAAATATGAAGACTCAAGCATTATAATCGATCCGAATCAAACCTAACTTAACCTACATCTAGACTCAACCCAAAGGACCCTCACCCACTCATCAACTCTCAACAATCTACCAAGACTCGACTTAACAAAGAAATAAATTAATTACATGATCTCACCATTAATTCGTGGTACATAAAGCAACATCAAGACGATTCAAGGTCTATCTCACGAATTAATATCATCATCAATCATTTTTTGAAGCATAGCTTCGATTATTTCCGAATAAAGGGTTAAGAGATAACAACAATTTTGTTATTCCTCTCACCTTTGTTTAGTTATTTGACCAAATACGAATTACAAAAACAGGAAATTACACCTACCCGAGACCCCCTTCAAAGGATCTTGAAGCTCTTCAACTTTCTTGATTCAAACTTATGATGTAATAGAATATCAAGGTAAAGGTATGAGTTAGTATTCGGTTATGATTGTTTGATGGGTGATGCGTTTTTAAGATTGGTGAACGGTTTATGTGCTTGATTGATGATAACTACGATTGTGAATTAAGTTTTGATGAAACGTTTTTTCTCAGACCTAAGTTGGGTGTGATGTTTGTTGGGAGGCGTATGTTTGTGTGAGAGAGATTAGGTTTAGTTTAAGTGAGAAATATTAGGGTTGCCTACTTATATAACCGTTTAATGTTTTTCTTGGATCGGGTATGATTTGCACCGGATGTAATGAATGTTGGGCTGATTGTGTCATAAATTGCTTGGGCCGTCGAGTTTATAAGTGCATTGGGCTGCAATGAATCAATTGGACTTTGGGCTGCATAATATCCGAACATTTTTTTACAAAAATTGTTTTTGGATAAATCTTTTTTGTGGTAAATGAGTGGTATTTTGGTATGGTATAATCTTCACGGAGGGATATACATTCACGGCTTGAGCTAAAATTTGATGAAAAATGACTACGGGGTCTTTGTACGGTATTATTGATGCGAAATTGAAGTGATATTTCACGGGTGAGCTTCTTTATCCTTGAGACGTTGGTTGGTTGGTTGCATGTCTCAAGATAACTTGTTGAGGTATTACTATCACTTTATGTGATTATGACTTGACAATCTGGTTATAACTGATTGTTCAAAAATTTTGGAACAAGCTGTAAGTCACAAAGATGGGATGTTTACTTCATTTTCAAGGTTGTCATATTGGGTTTACTTCACCAAGTGGTTAGTACTATTAGCCGTTGAATCAATGGAGGTTCAATTTCAGCAATTCCCGTGGGATATTCTACACCACAAATTGTCAAAAATACTTCACAGTCTAAGCAAAATCTTCCACCATGACTTTTTAAGATGTTTGCTTATGACAAGAACTTCTCGAGCAAATGGTCATACACGTTATGATGCTTCCGAAAGTTCGAAACCATCATGGGGGAAAAACGTGTACTTTGATGTTTTACGGTCAACCTCCAGGGGGAAGTAGTGTATACTACTTCACTTAGTATGGTTTGAGATGTTGTCTACACATGGGTTAAGAATTGTTGATGATGGAGAAGAATTGTTGATGAACCACTGCATGTTCCCCTAAAACAGATATTCACCGAAACCAAAGTTGTCATAACACATTCAAGCTGACATTGTTTACGGTTTGTCTTGATTTTGTAAAATCCCGCGAAAGAATCTATTTCTCGGCTTAAATCATAGACTTGTAAAATCCCGTGAAAATGGAAACATCCTGGTAATAGTAAAGTGCATTCCGATCTATCTTACGGTTTATTCTTGGTTTTGTAAAATCCCGCGAAAGAAACTATTTCTCGGTTTAAATTATAGAATTGTAAAATCCCGTGTTGATGGCATCATCTCGAGAAAGGGAAAGTGTAATTCGATCTTATCCATGTCGGTGCTACGGTTTCTACTTCAAGGGGATAAAAGGTGTACTTCATGAATTGGGTGATTGTTTGGATATTCTTCATGGCAGTTTGGCTATTTCAATGTTTACGGGGTTATGTGCTTTTAACCATGGTCGGGATGAAACCATTATCATAGTTCACTTAAAATGTCAAAGGAGGCTAGATTTGAGCTTTTAATCAGAAGATGTGACAACGACGTTAATTCACTATTATTTATTTGAGGTTGAAGTGAAATATCACGGGCAAGTGTGTAGCATATTGGATTTCATAAACACATCATAACATATCAAATGGAGCGTATAGTTTAGAGGTTTTAGAGAGAGAAATTAGGATGGGAGCCTTTCTACAGAGAGAAAGTGAAAGAAAACATGGAAGGTTAGAGTAGAATGAAAGGTCCAACCCTCTACCTTGGGAGGTAGAGGGTATTTATAGTTACATACTACACGTCATCCTTCGGACTGTGGATCAGGCATACAGTGGGTAAAGACCCGTCCGTCCTCCACGATGTTGCTCTAAACTAAATAACTAACTAAGTAACTAGTAAATAACGTAATGTCTACGAGCTAACATATGCTAGACGAGAGTTGGGGTGACCGACACTTTAACATGGATTTTCTAAATCCTAACAATCTCCCCCTAAGGGAGGTCACCCCATGAATTACATTTTGTGTCCTAGCATTCTATTCTATCTTCAGTCTTGAGCTCGTAGACTTTAATTCTTCACTTCCGCAATATTTGTGCTTAAGTAGTGCAACTTCAAAGTCCGAATGCTTTGTACTTTAAGTGGAGGTCTTTGAACTGATCCACATTTTTGATGATCTTTGAGCTTTCTTTGAGATCATCAGCCACAGTAAATCTCTGGATCACCCTTTATTGTGTTGCTATCATGTGTTGTTGTGACTTTCGGACCGACATGCTCACACTTTCGGATCATGACATCTTTTCATCAGAGTAGCGGAAGCTTTACTGGCTCATGATATTTGCAGCAGCGTAGTGGAAACATAGTACAAAATATCAAAGCCATCTTCTGTAGATATGCACAAGTCATGATTTCTTCAATTAAGTGAGGATGTTGTGAGCATGCAGCTTTGGATTGACTCCCACCGAATACCGCAATCGTCGGGTGTACCGCGATACCACGCAGCAATAAAGCGCACGAAAGTGTCTTTGATCACTTTCGTTGAATTGAGGTACACGGCCCATGGTTCCCCGCTGATCACATTAACGCACGCCTGTGATCGGTATAATTCAAGAATCTCCTTGGGGTTTCGCAGGTTGTTCTAGCCGTTTCTCAAACCTAACGCCTCAAAGAAGACAACATGGAGTGAGTGAACCGAAGAAATTGAGATTCACCGATTGATGAAAAATTGATTTGAAAACAATCGCGTGTTGCTTAGAAGAAAGAGTTTTGCAATACGACGAAGGTTTTATGAGAAAGATCAATTTTCAATTTAAAATACTTTTTTTTATACGAAAATAGTACACATTCGATGTGCTAGAGAAAAGAAAATATTTGCACATCGAACGGTTTTTTCCAAAAGCATCCGCCAATCCATTTCTCGGACAAGGTTGATTCACGAGTGAATCGCCCCATAGTTTCTATCCAGTTGTAGTTTGATCTTTAGAAAAGATCTCACATGTCACCCACCAAGAGCTTGTTTGATGTTGGCTCTAGAAGGATTTCCATCTTCATCGTGAATATTTTTACATATCACTCAGATGTTCTGGCAATATCACAAGGATAATGCGTAGGACTCTTAATATATTATTACTTTAGACATTGTGTGAAACAGCAAGTCTTCATCAATTTTGTGTCCTAATGAGATATTGTGGATGATCTCTTGGCTCTAGACTCAATTGTGCATTTTTTGGTTCCTATGCCGAGACTGGGGAGAGGTCCTTCTTCAATATCAACAATCTCTAAGAGAAAGTCGATAGATTATGTAGGTTCCTCGTGAGAATGAAACAAGCCCTTTTAAGAGGAACTTGAGTGGCTTGGGAAGTTGTAAAAAGGCGGCCACGGGTCCATGACGCCTTGTCTTCAATACCGGTGTTACCTTAGTAGCCACCAGTAGCATATGTATTGAACCCGGTTTCTGTCCTAAGGTTGAATTATTGGAGGGCTATTTCTTTTCACCCTTTTCTCATTTCATTTCTTTTTCATTCTTCAACCCCTTCAGTGCCTACCGAGACTTCATAAATAGAACCTTGTTGGGTTTATTCCAATACTAGCTCGTCCTCACCAAGACTCTTCCCATTTCTCATTTTTCTCCTTTTTTTCATCATACCTAAGGACTCTACACTATCTAGTGGATTGTCCCTGGGTAGATCCCTCCAGTTCTGGCGGATCGTGGGAACAAATACCTAACCTCACCATCCTTATAACTCCATACATAAAGTAAAATGGTCGGTCTTTTGGTACAGTTCATTCCTTCTCGAAACCAATTGAAAAATCATTTGGAAAATCAATCAAGGTACTTGTGATATAAAATCAAAGCATTTTGTACCTTAATTGTTTTTGATCATTTAGAAATGCTCCCTCAACATGTGCGTATGATTTTGAAATTGTTTAGCACATGGAGGCAAGAGTTCTTTGAAATAATTTCTTGATCACAATTTCCTTAGAAAGAGCCATTTGAATTTCTTTTGGTAAATTCTCCCCCTCAATATGTGCGTAGGATTTTTGAACTCATTTTTATCACATAGAGGAAAGAGTTCTTTAAAGTACTTCCACGATCACGAATGCCATAGAGAAAACCTTTAAAACTCAATCAAGGTACTTATGATAAAACATTGAAACCTTTGTACCTTGATAGTTTATTTTCATTAGAAATGCTCTCCCTCAATATGTGCTTCGAGATTCGAAAGCGTTTAGCACATTTGGGAGAGCTGCATGCACAATTGAATCAAACGATCACCTTTTATCAGATTTCATATTAAATCACAAATTCTCCCCCGATCAAAAATATCAAACCCTTTGAGATTTTGGATCCCAAATGATTTAATAAGGTTTAGAAAACATGGGAGAAAAGTGGCACGGGACTATAGATGAAGTTCGAGCAGGAGGTGTAAATATTCTTTTCCAAAACATGTCACTAATCAAATGGCTTGCAGTTACTTCAGACTGTAACCCGTGCTTAAAACCATGGCTTGCTATTATTTCTGATAGCAACCCGCTCTTCAAGGAAGGAAAGTGCTGCGTTAAACTAATTTTGAAAATTTTCATGCACTTATCCTAAAACTAATTGAGGAAAGTATGTCGAAGGATTGCTGTTCCTACACAAATGTTTTTCCGTCTAAAATTCTTCAGAAAAATATTTGTTGTGTTTTCAAAATGGTGGAAAATGAGTTGCTTGTAAATCAATCAGATTCATAGTTTTCGTAAAAATTGAAAACTCAATCAATGACTTCAGCGCTTTTAAACTTTTCAAAGAAAGAGTCATTGATTGAGGGGGAGAATGTTTTTCAAATTTACATCATCTAACGGGCTTTCTTAATCATCCTACGTGCTTATCTGAAAAATATAATTGCCTATGTTGAAGGACTAGGTTTCTAGGCTGTGATTGTTAGGATTAGATGATTATAGATTGATGAACACATTATTCCCATACCTTTTATGATCCGATTGATATGTTGAATTGACTTTTATTAGTCGATTGTTGTTTGGGTGTTGTCGACCACCATATATGTCTATCTGTGTTCACTAACGTATGCAGATAACATGGTTTAAAAGAATGTTCCCGATCCGGATCCCACAATTGAAGATGATTGGATGCCGAAAGGAAAGGGTAACTATATCTTGGGTTGACAAATGAAGAAACGGAGCTTAATTTGACTTATATGGAGAGTTGGCATAAATGCAACGTAAGAGGTCTCACTGCATCAGCAGATGGTTTTCTTCATCATCAAATGAAGAAACGGAGCTTAATTGGACCTCTATGAAGAGTTGGGATGACAAATGCAACGCCGAAGTCTCACCGCTTCAGCAGATGGTTTTCTTCCAAACCCCAAAGAATAACAACAAAAGCAAAGAAAACCACCTAACGTATCTTTGTGCGATAATTGTGATGATACCATTTTTAAACAATTTTTAAATAATATTGTTTTGAAAAATGGAAAAATATTGGTTTTGAAAAACTGAACTAATATTTTGGAAATCAACCGGACTTCATTTTAAACATAAGTCACTCAATCAACGACTACGGTCATTGATTGAGGGGGAGAGTGATTTCAAACTTAAATATTTTTAAACGATATTTCTTCGTAAAAAGTCCGTTAGTACAAATTAAGTGGTGATCTAAAGATTTAACGTTATGTCATGGTATGATTTTTCTTTAAAATCAAAATCTTTTAAAATGAAATTTTTTCTGTTCTTGTTTGATTGTAAAATTGTTTTATTTTACTTAAAGGTCTCTTAAAACGATCATACCTGACACTAACAATCTTTAATGTCTAAATCTGTTCCTTATCTATCATTTTTCAAATTTAAATCTTACCACATCTTTCTCCAAATTTTTCTAAAAGATTTAAATCAATTGGGATCACAAATCTCAAATGGTTTGATATTTTTGATCGGGGGAGAGATCGTGATTTAAATCTCAAATATGTTTTACTCCTTTAAAGGCACTCCTGCCTCCATGTGCCAAAAGATTTCAATATATGATGCACATGATTGAGGAGGAGCAGTTATCCAAAAACAAGATGAGTATTTAAACCAGGCCACATTTTCTCTCATGTTTTCTAAACCTGATTAAATCACTTGAGATCCAAAATCTCAAAGGGTTTGATATTTTTGATCGGGGGAGAATTTGTGATTTAATAATGAAACTTGATATAAGATGATCGTTTTGATTCAAAGTGCAAGTTCTCTCTAATATGTGCCAAACTCTTTCGTATATCGATGCACATATTGAGGGGGAGCGAATGGTTTCTTAATGGCTTTTGTGATCGTGGATGTACTTCAAAAGAACTCTTTCCTCTATGTGGTAAAATGATTTCAAATATCCTATGCACATATTGAGGGGGGTAATTTACCAAGAAAATAAAATGGCTTTATCCACGAAAATTATGATCAAGAAATTATTTCAAAGAACTCTTGCCTCCATGTGCTAAACAATTTCAAAATCATATGCACATGTTGAGGGGGAGCATTTCTAAATGATCAAAACAATTAAGGTACAAAATGCTTTGATTTTATATCACAAGTACCTTGATTGATTTTCCAAATTATTTTTCAATTGGTTTCGAGAAGGAATGAACAATACCAAAAGACCGACCAATTTACTTTATGCGTGGTGTTATAAGGATGGTTAGGTTAGGTATTCGTTCCCACGATCCCGCCAAAGCCGGAGGGATCTACCCAGGGACAATCCACTAGATAGTGTAGAAGTCCTTAGGTATGATGAAAAAAAGAGAAAAATGAGAAAATGGGAAGAGTGCGGACTGAGATAGAGCTAGAACTGGAATAAACCCAACAAGGATCTAGTTATGAAGTCTCGATAAGCACTGAAGGGGTTGAAGAATGAAAAAGAAATGAATGTGAAAAAGGGTGAAAAGAAATAGCCCTCTAATAATTCAACCTTAGGGCAGAACCGGGTTCAATACATATGCTACTGGTGGTTACTAAGGTAACACTGGTATTGAAGACAAGACGTCATGGACCCAGTGACGCACGACACTAAACTTCCCAAGCTACTCAAGTTCCTCTTAAAAGGGCTTGTTTCATTCTCACGGGGAACCTACATAATCTACCGACTTTCTCTTAGAGATTGTTGATATTGAAAAAGGAGACCATCTCCCTAGTCTCCGGCATAGGAACCAAATGTGCACAATTGAGTCTAGAGCCAAGAGATCATCCACAATGTCTCATTAGGACACTAAATTCTTGAAGACTTGCTGTTTCACACAATGTGGAAAGTAAGAATATATTTTAAGAGTCCTGCGCATTATCCTTGTGGTATTGCCAGAACATCCGAGTGATATGTAAAAGTATTCACGATGAAGATGGAAATCCTTCTAGAGCCAACATCAAACAAGCTCTTGGTGGGTGACATGTGAGATATTTCCAAAAGATCAAGCTTGTGACAACTGGATAGAAACAATGGGGCGATTCAATCTTGAATCAACCTTGGTCCAGGAAATGAATTGACGAATACTTTTGGAAAAACCGTTCGATGTGCAAATCTTCTTTTTGCTAGCACATCGAATGTGTATTCATTTTTAAATTCAAAAAGTATCTTTGATTGAAAAAATACTTTTAGAAAAACCGTTCGATGTGCGAATCTCTTCTTTTCTCTAGCACATCGAATGTGTACTCTTTTCAAATTCAAAAAGTATTTTTGATTGAAAATTGATATTTCTCATAAAACCTTCGTCGTATTGCAAAACTCTTTCTTCAAGCAATACGCGATTGTTTTCAAATAAATTTTTCATCAATCGTGAATCTCAATCGGTTCACTCACTCAGTGTTGTCTTCTTTGAGACGTTCGGTTTGAGAACGACTAGAGCATTTGCGAAACCTGTCAAGGAGATTCTTCGAATTCTACGATCACAGGCGTGCAGGCTGATCAAAGGGGAACCGTGGGTCGTGTACCTCAATTCAACGAAAGTGATCAAAGACAATTTCGTATGTTTTATTGCTAACGTTGTTTGCGAGTACATTTGGGCGGTTGCTGTGTCGAGTGAGAAGTCAATCCAAAGTCGCGCTCACGGCATCCACACTTAATTGGAGAAATCATGACTTGTGCATATCTACGTAACCTGGATCGATATTTTTATACTATGTTTCCTTCTACTGCCGCAAATATCATGAGCCGAGAAAGCTTCCGCTACTCTGATGAAAAGATGTCATGATCCGAAAGTGTGAGCATGTCGGTCCGAAAGTCACAACATCACATGATGGTAATACAATAAAGGGTGATCGAGATTTCTTGTGGTGATGATCTCAACGAAAGCTCGAAGATCATCAAAGAGTGGATCGGTCCAAGACCTCCACTCAAAGTACAAAACTATGCGGACTTTAAAGAATCACTACTAATGCATAAAGATTGCGGAATTTGAAGAATTGAAGTCTAGGAGCTCGAGAACTAAAGACAAAGAAAGAATGCTAGGATGCAAAATGTATTTCATGGGGTGACCTCCCTTAGAGGGGGATTGTTAGGAATGGAAATTCCCTGTTAAAGTGTCGGTCACCCCAATTATGGTCTAGCATATGTTAGCTCGTAGACGTGTCGTTATTTACGTTATTTAGTAGTTAATTAGTTAGTTTGTAGCGTAGTTTAGTTTAGTGTAACACCGTGGAGGAAGAAAGGGTCTTTACCCACTGTATGCCTGATCCACAGTCTGATAGGAGGACGTAGTATTTGTAACTATAAATACCCCTTCCATCCTTGGAAGGGGTGATGCTTCTCATAATCTAACCTTTCAGTTTGTAAAGCAAGTCTCTACCAAGAACACCCTCTCTTATCTTTCTCTCTCTAAAATGGCTAACATGTATTTCCATCATCCAAGACCACCCGAATCATCAACACAATAATATTTACGATCCAACAATTTGCCATGACGATAAACAAGAGCCAAGGTGTTAGGTCACTAGTTTTACAAACACAAGTAATATAGAAAGAGATAAGGCGATTGAACAAGAATCAAACACACACACGATATGATAAATACGGTTATGCGTAGAGTATGTAGTGAAAGAAATAACTTGAACAACCAACCTTCAAATGAAGGTTTACATAAGGTATTTATAGGAGGAAAGCTAGGGCAACACTCCTAGTTTCCATCCTTTCCTTAATGGACTAAGGCCTAGGCTTATGGGCCTTCTACATAAGCCTAAGGCTAATTGCAAACATAAAGGCCATAATAAAGCAAACTATTACATATTAATTACAAACACTTGATTATGGTTTAGGAGTAATTCCAACAATCTCCTCCTCAAGTGTTGGTGATGAACGGTGAAAGCGTTGATGTAATAGTAGCGTTGACGTCTTCTGACATTCTTCTTTCTTGTGAGAAGATTTGCCTTGATTTGAACAATCTCCCCAGTGTAGAGAAATTGTTTTTCTTTAAACGGTTCTGCTTTGACGTCATCTCTAATCTTTGTTCTTTGATCATTGTTCTTTGTGATGAAAGTGATAGTATGTTGTTGTTGTCATCAAGTCGCCTTTTCCGTTCGCCCTTCAGATGTCTCCACGTCATTCTTCAACATGCTCACACGCTCTTTGACGTTGGAATTCAGTACTGATGAAGTTCTTTAAGTCTTTAACTTTGTAGTGCTTTTGCATAGAACTTCCATTAGTAATGATGTTGGCGTGAGCATGAGAAGAATCTGCACGATCATCCCGCTCCGGAGCTTCCATAAGAAGAAAACATGAAAACGGTTAGTAATAAGCGGATTCCGGCATTTACAAGTTTGAACTGAGAGTGTTAACAGCATAGTGTGAAAACACAACTCTAATTCTTACAAAGGCCGTTCGAACTGAGTCCCACAAGTGAGATAACGGAGAAGTACACCTCTGATTCGGATAGTCGTGAGGTACACGAGCATCACCTCACGATGTAGACCGTTTGAGACACACTAAGCGTAATCGCGAGTCACCGAAGTGACACTTGTCGGGGTGTTTGATGTTGACCACGGTAGGAGTTTCCATTCAATCACAGGGATCACAATTGTGAACCTCTCATAAATGTTCTCGACAGTTGCTAAGATCTGTGAAGGACTGCGATAATGTACCACTCAAAAATTCTTGTTGAGCGTCAAGTGATGAAATGTCAAGTGTACCTAAGAGATCTTTTGATGAATCTCGTGGCTCTAGAGTCAATAGTGCATTTTGGTTTTCTGGCGGAGACTAGGGAGAGGTCTCCTTCAATACCGGCGATCTCTAAGAGAAAGCCAATAGTTTCACGTAGGGTTCCTGTGGAATGAAACAAGCTTACGTTAAGAGAAACTTGAGTGGCTAAGAAGGTTTAGTGCATGCATCATTGGGTCCATGACGACTTTTAATCTTGATCAAGAACGTCACTAAGTGACAACCCATAGCATATGAATTGAACGGTTCTGCGCCTAAGTTGAATAATGCGGAGGGCTATTTCTTTTCACCCTTTTCTTTGCATTTCTTTTTAATTCTTCAACTCCTTCTTTCTCCGATTCTCATTTTCTCCTTTTTATAATCATACATAAGGACTTCTAAATTCTAACTGTTTGAGGTGTCCTTGGGTAGATCCCTCCGGCTCTGGCGGATCATAGGACTGTTATTCCTAACCTTAGTCACCTTATAACTCCATGACTAACCTATGTTGCCATAAAACCATTTTGTATCACTGAAAATGAAATCTCTCACGGTGTTTATGGTGAAAAGCGTTTTGAACCTTTGTGAAGATAAGATTTTACATAAATACTCCCCTCCACATGTGCTTAAGAGTTTTAACGGTTAAATGCATGTAAGGTAAGCGCCGCATTTTGAATTGATCCACCGAGATAAACAATCCCCAGCGAGACGCGGTTACATTGCATAGTTAAAGAGTTACATTGTCGGCTTTTAGGTGACAACTAGCTCTAATAACTACCTTGAAGGTGTAGACAATCCTCGAAGGTTGTCAACCCGTCGGAGTTCATGTCTATCAAGAGTTTCGAATGGTACATTCTACTCATACAAGTCCTTTCTTGAGACACGTTTACATCACTAGCGAACTAGCTTGAAATTATTACCTGTCCCAGACAAGTATTTTCGAGGTTACTAAGGTTAATAGATCCAATTCGATTTGGTTAAGTCACGAGCACCTGATTCATTTGCATTTTACATAACATATTTCTTATCACACATTTTCTCCCCCTCAAAAATGGCATATTAAAATGTTATTTTTTGAAACGTTTGAGAATAAATATGACCATTTAAGTGTTGGGAAGAGTGACCACTTTGTGAACAATTTGTGAACAAAGTTTCAAATACTCCCCACTAACAAGTGATATAAACGGTTGAGGTTTTGAAAATCATCAGGGGAAGTACTTGTTCTTTTGAGCAAAACCTTGGAAAATGAACGGTTTGATAGGTTTTACTCAAAAGTAAGAAGCTTTCGCTCCTTTTACAAGTTGTGGCAGCACGAAAGCGTTACCCGGGGTCCTTTATTTACAAGTGCGGGTTGTACACTGTTATGTGTGCACAAGCCATAAACATAAGAAATCATACATCCAAATTGATAATGAAAGAAGCAGTTCAAGGGGTACCAGGAAGTCCAGAGATGTCGCCAGGAGTGTGAATCGGGCGTTGAAAGCCGATGATGTTTCTCCTAGGTTGACCACCAACATAGCTTTCCAATCTTCTAAACTGGTCCCTTCTATACAACCGTTCATCAATCATCGTGATGATCCTCTTCACATCCCTTCGTTCCTGAGAATTCCATCGCTTAGGAGACCCAATCTTTTGTTGTATATCCTTCAACCGGTAAGCCAATCCGTCCCTAACCATCTTCAAAGTGTGATCTCCGAACTTGTGAAGATCTCTGCACGCCATCAAGCAATTTCTTTGAAGTTCACTGCGTAAACGACACGAATGGTTTGCGATGAGTGTAAGTTGTGAGTGGTTGATGTCGGGAAGCTCAAGCGTGGTGGAGTGAAGTTTACACGGCCTGATAAGATTCAACGCGCAGTGGAGATCTTCAACACGTTCTTTGATAACTATGCGTCTAATGAAGATGAGCACTGACTTGATGAATTCACGTTGTACGTCGTGGAGAATTGTCTCATACGACCCTGTACTTTGGCAAGGTACATGTCTTCGATGTCGTTGATAGACTTATTCTCAAAGTCAGCCGAGAATGCATAATCCCTTTCATCTTGTCGTTTGACCACGATATTCTTTAGGAAGGTGTAGTCCTACTTAGATGAGAGATCGCGTGTTTGTTGGCGATACTTTTAGAACTGAATCTCGCATGTTGAGACTTCGAACCGGCATTACGTAGTAGATTCTTCGGCGTTCCGGCCAATGATGAATCCCGTACAATGCATCTCGGTCGTATGCTTCCACTTTGTTGGAGAACAAGTGATTGGCACGTTCCTCGATGGATATGCAGTTCGAGTATATAGCTGCTGGGAATGGGAGTGTCAACGATGTAGCGTATTTCCTTGAACCATCGCCACCATGTAGAAGTAATTCCAGGTCTCTGTTGAAGAAATATCTGAATGGAATCCTCGGTTCATCTGGTTGGCCAATTGTTGGTAGAGGTTTTGACCAGTCGGTGTAGTATGGAGGGTTGTCCCGTTTTGTGAAGTCGATGTTTGCTTCTGGGTTGATCCAATCCATGTTGTTAGACATAGCTCGAGCAATGTTTTCAAGGTGATATTCGACCTCGATGGCACTTTCTGAGCTATCTTTCCAGATTTGAAAAGCTTCATTCTTGATTCGCCTCAACTCGGATTTCGTCATCTTCTTCACATGGAACTTTTCTTGCAAAATCTTAGCATGCTCCAATGTATTACCGTCTACCAGATCTTGACCTTCAGCAGGGTAGGAAGTTGAGTTAACAAGTGTAGAGAACCATTCAAATTCCTCTGTTTTATCGTCATCTAGCCATGATACGACGTCAGTCTGAGGCGTCTTCTTCTTCTTTTTCGAAGGCCTAGATGATGATTCTGGTTTCTGTACTTGTTTGGGAGAGGTGGGTTGTTGTAGGGGCTCACGGACTTCCTCATCGTCACCACCCGTATACTCAATTTGATCACCAGTTTTCTGAGTCAGGGGTGGTAATTCAGAAGAATCCTGAGGTTTTTCAGTAGAAGAACGAGGAGGAGACCTTTGTTGAGCAGGAGTTCATTGAGGATAAGTGTAAGGGAAATAGTTAGAGTATGTTGGTTGTGACATGTTGAAAACTTGTGTTGGTAAAAATGGATCTTTGTAGTCGAATGAACCTTTGTTGATGAAGTGTCCTTAGGCGTAGAAATCACAATAGCCAAGTAGCACTTATGCGTAAAAACACCAAAGTTACGTGTAACAATAAGGAGTTACGTGTAGATTTAGCTTACGCGTAAGTATGGAAAAAACTCTAAAGTTAGGCGTAGACAAAAGTTAGGCGTAGAAAGTTAGGCGTAGGATTATCTTATGCGTAAGACTAGGCTTAGGCGTAAGATAAATCTTATGCGTAGGATTTCTACGCGTAAGCTTATGCTTATGCGTAAGTTTAGGGTTTTTGCCCAAATGATCTTTTACACTATCACAGTGCAAAAGATATCTAAAGTCGACGTATTTTCAGACTTATCCAAGTAAGAAAACACGGAGTAAACCACGAAAACGAAGATCAAACCACGGATAAAGTTACGCGTAAGATTAGGGTTTTGATACGCGTAATCTTACCCGTAAAAATGATTATGCCCAATTTTGTTTCTAAACCAGATTTTTGTTATGGAATAGCGTTAATAGTACCAAAATAACACAAAAGTGTGAACCTTGATGAACCAAAACGGCTAAACGGGTTACGCGTAGAACTTCACCCACGAACAAAATCAAGCTCAAAAACTTAGATTCACGCGTAAAGTTTGAAACTTTTTGCCAAAAACAAGTATTTTAACACCTTAAAACGTTGAAAGTACAAGATTCTTGGATTAAAAAGTGTAAAAAACAAGTTTTTAAGCGAACCAAAGAGTACGTCGTCTTTACGCGTAAGACCAAAAACCAAAAACTTCAAAACAAAAGTGTTCACCCAACTATTTGGCGATTGATACCACTGTTAGGTCACTAGTTTTACAAACACAAGTAATATAGAAAGAGATAAGGCGATTGAACAAGAATCAAACACACACACGATATGATAAATACGGTTATGCGTAGAGTATGTAGTGAAAGAAATAACTTGAACAACCAACCTTCAAATGAAGGTTTACATAAGGTATTTATAGGAGGAAAGCTAGGGCAACACTCCTAGTTTCCATCCTTTCCTTAATGGACTAAGGCCTAGGCTTATGGGCCTTCTACATAAGCCTAAGGCTAATTGCAAACATAAAAGCCATAATAAAGCTAACTATTACATATTAATTACAAACACTTGATTATGGTTTAGGAGTGATTCCAACACAAGGCCAATCACTTTCGAAAGTTGGTTTATACCTACCACGTCATGTTTTCACACATGGACAATTATAGGTGGCTCTTTCACGCGTCAAAAGCGAAAAGGGTTTGAAGGTTGTTGTTTCTGATGCTGATGGTAATTTATCAAAGAATACTACAAATGTAGTCTACAAAGAGGTTCTTCACGGTCTTTGATCAAGTTTCAAGAAGTATGTACGAATATTCATATCATGTGATATGCCCTTATTTTTTATATGTTTTATCAGTCGCACAAATGTTTTACTTACACCTTATTTTTGTACTTTATTAGGTTGTCAATAAATATTTATTGGCTTATCACTTCATCAACTTTCCACTACATACACTTGGTTTTTAAAGGCGGTCAAGATTGAAGCTCACGTGTATGGGCGTTTATTACATTATTATTTACAAGCATTGTACTCTATACTATAATTGACTTATTATTTCATATTACTTTCGAATAAATGTTTCACTATGTTTACTTTTGTTCTTTTATTTATTTTGTTTAGACACTAAATTTTCATTTTTTTGCAATATCTCTTTTAAAAACCCGTGAATTTCACAGGTCTTATAAGCTGGTGAAGATATAAATGTCAAAACATAATAAATATTGTGCCAATCATTTGTGGACCCAAAACTAAGGGGGTGTTTGGGGTTGCTTATTGAAAATAGATTATGCGTTTTGAAAATGGTTAATCAGATAATCAGTTGTTACAAAACGTGATTCTGAAACAGAGTGTTTGGATTTGATTATGCTATTTGATATCGCAATAATCATATATCAATTTTTTTAGTGTTTGGCAAAACAAATTATTATACAACTTCAAGTAATATGACAAATATGGACATACACAATAAGGTGCCGTTTGGTTTGTAGATGGGTTTAAGATTAAGATTTGGATTTGGATATAAAGTTATGGATTAGGATTAGAATTTGGATTTGACTAGGCAAAAGAAAAAATTATATTTAATTAAAGATATTATTTTTAGTTGTTAAATAAATACTGGTATTTGTTATTTTATGAAAGATATTATACAAGAGTGAGATGAGAAAATAAGTACAATGGGCCGTAACAACGTAGTAAACCCACATTTTATCAAAGATTCATAATAGTGAATGACATTGAGGATCAACTTCAAATATTTTTTTTAGAAAATTAACCAAACAATCATGTTCAATGGTAAAGTTAAATCCAACCCTCAGTTACCACCAACCAAACAGGCCCTAAAAAGATCAAGACACATGGGTGTCAAATCAAAAGGCTAGATGGGGTAATTAAAGGGAAAATCTATATGCACTTTTTAGTGTGCTAAATACACGAATATAAAATTATATATATACTGACACAATGTCATTTCAAACAAATTTTCTCAATGTTATTAGTTGACTTTTTTACATATTAATTCTTGATTAGTATTACATTATAGCTTTGTTTGTTTTAGTTTTTTCGAAAGCCAAAAATTTATAAAACACATTAGATATGTTTGGCGCAAGGAGCTGAGACCGATGTTGGAGCTGAGGCTGAAGCTGGGTCTGAGGCTTATATTATAAGCAAAAATTAGATTTTTTTTTTAATAAACTTGTTTGGCAAATTAGTTTAAGTTGAGGCTTATTATTGTAAAATTACTAAAAAGAACATATTATTAAATTAACATGTGTAAATATCAGATATTTTTTGTAGGTAATTAATTAATTTAGTACCAACGAGGCTAATATTTGGGACTTATAAAAATTTTAGTCTCAAGCTGAGACTTATAGTTATGGCTAGGGCTTATAATTTCAAAAGCTCCTTATAAGCCTCTACGCTAAACGAGTCTTGTATGAAAGCTTTTGAAATTTAAGTTCTATAAGCCCCTAAGCCAAACACAACCATTAAATTGGCTACAAACACCAAAAGACTTAAAAAAAAACTCCCTCACAAGTACTAATCAAAAGTCAAAACTATAAGCCTTTAAGACCAAATTATCTCTGTTGAGAAATGAACGAGCACTCTTATTTCTAAGGCATAAAAAAGATAACATGTGCACCGATAGAAAAATGTCTTCATGTTTAGCCTTCTCTAACTCATTAGGTGTAGCAAGAAGAATTTTATTTCGCCATAACATACACCAAATCAATATCAAAATGATTTTCATTCATAGTCTTATAGATCATCGCAGGATCCATGGGTTACTATGAGATATAAATATCAATATCATCGCAAGATTCATAGTCTTATAGATCATAGTTATGAAGTAAATTTTAGGGGTGGCAATTCGAGTCAGGTTCGGGTTGGCGGGTTCGGGTTGTCAGGTTGGCGGGTCAGAAAATCCCAACCCAAACCTGACCCATTTATATCATCGGGTCAGCTATGTCAACCCTAACCTGTTTAGACACAACCCGAACCTAACCCAGTTAACCCGTATATATACTTGGGTTGGCGGGTTAAATAGGTTACACGGGTGGAATCGGTTCAGCGAGTTTCGGGTTGACCCATTTAACTCTTTTTATATACAAAAGTTGGCACATTAGATGAGTTAAACAGGTTAAATAGGTTGCCGGGTAGACCCGTTTAACACATTTATAATAAAATATAAATAATTATGAGTTTATGAAAAAAATCTTAAACGGGTTGGCGGGTCGACCCGCTTATTTTATTTCCAAGCCAAACCTGACCTGTTTAATAAACGGGTTGGATAGGTCAACCTAAACCTGACCCGAAATCTATTTAGCACAACCCAAACCTGTTAATTTTCGTGTCGGTTTCAGGTCCGGTTAGAAATTGCCACCCCTAGTAAATTTATCGTAAAAGTATTACTGATCCGTATAAAATATTAAATATGCGGTAAAAGGAATGAAATAAAGATGTTGAATTTATAATGTGATTAATAATATTCTTAGCTTTCGTAAGAAAAGAATTAAGAAATCGTGACTAAGATATACTCATATTAATATTGGGGTTTTTAACAGTAATGCCCCAGGGCACGTATTAAGCACCTGAAAAGATGGGACTTTGAAAAAGGACATCCGGACACATATTTTTATTTGAAAAGTGTATTTTTGTGAGTCCGAACGTCATTTTCGTGAGTCCCCGTCCTTTAGTGTCATACAGTGTGCCCCAGGGCACATATTAGAAAAACCCTTAATATTGTAGGGTAAATGAAAACATTACAAGGTTTATAAACAAGAAATAAATTGTCAACTTGAAATACATATTAAAATAGATACTCCCTCCGTCCCAAAATTATAGTCCTCTTTTGACTTTTTCAGTCTTTCTTTTACAACTTTGACCTTAAGTATTTTTGTTTGTGTTATATAATACTTGATGCAAAATATATGAATGGATTGGGTTTTTAATGTATTTTCATGTGGTATAATTTTTATCAACTATTGTATAACATAAAAAAAATATTTAAGGTCAAAGTTGAAAAAGAAAGGCTGAAAAAGTCAAATGGGGACTATAATTTTGGGACGGAGGTAGTAAATGGCAAGTTGGTGATTTGACGGATAAATTATGTTTGATTTGACGGAGTGTAAATGGGATACACTATTCATACGGGGGCTATTCCATAGCGCAGCTGAGGGAATATTCCAACAATCCTTCACTTTTTTCATCTGTACAATTTTTGTCAGTTTTTGTTCCGTATTTCGTGAGTTTTAAGCGTTTAGCTTATTAAACTTTATATTTACAGTTCCGCATTTTCAGGTTTATAGCTTTTTGATATAAACAAAATTATACAAATAAAAAAAAAATAAAAGCGTAATTAGTATGAATAAAAACATAGTCACCGTATGAATAACTCTGCCCGTGTAAATAGCAACACCCTTAATTAAATGGCAATCAACCAAATATTGGCATGAGTTATTCATACGGTGGCTATGTTTTTATTCATACGGTGGCTATATTTTTTGTTTTTTTTTTATTTTTTTTATATTTGTTTATATCAAAAACTATAAACGAAAATCTGAACATAAATATAAAGTTTAATCGTCAACGAAACTGCGTAAATATACGAACAAAACTGTGCAATGTCTTTACTGAAAAAGTGGGGATAAAAGGAATATTCCCCTGTATTAATAGTATGACCCATTTTCAAACCTGCGTTTTATAAAAGTAGGTTGCTACCTACTTATCGAAACTTGCGTTTTGTCATCTCCAATTAGGAATGGCAATGGGGCGGGTTTGGCAATCCCCATCCCCAAACCCGATAACAAAAACCATCCCCAAACCCGCCCAATCCCCATTGGGGATCTTATCGGGCGCCCATTGGGGCGAGATACTCCCCAAACTGCCCCATTCCCCATTGGGGCCTTATCGAGTTGTCTTTTTTGAGCGCGATACTCCATCATACTCGTGTTGCTCGTTTATTCTTATTTCTACACTATTAACAATATTATTTTATGGAATAGCTTGAATAATCGAGAAACCATTAGTAATATATTAATCATTGGAATAAATCAAAACTTTATAGAATAATATGACACAAAACAAGATAAAAACTAAAGAATAAATCACAAAGATAAAAACTAACAAAAATAGAGAATTATATTTAATACGTAAATACTAACACAATATTTTATGTATGTATATATATGTATATTTCGGGCGGGCGGGGATGGTGGTGCCCGTGGTCCCCGCCCAATAAGATAAAGTTAAGGCTAAAACCCGCCCCGAAACCCGATAAGCATGCCCCGCCCCGCCCCAATAAGTTCGGGTTTCGGGTTTCCCCGTCGGGTTCGGGTTTTTTTGCCATCCCTATCTCCAATACGTGAATAAGTGCTTATGTCACTCTTTTACCCAAACACTTAGAATAGCTTATCTCCATTTTAGAAATGAGATAATCAGATACTCCGTAATTTAGTTCATAACTCAATTCCAAACACCCTCTAAAAACTTGCTCCAAACATTAAACACCAAATTAAAACTCTGTTTCATAACGGCTATCCCCAAATTCAAATAAAACAAGAAAACCCCCCAAAACCCTCATCTGTAATCCATAAAAATTTACCAAGATTCAGTCTTGAATTCACAACCAATTCTTTAAATTCATTCAATCACAAAAACCCATTTTCACAAACATTTAAAGAATGAATATACCCGAAGAAATCGATGATTATTTACGCGAATCGATAGAGTATTCGCTCGGTTTACCGGTGTCTAACCGTACAATGGAGTTAAAGCTTCAATCTTGTGAAGAAGCACGAAGACATATTCTTGATCAGTGTTTTTATTTGAAGGCTAAATTGTTGGAAAAAGATAAAACTATTGAGGGTATTAGGGTTAGTGTTTTCTTTAATACTTTTTGTTTCGATAGGTTGTGGTTTAAGGGGTGTTCGGATGTGGGTTCGAGTTTATTTTTCGTGATTTTTGAGTGTTTGGGCAACTGTGATTACTGTGCTATGCCTATTTACATATGGAACTATTAGGTTTAGGGGGTGTTTGGATGTGGGTTATAGCTGATAACTGTGATTTGAAGTTGTAATAATCAGTTTCGAATATTTGGGCAAACGGTTTATGTTTGGGTGTTTGGTGTTAGTGATTTTTACTATATGCTTTTTTTTTGGGAGATATTAAGTTTAGGGGGTGTTTCAGTGTTTGGATATGGGTTAAAAATAACCTATTTAGAATATTTGGGTAAATAGGGTGTATGTTTTTGTACAATTATTGAGACAAATGTAGAGTTACCCGACTATGGTATCTGTTGTTAGCTGTTTATTTGATTATATCTGATTGCAAGAATAACTTTGACGAGTGCGTCCAAACGCCCCCCTAAATGCTTTATTGGACCTTTTTTTAATTGCATCTATGATTCAGTATGTTATGAACAAAGTTTAGTAACTATAATTGATGATGATTTTATTGTTGTGATACATTAGGCTGAAGCTAGTATGAATGCACAAGCTATAAAGAAGTTTGTAGAAGAGAATCAAAAGTTGGCGGAGGAGTGTGCTGAGTTGTTGACTAGATGTGAAAAGTTCGAGAACGAGTGTTCATTGTATGATCGTGATTTAGAAGCTTTGATGGACTTCGGAAATGAGGCTGATGCTAGGGCCATGGTGGCAGAGTCCCGTGTTCATTATTTGGAGGAGGAACTGAGCAAATTGACAGAGGAAGTGCAGTCTTTCAAGCAACAAGAGGTACTGTTAATATTTATTGACCGTAAGATACTACAATTAGGGAATTTAAGGTTCACCAGAAAAGTAATTTTTTAGTTGCGAAAAATGATGTTATGGAAGGTGAGATAAGTAAAGTAAAAAAAAAATACAAATTGCATTTAGAACTAAATGATACCATAAACATTGATAGTGGTCTATAATGTTACTCAATTTTGCATGGATGCCAAGTCACTTATTTTGCTTGCTGAACTTGACTTTATATGGTAAAGGTGGCAGGTTTGACCTATTTGCATATGGATGGGTCGATTTGGTGTTATGTTTAACCTCAAACGGGTCAAATGGATTGAAACTAAAAAGACTAACCATTAAAGTAATGGGTTAGTTGGGTTTCAACGGGTTAAACAGATTCTAAATTTCTCTAAAGGCATATTTCTATGCATACTTCCTAAATTGCTTTATTCAAAAGTTGTATATACTTGTTGCTATATCGTTTTTGTAGTCATATTTAAGGTGTTCATCTGTTTAATCTGACCTAGTTGCTATATCGTTTTTGTAGTCATATTTAACGTGTTTATCTATCGAATCTGAGCCAAACTAAAAGTTACCCATTTTGGGATGAACTTGTTTTGACCTGTTGACTACCCATCCCTAGTTATAAGATACCCATCTTCCCACATTTATATTATTATTTTAGTACCATAATGGCTATCTTCTGGTGTCAATTACAGTAAAATTTGCTAGTACTCCCTTCATCCCATAATAGATTTGGCAAACTCACTTCAGGATTTCTCCAATAAATTGAAACATTTTCCTTATTGGCAAAAATTTTAAAGCCAACATAATGTTCTATTCCATTAGAACATATTGATATCACTCATTTCCATTCACACGATTCTCTGCTTCCCATTATTCAGGGGTGTCATATATTTGACTAACAGCTAGACCTTTCTGTAATTTCAATAGTGAAGAGTATAGTTACATTAACTTCTATTTAGATGAAGACTACAACAAGTGCATTTTAGCCGAAAACTATTATTTATGTTTCTCGTATGAACGAGCAAAATAAAAACTGCATATGTATTGCCTTTCCTCATGGTTATTATATAGATTTGGACGATGTATGGTAGAGTAAAAGCTGTAACATGAGCTTTAACATTATTGTGTATTCTCTTTATCGTATGAAAGTTACCCTTTATGGGTTGTTGGAAATTGCTATATCTCCTCAAGTGACAAAATTATTTTTTTTAAAACCATTTATCTGTCATTTTCATCATTATAGGAGTTAATGACATTGATTAGGGTCCACTAGATTTCTTGTTCTTTTTACATAATTAATGGATATTTAATAGAGCATTTTTGTGTCACGTCAAAAGTTGCAATACTCATGAGAACAAAAAAGTAATATATCAAGTAATCATTTGAAAAAAGAACTTCAAGTATTTTAACTTTAAACACACCCTAGTGATGATATAAATACTACTGAGTATAATTTGGTGGTATGACTTTTTAGTTTTCTTTATATATACAGTTTGTACTGTCCTTCATTTTTAATCCTGCTTTTGTTTACTATCTGTCCTGAATGATAGTAATCATATATAATGTTACTTGATTAAAGGTTGGTAAGCTTACAGACAACGAATATACAGAAGACGTTCTTGTTGATACATTGCTCTCGACTTTTACCAACAAGGATGAAGTTGCATCAATAGCACACTCGTTTTTGGAGGAGAATAGTGGTGTCGATGTGTGCCAAAAGTTACTACAAATGTGGGATAGGTTTGTATTCTCTTATTTACTTTATCATGTGGATACTTGTTTTAGTCTATTTTTTTTTATTGTATTAATATTAACATGAAATGTATATTCATGTAGATTGAAGCCATCGACGCGGGAAGTTTTGAGTCTGGCTTCTGAGGTCCAGAAGCTGCAGAAAGATAAAGAATATATAATCATCAATCTTGTAAGAGCTGAAGAGGAGGTGAGTTAAGTGATGCCCATATAACTTATCGTTTTCCTAATACAGTCTTATCTGAAAGTACTAAATTTTTGCCCTTTTTTTTGTGTTTCCCGCTAATAAAACATACAAAGAGCCAACTCCCGCAGTCCCATGTGTCCACTCTGCAGTTTTTCACTTTCAAAACTATCTTAACAGTCAAAAAATTCTATCACTCATTATTTTGGGTGATTTCAGCAAAAAGTAATTTCCTTTTGTCAATTACTTGTTTAGGCCTTGTTTTGAATTACTAGCACTGGTTGAATTTAAGATACAAATAAAGTACTACACTATTTTCCTGTACCTTTTACAAGCAACAAACTAATTTTCATGTATACTTTAAATGCAACACTTTATTATAGCCATGTTTTCGAAAAATTTGGTTTCAGTTTGAGTGCAATAAACTAATTTAAAGGTGTTCTTTCGATAAAAAAATGTGATTGTCACTTATTTGAAGCATTTTTGTGCCCACACACATTTCTTTAAGATAATGAAATTCTGTCCCACGGCTGATCTTTATTTCTTCTCACATCATATGCTAATTACCTTATTTAATTAAATGTGGCTAGGTTGCAGTTCTGTCTGATGAAAACAGCATGCTAGACGAGGAAAACCTGAAGTTGACAAAGCTACTCCACGAAGAGCGACACAATCTTAATTCAGGGAGAAAGAGTAGCAGCGGATCGATCAAGGTTAGAAACCCACAATATCAAAATAATTGATATCCCGAAAAAGATAGTATAATTTTCTTACAATGTTTCTTTTATGGTGAAGATGCATAAACGGAAGTCTTACCCTTCTCCTAAAGAGAACAGCCCCATTGAGAAGAAACTTGACTTTGATGTCGCTGCTAGCTCACCAAGAGAAGTATTGTCTCCATTGCCACATAACACGTAACTGTCACATGCTTATAAAAAATCTTGCTCAGGTGATATTTCTAGACATATTATGCCTACACACACTTCTTTTGAAATCCCAGATCAAATGATCTTTAAGAAATAACACGGGATTTTAGAAACAGAGTTTCATAGTTTTCTTTGACGAATGGCAATAGTATGTCACGTTATAGAATCTTGATATTGAGATCACGGGTTTGTATTGAAACTCAGCTTTTTCTTTACCTGTGTTAGATTTTAGTTTATAATGACAGATAAATTTGTAAATGCTTGACAAAAGTATGAAATTTTATAAAATCCTGATCTTTAGATTCCTGGTGTGTATAAAATTCTGTTTACGTCAAAAGTAACCGGGTGCACAAAAAAAAACAAAAAATTATTATTCTCAGTTAAAATGATTGAGTTCACGTTTCCCTTATTGATGGACTAACTAAACAATAACTAGAAATGCAATGCATTGGAACCGGATTCATTTTAGAAAATTCATTTTTTTTTACGAAAATTAGCACAACGAAACAAAATTATAACCGGTGTCCAGTGATACTGTGGGACCCCCTAGTTCCGTCTTTGGGCATAAGTTTTAGAAATGTTTGATACTAGTATGATGGTCTTTGAATGTTGATCATGGGATCTTAGGTTTGTATCAAAATTCTTTTTATAGCGTGTACGTGTTTGTTCATTCTTGTGCTCCTATAGTATATGTTAAATATGTATTCTGGAATTGTCTCCCTATAAGTGTGTATATGCATATTCATGGAAACATGGAGTTTTATCACACATGAAGCAATATGTAGCGCAAACGGTATATTGTACATTTTTTATGGTAGCCAATGTTCATGAACCTTAAGTGTTCTTCTCTATAAAACATTAACCCAAATAATTGATTCCTCAACATTATCTGGGACTCAATTGTTAAAACTATGCACCTTCGTCAAGATGCCCCATATCACATTCATAAATCATAATTACATAAAAAAAAATTTGATGGTCAAACAACCACTGTAATTTTTGAAATCGCATTCAAAATGTGCGTCCTGTTACCTCTTCAACCATGGTCATATCACACGAATTCCATAAAAAATTACAATTTCGTCTCGTAACTTAAGACGAGAAAAGAAACCATCAAGTATAATATGAATCCTCTTGTCTGTTGGACATCAAACTTGGCCATGAGTCACCCATCTTCATAAAAAAAGAAAAGTTTTCTCATGATTAACGTGGGAAATTACAAGAACTCGCAAAATACCTTATTTTAAAATTCTAATTGTTGAAAGTTTTCTCAAGATTAACTTGGCCATGACTGTCACCATCTTCATTAAAATAATAATAATAATAATACTAATAAATAAAAATAAATAAAATCTCAAGATTAACATCGGAAATTACAAGAACTCGCAAAATACGTTATTTTAAAATTCTAATTGTTGAAAGTATCTTGTTTATACCATTCTCATGGTTTTCGCTAAAGTGCATGGATCAGTTTTGCACTTTATTCTCATAGTTAGGTTTTTAGTTTTGTTTTGACACTTTAGGAATTTTTCTCGGCAAAACCAATTGTCACGCACTTAGATACATGTCTTAGGTAGCTCTCCGTCAAATTTCATAATTTTTAGAGTTGGTTTAGTATTTTTAACAAGCGATACACAATCGGTTGTCAAAACCGACCACATACTGATTTCCAGATTTCAAACGTAAAAAACACAATCTTAGGAGTAGTTTAGCATGTTGAGCCTTATAAACTATTTTGGATTCAAGTCCCTAACTTAAACGTAGCAAGGTGAACCGAGTCGTGAAGTTAAGTAACGAAGGAGATATGACCAAATCAAGTTGGGTTATGTTTTCAGGATTTTGGCAGATCTGACACCCTTATGTTTTTTTAATTCTCTGGCATTATTGGTGTCGAACTAACACAAATGGCTTATATTATTAGAAATTAGACTAAAAACACTCAACTTAGGCTTTTGAACCAATTTATTTTATTAAAAAACGAGTGAGATATAGCCTGACGAGTCGGAAATTTTTTTGAAAACAGTAACACCAGGTCCAATTATGAATTTGTAGAAACTGTGGAAAACTAGAAGGGGGGGGGGGGGTTTGAATATTTTTACCGATTAAACTTTGTTTTAAAATATTTCGATCGACTTATGTCAATCTATTTCGATGTGTATGTTGGATATTGATAGATATATAAATGTAAAGATATAATGCAAAGGTAAAGAGTAAGAAGCACAAAACCACGACACGAGTGTTTATAGTGGTTCGGCTACAAGAATACCTTCCTTGCCTTACTCCACTCCCCGAGTCACCTACTCGAGAGTTCATTATCACTACACGACACAACTCCTTATGGCGGAGAAGCCTTTACAACGTCGCCTACTCTTTTTCCGATACAAGGCTAGACACCGGGTTCTTCCACGAGGTAGAACCAGACCTATTACAACGTCGCCTACACTTTATCCGGTACAAGGCTAGATACCGAGTTCCATTACAAAGGAGGAACTACTACCAAACACTACACAACACCTATCCCAAAGTAGACCCACTCCTTATTACAACATCATCAAGGATATTAATATCTTTGGACACAACCTATCTCTATTTGCACATCGATACACCATATCGATTGTATACCCTTGGCATCTTTCACTCATGCCTTTGACATGATATTTTGGCACCTTTCACTAATGTCTTTGACTTGACTCTTTTGGCATCATTCACTAATGCCTTTGACACGGACGTTTGGCACCTTTCACTAATGCCTTCTTCTTGACCCTTTTGGCATCCTTCACTAATGCCTTTGACATGGACGTTTGGCACCTTTCACTAATGCCTTCGTCTTTGACCCTTTTGGCATCCTTCACTAATGCCTTAGACACAACACTTCTAGATAGGAAGAAAGAATTATCAACAAGAGAACTTAAGTAGTCTTGATGATGACGAAGCATGGCAACTCATGGACTTGAGCTTGCTCAACTTCAAGAGGTGGTGATCTCGCCTTTAAGAGGAACCTAGAGAATCACACAAAACAAACACAAACTACATAGAAAGATCCTTTGGATATGAGGTTAGAGAGTTTACAATACTAGGAGAAAGTATGTGTAGGAGTGACAACCTACAATGAAGAAATGACTCACTATTTATAGACAAAAAACATGCTATTGTTCCACGGATCCCACGGATCCCTTGCCTGAGGGATCCGTCTAGGGTAATCAGAGGGATCCGTAAGACGCTCCTCTTTACCCATGGGTTTTGGGTCATGGGTCATTGGTCATGGGTCATGGGTCATGGGTCCCAGAGTTTGGACCATGGGTATCCAAGTAGATACAATGTATCTAGAATATGCAATGCATCTAGTCCATGGGTCATGGATAATACCCATTATGACTTATGCATGATGTCATGCAATGGGTCATGGGTTATGCCCCATGGGTATGGGTCATGGACTTTGGGTTTTACCCAACTAAATTCAATGTATTTAGTCAATGGGTCAAATACTTAAAACTTCTACCCATTCTATTACCCATTATGATACATACTAAGTATGTACATTTTTACCCAATATGTAAACACTAGTTGTTATACATATGTATTACTATAGTATGGAAAACACTATTACTTGTTTAGTGATTTATATGAAAATATAAGTGTGTTAGTAAACTATTGGCTCAAACCATTTACGTATTTTATTTGTTTCGTTAAAATGATTTTACGTTTGTTATCGACAAAACATTAAAAGATCATAAAATATAAATAAACGTTTTTACGGCTTATTTGTATTAACAATCTCCCCCTTTTTGTTGACGACAAAACATAAGATTATTTTAAGGAAAAACTAAAATTCATAAAAGTTTGAATTGGAGTTTTTACTCTCTTCTCCCCCTTTTTGTCGAAACAAAAAGAGCGTCGAAAAGAAACTAACACATTGTTTTAAGAAAAACATGTGAAAAATAAAGAAAAAGAATGAAAAATAGAGAGTAAGTGAGGAGAAGTATTCTCGACTTAGCTCCCCCTTGACGAGTCCATCCCTTTGTGAGGGCGTCAAGTAAGAAGAAATGCTAAACTAGTGCATTGCAATTTTGCAAATGGTTTCGTCTTTGTGACGAATACGCTCCCCCTTGATGATTGCACCTATGCAAGGAGGACATCAAGTAATGTAACCCTATGTGAATGATATTGCAAATGTTTTTGCAATGTTTTGCTTTGACAAGGAATTCCCCCTAGCTAAGGGTGTCAAAGTCTTCATGTGTATATTGAAAATCTACAAAACAAAGGTTAAAAAACAAGTATATAGAGCATAATTTCCTGTAAATAAGACTCAAGTTAGTAGTAAACAAGTCTTCTGTTGCACGGATCCCACGGTTCCCTCTTTGGAGGGATCCTTCTAAGCTAAACTGAAGGATCCGTCTGTCTGTAGGCTTAAGACAGCAGTGGTGATGTAAAAATTGATGTTAACATCAAAATGAGATATGTATTAAAGCACCAAACATATTCTCAAGACAATATGGCATATAACATGTAATTTCATTCAATAAAAATACGAGAAATGATCTACAAATCTCTAAAACTAAGAGAATGATTTGAACATGAAATATGATTCCTAAACTATCTAAGTTAAGCTTAAGATTAGGACACCACTAAAACCCTTAAGCTCATGGTTGTTTAGGTTTGTTGAGCTCATCGAAACGTTCGAGGAGGTGATAAAACATGAAACGTTGTTCTTCACGTAGTTCATGTATCAAGCCTTCAACGTGTTGACAATGATAACAATCTTTGTCATGACTGGGAAGAGGTGGTGGTAGAAATGGAGTGGCTTGAGGTGGAGGATCAAGTGAAGAGGGTTGAGGGTCCTCAGAAGAAGGATATTGTCATGTTCATGGGCTATGATTATCCGTTGATGTTCTTATTGCTACTTGTTGACCTGCCATGTTTATATATTTGTTAGGATACTGTCATGTTATTAATTGTGGGTTATTTAACTTATGTTATTGCCATGCTCACTTGCTAATTAATTGCTTCTGCTTGCTTCTAGTTTTCCGTTTGGCTTATTTGTATTTTGGTTGCCTAATTTGATTGCACGATATTCTTATGTTGAGTGGATTTGACGTCTGCTATGCTTGATTATGTTTCGGTGCTTGTATGTCTACTTGTTTATACGTGATTATATATATGTCATGGATGCGTTGCTTTGCTGTGTTCTCCTTTGATTGTTGTTCTTTCTGGGTATTTGTATAATTGTGTTTCTGCTGGATCCTCATTGACTCATTGTTCTCACTTCGTTGCGATCTTATTATCAGCTTCCCTATTTCATTTTATATTTCTGATTTTGTTAGCTTTCGTTTCGTTATATCTGTTCACTGGGCTTTTTAAGCTCAGCCGCATTTTCTTTCCTACGGCAGGTTTTAGGCTGGAAGATTGGCTTTGATGGGCTGAGAGTTAGATTATCTAAGTGGACCGACCCTAGTTACCTTATTATCTTTGGGACTTATTTTGAAGAGCCATTGTTTTTATTTTCATTTTATTTAGATATTTTGGATTTTGTAATCTTCTTTGTAAGTCATTCGTCTATATGACTTGATATTTCCTTTTGTAAGGCTTCCGCTTTTAAAATTGTATTAGTATGTTCTGATATCGACACCATGATGTGATACTTCTACCCTTGCCGGGTTGGGTTGTTACAATTATGGTATCAGAGCAAAGGTTTCGTCTTGTTGACCTTAGGATTGACCTGTGAGGACTGGGTAGACATTAGGCTTCCGTCTGTTCTGATCTCTTTCGATTCCTTTTGATTGTCGTTCAGATTTGACTTCGATATTCTTTTGTCTTCGCTGATTTGACCTCCTTCTTTTCGCATTTGATTTTGTTTGTTTTATCTTCGTACATTCGATGTCGACCATTTAAATGGAGACTACTCGTGGAGTCGAAGATGATGGTGCCGACCCTGCGTTGCTGCAGCAGTTTCTGAACTGGAGAGGTTAGTGAAGCAGAAGCCGCACTCGATCGTGATGATGTCGGAGACGTCAGGATGCTACGGAAGGGAGTTGGACGGATCAACCAAAGGCGCAAATACGGAGACAAGATTCAACTGGTGGCTGAGAAGATTCATCTACTTCATATGACTGGGCGCGACTGGTGTTATTCTGATTTGTTAGTCACGCGTTTTGAGGCGGTTTGATAATTGTTATGTGATTTGATCGGTATTACTTTTCTTGGAATTGTTAAGAACTCGGTTTGAATCGCGAAGTCTCATGATTTAGCATTTTGGTACTATCTCAGCTTTATTTTTGGATCGTTAATAATGATTCATGAGGAGCATTTTCGAGCAAGTTGGTAGCCTTCTCTCTTTTGTGGTATGGGAAGTTGTTTTGATGTGTTATGTGTTGTGTGTATGTGGATCTGGTCTGCTTTGGTATGTGTTGGGAATAACAGTTACCACTGATAAGCTGTGGAAGAAACTGCTAAAGATTACACTAGCAGTGGAAACTCATTATCACTGCCAGTACATTATTACCACTGCTGTTAGGATAATTGTTATATATCTGTGTATTGATAAGTATAGAAAAGATCTTGTGTATATTCTATATTGTCAGGATTATACTTATCTTGTAAAGGACTCCTTGTGCTATAAAAGGAGATCCTAGGTCATTCTCTTGTGAACGTATCATTCATATAAGCTTCAAGGTGTAACCTTAGTGATAATCAAGATCACTCATATTATTTCTTAATAATATTGGAGCTTTGTGTTAAACTGTTCTCACTTACATTACATCATATAAACTATCTTCTAAGTATTACTAAGTATATTCCGCGTGCTTATTAATATAACTCAAAATATCACTAACACAAAGTGTGTGTTTAGATCCATCAAGTGGTATCAAAGCGAAGGTTCTGATATTTTGATTTAGAAGATCCAAGGAATAAGCTTAATCTACTCACTCAATTCAATGGAGATGGAAAACAACCAGTCCAACTCTGCTCCAAGGCTTCCTAAGCTCAAACTCAATGAGTTTGAGATGTGGAGGATAATGATTGAGCAATACTTTCTCGTACAAGATTATGCTCTATGGGAGATCATCTTAACTGGTGATTCCTTCAAGTCTGTTACTAAGACTGAGAAAGTTGGTGACACAGTTGTTGTAATAATTTCTGTACCTGAGACTAATGACGAAAGAGCAAAGAAGAAGAACGACCTGAAGGCCAGAAGTTTGTTACTAATGACTCTTCCTAAAGACCAGATCATTGCTTTCAGCAAGTACAAGACAAAAAAAGAACTTTTTGAAGAGATCTGCTCAGTGTTTGGTGGCAATGATGCTACAAAGAAGACACAAAAGACATTGTTGAAGCAAAGTTATGAAAACTTCTCTGCTTCAAGCAATGACTCACTTGACAACATCTTCACCAAAATTCAGAAGATTGTCACACAACTGACTGTATTTGGCATTGAGGTAGAAAAGGAAGACCTCAATTTGAAGTTTCTAAGAAGTTTGCCTTCTGATTTTCATACTAATGTTACAGTCTGGGAAAATAAACCAGAGATTGAAACGATGAAGCTCAATGATCTTTACAACAACTTCAAACTCATTGAACAAAGATTGAAGAAGGAAGGGAAGCTTGGTACAAGCTCTAGCAGCTTGGCATTGTTGTCAACCTCTGTTGACAGTGATGATTCTGAAGATGACAATAATGATGATTTTTCCACTACTGGTTCTACAGTTTCCACTGGTAATGTTAGTATTACCACTGCAGGTTCAAAGAAGAAGGTTGCTGGTATTGGAGATCCTACTTTTTATGCTTTTTTCTCCACACAAGTTAATGGCTCTATTTTAACTCACGAAGACATAGAGTAAATTGATGAAGATGACTTGGAGGAGATGGACATAAAATGGCAAATAGCTCTTCTTAGCATGAGAGCTAGGAAATTCTACATGAAGACTGGGAAACCAATTCACATAAATAGTGGTGAAACTGCAGGGTTCGATAAAAAGAAAGTAGAGTGTTTCAACTGTCATAAGTTGGGGCATTTTTCTAGAGAATGCAGAAGACCAAGGAACCAGGACAAAAGATATACTTGGTACAAGCAAAAGAAAGAACCAACTGTGGAAGAACCAAAGGCAATGTTGGCTATTGATGGTGTAAGCTATGATCGGAGTTTCATGGTTGATGAACAAGAGGAACAACCTTCAGATGATGCTTTTATTGCTACAGAACATGCTCTCATGGCTTTCTCTGACTCTGAGGTACAAAACTTTGAAAGTTGTTCTAAAACATGTAGGGCTTCTAAAGAATGTGAAAGGCTTAATGAATTATTTGACAACCAAAGAACAGAGTTGTATGCTGCTAATTATACTATGTCAAACCTTAGGAGAGGCATAGCTGTATTAGAAAAATAACTAGAGCATTATAGAGCTAATGAGTCAAAGTATAATGATGATATGATTATTTTTAGATGAGAGATAGATCATAAAACAGCAGTGAATGAGGCATTAAAAGAAGAGTTTGAAAAACTTAGAAAGATAAACGAGAATGTCAATTTAACTGTTGACACATGCTATTATCAGTCTAAGTCAATTGATAAAATTTGGAATGCTCAAATTACTAGTAAAGTTAAGTCTGGTATGGGATACAACACTGCTCCTCCACCACTAAGGGGTGTTCCATCACCTCCTGGCATAGATTTAGCTCATACAGGCCTAGAAGATTTTCAGGAACCTAACCTTGAATATGGTCCTCCCAAATTTGTGAAAAGTGGGGATGAGGTTAAGCATGAAACTGATGTTTTTGAAAGTGCTAGTGACTCATCAGTTGTAGATGAGAATGTTAAAAGGAGTGTAGAGGCTTCTATCCCAAAAGCTGTTAATACTATTACATAGGAACCTAGGAAACAAGTTAATAAACCTAGACCAACTGTAAGGTATGCTGAGATGTATAGGAACAACTCATCAGCTCCTAGGGGTAACCAGAGGAGTTGGAATCATGTCAAGTCTCAACAACTAGGTAGTGATTTTGTGATGTACAACAAAGCATGTTATATTTGTGGTAGCTTTTATCATTTGCATGCTAATTGTGATTATCATGTTGGGAGAAGGGAATTTCATGGGAATAAAAGGGTGGAGTCAAACAAGTTTCAAAATAATTTGCACCCTAATTCACACAGAAAAATGGTCCCAAGAGCAGTTCAACTAAGAAGTGGTCTTAAAACTTTTGCCACTGCAAAAACTGTTAACACTGCTCACCCTAAATCACCTGTTTCAAGTGCAAAATCTAAACCAACTTTTGCAAAATCTGCACAAACAGGGAAAAGGTCTGTTCAAAACAAAAAGGGTTAACTATAACCAACAGTGGGTACCAAAATCTAAACCAGCAGTTACCACTGCTCATTCAAAAGTTCCCACTACAAAGGTTGTAAACAAGAAAAAGGGGGGAATGGGAAATGCTGTGAAGGCCTCAGCACGTTGGGAATGGAAAGCTAAAGGAACTACCTCAACAACCAATCCCAATGGTGTATCAATGACCTTTGATAGATTTAAATATATTGATACACGAGGCAGATCCAAGTCAATCATGGCTTGGGTCCCCAAAGGAAACTAACTCTTTTCTTTTATGTGCAGGAACATCCAAGGACAAAAAGATCAGATCAAGGCTACACAGATAGTGGATGTTCAAGGCACATGACTGGCAACAAGTCCTATCTCTCAGATTTTGAACATTACGATGGACAGTATGTCAGCTTTGGAGGTGGAGTTAATGGAAAAGTTGCTGGTAAAGGGGTCATCAAAACTGGTAACTTGGATTTTGAACCTGTGTACTATGTAAAAGAGCTTAAGTATGATCTTTTTAGTGTGTCACAAATGTGTGACAAGAAAAACAATGTTCTTTTTACTAAATATATGTGCTTTGTTCTCTCTAAGGATTTTAAGATGCCTGATGAAAGTCAGATTCTTCTTAAGATTCCTAGAAAAGGCAACTTATATAGCTTTGATATGAACAACATTGTTGCTAAAGATGATTATGCTTGCTTGCTTGCAAAGGCCACAGTGGATGAATCCATGCTATGGCATAGAAGACTTGGTCATGTTAACTTCAAAACCATTAATAAGATTGTCAAAGATGGTTTGGTAAGAGGCTTACCTCTGAAAAGATTTGAAAATGATCAAACCTGTGCGGCTTGTCTTAAAGGTAAACAACACAGATTTTCTTGCAGGTCAAATTTGGTTAACTCTATTGCTCACCCACTTCAAATGTTACATATGGACTTGTTTGGTCCTACATCAGTGAGCAGCTTAAATCTTACGAAGTATTGTCTTGTTGTGACTGACGATTTTAGCAGGTTTACATGGGTTTTCTTTCTAAGGACTAAGGATGAAACAACTGGCATCCTTAAGATCTTCATCACAGAAGTTGAAAACCAATATGATATGAAAGTTAAAATCATTAGGTGTGACAATGGGACAGAATTTAAGAATAGAGTTATGGATGATTTTTGCAGAGATAAAGGTATTAAAAGAGAATTTAGTGTTGCTAGAACTCCTCAACAAAATGGTGTTGCTGAGAGGAGAAACAGGACACTTATAGAGGCTGCTAGAACCATGTTGGCAAATTCAAAATTGCCAATCACTTTTTGGGCTGAAACAGTTAACACTACATGTTATGTACAAAACAGGGTTTTAGTAGTGAAAGCAAAGAACAAGACACCTTATGAGTTATTTAGAGGTAGACCTCCTATCCTAGACTTCATGAGACCATTTGGATGTCATGTATCTATTCTCAATACCATAGATTATCTGGGCTAATTTGAAGAAAAAGTTGATGAAGGGTATTTTGTTGGATATTCCATGGTTAGTAAAGCTTTCAGAGTATTCAACTTAACAACCCAAAAGATTGAAGAGAATCTGCATGTTGAGTTCCTGGAAAACAAAGTGAATGTCAAAGGAACTGGTCCAGAAAGGCTGTTTGATCTTGATACTCTAACTCATACAATGAACTATGTACCTATCTCTACAGGTACATCTACTTATGATTTTGCAGGTTCAGAAGAGTTTCTTGATGATGATGAACCAAGCAAGGATCAAGCAGATGATCAAGATGAATTCAGTTTGCCACTTTGGGACTATGCAGATAATGATGATATTCCAAATACTGGAGATGCTCAACCTTCTAATGATTCTGGAAAGGAAGGAGATAGCAACATGAACACTAAACATCCTGAAAGCAGTGGAAATTCAGATTCCACTACTGGGCCAGAAGTTTCCACTGCAACACCAGAAGTGGAAAATACAACTCCAGTTACAGAGGAAGCTCAAGCCAATGATGTTGAAATCTCAAATATGCCAAATGAGATTGCAGTTCCTCAGACTCCCAATACTTCAATTCAAAAAACACATCCTCTTGAAAATGTGATTGGGGATGTCAATTCACCTGTGAAGACTAGAAGACAAACAAGATTGCTTGATATTCATGGATTTATTAGCGAAATCTATGAATCTAAGAATCATGAAGGCAAGAATGAATGTCTTTTCATGTGTTTTCTATCACAATTGGAGCCAAAGAATGTATACAAGGCACTTGAAGATGAAATTTGGGTGGAAGCAATGCAAGAAGAGTTGCTCCAATTCAAGCTTCAAAAGGTTTGGGTGCTTTGTGATTTGCCTTCTAGCAAGAAGGTAATATGTACTAAATGGGTATTCAGAAACAAGAAGGATGAAAGAGGAATTGTTATCAGGAACAAAGCTAGGCTTGTGGCTCAAGGATACACTTAGGAGGAGGGTATTGACTATGAAGAAGTATTTGCCCTAGTTGCAAGAATTGAAGCAATCAGACTGTTCTTAGCCTATGCATCCTTTATGGGCTTTAAAGTCTATCAAATGGATGTAAAGAGTGATTTTATATATGGGCAGATTGATGACGAGGTTTATGTTTCACAACCTCCAGGCTTTGAAGACCCTGAATATCCAAACAAAGTATACAGGGTGGTTAAAGCTTTGTATGGCTTGCATCAGGCACCAAGAAAATGGTATGAAACCTTGACTACTTATCTTTTTGATAATGGGTTTCATAGAGGAAGAGTGGATCAGACTTTGTTCATCAAGAAAGACAAGAATGATATCTTGTTAGTTCAAGTATATGTTGATGATATCATTTTTGGCTCTACTAAGACAGAGATGTGCAAAGAGTTTGAGAAGCTAATGAAAGAAGAGTTTAAGATGAGTTCTATGGGTGAACTCACATTCTTTTTTGGACTTCAAGTACAACAAAGGCCAGATGGTATTTTCATTAATCAAGATAAATATGTGGTTGAAATACTAAGGAAGTTCAAGTTCACTGATGCAAAGTCATCCAGCACCCCTGCAGACAAGACTACACATCAACTTTTGAAAGAGAATAGTGGTGAAGCAGTTGATGTGCACATGTACAGATCTATGATTGGTTCTTTGATGTATCTTACATCATCTAGACCAGACATTATGTTTGTAGTGTGTGCTTGTGCAAGTTTGGTTACTCCTAAGGTTTTCTCACTTGGCTAGCATGAAGATTTTGGATATCTTAAAGCATTTCCTAATCTAGGATTATGGTACCCCTAGAGAATCTCCTCTAGAATTGGTTACTTACTCGGATAGTGATTATCTGGTGCTAGTTTGGATAGAAAATCTACTACAGTGCGTCATGCCAATTTCTTGGCAATATATTGGTGTCATGGCAGTAAGAGAAACAAACAATGGTGTCAAATTCATCAACTAGGCGAGTATATGTGGCTGCGCAAGTTGTTGTGCTCAAGTTCTATGGCTTCAGAATCAACTTTTGGACTATGGCAAAGATGGGAGTTGATCATAAAAGGTGTGTAACCGCAACAAAATGGTTATTGATTCACTATGTCTCCACATAAGAATCAACTAGTCTAGAGAAAACGGTACGCTAATAAAGACTTGCCAAATCCGTTTATGGTTGATAGTTTACAAAAACTATATGGTTATCAACTCACCATATTCTTTATGATTAAGAGTTGGCTAGTCCATAGCAAACGGCTCATGTTAAAGACATATCAAATTGTTGATAGTGGTAGTTTGCTAAAAACTATGATAAAGCGCTTCAATTTTCATATGTTTTTTTTACCACTGCTCTTTGAAAATCTTTGTGAAAAATTACCACTGCTAGTTCAGCAGTTTCACGGCCAGTGTTATTTTTACCCTTTGTTGATCTAGCCGTTACAACTGTTGTGTCAGTAACAAATTTTTTACTAGTCGTTGAAGAGAAATTGCTTTCAATATATATAGGGTAAAATTTTTAGAAGATTATCTACTTTCCTTATTGCTATTTATCCTTTAAAGATAAATCTTTTTCTTAGATAATCTTTCCGCTCTTAAACCCTACCACTATATCTTTCTCTTTCAATTGGCGAGTTATTTATTCAATTCATACTTGACATAATATATTTTTCATCAAAAGTTACTATGGCACCAATCACCTTTGCAGATGAGCACAACCAAGTGGCCTGTTTGGAAAAGTCAAACGAGAAGAGTGGCCCTGTTTTTCATCAGGTTGTGGACTTTCTTAATACTACCCATATAAGGTATGCTTTACTTCTTAATCCCAAAATCTATATCTCTCAAATCAACATTTTGGACTTCGTTACGTCCATAACCATTGAAAATAGAGATACACATGAAACGTGGATGCTCTTAGAGCCACGTGGAGGCGGGTAACTATTGATGTTACTGAGGCATCCTTGAGGAGAATTCTCTAATTGGATGATCTCAATGGTATCATCACATTACCTATTGCGAGATTCATACACATCTTTCATCCATGGGGTATGATACCACTGACAAAAAGGCTACTTTCAAAAAGAGTGGTTTCTGTCCTCATTGGAGATTTTTGATACATACTCTTTTACATTGTCTTAGTCCTAAGAAAACATCTTATGAACAATTCAGTTCAACAATGGCTTACCCTTTGGTTTGTCTAGCTACTGATAAGATTTTTAATTGGTCTAACTATATTTTTACAAGTATGAAAGGCAATGTAAAGAGTTCAACAAAATTTTTGATGTATCCAAGGTTTGTGCAAGCAGTGTTAAATGAATTTTAACTGCAACCCCATACAAGAGTTTATAAAATCCGTTGCCTTAAGCCAAAAGTTTTTCAAAACATGAACAAAGATGGCAATAGGATTATTACACCTCTTTTTCCTCAAATGTTTGCAAAGATTTCACAGGTACAAAACTCACCCATAATCACTGTTCCAAACATTGATTACACTCCACCAGTTTCTCACACCTATGAGAGGAGGCATAAACAACCAACTCCTCCCATTACAACACAACATGTCCCTGATCCTTTTGGTTTAGGAACAAGCATGGGTGGTTCCAAGCTTTACTCTAGTCCAACTAGGGAGGAATCTGAGCCAATGCCCTATGATTCACCTCTCCCAACAAGTCACAGGTTGGAAGTGTTGAGGGTGGGCAACAAATGGATTTGATGGAACTTTGTACCAAATTAGCAGCGGAGGTTGAATCTCGGAACAAGACTTGGCACAAGTAAAGCAACAACATGCCAAGGAAATTACATATTTGAAAGAGGAGATTCAGACCTTGAAGGAAGAGTTGCAGGGGTTGAAGCAAAGAAAAAGCAAAAGATTGTGATATCATCTCCATCCTCACCTGATAATGGTGATTCAGAAGATTTCAATAAATATTTGGGAAATTCTCCCAAACAGGGGAGGAAAACAGATGCTCAAACCAAGGGGAGGATAATTGACTTTGGAGATGAAGGTGTTTCAAGTAAAGGTACTGAGGAAGATGATACTCAAGAAGTTCCTCAACAGCAACTAGAGCAAGAAATTTTCAGTATTGCAACCACTGATTTCATTCCCACTGTAGAAGAAGTTACCACTGCTGATCAAGCTATTACCAGGAAGAAATCAAGAAGAAGAAAGGTAAAGCGGTTATGCAGAGCAAAGAGCAAACAAGAAGGAAGATTTCAAAGAAAGAACAAGCTCAAATTGCTCATGATGAAGAAGTTGCTAGAAAGATCAATGAAGATCAAGTTGCTAATAAGAAAAGACTGGAGGAAATAGAGATTGCAAACTTCATGGAGGCTAAAAGGCTGGCGGAATGGACCACCGATCCAATGGATGTAAATCCAGTTTATTCCACCTACAATATTCAGAGAAAAAGACTCGAGTTCAGCTATGTTCCTACATAACAAGAGATTGAGTTCTTGATTACTAATGATCCAGTAATCAAGAAGAAGGCAATTGACCTAGTGGCAAATAAGTCTTTAACTGAAGAACAAAGAACATTTCGGTTAAAGGACTTCATTCAGAAGAAGAATAATCAAGCACTTCAAGATGTAATTCGTTCAGTCGAAAAGGGTCAAAAGAAACCAAGGCAACCAACCAAGGCACAAGTTATCTCATACATGAAGACTTATTGTTGCAATGTTGGTGGCTGGAAAAGACATCAGTTTAAAGGAATGAGTGATAATCAGGTTGAAGGTATCTATTCTGAGTTCAAAGACAAGATAAAGATTTTATTCCTATGAACTCAAAGAAGAAGAAAAAGATATCCTCTTAAGAGAAAGGCCAAAGATAGTGAATCTCGGACTTTTAAGAAGACAAAGTTTCTTTGAGAACAAGAAGTTCCAATCATAAATTCATGAAAAACAAATACCGAAATGATATTGATTGAAGAAGAAGATTTTTATCCTGAACCACAAGTCGACATCCTATTATTGATTGAGAAGTATACCTTTGCTAGCAATTTTGCTCCAACATGGAAGATTACAAGGTTAGGTGGCTTAAACTTCATCATTCATTCAGTTTGAAGAACTCATCAAAGCATGTATTAAGAAAGGTTTGATCTTGAAGATCTTAAAGATAGGAAGGAAATGCAATTATGGGTTAATCTAAGAAGGCTCTATGAACCAGATGCTAATGATGATTTCTGGAAATTTGCATGTTCATGTCCGGTACTAAATGGACTTATTATGATTCATGTGAAGTTCATCATGTTTCTACATCAGATAGAGTGGATGCATTTATGTTGAAAAAAGAATACCCACTTTCAAGCTGGAACTCTCATTGTAATGTTGTGTACAACAATAAGAGTTCATGAAGATAATGAGAAGGTCAGAGCATTGTTAATTAGGCTTCAAGATCAATGTTCAAGAGCTATTCAGGCGTTAAGAAGAAAGTGAAGTGTTTGAAAGAATTCCCCAAATCCTTACGAGAAGATCGCATTGAAGAAACTTATTAAGTTAGAAATCATAAGTTTAGGGAGGATTTTTGGGACTAAAGCTAACATTACCACGATGCGCTTGTGGTTAAAACTGCTAAAGATTACACTAGCGAGTGGAAACTCATTACCACGCCAAGTACATTATTACCACTTTGCTATTAGGATAATTGTTATGTATTTGTATATTGATAAGTATAGAAAAGATCTTGTGTATATTCTATATTGTTAGGATTATACTTATCTTGTAAAGGGCTCCTTGTGCTATAAAAGGAGATCATAGGTCATTGTTGATACAATTACTCAATGAAAACTTCAAGGTGTAACCCTAGTGATAAGCAAGATCACTCGTATTATTTCTTAATATTGGAGCCGTTGTTTATAAATTCACTTACATTACATCATACAATCCATCTTCTAAGTATTACTAAGTATATTCCGCGTGCTTATTAATATAATTCAAAATATCACTAACACAAGATATGTGTTTAGATCCATCGAGATTATTGAACCATAACCATGAAATCTTGCACTCAGCTTCAACCTACCGCGTAGCAACCGGATACATCTCATTATTGCTATCCACACCAACACCGCTTAAGATTTGACTAGTATATTCCTGATAAAAGCCCCATCCAAACTTAGTACTTCCCTTTTTCCTGTGCGTAACATTTTTCAAGGCACAAATACTAACATAGACCCGTCTGAAAACCCTTGAATCCAGGGTTGAATTAGTGTTTGCTTCAACTTAAATCTTCACATTTTTATCCTTATTCTTTTCCTTCAATTCCAGCGGGAAATCCCTAAGATTGGCATATTGTTCTTCATGGTCACCCAAAATCCATTTCATTGCAAGATTTCTTGCTCTATCTTTGTCTCGAGAGATTTCTATCAATTTTTTTATTTAATTCAAGTGTCAGTGCAGCGGTTGGGATGTTCCGGTTGTTAACAAGAACTTTAGCAACTTCGGATGAAATGAATCTTGCAGTCATGAATTTAAATTTTCTTGTTTGGAGGCATTTCGTTCATCTTTTTAATGTTTTGAACTTTTCTTATAGGTTTTGGATGTCCCAAACTTTTCCCTTTGAATGTGAACAAGAAGCTCTAGTTTGACAACCTGCATGTTATTTCGCCATCATTATCTGCATGTTTCCCTTACCATAACCCACAATAGTCCCATAACAATAAGCTCTAACACTTTCTTGATCACACTTTTTAATCATAACATCTCTTCTACACTCTAAAGCATACATTCTTACATTTTCTTTGATTTCCTTCGGTGACGTAAATTTTTCTGTTACAAAAAATTACCCTTGTTAACATTTTCTTTACCCCGGTACTCCCTCCTAATTTGTTTCAACCTTTTCTTTCTTATGTTCACAATTCTGGGAGCATGGGTATCTTCACCACTATCAAAATCATAAAAGTCACAGGTAGCATGCGAATCCATATCCTCTACCACACTAGCAACTAAATTTGTGACATTGTCAATGTGGACATCAAGTTTAAATGAAAACCAGTCATGTCCACCTGTGTCTCAATGGGGGTGTCCACATCATCCTCTTCAAAATCACTTACATACAATTCTTGTTGTTGTTGATTCTCCTGCTTAAGAGGCCCATCCCTATCAACTACCTCTTCATCAAAAAATCTATCGTTAAGCTTTATAACAACATCCTCACTCCCTCTTTGAAGTTCATTTATCATGTCTGCATAGTCTTCTTCTTCAACAACAACATCATCTACAACATTGTATTGTTGGAACAAGCCATCATCCATAATTGATGCTTGTTGCTCAGCTTGTTCTTTGCCATCATTATCGTTAACAGGTTGTTCAGCAGCAGGAGTGTCTATGTCATTTAACAAACTAGTACCAATTCTTCCATCAGGTTTACTTGTTGAAGCTTGAGTAGCATTTTGAAAATCATCAACATTTTCAGTAGTCTCATCCAATATTTCATCAATAATTTTGGATTTTTTTGCCTTTTTTTCCTTTAGCCTCAATATAAACCTCGATTTCTCTATGTGTAGGAACCAAATTCAACAGGTTAACAACATCGTCATCATCCATCAAAGGTAACAACCCATCATCCAATGACTCACCTGGTATCCTAAAATGAGACAATAAAATTCGGCCATTGTTGACACCTAGGTCATCTAACAACGATTCATAAGCATCAAAGTAAACATGTCATAATCAACCAAATAATACC
>OU343220.1:152058180-152096732 GCA_910596185.1 Chrysanthemum makinoi
AATAAAATCACTTATACTTGTTTTAGTGTTTTGTGAGAGCGTAGTGTGTTAGAAAACTATTGGCTCAAACTATTTACGCATTTTATTTGTTTCGTTAAAATGATTTTACATTTGTTATCGACAAAACATTAGAAGATCGTAAAATATAAATAAACGTTTTTACGGCTTATTTTTATTAACAACTTCTATAGAATTAGATTGATCCTGGTCATTATCAATATCAGATAAAGAACTACCCTTTTAATTTAGTAATAACCGTGAAATCTTATTCATAATGATTATTAAAGTTTATCTTGATAAATTTCAATAGACTAAATTTTATATTACCTCAGTCTCCTGAACACCCCCATATTGTCGTGGTACGGCAGTCTTACTCCATTGTTGCTGCTAATTCCAACCGACTGATCGACAGAGCTTACCAACGTAGCTTTTGTATTCATTTAATATACAACCTATTCTATTATATTTATCGGGAGAACTTTTGATATTCATAATTCAAAAGATTATATATATATATATATATATATATATATAGAGGAGGGTTAATGTGAGATCAAGCTTAAAGTTGTAAAAATAAGATCAAATCTAAAAAACCACTAAAATATTTATAAATAACAATTTTAGCAATCATACACAAAAAAAAAAATATTTTTAATCAAATTAACATTTTAACAACTAATAACCAAATGATACATGAGTTTGGATTAGTGATACATCTGATACACATTACACTAATAAATATTCCAAAACCTGATACACATTAAACTACTAATCAAAGTGTATCACATAGGTTTCAGAATTTTAAAAAGAAATTTATCAAAACTTTAACAATTTTAGTTGTAGTAAATAAAAAAATTATTTTTATTGTAAGGAGAGTATCTCTTGTCAAATTTTAGTTGACCTCATTTTAACAACTTTAAGTATGATCTTATTTGATCTAGATTCTATATATATATATATATATATATATATATATATATATATATATATATATATGGTATTGGGCACCTTGATTAATATAATATATCATGCAATAATATATTATATATATGATAATTAAATATCAATATCTAGCTGTATTAAAATTAAAAGTATAATAAATTCGGCTACACAAAAGTGTACACACTTCCAATATACGAATATATATATATTTTAGTTTAGTAGTTTTAAACAAGGTTGTCAAAATCAAGATATTGGTCGAAGATCGCATGGATCTTATAATTTTACATATAAAAAACGAGTAAGATGTTAGTAAGATCTTAATTTAATCAGGATCAATCTAGAATCTTAAGATCGCAAGCATGATCGTATGATCGTAAACGATCTGATCCTACTACAAGCCCATGTTTTTATTTCAAGTGAAGCAAGATCGGTGTAGGATCGTAGACATAGGATCATAGGATCGTAAGCGATCTAATTCTACTAAAAGCTCATGTTTTTTAGTCTTTTATTTTTACAGTACTTGAAAATATAATTTTTTCTTTTATTGTCCATTTAGATTCGTTCATAATATAAAATATTATATAAAAATATATAGTAGTACAAAACTACAACCCTTATACAAAAATATATACATTTTCATGATAGGATCTTATGATATGGATCCGATCTTACGATTACAATCTTGTGAAACCGAATCGATCCTAAATAGAATCCCGATATTGACAACCTTAGCATTAAGGAATTATGAAAAAATTACACGTTTGGTCCCTATGGTATACCCCAAATAACAACTTTAGTCCCTAAGTCGTTTTTATTACACCAGCAGTATTTAATTTTGAAACTATGCACGCTTTTGGTCCCTATTTTGGATGGGCGTTAGTTAAGTCCGTTAAGTATTTTGCGCTGTTAGTCCTTCGTTAATAACTTTTGCACCGTTAGTCCTTAAAGTTATATGCATAAATCGTCCTTGTGGTTAGCCCGGTCAATCCGTCGGTCAACGCCACGTGTCACCACCTGAGTGGGTTACGTGGTATCGGGGCGGGAGGTCAACGGGTCAAGTCGGGTCGCCACGCGGGACCAATGAGGTGGTGCCACGTGGCATTGGTATAATATACCAATTTTTTGGCTGGTCTAAGATTCGAACTCGGGTCTTTTGTGTGGGAAGCCAAGCCTACCTGCTAACCGCTAAGCATAACTTCAATATATCCCAATCAAATACATAACCTTTCTAAAAGTTAAGGCCCAATCCAATAATATTGAAATGTTCATTTTATTTTTGGCCTATCAATTTAAGGGTTATATGGACAAAAAAATAAATAAATATACCGTGCCGACTTTTGTGTTTTTCAATGGTAAGCTGAAATTTTTTCGACTTGTTTGAACTCGAAAAATGCGAAATCACCATTTTTTTCTTTGTTTTGCATTTTTGAGGTCCAAACCAAGTCAAAAATATCAAGCGATCTCTGCTCGTTGTGTTTTTCCATGGTAGCTTGAATTTCGACTTGGTTTGGACCTCAAAAATGCAAAACAAAGAAACAATGGTGATTTTCGTGATTTTCGAGGTTCAAACGAAGTCAAAAAATTCCTCGAGCTTACCATTGAAATAGCACGAAAAAACGAGTCCGAGCCGGTGAATTTTTTCGATTTGGTTTGAACCTCAAAATGCAAAACAAAGAAAAAATGGTGATTTTCGCATTTTTCGAGGTTCAAACGAAGTCGAAAAAATTCCCCCGAGCCATTGAAAGAGCACAAAAACGAGTCCGACGGTATGCTCGGTGAATTTTTCGACTTGGATTGGACCTCTAAAAGCAAAACAAAGAAAAATTGTGATTTTCGCATTTTTCGAGGTCCAAACGGTTGAAAAAATTCCCGAGTATACCATTAGGAAGAGCACAAAAACGAGTCCGACGGTATATTTATTTATATTTTTACAGTCCATATAACCCCTTAAATTGATAGGCCAAAAAATAAAATTGAACCTTTTCAATATTATTGGATTGGCCTTAACTTAAGAAGGGTTATGTATTTGATTTAGGGATATATTATTGAAGCTATGCTTAGCCCAGTTGGGTAAGGCTTGGCTTCCCACACAAAAGACTGGAGTTCAATCTTAGGCAAGAAAAATTGGTATATATTATACCAATGCCACGCGGCACCACCTCATTGGTCCACGGGCGACCGACTTGACCCGCTGGACCGACTCGCCCGATGCCACGTGGCACCACTGTGTGGTGACACGGGCGTTGACCGACCCGCTGACCGCTAACCACAAGGACGATTTATCCATATAACTTTAAGGACTAACGGTGCAAAAATTATTAACGAAGGACTAAAAGCGCAAAATACTTAACGGACTTAACTAACGCCCATCCAAAATAGGGACCAAAAGCGTGCATAGTTTCAAAATTAGATACTGCTAGTGTAATAAAAACGACTTAGGGACTAAATTTGTTATTTGAGGTATACCATAAGGACCAAACGTGTAATTTTTTCAGAAATTATTAGTGTAGTAAAATAATCAAATTAAGTGAGTAGGTACGAACTGTTGACAATATGCTTACCCGATTTAAACAAACTGGACAATTTAATCCCTCGTTGAATGCGATAGCTGTCTCTCTACTTTCATAAAACCACCGTAATTTTATGAGAGGTGATACTTACATCACATTTTTTGATTCATTTATCACCTTTTATGTATTACAGTGTTATACATCATCATTTAAGGTATGAAAGTTCAAAAAATAATGTTGTATATCAATTTAATTTTATATCGTATATAATGCACGTTAACATTGTCTTTTTGTGGTTTTAAGTAACTATTTATGAGTGCCAAATATGTATGTTTGTTTCAAATAAATTTATGTAATTAAAAATCACAGTAAAACAATCAACCAATGCTTACATACATTTTATACCACATGCCACAAGGCTAAAAATGTCAAGGCACACCATCTTCTGGAAACCCTGATTGTTTATTTCACAAAAACACGTGAATACATGCCACAATGAATTATTTCATACAAAAAATATATCATTACAAAATTTTAAATACAAGCATTGTCTCTATATGTGTGTATATATTCCACATTGCCAGCTACCACCTTCATTATATTGAATAATACTTGCAAATTTCTTTAGATCTTGAACACAATGTCAATCACAAAGTGTTTGGCTTCACAAAACGCAATTGCTAAAGTAAATTTGCATGAAACCTTGCATAACAGATCAAATATAAATCTCCCATTTAATCCCATTTTTGGTTTTCCGATCAATAAGCAGCAACTGACTCCTTTCATAACTACCACCAACTCGAGAACAAGATGGAACTCGATGATCGTTTACGCGAACGTGGAACCACCTGCAACGCCACCTCCTCCATCTGGTTCTTCATCTGGTTCTTGGTATGCTTTCTAACTCTATTTTCCAATGTATTGTGAGTCTTTTAGTGACTGAAATAAATTTCAAACTTTTTTTTGACTTTATTCTGACAGAAGATTTGTGTAACTAATTTATCAAACACACATTTACTGACGAAATACTAATCAAAATAGACTTTAGTGGATTGTTTCTTACTTTCTGTTATATTTGTTCGATATTTTGTAGGAAAAACTGGGTTATGGGAATATTAATGACATTCATCGTACCCTTAGTTACTACCAAAGGAGGTCCAATTAAAGCACTCCTACGTAAGTACTTCGTATTTGTATATTTTCTATCGTTAAAGTCACACACACTCTTGTCTTACACGTAAATTCACAACTTTTTGGTTCTTTTAATGGAAACTTTGTGACTAAAATATTGTGTTACTGTTAATTATTACAGTAAAAGTTGACCAGATAATGGACACGGCTGAGCATATATCGGATGTGGTGGAAGCCGTAGCGGATAAAGTGGACAAAGTGGTGGAAGAAATTGAGGACGATCTACCCGAAGGCAGTCAATTAGGAAAACTCACTTCATCGAGAATGTTGCTGAACGAGTCGAAAAAGATGCTCATACAGCTGGTGATTTCATAGACAAGGTTTGTTTATGTTCTATTTTCTTAAAACTATTTAGGGTGCGTTTGGTAGAGAGAAATTTAGAGAAAAGAAATGAAGTAGAGAATGTAATCTCGTAATTTAAATCAAGAGAATTTACTTTGTTCAATTCTAATGCTTTTTAACAAAGAGACTTGACCAGAGAAATGAAAAAAAAAATTATTTAAATTATTTAAAAGTATATATATATATATATATTTTTAATTTATTTTTTAAAAATTTATGTACTTTCTTTAAAAAAAAATATTTTTTAAAAATGTATTTATTTAAAAAAAAAAAAACTTGTTTTTTTTAATATTTTTTTAAAATGTATTTATTTAAAAAAAACTTATTTTAAAAAAATATTTTTAAATTATTTTTTAACTTTTTTTTTAATTATTTTTTAAAAATGTATTAAAAAAAACTTGTTTTTAAAAAAAAAATATTTTTTCAAAATATATTTATTTAAAAAAAACTTATTTTTTAAAAAAAAATATTTTTTAATAATGTATTTAAAACAAAACACATTATTTAACAAAATTATAGTTAAAAAAAAAATGCCATAACCAATTCTCCAATTCTCCACCAAAGTGGAAAGTGGAATAAAGTTACTAAAAATACAAGGAGTGAATTCCTGAAGACCCGACTTCTCCCAAATTCTCTCACGAGCATTAAACATGGGAAATCATCCGATTTCCATTTCTTTGCCCCCATTTCTCGGTACCAAACACACCCTAAGATCTAACTTTTCTATATCAGCTGTAGTTTTTCTTGTTGTATAAAATGAATCTCACAAACAAAAATGGGTTGGCTGAAAAACATGCACAAAGAAAGCACTACATAATGATTAAAAATTAACAACAGATAATTATTTTGCATTATATATTATATATGAATTTTTAAACCTAACGCATTTAAATATACATAATGACTTTTTTTTTTTTTAAATATCAACTTGTTTAGTCAAAATTGTTATACGATCGGAAGATAATAATTACCTACCTAATACGCATTACTCTATTATATTATACTACAGAGTGCGCTAAGCAGCAAATGCACCAAAAATTTTGATAAATAATGTATTTTAGTTTATTATGTTTTTTTAACAATAAATTTACGGATATCAAGAATTTCATATAGCCCGTGTCTGCTCGGGCTCGAACCTGGCTGCGGTTCGTGCCGGCTCGAGCCCGTTTGGTCAAGTACGCTCGGTTCGGCTCAAGCCCATTTTGCCCGCTTTCCGTTCGGCTTGAATATTTGTATAATGTGCTTTATTATTTGTAGTAGTGAAATTTAATGCAGAATTGTGTTTAATTTGGTTGTACAATATGCTTGATAATTTATATTTCATGTAAGTGGGTGTTTTAATTATCTGATTAATTGTATTTATTGACTAGTTAAATAATTGACTACATCAAATAGCATTAATGTGGTGTTTTATTGTACACTATGTTTCTTGTCTTGTACGTCTGAAAATTATGTGCATTAAAGTGTTGTACACTATATTTCTTTTCTTGTAAGTAGTAATCATTATAGTCATTAATAACATTGACCATTTTAATATCATTAATGTTGTAAGTCTGAAAATAAGTTTTTAAAATTACATCATGCTTATTTTGTTGTACACTATGCTTATTTTGTTGTAAATCTGAAAATTTGTTGCAGCTATTGTATATTGTGCTTAAATGGTTGTAATTTTTGGTGAATGGGTGTTTTTAATAGCATTTATGTAGTTTGATAAAAATTTTGTCTTAAAATGACACCACGCTTTATTTTGTTGTACAATATGCTTACTTTGTTGTAATTCTGAAAATTGGGTGCATTAAAGTGTTGTAAACCATGCTTAATTTATTGTAGATCTTAAAATTAAGAGTGAGGTGCCTTCGTGCATTATAAGTAGTATAGATATAGATAACAGTAAACTACATAAATGCTTAGACAGTCTGTTAATTCCTGAGTATGATGATTTCTAAGGAAATATTTTCCAAATAATCAAAAAAATGAGGTGATTTGGACACTCACATAAATGATTGGGACATTTTAAATTTGAGTGTTTGGATATTTATACTGTCACATTATTTTTAATTATATTTATCTTGTAAGGGTATAAATGTCTAATCACTTAAATTTTGAGCGTCCCAATTATTTATGAAAATATGCAAATCACCTCCCATTAAAAAAGTATGTTGTAACTTTTTTGCATATTTATATTGTTCTCATTTTTGTGCTATATCAGGTTCAAGAGATGGAAGACAAGCTAGAGGACATAATGGAACCCGTATTAGAGGAAGCCAATGAAGTTGATAAAGAGCTTAAGGACAAAGAGAAGGTAAAAAAAGTGTAATGCATCTAATTTGGTCAAATAAAAATAGATCAATTAGTAAAAAGACGAAACGCGCATGCACTTGATTTTGTTGTCCGGCTTCTAGGTACTGAGATTCGCGGCTGCTCAACTTTGAGTATCGACACTTGTGTGTTACTTGCCTTATATATTGTTGAGATTCTAAGGCGTAAATGTAGTATAGTGCAAAAGTTAGCCGTATGTTGTGTTACCATGTAACGAAGGCTTGTTGGGATTTAGTGATCATGTAACACTTAAATACACGAGCATGCAGCGGAAAGATCGTTCCAAAGGGATCCCATTCTACGTACATAGATTAACACATAAAATAAACATATACTTTACTAACCTCTTGATTATTATCAAAATAATTAACTGATCAAAGCACGGATTTTTATTTTTACTTGAAACACACAAAACACTTCAAGTTACTAAAGTAATCTTAATGATAGCATACACTATACGTCTACGTAGAATAACCGGCTGCTAGATCTTGTAAAATTATGAACATAAGCAACGTAAACACTTGGTTTTAGCTTATAGTGATAGAAAGAATAAAAACCTCAAAATGCTTCTTGGTTTTAAATTTGTCTACCACTTCACAAGGGAAAAAGAAATACTCCTTTTGGTTTTTGGTTTTGTGTAACACTTCACAAGGGAAAGAATAAAACCTCAAAAAGCTTCCACCTCTTTAATTTTTCTCTTGTTGAAACCGGCCCCCCTTAACTTATATGGATTGTTCTAATTTTTATTTACTATGTCACGCGCTAATAAATAAGACTACGATTAATTAAAGCGTCTAATAGTTTAATTAACGATCGTTAATCATTTTATGAATTATTTAACTAATATAATTAATATACCTATTATAAAAATACATTAATAACATTATATAAGTATTTCCTCGATATATACGTGTATGCACTCATAGGCTCACACATTTTTAGTAATACAATTACCGATTATAACTTGAGCATTACCAATAGTTTCCTTTTGCGAATGTCTCAACTTATACAGGCAATGGTAAGTGTCTAGCGACACGCTATTGCTCCTAAAAATACTTGAGTGCGGTTTCGTAAAATGTCTCTGTTTAAATGGTTTATTATTAAACATCCTTTTATTTATGATATTTGTTAAACTATGGATGGTGATCAAAGTCATTCCATAATGTTTAACTTATTCTCTTTCTCGATTATAGATATTGAACAAGAATACCAACGTAATCAAGAATCATCTTGACTTACATTGGGTGTGGCCACAAATACATCTAATCAATTCATCGAGGGCCAAATAGTATCTAACTCCAGAAAACACATGTAGAAACAAATCCTATTTTGACTGCATGTGTTATTCATGTGTTTTATCACTTTTAAAAATAGCCTTTATAACTACCATATTCAGGACAATGTTTAACTATAATCAAAAAAGTGATATCTACACATGCAAGACCTACTTGCATCTCAAGTCTGAGGACGAGTAATACAACCACTTGCGAGATTTACCCAATGATGCCGATCCACAAAGTGAATTCTTGTAGGTTTGAGGTAGTCCAATATCATAGCTGTGAATAACATATGAGTTTGGCGGACACATCCTTTGAAATTCATCAAGTGAATAATACCAAACACTCACATTTGTCTTAGTTCAACAATAATCCTGTATCGTTGATCGACAATGGAAAAATTTAGAATAAATAAATTTATTCATGAATTAAACATGCAAATATATAGCACAGTGGTATAAATAAAGCAATCATACCATGTATATTAATTCATTACATAATACAACTCAAGTTCAATTATCCAAATACTAAATACAAATATGCATACGACTACTTATAAATCGAAATCTAATGTTCCTGACATGATCAACTTATATGTACAAGAAAGCTAAGTAGTCATCTGAGTAATCTTTGAGAATACTTGTTTCAAACTCACATAAATGAAGAGTTTGAATAATATGATGATTGTCATTTTGTACGTGTGAATTCTAGTACAAGTACCTTTACGAGTATTGTCACAGTACATTCCATAAGGTGTTTGAAGCCAACATAACACCTCTCTGAGACAGTTATCTCAACAGCTTCTCAAACTATAACGTATTCATATTATTTAATATGTATTGCAACAATGCCCTCACCTGAGCACGTCTAGTCAGTAACATCTCTATGATGAATTCCTACTATGATTAAAATTGAGTATTTTCTCAATCAAACTAGCATCATTGTACACATACAACATTATGCTTTTATTTATAACTGAAAACTATTTAGATGTAACTTTTTCAGCTGTAGTTTTTCTTGTAATACAAATGAATTTCACAAATAAAACTAACTGGCTGATTGAAAAATAAAAAAAAAAAAAAAAGATGAAAGCACTACATAATGTATGATGATTATGTCTCTGTCTATTTTAGTATTTCCTAGAGTTAGGGTTGTGTTATTGGAACATGTTATGACCTATCAATAAGTAAAAATAAATAAATAAAAAAATAAAAAAATAACAAAAATACAACTTCCACCCCATTTGACCTCTGTTTACAGTAGTTCATAACTTTTATCAGATTTTGTTTCATACTTTTATCGCTTTAATACTTTTGACATGGTAAACTTTATATTTTGTTCCACACTTTCCGTTTACGCTTTATAATATTAACAAATTATAAAAATAAAAACATAAATAAAATAAATTAAAACGAAAAAACATAAGGAGGAACCACTTGTAGTTTTGAGGGGTCTTTATAACCTATCTCATTTCGATATTACGTTTTTATGAATTAATAGTTCAGATACTTATTTTGCATTATATATGAATTTTTAAACCTAACGCATTACACTCTTAAAAGGACATTTGGTTTGCAGGTTTATAAGGCAGCGTTTGGGCTAAGTCCAAAACAGTGATGTTTGGTCAGTGGAGTTCAACTTTTCAAAACCCAAATTTAAGGTTTTCATAATGTTATTAAATTGAGGTTTTAGTCTAATCCGTTGGATCTTTTTCTTTTCTCCCTCACATGCATAATTAATTAAATATTTAAATAATATTTTTTATTTAAAAATTTTATTATAAAATCAATGTAAATATATATATTTTTCTCTTTGTAAACCTACACCAATCTTAAACCAAATTCAAATTTTAATCTTAAAACCCACCTACATACCAAACTCACCCTAAATGTACAACCGACCTTTTTTTATAATAAACTCCGTAAAATTGTTGTTTAGTCAAAAACTCTTATACGAATGGATAGAAGATAATAATTACCTACTATAATTCCTACCCTCTATGCACTTAGTGCCCCTTTACCATTATAACGACAAAAAAAAAATTTTTTATTGTTTTTTGTTTTATATTTTTTGTCTTTTATTACTTTTGATTTGTGAAATTTTAGATTTTATATCTGTATTTTTTGGCACTTTTACCCACTTTATTAACAAGATAAGACCGTGTTTTATGTCTTTTTAATCTGTATTTTTTATGTTTTACTACTTTTAACTTGTCAAACTTTATATTTTCTATTTCGTACTTTCTGATTCGCAATTTTGTAATAAATTAAAAAATTATAAAAAAGTAAAAAAAAATAAAAAATAAAATAAAAGGGGCTATTACACTACAAAAAACAAGCCATTTAGTGACATGTTTAGGGACTCAAAGTTATATGTCCAAATTTATGACCTAAGTAATGACATGTTTAGTGACTTACACGTCTTCTAAGTCAACTAAAAAGTCGCAAAAAATACGATGTCACCAATCAAGTCGTTGAACGTGTCGCTAGTTTGTGACATATAAAAAGTACATCGCCACTAGTGTCGCAAAATTGTGACTTTTGCAACATGTTGTTAACTATGTTCTAATTTCGTGGACGCTTTGAAGAAGTCGCTAAACGTACCGCTAGTTTGTGACATATAAAAGTACATCGCAATAGTGTCGCAACAATTGTTAACTTATTGCAAACATGTTGTTAACTATGTCTCTATTTCGTGACACCTTTAAAGAAGTCGCTAAACGCCGCTAGCTTATGACATTCTAAAACCGATCGCTACTATCGACGCAAAATTATGACTTTTTGCAACATGTCAATAACCTTGTCTCTAATTTGTGACTTCCTAAAGCGAGTCGCTATCAACGCTACCATTACTTACATGTTGTTACCATAATAACTATATTTTCAAAAGATGTCTTTTAGCTTAACTAGGTCTCGGCATCGTGGACCAAATATGACCGATGCACAAATGTTTTGAAACTGTTATATAAAACACATTTCGATGGACCATTGCATTTAAAATATCTTTAAAATGATGTTTTAAAAAAATTAACGCTACATCGAAAAATCCATAAGAGTCCTAAAGGGTCCCGCACCATCAAAACTCTTGCTCCATCCCGGTTATAGCAAAGTATAAATTAAATTAAAATATTTTAGAAATTAAATTAAACTTTTATTTTTATCTTTATTATCATTATTATAATTAATAATAAAATAATCTAAAATAATCTAAAACATACCAATTCCAATTTTATTTTCCAAATACAAAATAATATAAAATAATAAAAAAACATACCAATTCCCCTAATTCCCCCAAATGTTTTGATCGTTGCCTGCCATCACAGTTACTTCGCCATCATCAACACCATCCGTTTACCTCAGGTATTAACTGTGTGTTTATACTGTGTGTAATGATTATTAACTGTGTGTAACATGGTTTATGCGATTGTTTTGTGATAATCGAAGTGTTATAACATGGTTTATGATTTATCCGTATGGCTTATGATGTATCTCAGATATGGTTTATGCGATTGTTTTGTGAAACCCGAAGTGGTTTATGATGTATCCGTATATGGTTTATGGTTTATGATGTATCTCAGTATATGGTTTATGATGTATCTCAGATATGGTGTATGTGATTGTTTAAGTGTTTCGATTGCTTATTTTTAGGTGTGCTGCCTTCTTTCAGATAACTCACAAATGTCCCTCGACGAACCTACAACATCTTGTTACTTTATGACCTTTTGGAAATGTTTGATTTTATTGAGTTTAAGTTAAGGTTACTTCGAACATGTGTGTTTATATACATTGATTGAGTAACAGAATGGAATGGTTCAGTACGGCTCACTAATAATTTTTAGCTTAAAGAACAATCTAACTACCTTATCACCTACACTATGCAATGCTTTTGTAATGTAAATATTAAGTACAATTATTTTATTTTTGGTTAGCCTACTCATCAAGTTCGAATTGTCATGGCACAAAAATGGGCCAAAATGGATCGATACTTGATACATAGAGACTACGGGACACCCACAACTGAGAGGTTTAGTACAAATGGGCACTTTCTGGAGTCGGTCCAGGGGTAAAATCGTCCTAACTCGGGTATCCACGCGGACCACTTCCCACTATTTCTCTAGCCACCCCAACATGTTTCTCTAATGAAGTATGAACCTGAAGCCTCTAGCTTGTATAGGAGGGTGCATAATCACTATATCACCTTGTCGTTGGTTTGAAATGGGTCTAAAAATTAGACGCATAAAATAGAACTATGGCTTTAAACTATAATTCAGATTAGGAATTGGTTTTTACATTTTAGATGAAAGATAGGCCACAAGCTATTGGTCCGTTTGTTTTTGTGTATTTATAATTCGTGTTACGCTATTATGATTTTATACCGCTTTGGTGTTACATGTCAAATTCACATGCTGCAACTATGTAGACATTTGATTTTGATTAGATCACTTTAACTGACTTGGTAGCTAACTAGCTAACATGTCTTGGTAAAATCTCGATCTTGTTGTATATAATCTTTAAATTGTGTTTATGTTTTAGATCTGAAAAGCATTATGTGTTTATGATCATGATTTTCTGATAATTCTTGTAGTTGTGATTTAAATTAGGTTCACTGATTTATGAGAACGAGGTTGTCCGCCGCGTTGCGGCGGGGCGCCGGTTATGCGTTTTGAACGGGTCACAATCTTAATTAGATATCTTCACAACAACATATTTTTCTACTACAAGAGACACTTTCAAAGTTTAGTATAAACATATCAACAGCAAGTCAGCAAAGCCTACTAACCATAGCTATAGTTCTATCAATAATCCAATAAAAAAAGATACTTGGCAGCCTATCAGAGTAAAAGTGTCAAACCGCACACATGAAATCTTTTTTTGCTATCAATGTATCATAGTACAATCTGATTAAATAAAATTACTTAGGTAAGTAACAAATCATCAAACATGCTTTTTTCAAAAAGCATAATCTGTTTTACAAACTTTTATTGAAACAACCCTTATCTCTTAATTTTAACACTTATTCATAACATATACAAATATATCGAGATTACCTTCTATAGCTTATGTTTATATACATGAGGAGCTAATTATCAGAAACAACTTATTTCACCAAGGAAAAACAAAGATCTACATATCTTCACCCAAATAATATTAACTTCTTTAGAACAACAAAAAAGATAACCCAAACAACTCTTTAATTATAACCCAATAAGCATATAAACAACCCCAGTAAGTAAACCGAAACACCCCAAAATTCCAGAAAAATCTACCACATAACTCAACTAACGTTAATCTTACCTTGTATTTAACTACTAAAATCCCAAACTTACAACACGACTTTACTTTACATCACGATGCCTCAATACTGCAAAAAGACGTGGTGAAGATGAGACTTATCACCGCCACAACCCTGTTAACCACCAAAAGCAACAGCCTTTTACCATTCCTATCACACTGGCCTCTTAAAATTAAGTTTTGATAAGAAAAGGCAGTAGCAGGTGATGTGTGTGGGTCCACGCCACCACATCAGCAGGGCAGTCGATTATCAGTCCATAAAAATTGGCGGAGGGTTCTGGAAGTGATTATAGTGTGAAGGGTTAAAGAGATGTTTATGGTGTGGAGGATTCTGGAAGTGTCACGATGGCTGCTTATCTTTTTTTGTGTTGTGTTACCGCTGGCAGACCACAAAGACCAGGCCAAAGAGCCCAAAAAATTAGCGGGAAAAGCCCAGACAGAAACGGCGTCGTATGTGCCGTTAAATTATATATATAGTAATGCTTTGTTTTGTTGTGGTTAAGGTTTTAAGAATGTGTTTCACTTAAAACCGATGATGAATTTTCTTTTCATTTTGACCGGTTTTGGATTTAAGGTGTGTTGATTGTGTCTGTGAATAAGAAAAAGGAGTAAATTGCAAAAAATCGTCTCGTGGTTTAGCCAAATTGCAGATTTCGTCCGATCGTACATTAAGTGCAAAATGTAGCTCTTATTTTACCGTTCGTTCAGTTTTGGTCCCCAAAACTAACATCCGTAGTTTTCGCCCAGCTTTGAACAAGACGGACGAATCTGCAATTTGGCTAAACCACGAGGACGATTTTGCATTTACTCGCTTTTATATAAAATGTTTTATAAAAAGTTTTTATATAAAAACGCTTATATAAAAATGTTTTATGTAAGAATATTAAAAAGTTTTTTATATAAAACGCTTCATATAAAACAACATTTTATGAAAAAACTTTTTATATAAAACATTTTCGAAAAAAGTTACTTGACGATAAAAATTATTCAAAACGCTATTTTTTCCCGCTTTCTTTTTTTTTCCATTTTCATCCGATTTTATCCTGTTTTCATCCATTTTGTTTGTTTTCATCATTTATCTCGTTTCTTACGATTTTGTTTATTTTATCCGCTTTGGTTTGTTTTGCCCGCTTTTCTTAACATCATTTATTTATATGGGAAAGAAATTACGCTTTTGTTCGAGTTTTTATATAATAATTTTTTATATAAACAGATAAAATCGGATGAAAATGGATAAAATGAAAACGGGAAAAAATTACGCTTTTGTCCTTTTTATCCGTTTGGCTTAGTAGTTTGATTAGATTGTACATTGTGGTTAAATTGTTGTATATTTTAGTGAAGGGGTAAATTAAATAGTGTATTAATTGTATGTCTTGAATAGTGTTTTTTAGTTGTATTTGTGCTTCAAATAGTTTGTACATTGTGTTTTTATAAATTATATTTTCTATCAAATGAGTGTTTTAAATACGACATTAATTACAAATGTTGACCAATCAATATGTGTAGCTGTTATATAAAGTAATTATACATATAACTTAAGTAGTTGCATTTGCTTAAAATCTATATATGGAAATCTTAAAAAATTAGAATAGAGAGAGAGTCATCCCTCCATTATAAGTAGTATAGATATAGACTAGCCGAAAATTCTCGAGAGAGAGAGAGAGTCATCCTCCGCCGCACATAGTTGCAATGACATACTGCGTTTTAATGACATAGTTGCATATCGATGTTCGGTGTTGTAAAATTGGCATAGTCTAAAAATCGCTAAATCGAGTATAAATCGAACAAAAAATGACTAAATCCGCCAACTCGGTTAATGCGGTCAACTTTTTCCAAAAATTAAAATTGAGATTTTTATTTGAGTAAATTGCAAAATCGCCCCTCGGTTTAGCAATTGCAGATTTCGTCCATCGTTTCAAAATCGACGAAAACTAACGGGTGTTAGTTTCGGGGACCAAAACCGACGAACAAAGGTCAAATAAGGACTGTTTTTGCACTTAATGAACAGTACGGACGAAATCTACAATTTGGCTAAACCACGAGGACGATTTTTGCAATTTACTCTAAGAAAAAGTTATTTAAGTTGCGTTTGGCGAAACTATGTAAGCAATAGCTTTTTGATTTATTAAAGTGTTAGGTGACGTAGTTGTAGCTTGAATTCTAATGTGTAAAATGAAGTAAAAGCAGCCTTAGAATTTGAATGCATTTTCTAGTAGCATTTAAAAAATCTGCAAAGGCTAACCGTGTGTTACCAAATAAGTTTCTTTGGCTTAATCAATCGGCAAAACCATGACTTCAAGTTCAAATTTCGCGGATTGGATGTATAAAATAGACACTCAAGCATTTTATGACGGAATTGATGAGTTCATCAAGCATGCATATTCTTTTATACGAACTAAGGGAATTACTGATGGCACAATAAATTGCCCATGTACGAGGTGCAATCATAAGGTGTGGAAAAAAAATTAAGCATCTAAGTATGATTTGTATAGGTATGGGTTTGTTCCTGATTATTATGTTTGGAGCGCACACGGGGAGAAATATCCTCAAGGGACCTCTCAACAACTACCCGGTCGTAGTGAAGCTGGGACCTCTCAACAAGTACCCCGTCAGAGTGAAGTCAGAATTTTAATTGTAACATGGTAATGGACGCCGCCGACCGAAGTTTCATGAGTTTCATTTCCCGATGTTCAAGATTTAGTTGGAAAGCTTAAAACGCGTAACAAGAAGCACAATCAAGAAAAATAGAAGAGCTTTGAATCTGACATCAAACGAGCAAAACCCTAAAAAATTATTGCTCGAAGTGTCAAAGGCAAATTGTCAAGATGTGGGAAACATTGTTGCTCAAGAAATTGCAAAGTCTAATCGCCAACTTCTAGCAGCCCTTCGAAAATGTCCGTGATAAATGTTTGGTAGACATTTAAAACTCTCTTCTACTTAATATGATAACTAGTTTATATGCTTGATGTTTAAGCGTTTGGTATACTTTACATAACAGTTTATATGCTTCATAATTCTAGATGATAACAGTTTATAACTTTATATGCTTCATAAATCATTTTCTGTATCTTCAAATGCTCTTGTTATATATAATAGTAGCATACTGTTTGGTTTTGAAAGACAACTAAATAACAAATGTGATGTGATGTTGTTATATATAATAGCAGGTGAGCATAAGCTTATATTGTAGTGTGAGCATAAGCTAAAATCACGTAACCCAAATAGCGATGTGATGTTGCTAATTATTGCTAAAACTAGCGACCCAAATAGCGATATGATGTTGCTAATTATTGCTAAAACTAGCGAATTCAAATAGCGATGTGATGTTGCTAATTATAGCAACATGGGTAGCGATATTGACAACACCTGCAACAAATCAACAATGACCGGTAACGACCCAAATTGCGATTATGTGACACAGATAGCGACCTAACTAAAGACATTCAAATAGACGTCGCTAGTAAATCTAGCGTCACGTGAAGAGAAGTCGCTACAAGTGTCCCTAAAAATAACGACCCAATTAGGACAACATAAAGAGATGTCGCTAGTTATAGTGACAAGTGAAAAAAGTCGCTACATGTATCTCTACGTATAGCCACATATCTTTGATGTCACAAAATTTCTGCACTCATTTACAAATTTAATTCTTTTACTATGTCACTTAACGGTCGCTAGTCAAATGCGATCATTAACGTAAGGCCACTAAACATGTCACTAAAAGCGTTTTCTTGTAGTGAATGTTGTTGAATCTTGTTGGATCGAAACACAATAACAACTATACAGTTGTTCTCTTTTGTAGTATACACTACACGTCAAACAAGAACGCTAGGATGCTAGTACTTGAATCACAAACGAACAAACAAGGCACACAACTTCGTTCTGATTTAGCAATCAAGCCCTTAATGAATTAGGGGTCGATCGGTTATAGCAAAGGGAATAGGGGAGCGGTTTTAGTTTGTGTTTAGGTTTCAATCAATAGCAAATAATGACCTTAAGAGTTCATTATATAGGTACTAAACTTGTAGTCCAACTTGACAACGCTTAGCACTCTTGGTTTTAGTACTTACAAATGAAAGATGTGTGTGTGGTTTATATATTTTGGTTGAAAAGTGAGCAACGATCATGGGTTTATTAGCTAAATACTGAAAACATGATATAAAAAAATTGAATTAAATGATTATGTTGTGGTGAGACAGGCATCTTATTTACATGTTTAACATATTTTTTGATGTGAAGGGCTGCCGTAATGTTGGGTTGAGATAAATATTTTATTAGCAACTAGAAGGGTACCCTCGTAATGCGGCGGTGAGTACCTGATAATTAATTTTGTAGCGAGCAAATGTTTTTCATTTTAAACTGGTTTATTTAGCATGTCCCAAATACTATAAAGTAGTAGAGATGTGTTTTTCAAAAGTAGAACGTCTAAATTATTAATAGTGTAAATGGTTAACACTTTTATTTTTCAAATTTTAGCATTAATGTTTATAAGTTAGTGAACTTTTGTTATAAACAATTTCATTAAAATGTATCATTATTGGAGGGCGGTTACATATGGTTTAAATGAGACTTAAATTTTTAGATTTTACATTAATTTTCTACTTTTCTTTTTATAGTAATATTTTTTGTCTTAAAATTTTAAGAATTCCATTTAAAAGAAATCCCAAATGCTTTATAATATAGTATAGATTAGCAACGCATTAACTATAAATTTCGTATAAGGTCCATACTTCAACTTGCAAGACAATTGCCTGTGTAGTTGTGTCACTAGTTGCAATATTATAATGTAGAACTAAAAAGTTGACGGGAGCAAGTGGAATCATGAATGTAGGGGTCGAACGTCGCATTTAATAAAGAACGTAATCTCTACTTCAAATCTGACAGTAAACATTTATTTATATCTATCTTAAGGCTAGTCTCAGCCGGACTGGTCAACTCAAGGCCACGTCAGCCTTTCTTCTCCAAATAATTGACAACCCGATGCCCCAGCGTCGCATTTTACCTCCTCAAAGGATTTTATTTTATTTTTTTAATTCAAACATTTTTAACATTAAATTTAAATTTCATTCAAATTAAAAACATTACATTACGAAATTAAAAAAACATTACACTATGAATTAAAAAAAACATTACAATACGAAATTAAAATAAACACTGCAATACTTAAACTAATAATCTAAATTGTAACGCGCAAGAATAGGCCGGTTTTGTTGTGGTAATAAGCCGTTAACTCGGTGGTTTTCTCAAGCAGAAATTTAGATCCTATTTGGGGTAGTCGTGATCGCCGGGTTTTGATTGTGGGGTATTTTTCTTTGACATTTTGAAGTTGGATAAGAATTAGATTGAATTGAATGTAGATGAAAATGGTAAGTTGTGAATTGTGTTTGAGGTGAAGTGGGTATTTATAGAGTGGTAAAATGGGTTTGAAATTTTTTTTTAGTTGTATGACCAAACGGTCATTTTTTTGAAATTGTATTAATTGGGATGCGTTGGGAAGGAGAAAACATGCCTCAATATCGAGTGAGAAAGGAACCGATATTCACAAAATGGAGACCACGCCGATGTGGCAACCGCCACCCCATTCGTGCTCAACCGATTTGAGATAGGTCAGGTAAAACGCGTCCAACCGACATTTGTTCGACCGACTAGCCTAAGTTAGTAATGAATACATGCATATGAACTTTTTTAGACATGGTACTTTCATTATGTAAAAATCGAATGGATAGTTGAAGGGTGGGGTTATTTTGACGGTAGCTATAATTTTAGATTAACCCTCTTTATGCATCGCGGGCTTGTACGGTGTGCATCGCGGACTTGTACGGTTTGACCCAAGCCTATGATGTGACCCCATAGGGGGTATTAATAGTACATCCTTAGTTGAAATGTTTTCATTGCATAGGTTTTGTGTAGGGGTGAAAACGAGCCGTCGGCTCGAGTCAAGTTTAGGCTCGAGCTCGCTCGCTATATATAAAAGCTCGAGTCGAGCTCGTGAGCCTCATTATTTAGCACGAAATTCGCTCGTGAAATTTTTCACAAGCTCGAAGCCCGCTTCGATCACACAAAGCTCTAATTCGCTAACACAAGGCTCGAGCTCGTTAACACGGTTATAATGATAGAAATATATACGTATATATTTCTAGGGCTCGCTTAGGCTCGCGAGCCTAAACGAAAGCCTTTTGTATAGATTCGCTCGAGCTCGATTATTAAATGAGCCCAAACTTAGGCTCGAAGCTCGGGCTCGAAAGCTCAAGTAGGCTCGGCTCGCTCGGCTTTTATCATCCGATCCGAAGCTTTTCACGAAATGCTCGCTCAATTCCACCCTAGTTTTGTGGTAGATATCAAGATGGGTGGGGTTATTTTGACGGTATTATAATTTTAGATTGACCCCTATATTTTTTTTGCATTTTTTATTTTTTATAATTTTGTTTATATCAAAAACTATAAACTTAAAATGCTTAAAAGTAAAATATAAAGTTTAATAAGTCAAACGCTTAAAACTGGCTTAAATAATGAAATCGCAAAACCCACAAAAATCAGATTGATCGAAAAGTGAGGGACAAAAAGAATATTCCCTTATGATGTGACCCCGTGAGAGTTCTAATATACAACCCTATAAGATATATATCTTCAGTTGTCAGTTTATGATCTAGACAAGTTCGAAGTATCTGTGTTTATATCATTTTTTTTTTCATTACAACTAAAAAAAAAGTTCTGCAATATCTTTTTGGCCATTTTAGCGTACAACAATATTTTAATAGATCTATTTTATTTACCGGACTTTTAGTGTAGATGTACATGGGTAAGTACTTGAATTGAGTCTTTTCAACTCCATATCCATAAAATTGCCAGACAATATTTTATGCAAAAGCTATCAACAACATTAACCGCCAACATGCGCCTAACTGTTGAATCAAGCCCTGAAGATGTAACTGAGATAAAGGAATTTGCGGAATTGGATATTGAAAGTAGGAGATTGAGAGATTGGAGGACCATACGATGGAGAGGTTTTGATAGATTTACCCGAAGATATTCTAATACATGAAACTGATGATCCGGTACAATCTGTTATTCATTTCACTTACACAAACCTTTTGAATAACATAGATGATCCGTCCTACTTCCTAAAAAAGGCCATTCTTGCTCCAACCAATGAAGTAGTTGATACTATTTACGATCATTTGCTTAAGACCTTTCTTGGTGAGGAAATGGTTTATCTTAGTTGTGACAACATAGATAAAACTGAACGTGGTGGTGCTATAGATCAATCCGTTTTTTCACCGGAATTTATCAACGGATTAAAATTTCCGGGTGTTCCAAACCATAGGCTTGTATTGAAGGTGGGTGTCCCAATAATGTTGCTGAGAAACATTAATCAATCACAAGGTTTATGTGATGGGACAAGGCTTCAAGTCACTAAATTAACACGATCTTCTATTCAAGCCGAAATTATTAACGGAACATATTTTGGGAATACGGTTATACTTCCAAGGTTGAAAATTACTCCATCGGATAAACGTTTACTACTCAAGATTGTGCGCAAGCAATTTCTCGTCAGTTCATTTGTGTTAGGAATTAGAAAATTCCATGTTAAAGTGTCGGTCACCCCAATTATGGTCTAGCATATGTTAGCTCGTAGACGTGTCGTTATTTACGTTATTTAGTAGTTAATTAGTTAGTTTGTAGCGTAGTTTAGTTTAGTGTAACACCGTGGAGGAAGGAAGGGTCTTTACCCATCAGATGCCCGATCCACAACCGATAGGAGGACGAGTATTTGTAATTATAAATACCCCTTCCATCCTTGGAAGGGGTGGTGCTTCTCATAATCTAACATTTTATTTTGTAAAGCAAGTCTCTACCAAGAACACCTCTTTATCTTTTTCTCTCTAAAATGGCTAACATGTATTTCATCCATGACCACCCAATCATCAACAACACAATAATATTTACGATCCAACAATTGGTATCAGAGCCGTGTTAATTGTGTTATTGATTTATGTTGGTTTTGTGTTGTTGTTGAACCGTTTTATCACCATATTTTAATGTCGAAAATATTTTTCCCTATTATCCCGGTTCAACAGCTTTTACATACTCCTTTTGTGTATCCTTTATTGGTCAAAGAAAATGTCTTGTGGTATATCTGATGTTATTTGTCTTGTGTCAAACAATATTTTGGTCAAAACATATACATCTCATTCTTTAGACATTTTTTGGTATCATATTCCTGACATATCATGTGGTCTATTGGTCATATCCGCTTGGTCAAACGTGGTCAAATGGGTCATACAAAGCATTTCATATACATTTTGCTGGGTTTGCTATGAATATGGTCGAATTTGGTCGAAAACTCATTGGAAAAGTCAAAATCTTAAGCGACTTGTCTACAAGTTAGCAATTTGTGGTAAAAATGTAGCGACTTGTCCTAATATTCGTGGCGTTTGACTTTTGAGTCAAATCAAATAAGTTAGCAACTTGTTTGTAAGTTAGCTTAATTTGTTTATAAGTAGCGACTTGTTGAGTTTAAGATGTAGCGACTTGACAAAATCGCTAGCTTAATTTATATCAAGTAAATGAAGAAGCTTAATTTGTGTTTGTTTTGTAAAGATGAAGCGAAGTTGTGTTTTGAGAAATGTATAGCGACTTGGCTCATGACTACGTGAATCGAATAATATGACCCCGACTACTTAAGCCTTATACCAAAAGTCGTCTTGACCTCATTTTCAAAAATATGAAGACTCAAGCATTATAATCGATCCGAATCAAACCTAACTTAACCTACATCTAGACTCAACCCAAAGGACCCTCACCCACTCATCAACTCTCAACAATCTACCAAGACTCGACTTAACAAAGAAATAAATTAATTACATGATCTCACCATTAATTGCGGGTACATAAAGCAACATCAAGACGATTCAAGGTCTATCTCACGAATTAATATCATCATCAATCATTTTTTTGAAGCATAGCTTTGATTATTTCCGAATAAAGGGTTAAGAGATAACAACAATTTTGTTATTCCTCTCACCTTTGTTTAGTTATTTGACCAAATACGAATTACAAAAACAGGAAATTACACCTACCCGAGACCCCCTTCAAAGGATCTTGAAGCTCTTCAACTTTCTTGATTCAAACTTATGATGTAATAGAATATCAAGGTAAAGGTATGATAGTATTCGTTATGATTGTTTGATGGGTGATGCGTTTTTAAGATTGGTGAACGGTTTATGTGCTTGATTGATGATAACTACGATTTTGAATTAAGTTTTGATGAAACGCTTTTTCTCGCACTCGAAAGGTGTATGTTTGTTGGGAGGCTGTATGTTTGGTGAGAGAGATTAGGTTTAGTTTAAGTGAGAGAAATATTGGGTTGCCTACTTATATAAATCAAGCATGTTTTTTCTTGGATCGGGTATGATTTGCACTGGGTGTAATGAATGTTGGGCTGAAAGTGTTATAAATTGCTTGGGCCATCGAGTTTATAAGTACATTGGGCTGCAATGAATCAATTGGACTTGGGTCGCATAATATCCGAACATTTTTACAAAATTGTTTTGGATAAATCTTTTTTGTGGTAAATGAGTGGTATTTTGGTATGGTATAATCTTCACGGAGGGATATACATTCACGGCTTGAGCTAAAATTTGATGAAAAATGACTACGGGTCTTTTTGTAACGGTATTATTGATGCTTAAATTGAAGTGATATTTCACGGGTGAGCTTTTATCCTGAGACGTTGGTTGGTTGGTTGCATGTCTCAAGATAACTTGTTGAGGTATTACTATCACTTTATGTGATTATGACTATTAACTGTTATAACCGATTGTTCAAAATTTTGGAACAAGTCAGTAAGTCACAAAGATGGGATGTTTACTTCATTTTCAAGGTTGTCATATCGGGTTTACTTCACCAAGTGGTCAAGACTATTACCGCTGAATCAATGGAGGTTCAATTTCAAAGAATTCCCTCGTGGATATTCTACACCACAAATTGTCAAAATACTTCACAGCCTAAGCAAAATCTTCACGTCATACTATGACTTTTTAAGATGTTTGCTTATGACAAGAACTTCGTAAAATGGTCATACACGCTATGATGCTTCAAAGTTCAAAACCATCATGGGGAAAACGTACTTTGATGTTTTACGGTCAACCTCCGTGGGGAAGTAGTGTATACTACTTACTTAGTATGGTTTGAGATGTTGCTCACACATGGTTAAGAGAATTGTTGATGAACCACTGCATGTTCCCCTAAAACAAGTATATTCACCAAACCAAAGTTGTCATAACACATTCAAGCCGACATTGTTAACGTTTTGTCTTGATTTTGTAAAATCCCGCTAAAGAATCTATTTCTCGGTTTAAATCATAGACTTGTAAAATCCTGTGACAATGAAAACATCCCGGTAATAGTAAAGTGCATTTCCGGATCTATCTTACGGTTTATTCATGGTTTTGTAAAATCCCGCGAAAGAAACTATTTCTCGGTTTAAATTATAGAATTGTAAAATCCCGTGTTGATGGCATCATCCCCGAGAAAGGAAAGTGTAATTCTGGATCTTATCTCGATGTGGTGCTACGGTTTCTACTTCAAGAAGGGATAAAAGGGTGTACTTCATGAATTGGGCATTGTTTGATATTCTTCTTCATGGCAGCTTTGGCTATTTCAATGTTTACGGGTTATGTGCTTTAACCATGGTCGGGATGAAACCGTTATCATAGTTCACTTAAAATGTCAAAGGAGGCTAGATTTGAGCTTTTTAACGTAAGATGTGACAACCACTTAATTCACTATTATTTATTTGAGGTTGAAGTGAAATATCACCTGCAAGTGTGTAGCATATTGATTTCATAAACACATCATAACATATCAAATGGAGCGATAGTTTAGAGGTTTTAGAGAGAGAATTAGATGGGAGCCTTTCTACAGAGAGAAAGTGAAAGAAAACATGGAAGGTTAGAGTAGAATGAGGTCCAACCTCTACCTTGGGAGGTAGAGGTATTTATAGTTACATATCATACGCCATCCTTCTGGACTGTGGATCGTGCATACAAGGTAAAGACCCACCGCCCTCCACGATGTTGCTCTAAACTAAATAACTAACTAAGTAACTAGTAAATAACGTAATGTCACGAAATAACATATGCTAGACGAGAGTTGGGGTGACCGACACTTTAACATGGATTTTCTAAATCCTAACAATCTCCCCCTAAGGGAGGTCACCCCATGAATTACATTTTGTGTCCTAGCATTCTATTCTATCTTCAGTCTTGAGCTCGTAGACTTTAATTCTTCACTTCAAGCAATCTTTTGTGCTTAAGTAGTACAACTTCAAAGTCCGAATGCTTTGTACTTTAAGTGGAGGTCTTTGAACTGATCCACATTTTTGATGATCTTTGAGCTTTCTTTGAGATCATCGCCTACGAAATCTCTCGGATCACCCTTTATTGTGTTTATCATGTGTTGTTGTGATTTCGGACGATTATGCTCACACTTTCTGATCATGACATCTTTTCATCGAGTAGCGGGCTTTACGGCTCATGATATTGCGCCAGCCAGTAGTGGAAATATACAAAATATCAAAGCCATCTTCAGAGATATGCAACAAGTCATGATTTCTTCAATTAAGTGAGGATGTTGTAGAGCATGCAAATTTTGATTGACCTCAATTCGACAAATTTAATCGCTTCGGGTGTACTCAAGATACCTACGCTTAGCATTAAAGCGCACTAAAAGTGTCTTTGATCACTTTCGTTGAATTGGTACACGCCCACTGCTCTCGCTGATCAAGACACGCATCGCCTGTGATCGTGTATAATTCAAGAATCTCCTTGACAGGTTTCAGTAGCTTGTTCTAGCCGTTTCAAACCGAACGCCTCAAAGAAGACAACATGGGAGGAGTGAACCAGCAAATTGAGATTCATCGATTATGAAAAATTGATTTGAAAACAATCGCTGTATTGCTTAGAAGAAAGAGTTTTGCAATACGCATTTAAGGTTTTATGAGAAAGATCAATTTTCAATTTAAAATACTTTTTATAATGAAAATAGTACACATTCGATGTGCTAGAGAAAAAGGAAAGATTTGCACATCGAACGGTTTTTCCAAAAGCATCCGGCTAATCCATTTCGACTAAGGTTGATAATTTGTGAATCGCCTATAGTTTCTATCCAGTTGTCACAAGTTTGATCTTTAGAAAATGTTAGGAATTAGAAATTCCCGGTATTAAAGAGTCGGTCACCTCAAGTATATGTAATCGTTAGAATGCTCGTAGTCATATTTATATTTAGTTAAGTAGTATTTTGTTAAGTAACACCGTGGAGGACGGACGTCTTTACCCATCTGTATGCCCGATCCACGTTCCGCTGTGTGGCATTTTATTGTAAGACTATAAATACTCTCTACCTCCCAAGGTAGAGAGTTGGAGCTCATAATAATATTTTCTTTCTCTCACTAAGTTCCCTAAACCTCTAACTTTCTCTCTCTAGAATTCCACTTATACGCCACTTTGTGTTATGGTTTGATGTGTTTGTGAAATCCAATATCCAACAATTGGTATCAAGAGCCATGGTTAGATCATATCTTGCACATCTTTGGATTTCTAGTGGTTTTAGGTGGTTTTGAGTTTGAAAAAGTTTAGTGGTTTTTGCATCATTTGGTTGATTTCTTGTGTTAAAGTTTGGATTTTGTTAGTACTTTTATGTTTAGAATCATCACAAGTGTGTAGGTTTTCATTTGGTAAGCTTGAATCATCTTGGTTGGGTTGTTTTTGGATTGAAAAGTGATGTTTATGTGGTTTTTCTTGCTAGCTTAACTTAACTCACACGGATTACTTTCTTCGTAGCTTACTTGCTTTACAAATTTGTAGCGAAGTTACGCTTTTAGACCTAGCGACTTAGACCTAGCGATTTACAGTATAAGTAGTGGACTCTCCACTACGGGTAGCTTACTTGGTGGTAGCGACTTGGTCTAGTTGCTCTTTAGCGAATTGTATCTTTAGCGACTTGAGTAGCGAATTGCTGCCAAAATTTTGCTAGCTACTTGAGGCTTAGCGAGTTACTACTTAGCGACTTGCATTTGTCTAGCTTACTTGGGACTCTAGCTTAATTTAGTGGTGTAGCGCAATTAAGTGTTAGCGATTACTTAGTGCATTATCTTCTAGCTTACTTGGGTGATTGTTTACGGTTTTCTTGATTTAGTAAAATCCGTGAAAGAATCTATTTCTGGTTTAATCATAGAGTTATAAAATCCCGTATATCTGCTAACATGTCTACCAACGCTCCTACTATCATCTCCATCATAGCAGAGGATGTTCAACCGGTCGATACTCGCCCACCCATGCTTGACAGAATCGACTACGATTCTTGGGCTCAACGAATCGATTGTACGCCTTGGAAAGGAAAAAGGTGTCAACATTCTCAAATCCATTGATGAAGGACCATATCGAGTTGAGACGACTAGAGACATACTTGATACTAATGAAGATGGTACTCTGCTTACGGAATGGACAGAACTAAAATGTATGATGAGCTTGAGGATAAGGAGAAAAAGAGATTCGATGCGATATCGTGGCTTCAAACATTGTACTTCAAGGTCTTCCTAAAGACATCTACAAGCTGATCAATCACAACACCGATGCAAAGGCGTTTGGGATAATGTTAAGATGCTTCTCTCGGGTTCAGAATTAACTATGGAAGACAGAGAATCCCAACTCTATGACTAATTTGAACACTTCAAGATGAAACCAGATGAGAGTGTCTATGAGTATTATGTGAGATTTCATAAGTTAGTGAATGACATGAGGAACATCAGAATGACTATGCCTAACATTCAACTGAACTCAAAATTTGTGAACAACATGAATCCCGAATGGCACAAGTTTGTCACCGCTGTGAAGCTCACTAAAGGATTGAAGAATACAAACTATGAGCAACTCTATGCCTTCCTCCTTCGGAATGAGAGACATGCTATGTTTGAAAAATTGATTCTCAATCAGTTCAAAACCAACCAGTGAGAGACAAGCTCGTCTAATGACTCAACTGCCTTCTACTCAAACATCGGAATCACAACCAAAGCTTCACAAGTCATACCCTTGGGTAATGGTAATCACAAACTCATTCGTGATCCTATGTTCAAACAAGCCGAGCCGATGCACACGTGGGTAACTTCATTAATCAACTAGCTCTTCAGATTAGTCAAAACATGAATTCTCTCCCACAAACCAACAACAACCTCGAACAGATCTAACCCACACAATCAAGCCACTGTTAAAGATGGAAGGATCGTGGTGCAACGTTCAGAAAGACAAGATGATCGGGGAAGAGGTGGAGCTGGTAGAGGTTATGTTGGCAATCAGAATCGAGGAAGGAATGGTAACCAAGGTCAAGCTAAGCCGATCAAATGTTATAACTGTGGTGGTGAGGGACACATTGCAAGAAACTGCACATCTCCAAAGCGTCCCACGCAATCGCCGATTACTTCAGAGATAAGATGTCACGGTACAAGCTCAGGACAATGGTGCCGCTTGGATGAAGAGGAATTGTTGTTTCTAGCTGAGGGCAATGCCAAGACCTATGATGCGATGTGGATGAGCAACCTATTCAAGAGATAGGTCACAATCATCAGAATGCCTTTCAAGTCGCTGATTGTGATGCATACGACTCTGATGTGGATGATGGACCTACGGCACACACAATTTTATGGCTAGCATTTCTCCAATGGTTTCTCCCAAGGTCTCTTCTTCACCACTAGCCGGCCCATCCCAAGACAAACTCATCTCGAGGTATTAAAACTATACGATATGATCCGATGTGCAAAAGATGCATGACAAAGTACAATCAACTGAAACTATTGAATCAAATGTTGAAAATATGGGTAATATCGATATTATCCCATATGATCAATATGTGAAACAAAGTGAAAGTGAAGGTGTACCAAGTGATGCATCTTCTGCAGACAACAATGACTATGTTTTTGATGAATACACTGCATGTGCCCCTGATGATTCCGTAATTTCTGAACTAAATGCCTATAAAGAACGTGTTGCTATTTATGAACAACGTGCTAAATTTGAGTTGACCACTCGTGGCGAGGAAATGGATGACCAAGTGCGCATACCATTAGAAAAAGTAATATTAGAGAAGAAGTATTGAAACAAGAATTAAATTCCTTGCAAGAAAAACTTTCTAAAACGGCTAAGCAAAAACAAGAACTTCAAGAAAATGTGAAAATGCTTAAGCAAGAATTTAATGCAAAGGAATCAAAACTCTTGAGAGATTTTTCTAATCTGAAAACTTTGAAAAACAAACTTGAAAACAAGTTGTACATACAAGGAAACACCATTCAGATTGCTCACATGGTCACTAAACATAGAGTTCTAAGCGATAAGCATAGTGTTCCCATTATAGATAAACCCAACCCGGAGTACGGAAAGATAGCAAAAGCAGCTCAAAGTGTGATCTATGATGGCAATGAGATTCTTAAACCTAGACGAAAACCTAGTTGCGTTGAGTGCACGAGGAAGATAAGAAATCAGATGAAGTCACTAGGGAAAGGATGAACAAAAATTAGATGATCCTAAATGCAAAGAAAAAAAATAATTATCACTCCCCATGACTACAAAAAGGAAAACTGGATTTCCTTGAACATGTTTAAGCCTCGGACATTGTTGACTCCGAACAAGTTTTACGGAAAAGGATTTAGATAAGCTGAAAATATTGTTGAAACAAACCCTCCCCTATGGAAAATGCCTAGAGCAACTTTGTATCCTCCTAATACACCAATGCATCTTGTTCCTAGAACAATTGCCACTAAAAGCAAGACCTTAATTAGCCAATATGTTATATTTCAACTATTTGTTGATTTTGAGAAAACTTGCAAGAAAAGGATCACACCCATTGGTATAACGGAAGGAGAAAGGGGTTTTGAGCAAATGAAAGAATGTTATTTAACGGAGGTCATGCCTTTCTTTAAACTTCTAAAAGATCACTTTGAGAGTCTTAAAAGGGGATAGAAACTGATATCAAGGGAATGGAAAAGGAATTTGATGCAATGGTAGTTGAAGTTAGTGATTATGAGCGTGCACTAAAATATAATGAGATTGAGAGGAAGAACTTGCATACCTTAAATGAGACTCTTATTATTGAATGTGTTGCTCAAGATATCTTTTTCACTGCTTCAAATTGCTCTATTAATGCTTCCAAATTTCATGAACTATCTGTGGCCCTGAAAGTCTCCCATGATCGTGTCATTGAGCTTGAAAAACTAATTCTAAACTAAACGAGAAAATTGAACTGGATGATCACGACAATTTGGTTAAACATTTTTCTAAACTAGAAGTTGAGCATTTTAATTTACAACTAAAATATCAACATCTTAAAGAAAATGTCAAAACTTCAAATATCAAGACATCCTCGGATGCTCCAGAGTTTGATGCAGTTTTTCAAATTAACAAACGTGATGAACAGATTCAAGCTCGCAACACGATCAAAAAAATTGAAAGCCCAAATCTCTCAATTAAAGGGTCAAACGAACAATATGGCAGGCTCCCAAATGCCTCCTCCTTTAGATTCTCAGAATTCTCAAACTTTTCATCTTCAAAACTTAGTTGATGCCTTACAAAAGGAAAACGAGAGTTTTCTAGAAGAAAATGAAAAAGTTAAACGACATTTTAAAGAGTTATATGATTCAATAAAGTCACCCGTGACCAAAACAACGAAAAAATAACGTCTTTACAAAAGGAAATTGAGAATCTAGAAGTCGGGAAATGGGAAACTATCACTTGTTTTCAATAAGAATGTTGTCTCAAAGTCACCCTTAGACTGCAAATACATTGTGACGGTTAAATATATTCCTCCTCATCTTAGGAATAATGAACATGCTTTTCATGAATATTGTGCTCACCTTAAGGATAGTCTAGAATGTCTCCGTGAGATTGTCGAAGAGGATTTCATTAACAAACCTCTTGATAGTGAAATTAGGTTTGCTTGCCTCCGGGCCAAACGATCTCAAGAGTTGCTAGAATGTGTAATTGCAACATGTCCCAAATCCTTAACCTTAGGTGCAAAAGGCAAAGCTGTGATGCCTTGTTCTATGCCTAGTGCCAAGCAGAAATCCGTTCTATGCCCAGTCTTAAGAAAGGAAACACTAATGTGCCTTCAAGTAGTTCAGATTCCGGATATGTTAGTGCTAAGAAAGTGAACTTTAGTGTGCACGCAAAAGCTCAAATCACAACCTTAAGAAAGTATACACTAATGTGCCTTCTAGTACTTCAGATCCTTGCACATCAAGTTCGGGAATGCAAAAATTAGATCAACCAACTAATGTTCCCATTCCTCTACAGAGTAATCGGTGACTTTAAAGCGAAAGCGGTCAAAGTCTCAAGACAATACAAGGAAAGATAGGACCTTGCAAGCTAAGAATGTGCATTGGAAGAGAGTAGAAGACCAATCTAGGAACTTTAAGCTTGAGTTGAATAAAACGAATCGTGTTGATTCTAGTATTAGCCTTAGGCGATCTTGTAATTAATTCAATTCGATACTATTTGCAAACCTTGTAATGATGTCCGCTTGAATTCATTTGCTAATCATGAATGTGGTGTGAATGCTTTGTCTAATGCTGTCAAATGCCCATTTAAATTGTTAATGCTAATAATCGTGCAAATAAGGCAAAAAGGCAAAAACGAAAGATTGTTAGAAAACAGGGAAACCCAGGAAGAACTTTTATAAAGATAGGTTATTATTGGATACCTTTTGGCCATAAGAATAATCAGCTTTGTTCTCAAACTGCTAAGATTATGCCCACTAGAAAATGGATGCCTACTTGTAGAACTATTCCCTTAAGAAGTGAACATACTTTGAATAGGTCAAATACGACACCAAAGACATTGCATCTATTCCCAATGATTCCATTGCTTCTACTTCGATATGGATGTTTCTTTTACGATGTGGGTGTTCCAATTAGTGTTACTAACCAAGTGGAACCCATTCTTGCATGGGGATCCCAATTATCCACTTATCCATTCTTGTCTGTGTTCAACTGCAGATCATTCAAATCGCTCGTGGTACACGGACTCAGTCGTTCCAAGCATATGACCGAGACCGGTCATGCTCATGAACTTCGTGAGCAAATTCATCGGACAGTTAGATTCGGTAATGATCATTTCGGTGCAATTATGGGTTATGGTGATTATGTTGTTGGTGATAGTGTTATCTCTAGAGTATACTATGTGGAAGGTCTTGGTCATAATCTGCTTCTCGTTGGTCAATTCGTGACTCGATCTAGAAGTAGCTTTCAGAAAACATACTTGTTTTGTTAGAGAACTTGATGGTAAGGAACTTTAAGAGGAACTCGTGGTTCAAATCTTTACACCATCTCTATAGATGATATGATGAAGTCTTCTCCAATTTGCTTGTTGTCAAAGGCTTCTAAAACAAAGTCATGGTTATGGCATCGACGTCTCAATCACTTGAACTTCGGCACCATCAATGATCTCTCGAGAAAGGACTTAGTTGTAGGTTTACCTCGACTAAAGTATGAAAAGGATCATCTTTGTTCAAGATGTCAATTGGGAAAAAGCAAGAAGTATGCCCATAAACCCAAACCTACTAACTCTGTCACATAAGTTCTTCATATGATTCATATGGATTTATGTGGACCAATGAGGTGCGAATATCTTTGGGAAGAAATATGTGTTAGTTGTGGTTGATGATTACTCTAGATTCACTCGGTCAAGTTCTTAAGGACAAAGGATGAAACTCGATATCATCATCAAACTCATCAAACAGTGCAGTTCGACTTAACAAAACCGCCGAATTATCGAGAGACAATGGAACTGAGTTTGTTAACAAACAACTTAGTGAATTTTATGAAAGCATTGGAATCAACCATCAAAGAAGTGTTCCACGAACTCCTCAACGAGCGGTGTAGTTGAAAGACGAAATCGAACTCTTGTAGAAGCCGCTAGAACAATGTTGATTTACTCAAAAGTTCCAATGTTTCTCCGGGTGAAGCTATTGCCACTGCATGCTACACACAAAATCGTTCCCTGATTCACACAGTTCATGGAAAGACACCATATGAACTTGTCCACAATGAGAAAACCTAATCTCTAATTCCTTCGTGTGTTTGGTGCATTGTGTTATCCAACTAATGAGGGTCAAGACTTAGGAAAACTTAGGGCTAAAGCTGACATTGGAGTATTTGTAGGATATGCACCAAACAAAAAGGGATACCGAATCTATAACAAAAGAACCCGAAATATCATGGAAACAATTCACGTTACGTTTGATGAGCCGACGGTCAAATGGCTCTGGACAATCCTGGACCCGCACTTCAAATCAGTCCCATTGGTTCATCCCTTGTTCCAAACTCTTCTCAAGAAACTCCATATGTACCTCCATCTCAAGATGATTTAAAGAAATTGTTTGATCCTATGTTTGATGAACTTTATGATTCAATTACTAATGAGGTGTTGATCCCTACAACAGAGGATGCTCATATTCATGTGAATGAAGTCAATCCTTCAGTCTCAATATCTTTAAGTCAAGAAGCACCTGCTGCTGATCCTTCCTCCTCATCAACAAATCATCATTCTTCAAATGTACATCATGGAAATGTTTCAGGCATCAATGATGAAGTTAATCCCTTTGCTACTCCCGAAGATGCTCCATTTGAAAACATATTTGCTCTGAATCATCATCGAACCATCTTCTTCGAGACATCGACTCGCTACCTCGGTCCCTCAACAACTACCACATGAACACCTTCGAAAATGGACTCACGATCATCCATTAGACAACATCATTGGAAATCCCTCTCGCCCTGTATCAACCCGGAAACAACTTGCAACCGATGCCTTATGGTGCTTCTTCAACTCCGTACTATCTAAGATCGAACCAAAAGATGTTAAAACCGCCATGAATGAAGATAGTTGGTTCAATGCCATGCAAGATGAAATTCATGAGTTTGATCGACTTGATGTATGGGAGTTAGTACCGCTCCAGTTGTGCTATGATTATATCTCTTAAATGGATCTTCAAAGTGAAACTTGATGAGCATGGTGATGTGTTGAAGAACAAGGCTCGATTAGTTGCTAAAGGATACCGTCAAGAGGAGGGTATTGACTTTGAAGAATCTTTTGCTCTGGTTGCTCGAATCGAGGCAATCGAATCTTTTGGCTAATGCCGCTAGTAAGAACATGGTAGTCTATCGATGGATGTGAAAACGGCATTTCGAGCGGAGATCTTAAAGAAGTCGTCTACGTGCCAACCTGAAGGATTTGTGAATCAAGAGCATCCTACTCACGTTTATCGTTTGAAGAAGGCTCTTTATGGTTTAAAGCAAGCTCCAAGGGCATGGTATGATACTCTGTCAAAGTTTCTTCTATCTACCGGATTCAAGAAAGGAGCGATTGATCCTACATTGTTCACCAGAAGTCGTGCAAACATTTAACTCACGTTCAAATTTATGTTGATGATATTATTTTTGCCTCGACAGACCCAATGGAATGTGATCGTTTTCAAATGAAATGAGTTCAAAATTTCAAATGTCAATGATGGGACAAATGTCATTTTTCTTGGGATTACAAATTTCACAAAGTCCCGGAGGCATTTTCATAAATCAATCTAAATATGCAATAGAGATTTTAAAGAAATTTGGATTTGATTCAAGTGACCCTGTTGACACCCCCATGATTGATCGAACCAAACTAGATGAGGACCACTCGGGATCATGATTGACCAAACGAAATATCGTAGTATGATTGGATCCCGATGTACCTCACGCTAGTAGACCGCACATCTTGTTCGCTGTCTGCATGTGTGCTAGATACCATGCTAAGCCTACTAAAAAGCACCTTGAAGCGGTTAAACGGGTCTTTCGGTATCTCCAAGGAACCATCAATATGGGACTTTGGTACCAGAAGGACACCGGTATGTCACTAACGGCCTATGCGATGCCGATCATGCAGTTGTCAAGATACTCGTCGAAGTACATCCGAGGTGCTTTCGGTTTTGGGTGATAAGCGTGTGAGCTGGTCGTCAAAGAAGCAAATGAGTACTTCTATTTCCTCTACAGAGGTGAATACATAGCCATGTCATCTTGTTGTGCTCAAATCTTATGGATGAGATCTCAATTATCCGACTATGGCTTTGAATTCAACAAAATCCTCTCAGATCGTGATAATAAAGTGCTATTGCTCTATCATGCAACAACGTTCAACACTCAAGAGCAAAGCATATCGACATTCGACATCATTTCATCGGGGAACAAGTGGAAAAAGGTGTGGTGGAACTCTATTTTGTGAGGTCTGAATATCGGTTAGCAGACATCTTCACCAAAGCTCTTCCAAGAGAACGCTTTGAGTTTATTCTTCCACGACTTGGCTTGAAAAGCCTTCAACCGTGAAACACTCAAACGTATTTAGGAGGAAGACGAGGAGTAAAGGTCTATCTTCATCTATCTCTTGTATATATCTATTCGAAAAATCAAAATACAAAATTATAAAACCTTCAAAATCCATAAAAATCAGAAAAATTCGAAAAATCTTCAAAAATATTGTCATTTTGTCATGCGTTTTCTCGGTTCGATAATATCTACGGTCTTTGTGTTGTCATTCAAAGAATGACACGGGACTTTAGATGTTGTTCGAATTTAAAAAAATCAAAAAATCAAAAAATATTTTTGGGAGAAAGAGAAACAATGGTTTATTGTCATTTTCGTGCAATAACCGCTTTTAAAAGAAAGAACAGAGCCATGTTTTATCATGTTTTCAAATTCCATGCTCTGATTCTATAAACATTTATCTGCTGAAAACTAAATGCTTTGAAAAATAACTTGGTCTCTATTTTTGATAATCATCTGGACTTATTTGTCAAAATATCTATCTCTCAATCAACAACCTATGTCATTGATTGAGGGGAGAATGATTTCAATTAAATTAAAAAGTTATTTGGCATTAAATTGTTTTCAAAAGATGTACATGCATGTTTTATCAATGGAGTTTAAAGTCTTAAAATCCGATCCTTATCAGTTAAAACGCTTTCATAATCAAGTCACAATTCTCCTTAAAAGCTTTCAAAATCAATTTAAATCTATAAGAGATCACAAATCTCAAATGATTTGATAATTGTGATCGGGGAGAATGTGTGATTTAAATTGGATTTAAACTGATGGTTTTATAAGGATGTACATCTTTCCTTCCCACATGTGCCAAACGATTTCAAATTTTCCATGCACATGTTGAGGGGAGCATCTATCTTAAACCTATGATTTGAAACGTGATCACTTATCTCAATGTGCAGGTTCCCTCTAGTATGTGCAAAACTCTTTTCAAATCTCGAGGCACATATTGAGGGGAGCAAAATCATGAAAACCTCATCCTTCCCCAAAATGCTTTATCTACTTGATTCGATTAGGGAAGTGATGTTGATATTTTTAGAAAATGGTAATCAAAGAAGTTAATTCTTTCTCTTGCCTCCGTGTGGAAAACTATTTCAAATACTTGATTCACATGTTGAGGGGAGTTCTTCTTCTAAAAATATCAAAACAATTCAGGTACAAAATGCTTTGATAAAATATCATAAGTATCCGGATTGATTTTCAAATGGTTTTCAATTGGTTCCTATGGCGGATGAACAATACCAAAAAGACCGACCAACTTTACATTATGTATGGTGATATAAGGATGATAAGGTTAGGTATGTGTTCCCATGATCCGCCAGAACAGGAGGGATCTACCCAGGGACTATCCACTAGTTAGTGTAGAGTTCTTAGGTATGATGATAAAAGGAGAAAAATGAGATATGGGAAGAGTGCGGACTGAGATCGAGCTAGTCTTGGAATAAACCCAACATGGATCTAGCTATGAAGTCTCGGTAAGCACTGAAGGGGTTGAAGAATTAAAAAGAATTGAATGAGAAAAGGGTGAAAACAAATAGCCCTCCATTTATTCAACCTTAGGGCGGAAACCGGGTTCAATTCATATGCTACTGATGGTAACATCGGTATTGAAGACAAGGCGTCATGGACCCAAAGGACGCGACTGCACTTCAACTTTCCAAACCACTCAAGTTCCTCTTAAAAGGACTTGTTTCATTCTCACGGGAACCGACATTATCTATCGACTTTCTCTTAGAGATTGTTGATATTGAAGGAGGAGACCCTCTCCCTAGTCTCCGATATAGGATCCAAATATGCACAAATTGAGTCTAGAGCCACGAGATCATCAATAAATCTCATTAGGACACTTTCAATGAAGACTCTCTTTCACACAATGTGGAAAGAAAGATTATATCTTATGAGTCCTACGCATTATCCTTGTGGTATTGCCGAACATCCGAAAGTGATATGCAAACATATTCACAATGAAGATGGAAAGCCTTCAGGAGCCAACATCTAACAAGCTCCTGGTAGGTGGCATGTGAGATCTATTATACAGATCAACCATGTGACAACTGAACGAAACAATGGGCGATTCAATCTTTTGAATCAATCCTGGTTCAGGTTATGGATTGACGGATACCTTTGAAAACCGGTCTTTGTGCTTTAAAACTCTTTTCATTAGCACGTCGACCGTGTACTAATTTTTCAAATCAAAAGGTGTTTTATGATTGATAATTGATTTTCATTAAAACCTTCGTTATATTGCAAAAACAATTTCTATTGAGCAATACACGATTGTTTTTCAAATCTCTTTTCATCAATCGATGGACGAATTATTTGGTTCACTCACTCCGTGTTGTCTTTGAGACGCTCGGTTTGAGAACAGCTAGAGCAGCGAAACCCTCAAGGAAATTCTTCGAATTATACCGATCCGAAGTACTTTGTATCGATCAGCGGGAACCGTGGGCCGTGTACCTCAATTCATCGAAAGTGATCAAAGACACTTTCGCGCTTTATTGCTAAGCTGTCTTATGCGGTACACCCGACGCTTGGTGATCGAATGAAGCGGTCAATACATAGCCGCATGCTCACCTAACACATTCATCTCAAAAGAAATCATGATTAGTGCATCAATGACTCGGATATTTTCACTCCATGCTTACGCTACGCCGCCAATATCATGAATCAACTAAAGCTTCCGCTACTCTGATGAGAAGATATCATGATCAAGAATGTGAGCATGTCGGTCCGAATGTCACAACATCACATAATACCAACACCACAATGGATGTATCGGAGATTTTCTATTAGCGATGATCTCAAAAGCTGGCCCAACATTATTATCACGTGGATCAGGAAAAGACCTCCACTTGGATTAACCAAACATGCAATGAGTGGAATCAATGACTACGAGCTTGGGAGCAAAGTACTACATCAAGAATGCAAGATCAATTGTTAATGTAATATCCGATTGTATTCAATGTCATTTTAGTATATGTTTGAGGTGACCTCCCTTAGGGGAGATTGTTAGGAATTAGAAATTCCGGTATTAAAGAGTCGGTCACCTCAAGTATATGTAATCGTTAGAATGCTCGTAGTCATAGTTATATTTAGTTAAGTAGTATTTTGTTAAGTAACACCGTGGAGGACGGACGGTTCTTTACCCACTGTATGCCTGATCCACGACCCGTTGTGTGGCGTTTTATGTAAGACTATAAATACTCTCTACCTCCCAAGGTAGAGAGTTGGAGCTCATAATAATATCTTTCACTTTCTCTCACTAAGTTCCCTAAACCTCTAACTT
>OU343220.1:152096832-152265110 GCA_910596185.1 Chrysanthemum makinoi
TAATAATGGTTATGTTATTAACTTAGATAAAAGATTTGGGTTCAAATTTTGCAAAAGACATAAGCGAGATTGCTTTGGTTGTATTAGAATGCAGCGATGACTTGCACACGTTTATTTTTTATTTGCACATTTCACTAGTGCATTGTATAGATATTTAAAACATGTTATAAATAATGTACAACTACATGATGCACCAAATAGAGTGTCCTAATAAATATTATAAGTGTGCAAATCAATTCTCATTAGAATATATTAGATTAATACCCATAACAACGAGATTTTATAATGGCAATCTTTTATAGTTGCGTGGTTATTTTTTTTTATCAACTATAAACTAATAGAATAACAAATAAAAAGTTGTAATATGGTGACTTATTTATTAAAATTTGTAAATGAATTTTTAGAAATTATTAGTGTTGGGATTACATAAAAAAGTATTCTTTTTCTTTTTTGAAAAGTACGTTAAAAAGAAGTTGTCATGCATTTTTTTGAAATTTTGGGTCATAATTTTAAGGGGCATTTACATACATCCACACTCAAACTTCAATAATTACATATTTCTCCAAAGATGCTTTAATAGCATTGTACATCATGCATTAGAAACTTGTGTTTTGAGGAAATATGTAATTTTTGAACCCAGCTTTGGTATATATGAAATTCCCCCTAATTTTTAATGCAATGAATTGTTTGAATTTTTATGTTAGAATTTAAGTTTGAAAGAGTATTTTAAGGATTAAACATTGATTATTTTTTTAATTTTTTGAAGTTTTAAAGAAAAAATATACGGAGTACATCTTTTATATGCATCATAGATATATTGTAGTTGTGTGTGTAAATTCTTTTTTCAAAAATAGATTGTACTGTATAAAGATGAATGATGTTAGATAAATTTTTTTATTGTGTGATTTTATGAGTATCGCAAGTATCCGATAAATTAAGGCAAACATATATGGGTGCATTTTCATAACAATCATGCTTTGAGATTTTTTGTTAACAAATGGTTTTGACTCAAGGAGGCGAGCTATTTTGAGGACAAGAAAAAATGAAAGAATTGATGGACAAATTTGGATCACACAAATCATTATATATGGCGAGACCTAAAGTGAAAATTTGGACCACATTTTTTTTTAATTAAAAACCACTTTCACATCTTTTTTTTTGTAAATATTACATATCTCAAAAATCGTAAACCGTTATCATACAAAATTTACACTATTGTGACGAGCATTTAATTATCTTTTAATAGATAGTCACTTTTGTATCCTTTCAAAAACTTTTTTTTTTTTTTTTTTAATTCTCTTTTTTTTTTTTCCGCTTTCATACGTTTTCGTCTGTTTTCATACGTCTTCATACATTTTCATCTGTTTTCATACGTTTTCATCCGTTTTCTTACGTCTTCGTTCGTTTTCTTACGTTATCGTCTGTTTTCATACGTTTTCGTCTGTTTTCTTACGTGTTCGTCTATTTTCATCCATTTTCTTACGTTTCGTCCGTTTTTTCATACGTGTTTTTACGCTTTCATAAGTTTTCATCCGTTTCTTACGTTTTCTTCCGTTTTTATATGTTTTCGGCCGTTTTTAAACGTTTATGAATATTACAAGTGATATTCTGATCACAAGTGATATTCTGAATATCACAAGTGATTTTCAACTAATAATCTATAACATGAAAGTTACCTGAAAATCATAAGTGATTATAGCTAAAATCACATGTGATTTTTGACCAAATCATCCGTAACATGAAAGTTACCAAAAAATCACATGTGATTGTTGACTAATGTAACATGAAACTTAGCTAGATATCATTAATCATATCACATGTGATAACATCTCAAATAGGAGGTGATTTGTACACCTAAAAGTATTGTGTCTTGACATTTATACACTTGTGATATTCTGAATATCACAAGTGATTTTCAACTAATAATCTATAACATGAAAGTTATCTGAAAATCATAAGTGATTATAGCTAAATATCACATGTGATTTTTGATCAATCATCCGTAACCTGAAAGTTACCTAAAAATCACATGTGATTGTTGACTAATGTTTGTAACATGAAACTTACCTACTATCATTAATCATATCACATGAAACGTATGAAAACGGCCGAAAAGGTATGAAAACGGCCGAAAACTTATGAAATTGTCTGAAAACGGCCCAAAACGTATAAAATGGACAAAAGCGTATGAAAGCATAAAAACATAACAAAGCAGAATGACGTTTGAAAACATATGAAAGCGGCGGCAAATATATAAAATGGGCGAAAAAGTATGAAAGCGGGCCAGCGTAAGAAAGCGGGGCGAATCGTATTATGGCAGCGAAAATGCATGAAAGCGTAAAAACACGCGTATGAAAGCGGACCAGCGTATGGCGGAAGAAAATGGACGGAACGTATGAAAGTGGATGAAAATGTATGAAAATAGGCAGCGTAAGAAAGCAGGATGAAAGCGTATGAAAGCGAGCAGCGTGTGTGTATGAAAGCAGGGCGAAAATGTATGAAAACAGGCGAAAAAATTAAAATGCTTGAAAGCGGTCGAAAACATATGAAAATGGGCGATATGAAAGCAATAGCGTATGAAAGCGAAAAAAGAAAACGTGAATTAAAAAAATACAAAAAAAATGTTAATAAATAAGAAAGATAAGGACTTAAGTTGAACATATTAAATCTTAAATTAATCCTCACCATTAGATTAAATTAAATGCATGATAAAAATTAGTCCCTTAGTATATAACAAAAATTTAGTCTCTAAATGAACTTTTCTCTTGACTCAAGAGTTATAACAAAGGTAATATAGGATTTTTTTTAGAGTTAATTGCATTTAGGGTCCCTATGGTATGGTCAAATTGCAGGTTTGGTATCTAAAACTTTGAAAGTGCAATGATAGTCCCCATTTTGATTTTTGGATTGCAATTTTGGTCCCTGGATACAGTGAAATGACTAAAATACCCTTTCTATTATTTAGAGAAGACAAGGGTAATTTGCTCATTTCACACCGATTAGGGACAAAAAATGCAATCCAAACTTCAAAATAGGGACTATCATTGCACTTTCAGTTTAGAGCAAATACTGCAAATTCACTTTGAGACCAAATGCAATTAACTCATTTTTTATTATATCTTTATAAATGGATAGTATAGGAATTCATTTGTAACTCAAGTATAAATAAAAAAAAGTGAAAATTACACAGTTGCCCATTTATGAAGTGATGTATCTTGCAGAGCCTTTGCTTTTGAACTTTTTACAAATCTACCCATCTATGTCGTGTAAAAATATACTTGACATACTTGACATACACGTGCCCTTTTTTTATTGAAGGAAGATCAAATCCAAATAAAACCTTAAAGTTGTCGCGTATTTTTTTACATGACATACACGACCACCAATTTTCTAGGTAGTGGCATGAGAAAATTAGAACTTACATAAATTACCTTTTAATTTTTTGATAATTTTAACAAATTTTATTCATCAAATATTTAGTAAGAATTTATCGAATTCATTAATGAAAAAAATATCGTTGCGAAAAACTCTAAATTACGAACAAAACAAGCCCAATATTGATATGCTTTTGACGTACGTACATTATTATAAAAATGTTGAAGTTTGATATATATATATATATATATATATATTTAAAAACTTTCAAAACACACTTTTAAACCACAGGGGCCAAAGACGTGCAATACTAAAAAACATGAATATCGTTTGGAAATAAAAACTAAACATTCAAAATTTTATAACAGTATCCTTTTATTAATAAAACTAAAAACATCAACTTTTTTTTATATTAAATTAAAATTTTTGTTCATAAATTAACAACATTACATAGAAAAAATATAAAACATAAACGTACGAAATAAAAAGTTAAATACTCATAAACTTGAGTTAATTGCATTTTTGGTCCTTGTAGTATGGCCAAATTGCATATTTGGGCCCTAAAACTTTGAAAGTGCACTAGACGTCCCCATTTTGAAGTTTTTGTTGCATTTTGGTCCCCGTGGCCCAAACGACGTTAAAGTTTCAAGGACCAAATCTACAATTTGGCCATACCACAGGGACCAAGTCTGCAATTTGGCCATACCACATGGACCAAAAATGTAACGAAAACTTCAAAATGAGGATGTCCAGTGCACTTTCAAAGTTTTAGGGACAAAATCTGCAATTTGGTCATACCATAGGGACCAAAAATGCAATTAAATCCATAAACTTTTTATAAGCTTTTTATAAAACTAGACACGAATAAACCTCGGTTGAAACGTACGAAATAAAAACGTTAATATTCATAAACTTTTTATTTCGTACGTTTTTATTTTATATTTTTTCTATGTAATGTTGTTAATTTATGAATAAATTTTTTAATTTAATATAAAAAAAAGTTGGCGTTTTTAGTTTTATTAATAAAAGGACATCGTTTTTAATTTATGAATGTTTACGTTTTTTTTCCAAACGATATTCTTATTTTATAGTATTGTACGTCTTTGGCCCTTGTGGTTTAAGAGTGTGTTTTGAAAGTTTTTTTAAAAAAAATAGATATATTTATATCAAACTTCAACATTTTTTATAAAATCATACGTATGTAAAAAGCATATCAATATTGCGCTCGTTTTGTTCGTAATTTATAGTTTTTCGCAACGCTATTTTTTTCATTAATGAATTTGATAGATACTTACTAAATATTTGACGAATAACGTTTGTTATATAAAAAAGTTGTAAATATCAAAAAGTTAAAGGGTAATTTATGTAAGTCTTCTAATTTTTTCATGTCACCTACTTAGAAAATGGTGGTCGTGTATGTCTTGTAAAAAATACGCTTTAAGGTTTTATTTGGATTTGATCTTACTTAAAAAAAAAAAAAAAATGGGCACGTGTATATGTCAAGTATATTTTTACACAACATAAATGGGTAGATTTATAAAAAATTCGAAAACATGAGCTCTGCAAAATACATCACTTCATAAATGGACAAACGTATAATTTTCGCATAACAAAATGGTTGAATATTTGTCATTAACGGGCAGAAGAACAAAGTTTAGAATACAATGTTCTTTAGAAAAGAAAAGAAAAGTAAAAGTTATTTCTTCTAGTCTTCTTTAAAACAACCTTTCATGGTGTCTTGTTATAACTGGAATAATTAATATTCAAGGTACATACATTTATGAATGTTAACCGTTACATTTATGAATGTTAACCGTTATGACACCTTTCAAATTTCATCACATTCATTGAAGTCAGTTTTAGACTGCCAGGCCAACATGCGACCTTCTAAAGTTCCATACGAACTTATGTTTCGATCTTTCATTATTAAATTATACATTAGCTTTTTCTCTATGAAATTCGCCATGGATGGCTCTATAACTTTTTAGGTTTATTAAATTATATCTGTTGCCTTTTTGCCTTCTTTGTTGGATTCCCAATAATAAAAATAAAACTATCACCATTGGTGTGGATCAATAATATCATGGGGTTCTTGTGAAAAACAACTGTGATAAATCATGATAGTGGGGGACCTTTTGCAGTTTCCAAATTATATGGCTTGTGAATTATGATAAGCAGATCCATTGTGAATTGAGATAGACTGATAGGGGTTAAAGTGTAATCATGCCATAAATAAGGAGGCCTGTTTTACAATTTTGGAGCTAGTATAACGTTACCATTGATGATAGGCACGTTGTGGAACTGGATATCTTTTTTATTCAATTTGATGTAGACGCGCGGTATTTAACGGTATTTTAACGGTAAACGCAAATCCTGGCCTTGTTTGTGAAAAGATGTGGTTAACGTTAGAGGAAATTTTAAGAATGGATACTATGAAAAGTGTTTGCGAATTTTGATCTTATATTTTCGGGTTATAAAATACGACACAGCGAGCAAAACTTTTTGATTTCCTAGCCATTTACTCGCCTAATTTATTATATGTGGCAAGTAAATTTATTTGCTCTCCATCCTTACATGACAAGTAAACTTAGTTGAAAAAATTATAAGTGGCAAACAAACTTATTTACAATTCATTACCATTTGCTTTCCATCTCCATATGACAAGAAAACTTAGTTGAAAAAGTTATTATTTGAGTGCAGTGGCGGAGCTTGAGCATATCAATTGGGGGGTCGAAATATTCTAGTGTCAAATGTTATTTTTATATAAAATTTCATAAAAAGATTTTCTTAAATGATACCATTGATTAAGAAATTAAAAAAAGAGAAAATATGGTTCATTCAACTTTAAACAAGACAAATAAACCATCATTGAATACCTCTGAGAAAACACATTGAATACCACGGACAAAAACAAATAAAAACATTTGAAACGTATAAAAAAGTATACAAACGAATGAAAACGTATAAAAATGGACGAAAACGTATAAAAAAGATGAAAACGTATAAACACGGATAAAAACGTGAAAAACGGACGAAAAAAGAAAAAAAACCGGATGAATATGTAAAACAACGGACGAAAACGTATAAAAACGGATGAAAATGGATAAAAATGAACGAAAACATATAAAAATGTAGGATAGCATTATAAAAGATTAAATAAAATCCATTTAGGTATAATTACGCGAATGGGCGCTTAGTCCATTGGTTGGAAGTTGATTTTTAGGCGACGGACCCGAGTTCGGCCTATTGTGCCCCTTTTAATTTATTTATTTGGGTTAAGAGATAACGGAGAAATAATTTGCACCGTTAGTTCTCATTGATTGATTTTACTAACGGATGAATGTATGCTGACTAACTTTACTAATGGAGCAATGTGTGTGTCAAAAAAACTACAAAGATGTAAAACGGGACAATAAAAAAACTACAAAAATGTATTTTGAACTTTACTCTTTGGTTTATAAAAATAGATAAAAAGGTTTGGGGTGACGAATCAAATGAGTTTGGACTTTGGATCACAATAGATCATTTTACATATCTGTCAAGTTTATTTATTGAGGAGAGTTATTTTACATACCAAACTTTTAACTACATGTAGAGAGGCTCCATCGCATCCAATCCAAAAAAAAGAAATCAATTGCTGAGATTAAAAGCATTTTATTATTTCACCTATTTTTTATAATTTAAATATCTCTTAAACCGTTAATAGTTAAGCAAAAATAATTACATCATCGCGACAAACATTTAATTATCTTTCGATAGACGGACATTTTGATATACTTTCGAAAAAAAGAAAAAATGCGTTTTTTCCGTTTTTAAACTTTTTCGTTTTTTTTTAAACTGGAATTTGCATGAAATATCATATATCATTTAACACTAATTTGAAGATCATATGTGATATTAGTGTTAAATCACATATGATATGTAATATCATCATTGATACTAGTGTTAAATCATATATGATAAATCACATATGATATACATATCATATATGATTTAACACTAATATCACATGTGGTATTCAAATAAGTGTTAAATCATATATAATTTTTCATGCAAATTTGAGTAGCGTAAAAAGCGAAAAAACCTTAAAAAAAAGTGAAAAACACAATTTTTTTTTCCGATAGTATATCAAAGTGCCTATCTATAGAAAGATAATTAAATGCTTGTCGTAATGGTATATTTTTTTAAACGACAATTAACGGTTTAAAAAATATTTATATTTGAAAAAAAAGAAGAAGATGAAAGTTGGTTTTTTTAATTGTTGGGATTAATCTCATCCATTATATCAAATAAAAATAGATGGTAGAGATTGATCCCATGTAAAGAATCTTTTTTCCTCGATAATCTTAAATCTTATTTATGTATTTATTTTTGGAGTAAAGGAGGATTGGTCATAAAAGTTTTATTGATTAAGAATATTACGTGCTTATGAAATGTAATCAGTTTAAGATAAAATAACATCATTATTGTCCCACTATAAAATTTCATATCCACCACTTAGAAATAGGGGTGTGCATGAGTGCAATAGGACCGGACCGGACCGACACCGGTTGGCAAAATCTAGGCAGAGGCCGGACCAGAATGTGGTCGGTCTCCCGTCGTCAACCGATGCAGTCGGTCCTTGGTCGGTCGGTCCAACAGGCCAAATCGTTGGTTTTAGTCGGTCGGACGGACCGAGGACGAATTAGCCAAAAGCGAGACCATGGACCGGACCGAATGTGGTGATTCGGTCTCGGTCGATGTCGATCCCGTCGGTCGATCGGTCCGTTCAGTCAAATCTTTCCTACTTTAGAAACGATTCGGTTAGTTATAATTGAAAGTAAAAACTTAATTTTGAGATAACTTAAAAAAGCAATATAAACATTTTATTTTAAAACAAGAGGAGAGTTATTTTACATGGGAAAAGTTGATATAGAGCCAAAATTCTGTAGATCGTCAATAGATAATAGCGAATTCATTTTTATTATGATAAAACTTTCTTTTAAAAATTAAATATCTATAAACCGTTAATCATTAGCGATAAAAATTATCTACCAGTGCGAGAGAATTAAATTATCTTTACATAGATATGCTTATTTCTATATATTTTTAACAACTTTTTTGTCAAAATTTAGGTCAACAAAAAAGTATATATGATTTGTGAAAATCATATATGATTCGATTTTCTGAATCACATATGATTTTTGAGAATCATATATGATTGTAAAAATCATATATGATTAAGTAAAATCGAATCATACATAATTTTTAAAATCATATATGATTACGTAAAAATCATATATGATTTTTAGGACGAATTTTGAAAAATGTTTGTCGAAAATATGTAAAAGTGCAAATCTATAGAAAGATAATTTAATTACAAATCACGATGATGTATTTTTATATTTTGAAGATTTACATTTGTAAAATATGTTTTTTTTAAAATGTGGAAAATGATTTTGTATTAATTTAGATAAAAAATGGAGGGTTATGATTGGTTCATTTGTTCTATGACAAATATGAGTTATATTTGATACTCATTTCTACAAACTTTTACCATCTGCAGGGATTTAAATCCAAGTATCAAATTAAAAAAGAAAATCGATGGTGAGATTTAAAATCATTTTATTATTTCACCCATTTTTTATAATTTAAATATCTCTTAAACCGTTTATCATTAAGCGAAATATTTACACCGTGCGGCGGCATTTAATTATCTTTTACATAGGCGAGGACTTTGATATACTTTCGAAAAAAGAAAAAAAATCTTTTTCCGCGTTTTTAGTTTTTTAGATTGTTTTCGTTCTTGAAATTTCATGAAAAAATCATATATGATAAAACACTAAATTGAATATCACATGTGATATTAGTGTTAAATCATGTATGATATGTAATATCAAATGTGATTTTACACTAATATCTCATATGATATTACATATCATATATGATTTTACACTAATATCAAATTAGTGTTATATCATATATGATTTTTCAATACAAATTCGATAACATTAAGAAAAGCGAAAAAACTTAGCGTGAAAATACGAAAAAAATTTTTGTCGAGTATATCAAAGTGCTATCTATAAAAAGATAATTAAATGATCGTCATGATGATATTTTTTTGTTTAGCGATTATGAGTTTAAAGTTATTAATATTTGAAAAAAAAAAGATGAAAGTTGGTTTTATATTTGTTGGGATTAATCTCATCCATTATATCAAATAAAAATAGAGGGTGGAGATTGATCCCTTGGTATGTAAATAATCTTTTGTCCTCAAATGATCTTATATCTTAAAACAAAGAAAATATTACTTTGAAAAATAAATCTCAAGAAACAAACGTAGTTACACCTATTTTAAACCCAAAACTACCAAACTAATTAATACGTAGTATAAAACATAGAATAAAAAATTAACACAACCTCGATTGATCAATCCACGAAGACAAAGCCTACAATAAAAGCGCCGGTAATATGCAGTCGTTTCCCACGCGTTATAGTATAGTTAAAAATTAGATAAAGCTTATCGGTGGAAACGAGTCGAGCCGAACTCGAGCCTGTCAGAGCTCGAGCTCAGCTTGTTAAAGTTTTAAAAAGCGTGAGCTCGAGCTTAGCTTGATCTGAGCCTTTGTTTTTAACTTCGAACTCGGCTCGTGGTATATTGTAAAGGCTTGGATCGTTTTCACGATGCGCCATTGAAAGATTAAAGCTCCGCTCGAGCTCGGTTGTAGTATATCTATTTTGAGCTCGTTAATAAGCTCGCGTTGTTGAACTCGTTAATAAGTTTGCTATTAATACAAATGCATACCATAATACATATATTTAATATTTAAAATATTCTAGTGTCGTTTAGGCTCATGGCGCAATGAACTTTAAATATAAAGCTTCGGTTTGGAGCTTCGATAATAAATGAGCATAAGTCTACAACTTTAATTAATTGCATGATCCTGTTGAGAAGGTTTATAAGGTTGAGAAGGTTGTTGCATACTAGCAATATGTTTGCCAAGAGCTTCAACTTGTTTAGTAAGAGCAGCAATGGCGTCATTTTGGTCTGAACTACCACTACTACTCGAAACTTGAACCTTGTTTCTAGGATTTCTCACTTTAGCTTTATTCTCAATGATGGTTAAAGCTTTTTGAGTATTTCTAGTCAATAGATTTCCACCCGCTGCAGAATTGAGTGAATCTTGATCAGACTGATTCAACCCATTATAGAAAGCTTTTTCTAGGATTTCTCACTTTAGCTTTATTCTCAATGATGGTTAAAGCTTTTTGAGTATTTCTAGTCAATAGATTTCCACCCGCTGCAGAATTGAGTGAATCTTGATCAGACTGATTCAACCCATTATAGAAAGTGTCAATTTGGTAGGGGTGAAAATCCGTGATGAGGTTACTTTATCAATTCTTTGAATCTTTCCCAAGCTTTGTTGAACGTCTCATTGAAAGCTTGCTGAAATCGAGTGATTTGATATCTAAGATTCGTTGTTTAAAAGGAGGATAAAATTGATTCACGAACTTGGAGACTAAGTCTTCTTCTCAAGTTGTGATGGAATTTGGAGGTTCCTTTTCAAGCCAAGTCCAGGAAGCTCCTTCGAGAGAAAAAGAACAAAATCATTTTAATCACTTATGAGGGACTTGGTTTATTTTAAGAGTTTGAGTTAATTTTGTGAATCTCCGGATATGGGAATGAGGATCATCATTTTCAAACCCATGAAACGAAATGCTCGTTATAAGATTAAGTAACTCGATTTTTAATTCAAATTGATTTGCTAGAACGACGGGTAAAACGATAGCATCTCCAACACCTTCGGTAGGTGCTTGGAGTAAATCCTCTATCGGTCGCAGGTGATCGGGAGCCAGATTTTCATGAATAGGTCCCGCAAAAAGCGGTCCTTGATTTTGGTTATTATTATTCATATTAATTTCTTTAAAATTAAATAAAAGTGACAGTTCACCATGATTTCCTTATCGAATTAATCTCTCGGGATTCAAAAGCAGGCCGAGTTGGGTGGGATGTGCTGAAATGAGAGAAAATATTTTTAAAGTTTTTTAAAAAGATTTTATAAAAGAGAAAATACTTTTGGATTTTTTTAAAAGATTTAGAAAATGGAAAATATTTTTGGATTTTTGTATTTTTTTAACTTTATTTGAATTTTTCTTTTGATAATAAGAAAATAAACTTTCAAAAGAAAGGATCTTCAAGGTATATTAACTCAAAACAAAATGCAAATATCGGTCAAATCTCCCCGGCAGCGGCGCCAAAAACTGATTCGTTTATTAGATATAGGACAGTTTTTAATTAAGTACTCCGGAAGATTAATTATCATTTGTCCTCAAGTGATTCTTACCTCTGACGGGATACTTAACTAAAACTGCCATATATCTAATAAACGAGTCAAAGTTGCACTCGAAATTAAAACTAAAGTTGCACCAGAAGCTCTACCAAAGCTACTACCGCATTTGTCAGTTACAAAGATTGAAGAGGCTGCATTAAGTTTTACATTCCATAATCGGAAGAAAAAGGAGCTTCGAGCGAATGGAAAAGGAGAATAAGCGGTGACATTGGGATTGGTAGTCCTTGAGATAGAAGGAATCAGAATGTACAAGTGAGAACATTAGCGCATATTATTCACCTGCACTAATGGGGTTAGCTTATGGAGATACACATTCAGCTGTGTGTAGCAACCCGTAATTTTTCATAAGGTAAAATGACTATTTTACCCTTTGACTTTTTAAAGTTGACATTTGACTTTGACTTTTGACTATTTGACTTTTACTATTCATCATGTAAAAAATTTTATTTTTATTTTACCATAATGAAGAGATAAATAAAACTCGACAAGTCGTCCTGACGTCGCGTTGAATCCACATCTGAGCAGATTTCACAAAGCGTGTGCGAGAACTACTTTAGGGTTTAAACGTCATTCGGGCATCCCGTTATGTCCATAAAATACTATACACATTAGAAATATGTATTTCTACCATTTTACGACAATTCCACAAGTTTTGGAATTTTACGTTTTTCAGTTCTGCGTTTTACGCAAAATACGCGTTTTTAACCCGCGTTTCCAGCTTTAAACAGCGTTTTAGCACCCAATGAGTCTTATCACTCATTTTATATTTTTATATGGAGTATAATGATGAGTTTCATCATTCCTACAAGTTTCATATTTTTATAATACTCGGTTTTACGTTTAGATTTACTTAGCCACGGTTAGCGATTAGCAGACAAAACTCACTCCGTAAACTGGATAATACAAAAACTAACTTAGTCATCTTATCCTCTTATTGTGACAACCCATATAGGGGGGAGTTACCATGGCTTGTGTCTTGATCTCATGACTTAGGACTTTAGATGTTTACATGTGTTAAACCTTCCTAAGGAAGCTTTGACTAGTCATGCAAAGTAACCTCCTCATTTACACCTTCCTAACCTCCTCAAGACCATATATAAACCCCTCCCCTCTGATTAGGATTTAAAAGTTACACTTTTGAGGGGTCATTTAAGCCCTTAATCAACCACTTTTATATCCGTTACTGCTTAATTTCGTTCCTTTTCACTTTTTAGGTTTCTTGAAGGCAAATTGATGGAATGACACTTATTCGGATGAAAAGGCGTGAATATATGAAGAAAATGTCCAAGTCAAGATCAAGACACTCAAGCTGCTGGAATTGAAGGTGACGGAGTCACAGTTAGAGGGCAACACCGTCGCAACGTGCTCCAAATTTGTGACGGCTTAGTAGCGAAATTGCTATATACCCGTGGCATCGGGTTTTAAAGAGTAGGGCGTCAACTTCGGGCGGCCTGGGTGGATCCCGGCGTGTCGAGAAGATGAAGCCGACAATCGTCCACAGCCATAAGGTAGCGCCGTCACAAGGTTGGCGTGGTCAAGACGAAACCCAATGGCGAGAGATCCGAGCGGTCACATTTAAGAGTAGCCATATCGTGAGTTGTAACTCTATATATAGAATTCGAATTTTCAGACTTTTAAGGAGGTAGTTTTGTGGAGTAAAACCTAATACTGATTTTGGCTGTCTTAGGCGTTATCTTAGGGTTCTCATACCCTATTTTACAACAAGATAAGTAATTTACTTCATTGATTCAATTATGTCTTCAATTGTATGTGTGTATGCTTGCATGTTTTCCATGTCCGGCTAATTTACTTGTTTGTTTGCTTAGATCTATGAAACCTAGGTATTTAATATTGATTGGTTGTCTCTTATCTTAATTGTAATTGACCTAGGATTGCGATAGGTCATTCGTTGTGTTTTTAATGCTTGAGTAATCTTTGTGAACATTAGTTTATAATCTCCTAGAGTTATTGTAGGCTAAACATCCAAAGATAACCTTAGAGTTAGTTTATGAATCCTAGAGATTTTGTAGGCAATAACCTTAAGGTAGTCTCAAAGAGTTAGGGAATAAAGCATACCCTACGACCTTAGAAGACACAACACGTTAAGAATAAGGACGTGACAATTCAACCATCAATAGGAGATAGCTAGGGAGTAATAGTATCTAGGTGAACACATCTTTAATCATCATACGATCACACATCAATTAGACATAGACTACCCCTTAGCTTAGTTAATAAAATAATTAGAATAGTAGAGTGTCGGTAGAAATACCAACCCCCAAATCCAATACCCCAAGATTAAGTAATTTCAATTTTCTAAAAATATAAAAAGATAAAAAAATCTTCCTCAACCCCAAGTAGTAACTTCTCACTAGCATTCCTATTCCCTAGAGAATGATATCAATCAGGAGCTTACCCTAATACTACACTACAACGATTAGGTTCACTACCTAGGTGGTTGAAAAACTTGCTCAAAGAAAAGGAAGTTTTCTTTGACCCCAAACGCGCGTTGTACGCATATCACCCTCCCCTTTTGGTCGTTCATCACACAACATAAACATACCTTCTATTGTTGATTATTCCAAGTTGTTGCAAAGAAGTTTCAAGTAAAAAGTTACTCCATCAAATCCCTAGCAAGTCTAAGTGATTTTCTTGAGTTTAGATCCACTTAAGTCACTTAGAACTTCATCACCGATCCTTCAAGATTACAAGGGTTCCAAGGTGTGGAAAGCTTGCTCAATCCAAGCTCCTAAGTGTTCAATCAAAGTCCTAATCCTTACTAGTTACTCGTTTCTTTAGAAAGCCAAAAGTTGTAACCAACTCATCACCACCATCACTCCATTGTCTCATGTTTATTATTACTAATCTTGTCAAATACATGCTATATATATGGTTACTATGTTGATTCATGATGTACATATAATCAATCATATGTTTTAATTCACATATTGTTGTAAAAATAACATACTTACATTCTATATATTTTAAGCCATTTAAACCAACTACATATGGACTTGGTAACTTACATATTAATGTAGAAAAAATAAAAAGGTAAACATAGAAACTTGAATCACACGAAACGGACAAACGAGTCAAAAGTTATAGTAAAAAGAAGTTAGCAAAAACCTAGAAACACCAAATTGCTTACTGCTGAATCTGTCTAAACATAAGTGGTACTTATGGTCCGAATCATTAAAAAGTTAAAGCACAAAAGTTGTCCTGAACGATGTTTAACGGCTACCTTGTGGGAACTCGGCCTAAAAAGACCAAATGATATCACTTACTACCTAATATTTGTAAAACAGTTTTTATCGGCAAAAATTGGATTTTCATAAGTTAAAAATATAGAAACCATGTCATTTTCATAACTAGTTACATATTGAACTTTTACTAAAACTTCATTCTTGACCATATTAATAAGTTGTAATCACTAGCAAACTATGAGAACTTGTAAAAACTAGATATTTGCTAAAAACATAAAACTTTATAATATAATAATCTTCACTCAAAACATATATTTTATCTACTAAGTGCTACAATACTAGGGAGCTTCATGTGAGGGGTTTCATTTGGGTAAAACGTATCGACGAGTTGCTGGATTTACGATTTAAAGTGTCCTAGCTCCTCGAACGTTTACTACATGACCTCTGAATTATGATGGCCCGAACTGTAGTACGATATCTATAAACTAAATGCGTTTTCACATATTAAACTGTTACTATAAATATCAAACTATAAATGACTACATCATGATAAACATAGAGACGTATATTAAACTGTTACTATATACATCAAACTATAAATGACTACATTATTCCAAACTTAAGTCGCAACATTCCAATTTTAGGTTGCATGTAGAGGTTTTCCGGCTTATCCATCATATTCGTAAAAGCACTAATCATCATCCAACTCACGGTGAGTTCATAGCCCCACTTTCTATTACTTAATTGTTTTACAAACCCTTGGGGGAGATACATGCTTTATTTTAAACCAAACACATTGCTTTCAAAAGGTATGCTTATCTGATTGTTTTATTAGCACTAAGTTACCGCATTTGCCAAACTTAAGTCCCTAAATCATGAATCATTAATCACTGGAGAGAGTGGGCGCGAATATTGTGAATAGATCTATTGGGATTGACGAATCCCGTTTGTGTTGGCCCCGTTAAAGGCAAAGAAACGCACTATATTTGAATAACATTAGGTAAAAATGGCAAGTTTACCTATTAAGGCTGGTACCAACAATTTCACCAATTAATTTTGGAACACGTCAACGCCTTGGTTGCATGATGCTTAGTCTAATAATAAGCATTTTGTTTTCAAATTTGGTGTGAGTCTATAGCTCACACTGCCAACATAATGTGTTCAACCATCAAACAAACTCTATGAATTTCACTAAACCTTTGTGTTGAGAGTTTAAACATGTATTTCAGTCCATAATGTCGGTAGCACGGAAGGGCAAGGACAAGATCAAGAAGGCTATAAATATTTTATCATTCACAAAACATCAAAGACTTTATATTGATGTATTTTGTAAACAATGGAATCAATTGGGACCTATTTTGTAAACTCTGATATAATTGAATGATAGATCCTATTTAAAACGACTTCTTTAGAGATTGTTTTCTATTATTATGACGGTTGTGCCATCGAGTAACACCCAGTTTGAATTCCGCTGCGTATCACGAAATTAGGGGTGTTACAGTTGGTATGAGCCTTAATTATAGAAGCGGGTCTAATGTGACCTAAACTATAACTACTTTTACAAACAAAAATATTTTATAGCCTTTCGTTCTCCGTGCCTCCATCCAGAGCGATTATGTAACTTTTAAGCATTTTAAGCTACACAAACACACTAGTATATTGATATATACACTCGACATAATTTCAACCATAAACAATGTACTAAACATATCTGCGTATGCCTATTCTAAGGCATTACGACACAATCATATTTTCACAATCTCCCAATCATGCATCTACTCGTGCATTTTAGGATTACGAAAACTTTATCCAAGACATTGTAACGATTACAATGGTCTTTCCTACTTCGGACATTGTGAGATACAATGGTCTCATTCATTTTCAAGCCGTGAGATACATTGGTCTTTATTACACTCTCGGACAACTGTAAATCCCACAGTGGTCTCTATTACATTCCCAGATACTGTGAGTAACACAGTGGTCTCATTTATTTCTCAAGACATTGTGAGTTACAAAATGGTCTAATTTATTTCTCAAGACATTGTGAGTACACAATGATCTCTCTATCATTTCTCAAGACATTGTGAGTTACACAATGATCTCTCCATCATTTCTCAGACCTTGTGAGTTACACAATGGTGTAATTTACTTCACAGACATTGTAAATTATACAAAAGTCTCTAGAAATTATCTTATAAACCTTATATGATATTGTTTTACATAAAACCCGTCACAGTCTATCAATTTCCCTAATGGAAATATAAGAAATGGGATTTCTAAGGGACAAGCCGATTCATCATCTACAAAGTGAAGTTCACAACTTTCTCTACATTCATCAAAGTCCTATTTTGAAACCTTCATTGTTAAAAGTTCGTGATTCTAGCCAAGTATGTACTATTTTAGAATTACTTAAAATTTTCTTTCCACACGTATCTACCCATACTATCTTCTATGCAATGGAATGTGAAAACATAGGTTACAAGTATTGTATGGCCGGGACTTGCAACTAAATGGTTTGATATCGCCTTTGCTTTGTGGAAATTTTCTCAAAAGCTATGGACATATCACGAGTATACCTAATTTAGGTATTTGGAAAATTTATCGAACCTCGGTTAAATATAGTCTAGTCACCTATATTTAACCTATGGACAATGGAACATAGTCTGACTAACTGTGTTCGACTTAAATTTTTCAAACACTGAGAATAGTTATACAAGGGTTATATTCAGGTTAATTTCCCACTTAAACTCGATAAAATACTAGAATTCATTAAAAAGATCTAGAGACATGATAGTGTCTTACCACTCAGCGAGATCTTAACACTTATTTATACTACTTAATTTCATTCTTGAAAGTTTTCATTTATGAGATAATCCTAACTACTATCTTGGAATAGTCCTCGAATCTTCTCGTCATTTCTTAGAAGTACTAGCCTGTTTAGGTTTCAACGATATCATTCCGCCATAATCCTTTAAAATTCACTTTTGATTTTAAAGCAAACCTGAGATCTCTACCTAAGAATAATGGTAAGCGTACACTACACTCTTCTAATCGTCAACATATCACATCATTATCTGAACCCCATTGTAAGTTAGTATGTAAAATTTCACAGTATCACGTTTCTTACAAACACTAGTAGACATAAACACTATACGATATAGCCTTCATCTCAAAACCACCTAAGACATGATCAACTTTGGAAATGGTTTGGATAACCACTTGCAACTAGCAAGACGTTCACATCATTATAAACCATTTCACATCAACAATATCTTACACCTTTGATTAATAACAGTTACCCTAACAACAACAAAACTATGCCATTTAAGGCACTATATAGACGAAAGTGTCAGTCAACCATTTGCTGGATTAAGCTATTCAGAGATCAGACACGAAACAACTATGTGGAAAACTTGAAGGGGGGTTGAATAGTTTACCGATTAAAAAATCTGTTTTGAAACTTATTGAAAGATCAATTGATATTGATCTTAGATGTGTTAGTGAATAGTAATCAAACAATATATAAAGAGTAGATAAGGAAAGAAACAATCAAACCACAACAAGTTGTTTATAATGGTTCGGTCTACAAGGACTCTTTTTCCTTGCCCTACTCCACTCCCCGAGTCTCACACTCGAGAGTTTAACTTCACTAGTCAACAAGTTCCTTTCACAGGCGGAGAAACCTTTACACCGCAACACTATTGAACACTAAGCTAGATGTCGAGTTCTTTTCAAGGGTACAACCACTCCCACACACAATGTATTTTAAGGACTAAAATACTAACCACTCACACTCACAAGTTTATGATGGTTTGGTACAACAATGATGTATGAATCAACACAAGATCATACAACAACAAACAAACAAGACTTCCAACTTCTCATTAAAGTTTGAATGTGCCTTGATCTTCTTTGCTACAAAAGAGATCACTAATATGATATAAAACTGAGTTAAAAATATTAGAGAGAAGGAATGTATGAGAATATGATAGAAAGGGATAAAAAAACAACTTGGTTTGGCTTTGCTATTTATAGCCAAAATGATTAGCGGCGCCCACGGACCACGGAATCCTCAAGGGTTCGCGGTGTTAACTTTTGGTGTCGCCTGGGTTTGACAGCAAGATCACAAAATCTTACCAAAGTCAACCATATCTATCCAAGATTGTGTAAGATATGTAGAGTCTAAATCTACACAAAGTATCTAGTGAAATCTTCTAAGGATTTCAATGATGCACTACATGATGTCATGTGTTTGTTTTTCTCTTTTTAGAAATATGTTATATGTAATATTTTGTTTTAAGAAACCAAAAACATTCTTGAACTAAAAATACTAACATACATTATGGTTTAGAGTCATATCAAAATATGATTAATCACAATGTAAATGCGTGAGTGATGAAGATATTATTTGAAAAAGCTTGGTTTAATATCTATTAAACTTGACAAGTTTTAATCTTTGTAAAAATTAAATTTACTTTTGTCGTTAACAAAACTTAGGTAAAGATAAAAAATATAAATAACGTTTAATGACAATATTTGTATTAACAATCTCCCCCTTTTTGTTGAGGACGAAACATAAATTTTATTTTTATAAACGATGTAAAGATTGTACAAGATTTATAAAAATATTAGTTTTTAGAACTTGAAAGATAAAGATGATAATGCAAGTATGTCCAATTTAGACATGATGTTGACTTTTTCAGAAAGTCAAGGTATGCAATTGACTTTTTAGAAAGTCAAAGTCTTCATTAGTTGAAGTATGATGTTTGACTTTTCAAAAAGTCAAAGTATGCAATTGACTTTTTCAGAAAGTCAAAGTATGCAGTTGACTTTTTCAGAAAGTCAAATATAACCAAGTTTTATATATTTCTTCCCCTTTTTGTCTCAACAAAAAGAAGATGCGAGGCGGAATGTGTAATGAGCCCGAGCCATTATCTTCCCCTTGACCAATGCTCCCCCTAAATTGGGTACCAAGAGAAAGATACATGGATTGTGAAAAAGCTACAAAAAAAGTTAGTTATAAGCATCATCACAAGCATTTCCAAACACTATGTAGCAATCAACAACAATATAAGAAACATCATTCATTTGTTAAATTTTTCCATGATATAAGAATCATGAAAAGGGAACACAATGAAGTGTTAGTACGAAAATAAAAAAGAAATTATCCTAGAAAATAAAAAAATACAAGAAAAATCCTAGAAAAATAAAAATGCTTAAAGAAAATAAGCTAGGACCCTCCTATTGAGGTGGTGGATGAGCAAGAGCATTGATGCGCTCTAGGATGTGATTGAGGATGAACCTCATTTTGTCTTGAAGCTCATGGACCATCACCCGTGTCCTTTCGGTTATGTGGTAATTCGCTCAAAATTTGAGCAACCATGCCTAGGAGGGTAGTATGGTCCATGGTTTTGTGGTGGTGGAATGGTTGAGTGTTGTTGGTGTTTGGAGTGGTGATTATGGAGGCTAGCAAAGCACTTTGCATTTGCATAGCATCACTAAGATGAGAATCCACCATATTTGAAAATTGGTGGAGATGATGGAGCTCGGCTTGAATCTCTTCTTTGGTGGGGTGATCTTCCCACATGGATTCCTCAATGTCCTCTATATGAGGAGGCATTGATGTAGGAAGTGGTTGATCCCCATACAAAGGACCATGGATTTCCTTGTGGATGGGATGGAAAAGAAGAGGTCTTGGCCCTAACGGGGCTTTTGGGTCAAATGATGGACATGGAGACTCATGAGCTATTCGCTCAATAGTACCATAGGATGGTAGTGGTGGTGGATGATTGGGCCTAGGAGGCAAGTCCTCCAAGTCTTCCAAAAATGGATTTGGATATGTAGGTAGTGTAGAGAATAACTCTAATGGGATGAGTGTTAGAGATTTTGGAGGTGATGGTGACTTTGATGTTTGGATAAGAGCCGGTGGTGGTAAGCTAGGAGTCTTTGTTGGTGGTGGAGTAGTGATAGTGATAGGTGATTGTGGAGGTGGTGTAGGAGTAGCCAAAGTAAGAGTGGTATCATCTCTTATGGGAGATGAGACGGTTAATGGAGAGGACTCGGAAGAAGAGCTTATGTTGACAAAACAACAAGGTCTTACGCTCATTCTAGCGGTTCTTTTGCAAGGTTTTGTTGATGGTGATGACTTAGTCATTTTTGGCTCAAGTTTTTGCTAGTAGATGAGAATATTTGAGAAGGTGTGAAGATGATCATAGTAAAAGCTCTTAATTTATAGGAATGAAAAATTATGGAAAAATGTGTTTGATTTGATGTTAAACCATAGAAGAGATGAGGTTCCTAATGATTTTGAAGTGGGTTTAATGCTAGTCATATCACCTAAGTCAATCCATACAAGAAGGATGGAGTGAAGAGACAAATATTTGCAATAAATGTGTTCTAATGATTATGAGATCCTAAGAATCAGATCACCCACGGATTGCAAGGAACCAAATTTTTGGTTCCTTCCTTTAAGCAAAAGGGCTCCTTGGGTGGATTTTTGAAAATTTTGAATTTTGGTGGGAAATGAATATCCTATATGCCTAAGTGTGTTACACTAGTTCTAATATGGGTAAGAACTAGTTAAGATTAACCTAGAAGCAATGTATGGTAATTTGGAATGTCGAAATAAGCGAAATTTAGAAAATTACCTGTAGGATCCACGACACCAAAATTTTACACGAAGAAAACCCTTAAAATGGTTAGATGCGATCACGTGGACACCAATTTCACTGAGACCATATTTTTTAGGTGTGAGGAACTTTTCCGAAACCTGAAATTTTGCTTAAAACATGTGACATTAATCATTTCTAGTTAGGAAAAGTCAATAACACATATAAAACATATGGAGCATATACTTTGACCAAGGGCTAACGATTTTCACATAAAAGTGAAAATGGGTAAAATTGGATAACACACTTGTGCTATCCCCTGCATGAAATTGTTAGCATACAACATTGTTTTAAGTCATATTATCATCCTACAAATTAAAAAAAACCAAATTGTATCGTACATCAAAGTTATTGTCTTGTTCCAAACACTCCTTCAAATGAACCTCACTTATCCAACTTCTTGTAGATCTTAGTCATCATCCTACCAAGGCACTTGAACATTCCCTTGGTTTGCTTGAACTCCGCCGATTCATTCTCAATCTCGGGGAGAGATGCATAGTACTCTTGAGGTGGAAGGCGAGAATTTGGAAGACCATCCTCGGAGCTATTTAATGATGATGATGGAGTTGGAGGTTTTGCCCTTTTGCCTTTAGTCTTAGCCACTCGCACGTCACTCAAGGCACAAAGATGTGAGGGATGAGAGCATAGTCAAGCTTCAACCCTTTTGGGCTTGGTGGAATGGGTGCAAAAGCTCTATAGAGACGGGTGGGGAGCATCCCGTAAGGAAGAGCGACCGATCCTTGAGTTGGAATATCAATCATTCTCCTAGCAATGTAGTAGGCTAAATTGAATGGTTGACGGGTGGACAAGTTGTAGAGCATGTGACAAAGGCAAGCATTGATATGGTCCCTATTTCCTATAGTGCTAATGACATTGGCTCTAAGAAGTTCCTCCCATTTCTTGAATTCGGGCTTAAGCTCATTAAGCTCCATACCATATGGATCTCGGTTTACTTCCTTTCCCTTTCGGCTAATACGGGTTGGAGCGGCCCTAGCATTAAAAAGGTGCTCACGGATGACATCCTTATCCGCTAAAGGAGTTTGGTATGGAAGAGAGCGGTCATTGATTGCATCAAGGATAGTGAGTGACCACTTATCCGAGTAGACACATGTTCCTCGGAGCGAATTGGCTTAAGGAGATGGTGTAGTCGTTTTGATTGATCCTAAACCTAAGGCCAAATTCATCATCCTCATCAATGAAACCGGTAACACTAGCATAGAATTCTAAAACAAACCTAGGGCAAATGGGTTCATCGATGTTAAGGAGACAATCGAAGTGAATGGTGGCAAGTTCTTGATGGAGATTGGTTCCGTCGACAAAGGAGGAGTGAATGGTTCTACCCTCATGGAAGTACCTTTGCTCTAGACTCTTAAAGATTTTGACTTGTTCTTTGGAAAGGCCCTTGGTTTTGTGATGTTTGGGAATGTAGCTAAGAGTATCCTTATGATCATAGAATCTTGCGGCTACCATGGTTATTCCTATGAGCAAGAATTTAAATGTTAAAAATGAGAACAAACTTAACGTTTTGGTTCTAGTGTGTGCCTATATGAAAACGATTTGGAGTTGCGGTTATCTCGACTCATTTTATGCATAAAATGGTTTTTAGTGGGGGTGTTTGGCAAAAGGCATGAGATAACCCAAATGCTCCTAGTTCAATGTGGCTTCATTTGAATATACCCGGGAATGCATATTAGTTATGCATCACCTTTAGTATTCAAGAGCATGCAAGTGATGAAAATTTACATTTCTATTTGTATTAACAATGAAAAATTGTTTTCCTACAAGTGAGAAGCTTTTCTAAATTTTTGACATGGGGTGTTTGGTTATTTTGAACCAAGCCTTATAGTCATTATCTTTTGATTAGTGGGAAACATGATTTGTTTATGCAATGTGACAATGTAGTACCTAATTTCAATGACTAGTTATGCAATTTGCCAATTGAATCCATGTTTTGTACAAGAAATATACATAATCCCCATGTAATGATTTTGTGCACAAATTGGAATCCTAGACTCAGAATTAGAAGATGTAATGTAGTTAGGATACTTACAATGATGTTATCTTGATTAGTGGGTAGAAAGTGTCAACAATGAGTTAGGTCTAATGTTGAAACATTTTGGTAAAGTAGGTTGTGAGGAAGAAGATGTTTTGTAGGTAGTATTTTTGCTCTTGTTGTCACACGGACGAGGCGACAAAATTGGTTCCACCTTTGTTGTCATTTGGTGGGTGGGAGCGATGCAAGTTTAAACTAATTTGTTTTGTTTTGTTTGTTCTAAGGTTTAGACTATGTTTTACCTACGTGTTTGGTTCCATTAGCCCCAAACCAAGTCTAAGAAGATTAAATGGTTCTCGTTTGAGAGGCTTAGTTAGAATGTCGGAAATGTTGTCTTCGGAGGATACTTTCTCAATTGAGATGTTTCCTTTTGAACATTGTCGCGAAGAAAGTGATGACGGATTTCAATATGCTTCGTACGAGCATGTTGGGCGGGATTTTTGCTGAGATCAATAGCTCCTTTGTTGTCGCAAAAATATACGATATCGTTGAGATGAATTCCGTAATCCACCAGAGCTTGCTTCATTCAAAGAGCTTGTTGACATGCTTTTCAATTGAGGCGTATTCGGCTTCATAGTTGAGATAGCACGAGCCATTTGTTTCTTTGCAAACCATGAGGTGATACAATGTCCGAAAAAAGTGCAAATACAACTTGTACTTTTTCTATCAACATAGTCACCGGGTCAAATTAAGCATACACTATAGTTTTACACCCGTTCCTTTGGGATACCATAATCCTAAACATGTCGTTCCCTTAATGTATCTAAAAATCCTTTTCAAAGCTTCTAAGTGTGATACCTTGGGATTTTCTTGAAAGCGAGCGCATAGACAAACACTAAACATAATGTCGGGTCTACTAGCCGTGAGATAGAGTAGGCTACCAATCATTCCTCTATATTTAGTGTTATCTACCGATTCACCTTCCTCATCCTTGGTAAGTTTAGTGTCCCAAGACATGGGTGTCTTAGTTGGTTTTGAGTCTTCAAGACCAAATTTCTTAAGCATATCTTTTATGTATTTAGATTGGTTAAAGAATATGCCATCTTCTAGTTGTTTAATTTGAAGTCCTAGAAAGAAGTTTAACTCACCCATCATACTCATCTCAAACTCATCGTGCATGATTTTAGAGAAATCATCACATAACTCTTGACAAGTTGATCCGAATATGATATCATCAACGTATATTTGAACAATGATAATTCCTTTTTCTTGGTAAAAGAGTATTATCTACTAATCCCATGGTGTATTTTTTTTCAACAAGAAAATTCTTAAGTTTATCGTACCAAGCTTTTGGTGCTTGCTTAAGTCCGTATAATGCTTTCTTGAGTTTGAAGACATGATGTAGTTTCTCAAAGTCAGTAAAACCAGGAGGTTGAGCAACATATACTTCTTCGTTAATAAACCCATTAAAAAATGCACTCTTAACATCCATTTGAAATAATTTAAAGTCATAAGCACATGCATATGCAAGTAAGATTCTAATAGACTCGAGCCTAGCATCCGGTGCATAAGTTTCATCATAATCAATCCCCTCTTGTTGATTATAACCTTGTGTGACAAGCCTAGCTTTGTTTCTAGACACTACACCATTTTCATCCATTTTATTTCGAAAACCCATTTCGTTCCAATTATAGTTTGATCTTTAGGTTTTGGAACTAACTTCCAAACATCATTTCTAACGAATTGGTTTAACTCTTCTTGCATAGAAATTACCCAAGATTCATCTTTTATTGCTTCATTTATGTTTTTCGGTTCAATGGTAGACACAAAACAAAAATGATTACTTTGATTTTGGGCTTGTGATCTTAAGGTTCTTTGATTTAGTTGTCCTATGACCTTTTCTAAAGGATGACTTTTGGATTTTTTGATGTTTATAATTTCATTATTTAATGGTTCATATTCCTTGTCATTTTCAATTATTTCTTGACTTTCTACAAGTTGACTTTCAACTAAGTCATCATCTACCAAAGGTGATGTCTTAGAGGGAGGTGGACTTTCGTCGAATGTTATGTTCAACGATTCCTCGACTCTCATTGTTTCTTTGTTTAAGACAATGTAAGCTTTACTAGTTTGTGAGTAATCAAGAAATACACCTTCATAAGACTTTGGGTCAAAGTTGGTGAGATAATCTTTAGTATTAAGAATGAAACATTTACATCAAAATACTCTAAAATATCCTAAAGTTGGCTTTTTACCTTTATATAGCTCATATGGTGTTTTGTTTAAGAAATGACGTATTAAGACTCTATTTAAAATATATGTAGAAGTGTCAACGGCGTTACACCAAAACTTTTGAGGAACGTTTTGTTCATTAAGCATTGTTCTACTCATTTCTTGAATGGTTGTAACCACCAGTAAATTTCCACTTATATGATATTCTAACTAAAGAATACTTATCAATTTTTCACGTCTATTTTTTTTTAAAAGTTATCAGTTTATCTAATCACAACAACTAACTAATATGACGTAACTCACATTCTTAATAAATGTACACACCAACACCAGAATGTCTTAAGTTCATTCCTTATACGTCAAGTATGAAAGTTTTCAACTTTTATTTACCACTTTACGTTATTTCGTAAATGTACGATTATTAAACATTCAAACTAAACGTTTTCTATCTATTGGAGTTTTTATGAAACCATAATTTATTATACCTATGATTTTCTGGTAAATCCTAAATACTAAAGTACAATATTTTATACCTAGAGTACAAGTCATTAAAGCACGGAACCTAGCTATACATTAAGTTCCATTACAAGCCCTAATATAAAACTCTATGATTTTATGTGCATGATATATTTTTAAAATACTAATGTACAAGTCTTTCAAGCACGGTACATGTCTTTATGCATAAAAGCTTAATACTTATATAAATCATATTATAAACCTCAATGTACCTATCTTAAAGCACGTGATACAAACGTATAATGCACAAAGCCCTTAAAATTGACTTTCTTATAAATTACAAGTCTAAGGTACAATTCCTAATGCTTGTGGTATAAGTACTTAATGCATAAAATCTAAAAACAATACTTTTACTTATTTTAAACTTAACTAAATTAATCTAAACTTTTATAAACTTCACTAAAGGCTTAACCATACATTTTCCATATCACTAAAACCCTAGTAAAACCTTAAATAGACCATGTACAACACATTATAGCCTTGGTACCACCCTTTAAGTGAATCGAACCCCTAGTTAACTATGGTTCAAAATGAACTAAAACCTAACTAATTATGTTGCTAAGCTCTACATGTTCACCTTCTAGCCACAAGAGACTCTTTTGGTGCCTTAAACTAACATAGTCATGTCCCCTTGATATTTTTACCATGGGTAAAAATGTTGGACAAACCGGCTTTTTTGTACACCATACACCACCTTCCCCGTAACCACATGAACCTTTACAACCTCCAATGGAACACATCACTTTGTTTCCTATACCTTCCACCATTGTGGCTAGAAAATAGAACAAGTAACACACATGGGTTTCGTTTTAGAACCATTCAAACCAAATGGACATCTTGTGAACACATCTCCTTGTCCCTAATTCATTTGCCTATAAATACAACCATCTTACTCCCATTCACTCCATCCCTCACTTGTTATCCCTACACTCAAATATACTCATACTCAAACAAAATTCTAAAGTTGTGAGGAAGGAAAGAGCTTGGTTCCACTTTAGAAGTCCCTTGGGTGTTTTTTTTTCACGAGTACCAACGATTTGTAAGTCTTTTAAACTCATTCAATTTCATAATCACATTTAATATCAAGTACATATCTTTACTTAAAAAGGAGTTTTCAGGAAAACGTGGCCTGAATCACCTAAAGCGGGTTATCGAGTCAAAGATACGACCAAAGAAGTCACCACAAAAGGCTGTCAAAACTTTCGTGATGGAATGTTTAGGCACGTAACGAGGCACTTCGGTCCATTTCATCAAAAAGTTAAAGCACGAAAGTTATGCGGAACGACGTTTTCTTCAAAAACTCAGGGTACGGGTTGGAAAGCATAAAACGGCTAATTTTTGTCAAAACTTAACAGTTGTCATATATTCTTATAAAATAAGCCAAGCACCCTCTTGTGCCCTATTTTTCTACCATAAGCTAGTACTTGTAATCCAAGCCGATAAGCTATTATAAAAAGCTCCTAAGACACTACAAAGCCCGTAACCGGTTGAAAAGCTTTTGTATCACGCTTTAAATTCCTTGCTTACTTTATGGCCATGTCAAAAATGAAAGCGCCTTATATATGAGGTCTTTAGAAAATTCGTGATTTTTATTAAATTTGACCTTGAGCTACTCTAGAAACATTAAAAACAAGTTAATGACATGTCACAAGGTTGCATGCAAGAGTTATAAAGTTTTAGAGCTTGAAAATGAGTTTTTCAAATTTGCAATGAAAATAGCCTAAGTCCCCCTTTTCAATAATTAATTCCTCGCTAATCAAGGGTTGTAAAATATAGAGTTATACCATTTTGAAGAGCTTCGTTGCAAGATTTAATACCCCAAGAACGTCCTTAAAAACCCTTATGGTCTCTTTTATAATCAATCAAGAAGAAGGTGTCTTGTAAAGATTTTCACAAATGACCCTTGCGTGCACTTTTCAAAATCTAACTCTTATGAGCTATAGGATAATAGAGAGTGACTTAAAACGAGTTAATTAACATATTACGATGTCACTAGGTTACACCGTAAAATTTAATGGGTCAAAAATGAACTTTTCTTTTAACTTGCGACATGGCAAGTGACTATGTTCGCGAGTTTGTTTCTCCCTAACCAAAGATAAATAAAATATGAGACCTATACCATTTTAAAGAGCTTACAACAAAGTGTTTAAAGGATCAATAGCATCATAAAAATATTGGCCTACCTCGTGTATAATTGGACCTCTTTTGATCTTGTTGTCGCCAAAACCAACACCCTTTATAGAAGGCACCCAACCCCCTACTTTGGGAAATTATTGTGACAAAACATAAGACTTCTAGTTTGAACCATTAGAAAGACCACCAAGCAAACTCTTAAAAGGAACAAGAACGTAGTAAAACAACTTTGATGCCGCAAAATATTTACCCTTATTTTGCTCGACCTAGGCCCAAAACAAGTGATTTTTTTTAGAAAGCTATAAGGGTAGAAATTGTAAAATTTTGAAAGATAAAGTTTTCTTGAGCTAAAAATGTAATTTCTTCAAAGTTAATAATACAAGGGCTGATTTTGTCAATAATCCATAGTTGAGGGTATAAAGTGTCATTTTTGAAAGTTTAAGGGTATAAACCGTCAATACTTAAAACTAAAAGAGTATGAAGAGTAACATTATATATTTCAAAAATACATTTTTTAAATACTTAACGACTCGGTATTTGATAAAACTTATGATTATATCGTTAAACGATCGACCGAATCATAAAAATGAATATGATAAATATCATTAACTTTTGAAGAGACTTCATGTTGTCTCATTCAAACACCAACAAAACACTTGTAACACGAATATCAAAATCACATATAGATGAATTCGAATACTGAAACTTGACATACCAACTCAGGTCGCAGGTCGAGATGGTTTAATCGCAATACTTAATTTATTTTCCATCCAGACTACGGTAATACCGAGGTGAGTTCATAGTCCCACTCTTACATACTTTTTTCAAACTCGTGGGGAGATACATGCTACAAACTCGAACACAAGTATTTTTCTGTATGCTATCGTGATATTGCCTAAGTACCTACTATACCACTAAAAGTCCCTCATATCATGAACCATTAATCACTTGCAGTGAACGAATATAGTGAATAGATCTATGGCATTGACACCCATTTGTGTTAGCGAATAGGTAACCAAATGCACTTTATTGAGAATACTAGAAATGGCAAACTCCTACGGAGGCATTGTTGCTCACATCATTACTATGATGTCTGTAACTTCGTCATTATTATGGCGTTCGATGAGTTTCGTGTCATGAGACTTAGGGCAATATCTTTGTCTTTGCAATATTCTTGATTTTACTCATTTTACCTTTTGTTCAACTGATTATTATACAAACACTATGGATTCACTCAACCTTTGTGTTGACTTTTTAGCATGTTTATCTCAGATTCATAATTTACGAGGATGTACGGAAGGGCACATATACTGAAGGCTATATTATCATTCGAAAACTTATTTAATAAACTAATAAAACCTTTGGGACCTCATTTTGTAAACTCTGATATTGATATAAATCGAATGATAAATCTTTTAAAACGACACAATTAGAGTTCATTTTCTATTATTATAACTGTTGAGCCATGAAGTAACACCCAGCTTGAATTCCGCTGCGTATAACGAAATTGGGGGTGTTACATCTACTTTTACGTTCTACAACTCCATTTGATTGAGGTGTTCGAGGAGCCGAGAAGTTGTGTGTTATACCATTTGCATCACAAAAGTTTCCAAATTGTGTTTCATTGTCAAATTCACGACCATGATCCGTTCGGATCGACACAATTTTAACACTTAGTTGATTTTGAATTTTCTTGCTAAGAATTTCAAATTTATCAAAAGCTTTATTTTGGTTTTCAAAAACAACGTCCAAGTAAACCTTGAGTAATCATCTACTCTGACCAAAGTGTATAAGTTTCCTCCATAGCTTCTTATAGCGGATGGACCAAACAAGTCCATATGCAAACGTTTTAGACACTTAGATGTGGACACCATGTTTTTAGCCTTATGACTACTATGGGTTTGTTTACCAATTTTGCAAGCGTCGAAAAAATGTTGGTCATATTTAAGTTTTGGTAAATTCCTAACTAGCTCTTTTGAAGATAGGTTTTGTATAAGTCTCATATTAGCGTGACCTAAGCGTCTATGCTAAAGAGTTGAGCTATCATCTAATGATGTTAGACAAAGTTTGTCATTATATGTTTTATCAATTTTCATGACGTAATATATTATTTTTCTAACTCCTTTAGCTATGGTGATACCATCTTTTAATATTTTACTACCATTTTCTTTAAATAGTACTTTATACTTTTTATCACATAATTGGCTAATACTAAGTAGATTAAATCCTAACCTATCGACATGAGCAACATTTTAAATAGTTAGGGAGTTATGAGCGTCGTCAGCCTTAATGATTTTGCTTTTGAGATTGCTACCAAAAGTGACATTACCTCCGTCATACTCTTGGTATGTTGAGAAGAGGCTTTTGTTGCCCGTCATGTGTCGTGACCATCAACTATCTTTTATCCACTCATCAGGTTCCAATCCAACTTTCAAGCATACCTAAGACACAAATAACTCAAGCGTTTGGTCCCTATATCATGGGTCCGTTTGGGTTAAACATACCATTTACTTGATTCATGTATGGAAATGATGGGTAAGAGTTCCATGGCATGTAATATGGAGTTTGATATGGTCTAGGGAAGTTTTGATTCCAACCATTATGTTTATAGTTGGGTTTTATGTTGTGATTGCTCTTAGGAAAGGGGCGTTTGGCAAAAGGTGTTTTATGTCGTTGTTGATTGGTTTTAGATCTAAATTCATTTCTAGCAAGTCCTACTCCTGATGTAACATCATGTTTTATTTTAACAGTATCCTTGGTTTTCTTTGTTACTTTGACAAATTCACTATGGTCTGTATCACAAACATTCAGTCCTGCTGCAGTTCCCACGACACCATTTTTTACAAAGGACGGAGCCTTATTTTTGGGTCCATCGGTCCGTCTTTGCCTGCAATTTTGACAATTTGTTTGTCTTTTTCGGCCGTTTTGGTTTGACTCTTTGGAATTAACACCTCATTAAATCCTAGCCCATTCATGTTTCCTGGTGTTTTTTGAATTCCAACTATTTCATCGGCACAAGCAATGTTTTTGTTAAACCTTTTAACTTTAGAATTATGTTCGATTAGAACATCTTGTGTGAGTTCTAGTTTTTCCTATTTCAAGATTAAGCTCTTGACATGATTTGCAACCATCGTCATTTTCTTTTCCCTTTTCTAATCATTTTGCCTTTTCCTTTAACTCATAGACTTCATTTTCTAAAAATTCCTTTTTAGTCTTTAAAAATTTATTTTTAGTTATGATTTTTAGACTAAGCTCACACAATTGATTATATTGTTTTTGCAAAGTGTCATCATCAATAGAGGAATAAGATGAGTCGGAATGTACCTTGTTTGACTCATATGCCATTAGAGCGATCTCATCCTTGCTTGACTCTTCATTATCCTCACTATCACTCCAAGCACCACTTACAAAAGCTCGTTGAGTTTTGCTTTTAGGTGGCTTGGGAAAATCTCCTATTAGATGACTTGGATCACCGCATCTAAAACACTTTCTTTCACCTTTACCCTTTTTGTCATCCCGATCTTTTCGGAATGGTTTCTTTTCTTCTCGAGGTTGTCTTACAAACTTTCCTCTTCTTCTAAAGAACTTTTTAAAATCTCTAACGGCCATGGCATACTCCTCATCTTCACTACCGGAGCAAGATTCATCATCATCACTTGATTCCGTTCTTGCTTTTAGAGCAACGGATTTGATTTTCTCTCTTTTTCCTTTGATGATTTCCGAATCTTTCTCCATCACAATTTCGTGTACTTTGAGGTTTCCGATTAGCTCGTCTAGCGACATTTTTGAGAGATCTTTTGATTCCTCAAAAGCCGTCACTTTAGCTCTCCACTTCGGATGGAGTGCTCTAAGAAATTTCCTGACAAAGTTCTTATTACGAAAAGATTCATCAAGTGCTTTAAGTGATGTAATAATAGTATTAAAGCGAGCAAAACCACAATCAATGGTTTCATCTTCAGGGATAACAAATTGTTCATATTGTTGAACAAGAAGATCAAATTTGTTATTCTTGACTTGTGAATTTCCTTGATGTGTAACAATCAAAGATTCTCAAATGTCTTTAGCGGTTTCACACATAAAAATTCTTTCATATTCTTTTCTAGGCAAAGCATTATAAAACATCATTTTAGCTTCATTATTTTTAGTTATTAATTTCTTTTGATCATCAACAGAAATATCTTTTGTTGTAGAATTAAAATCCCCTTTAACAATAACAAACCAAAGATCTATATATTTTGATTTTACATATGTTTCAAAACGGTTTTTCCAATAGATAAATCCATTGGTTTCAAAGAGTGGTGGTCTTTGCATAGATTTCCCTTCTTTAAAGTTTTTAGAATCCATGGATCGTTTCAAGTTTATAAAATACAATATATTTTAGAAATTCTTGAGCAACGAGGCTCTGGTACCAATTGTGGAAAACTAGAAGGGGGGTTGAATAGTTTACCGATTAAAAACTTTGTTTTGAAACTTATTGAAAGATCAATTGATATTGATCTTAGATGTGTTAGTGAATAGTAATCAAACAATATATAAAGAGTGGATAAGGAAAGAAACAATCAAACCACAACAAGTTGTTTATAGTGGTTTGGTCTACAAGGACTCTTTTTCCTTGCCCTACTCCACTCCCTGAGTCTCACACTCGAGAGTTTAACTTCACTAGTCAATAAGCTCCTTTCACCGGCGGAGAAACCTTTACACTTCGCTTAAACACTATTTCCGACACTAAGCTAGATGTCGAGTTCTTATCAAGGGTACAACCACTCCCACACACAATGTATTTTAAGGACTAAAATACTAACCACTCACACTCACAAGTTTATTATGGTTTGGTACAACAATGATGTATGAATCAACACAAGATCATACAACAACAAACAAACAAGACTTCCAACTTCTCGTTGAAGCTTGAATGTGCCTTGATCTTCTTTGCTACAAAAGAGATCACTAATATAATATGAAACTGAGTTAGAAATGTTAGAGAGAAGGAATGTATGAGAATATGATAGAAAGGGATGAAAAACAACTTGGTTTGGCTTTGCTATTTATAGCCAAAATGATCAGCAGGCACCACGGACCACGGAACCGTCAAAAGGGTTTCGCCCGTGTTAACTTTTGGTGCCGCCGGGGTCTGACAAAGAAGATCATAAAATCTTACCAAAGTCAACCATATCTATCCAAGATTTTATAAGATATGTAGAGTCTAAATCTACACAAAGTATCTAGTGAAATCTTCTAAGGATTTCAATGATGCACTAAATGATGTCATGTGTTTGTTTTTCTATTTTTAGAAATATGTTATATGTAATATTTTGTTTTAAGAAACAAAAAACATTCTTGAACTAAAAATACTAACATACATTATGGTTTAGAGTCATATCAAAATATGATTAATCACAATGTAAATACTTGAGTGATGAAGATATTATTTGAAAAAGCTTGTTTTAATATCTAATAAACTTGACAAGCTTTAAGCTTTGTAAAATTAAATTTACTTTTGTCGTTAACAAAACTTAGGTAAAGATCAAAAATATAAATAACGTTTAATGACGATATTTGTATTTACAAACTAATGAAACTATACAAATACAAATTAGGCTGCATGCCACACACTATCGCCAGAAACAAAAATTACATAGATATAAGGCGTTAAAATTTAATAAAAACTCAATTTTAGAAATTAAGATTTTGTTAAAAGCCTCGATACAATAACATATCATTCGTTTTGAGAATCGGGAAAAGCCAAACTTGAGATATATTGGACTCTATAAGATTTTAACAAAACCTTTTAGATTATCAACTTAAGTCACCACCAAAAACTTAGAATGGTACATAACACATTCTAAAACCAGAAACTTGAGAACACAAAGATTAAAATTCGGCGCATACACCCACATTTTCCTAGAACACTTCAACATCGGATAAAACACACTGAATTCCAGGACGGAATTCCTCTAAGGGGTAGAGACTGTACCAACCCGTAATTTTTCATAAGATAAAATGACTATTTTACCCTTTGACTTTTTAAAAGTTGACATTTGACTTTGACTTTTACTATTCACCCCGTAAAAATATTTATTTTTATTTTACCATAATGACGAGATAAATAAAACTCGACAAGTCGTCCTGACGACGTACGTTGAATCCATACATAACCGATTTCACAAAACCGTGTCTAAGAACTACTTTAAGGTGTTACACTGTGTTTGTGGGAGTGGTGTGGGGGAATAAACGATCATGGGTTTTGGTTTGGTCCATCCGGATGGAAAGAGTGTAGAACAGGAATTTAAGTGTTGCCATTGTTACAAATTGAGCTTGAGAACAAGTTGGAAGAGAGAACACAAAGGTTTAGGAAACGTCTCAAAATTTAGGACCCCGAAATCAAGATTTTCTTTTAAGACAACACTTTGAGGATAATGTGGTTTTTGAAGGAGTGAGGAGTGTTCACTACAAGAAAAGGGGGCTTATAGGACGCCTGTTAGTGTCCTATAAAAATAGTTTATAGGACCTTTAACGTAATAGGACCAAAATAAAAGTGTCCCGTAGGAAGGGGTTGTAATAGATATTTAGGACATTTATTGGCGTCCTAATAAACTCGAACCTTTTAAAACTAATTTTTTGGTCCCATAAAAATGTTTTTGCGACCAAAGTAACGTCCTAATAAACCACATTATAGGATGCTATCTGGTGTTATAATATATGCTTACCCATTTGTTATGTTTTGGGACACTTTCACATGTCCTAACACACATTTTCATAGGACAAAAACATAATGAATAACGTCTTATTTTAGTAGCAAGAAAAAGGTCTTAATACATCGGTGCTTTGTTAGGACCAAATTTGGTGTTATAAAAGACATTTCGTCTCATGTTTAGTTAATAATATTAGTATAGTTAATAACATTAGTGTATTATTAAGTGCATAATAAAACACTTCATATCTATGCAACATATTTAAAACAATTAAAAAAAACACAAAACAATGAACTATACTAAATTTGAAGCAAGTAAACATAATAATATAATTTAATAAGCAAAAACGGATTTCATTTCCATAAGATAAGTTTTGAACCAAGTTATAATACCATCCAAGATAAAAGTCTTACAAATTCAACATAAATACGAGGAAATAAAAGTAGAAGGAACAAGTAGAGATAGTCTTGAGCCATCAGGCGACAATAACAGAAAATAAAAAACAAAGCAGTAGCAAATGTAATAAAAATTGGATTTTCACAAGTTAAAAATATAGAAACCATATCATTTTCATAACTAGTTACATATTGAATTTTTACTAAAACTTCATTCTTGACCATATTAATAAGTTGTAATCACTAGCAAACTATGAGAACTTGTAAAAACTAGATATTTGCTAAAAACATAAAACTTTATAATATACTAGTAATAATCTTCACTCAAAACATATATTTTATCTACTAAGTGCTACAATACTAGGGAGCTTCATGTGAAGGGTTTCATTTGGGTAAAACGTATCGACGAGTTGCTGGATTTACGATTTAAAGTATCCTAGCTCCTCGAACGTTTACTACATGACCTCTGAATTATGATGGCCCGAACGGTAGTACGATATTTATAAACTAAATGTGTTTTCACATATTAAACTGTTACTATAAATATCAAACTATAAATGACTACATCATGATCAACATAGAGACGTATATAGGCTAGTTTATGTTTTCCTAAACATTATTCCAAACTTAAGTCGCAACATTCCAATTTTAGGTTGCACGTAGAGGTTTCTCGGCTTACCCTTCATATTCGTAAAAGCACTAATCATCATCCAACTCACGGTGAGTTCATAGCCCCACTTTCTATTACTTAATTGTTTTACAAACCCTTGGGGGAGATACATGCTTTATTTTAAACCGAACACATTGCTTTCAAAGTGTATGCTTATCTGATTGTTTTATTAGCACTAAGTTACCGCATTTGCCAAACTTAAGTCCCTAAATCATGAATCATTAATCACTAGAGAGAGTGGGCGCGAATATTGTGAATAGATCTATTGGGATTGACGAATCCCGTTTGTGTTGGCCCCCTTTAAGGCAAACAAACGCACTATATTTGAATAACATTAGGTAAAAATGACAATTTTACCTATTAGGGCTGGTACCAACAATTTCACCAATTAATTTTGGAACACGTCAACGCCTTGGTTGCATGATGCTTAGTCTAATAATAACTGTTTTGTTTTCAAACCATTGGTGTGAGTCTATAGCTCACACTACCAACATAATGTGTTCAACCATCAAACAAATTCTATGAATTTCACTCAACCTTTTTGTTGACAGTTTTAAGCATGCATTTCAGGTCCATGATGTCGGAAGCTGGCACGGAAAGGCAAGGACAAGATCAAGAAGGTTATAAATATTTTATCATTTACAAAACATCAAAGACTTTATATTGATGTATTTTGTAAACAATGGAACCTATTTTGTAAACTCTGATATAATTGAATGATAAATCCTTTTTAAAACGACTTCTTTAGAGATCGTTTTCTATTATTATGACTGTTGTGTCATCGAGTAACACCCAGTTTGAATTCCGCAGCATATCATGAAATTGGGGGTGTTACACTGTGTTTGTGGGAGTGTTGTGGGGGAATAAACGATCATGGGTTTTGGTTTGGTCCATCCGGATGGAAAGAGTGTAGAACAGGAATTTAAGTGTTGCCATTGTTACCAATTGAGCTTGAGAACAAGTTGGAAGAGAGAACACAAAGGTTTAGGAAACGTCTCAAAATTTGGGATCCCGAAATCAAGATTTTTTTTTAAGACAACACTTTGATGAAAAGGTGGTTTTTGAAGGAGTGAGGAGGTTAAGATATAAAGGCTAAGTGTTAGAGTCGTGTTAGGATATGTGTTGGAGTTATGTTAGGATAAATATTTGTGTTTATATGAGATTATCTTATAAGCTTCTATTTAAGGTTTTCAAATCATAATGAAAAGTAATCAATCAAGTTTATAGATCAAAATATCTCTCGTTCTTCTCTTCTTTTTTTCAAACGGAGCTCGCATCACGCTTGAAAGACTGCTAATATTGATACTACCTTAACGGGTCGTATCGAGAACGAACATGCAAGATTATTTATTTATGAATACAAATGAGGCCTTCCGCAAAAGAGAAAAAAATTATTAAATTTTGCCTATGCTAAGTTTAAAAGAACATGTAAACTGAAATGATAAGTATCTATAAGTTTAAAAGAACACGTAAACTGAAATGAAACTATCTATCGAACAAAATTACCTATGATAAATCTAAATCATATTAGCTAAGAATTAAATCGAAACGCAACCTGTGAGCATTTAAATTCAATCATTATGCACATGAAGCTAGACCCTTAATTCATATGCCGATATTAATCACCTTGTCTCCTACACGAGCCATGTGAGTATGTGACCCATGTTAGTCATTCTTTCCTTCTAAGACAAAATTTTAATTTCGTAATCATCTTGTTTCTTAATTATTTTAGGGTTAATTCCATATATACCCAACTTAAACCTTTAAATGCCACATTTAACCAATCAAAATATATAATTCCATATATATCCAATTTAAACATCAAATTTGTCATATTTACCCAATTTATTGTTTAATCAAATAAAACTCAATTTACATCAAGAAATACCAATTATACCCTTTTAAATAAGCCTCAAAACGCATGCCTTTTCCTTTGTAAGGCTGGTTGTAAGGTGTTATTTTGTCACTTATTTGTTTTCTTATATTTTAGATTATCTAATTTATTTCCTCCAGAATTTAATGGTTACATTATGCATTTACATTATATGTTTTGATGATAACATGTGTATATTAATGTTATGGTTTTGTTACAAGAGCACTTGTGTGATATTTACTTCTGACAATTTTGTATTTGGATGATTAAGGATGTATTTTGTAGAGTATTTTGACATACAGAATTTGGGATCAATCAAAACCGTCGTGAGTTCGTGACCCGCCTTTGGCTGGTGTGCATTGTTTTTCCTTCATTCGTGAAATGTTTATTGTGCTTTTCCAGGATTCACTAAATTACACTTCCACTTTCATTCGTGAGTTCGTGATCCGCCTTTGGCTGGTGTGCATTGTTTTTTTTTATTAGTTGGAAACCATATACAATAGCGTTTTGCTGAAAATGAAACTGCATATGAGCGTTTGAATGGTCGAAGGTCGAAATTGTTTGATAAATATTTATTTCTAGTAGCAGAAAGCATATTTTGTCAATTAGTTTCAAGAGGAAGAATTGAGAATTAGTATTAAGTTTGTGTTAAGGGTATAATGGGTATTTAATGATGTAAGTTGAGTATTAAGTAAATAAATAAATAGAATGGGTATATATGACAAATTTGATGTATAAAATGGGTATATATGTCATTATAATTTTTAGTTGGACAAATATGACGTTTTATAGTTTAAATTGGGTATATATGGAATTAACCCATTATTTTAAGACCAACATATGATTAGGTCTTGCTGTATGGCAACCAATGGTTATCAAGGCCATTATCCTTTGTTCCATTATGACTTCTCCAAGCATTTCATGATATGGTTTGTGGGTGATTTTATGCACAACTTTTCCTTTCTTACAACATAAAATGTAAAAGTAAAACCAGTCTCATCACATTTCACACACACACAACGGAATATATACTAATAAGTAGTCATGCTTCATCTTTTTAGTCATGGGTGTGGCGTCGTTGCCCATCCATGATTATTTGTGAGATGTAGATGCAATTGTATATCTGTATATTCACTTTTAAAGCTCACTGACCAAATGGATAGTTAAGCCATATTCAACTTCGGTTTCATATTCAACTTCAGTTTCATTAAATCAAGTGTGTTTCTCATCGCCAAAGTAGGCCCCGTAAACGAGAGCGAGTTAGACAAAATAGGGAAAACTTTTCACTTATTAAAGTGACGGTTTAAAAGGATCAACATCGATATCACAAGTACATTTTCATGTTGGCTTATAGGGCAAATACCTTTAAGTTAGAACCTCTCACTGCTATATTAGAGCACAAAGGTGTCGTGACAAAGCAAAACTCTTTATTTGAGGCTCACGGGGTGCCACATCATTATAACAAAACTCCATAAAAAACCTTGTTAATACAAATAAGACGTAAAAACGTTTATTTATATTTTACGATCTTCTAATGTTTTGTCGATAACAAACGTAAAATCATTTTAACAAAACAAATAAAATACGTAATTGGTTTGAGCCAATAGTTTACTAACACACTTACGTTTTCATATAAATCACTAAACAAGTAATAGTGCTTTCATGTTATAGTAATACATATGTACAACAACTAGTGTTTACATAATGGGTAGATATATACATACTTAGTATGCATTATAATGGGTAAATGGGTAGAAGTATAAGTATTTGACCCATTGACTAAATACATTGAATGTAGTTGGGTAAAACCCAAAGTCCATGACCCATACCCATGGAGCATAATCCATAACCCATGACCCATTGCATGACATCATGCATAAGTCACAATGGGTATTATCCATGACCCATGGAGCTAACCCATAACCCATTGACTAGATGCATTACATCTTCTAGATACATTGTATCTACTTGGATACCCATGGTCCAAAGTCTAGGACCCATGACCCAAAACCCATGAGTAATGAGGAGCGTCTCACGGATCCCTAGTATTACACTAGACGGATCCCTCAAGCAAGGAATCTGTGGAATCCGTGGAACAGTAGCATATTTTGTCTATAAATAGTGAGCCATTTCTTCATTGTAACTCAACCCCTTTCACACACATTTTCTCTTAGTGTTGTAAACTCTCTAATCTCAAATCAAAGAGATCTTTCTATGTAGTTTTGTGTTTGTGTGATTCTCTAGGTTCCTCTTAAAGGCGAGATCACCACCTCTTAAAGTCGAGCAAGCTCAAGTCCATGGGTTGCCAAGCTTTGTCATCATCAAGACTACTGATGGTATCTTGTTGATAGTTCTTTCCTTTCTCATTAGAAGTGTTGTGTCAAAGACATATGTGAAAGATGTCTAAAGGGTCAAGAAGAAGGCATCAGTGAAAGGTGTCGAAGAGTCGTATCAAAGGCATTAGTGAAAGGTGCCAAAGATCCATGTCAAAGGCATTAGTGAAGGGTGCCGAAAGTCCGTGTTGAAGGCATTAGTGAAGAGTGCCTAGAAGTCGAGTCAAAGGCATTAGTGAAAGGTTCCTAGGGTGTACATTCAATATGGTGTGTTGATGTACAAGATAGATTAGTATTGGGTCAAAGTATATTGATATCCTAGTTGATGTTGTCATAAGGAGTGGATCTCCTTTGGGATAGGTGTTGTGTAGTGTTGGGTAGTAGTTCCTCCTTTGCAATCGAACTCGGTATCTAGCCCTGTACCGGATAAAGTGTAGGCGACGTTGTGATAGGTTTGGTTCTACCTCGTGGAAGATCCCAGTGTCTAGCCTTGTATCGGATAAAAAGTAGGCGACGTTGTGAAGGCTTCTCCACTACAAGGAGTTTGTGTTGTGTAGTGATTACGAACTCTCGAGTAGGTGACTCGGGGAGTGGAGTAGGGCAAGGAAGGTGTCCTTGTAGCCGAACCACTATAAATACTCGTGTTGTGGTTTTGTGCTTCTTACTCTTTACTTTTACTTTACTTACTTGCATACTCATTTATCAACATCCAACGTACACATTTAAATAGATTGACATAAGTCGATATAAATAGTTTGAAACCAAGTTTTAATCGGTAAAACTATTCAACCCCCCTTCTAGTTTTCCACAAACCCCTCTTATCACAACTAATATCAACTTACTCATTTGAGACCTACCACTTACAACTTTATTTTTTTTATTCAAATTTTCAAATAAACTAAATTCATTTCATTAAAAATAAAAATACATTACAACATATTAAAATTAGACCCAACTTAAAATAAAGATACGAAAAAAAAAAAAAGCGATACGGGAAAAAAATACAACACATATTAATAATACATTACTCGTCGATTTGATATTTCTTCATGATTTGTTCTTGTCTCTTGCGAATGATAGCGGCTTTGGCCGGTGTGGTCTGGTTGGGATCAATCATGAGAAACATCATCTCCTCCATCTCTAAAGTCTTCACTTCCCTTTGTCTCATCGTCTCGTACGCAGCCATTTGAATGTCGGCCTTTTTCAAATATATTTATGATAATTGTCCCGAAAAAGAACTCGTTTGACTCCCCCTGAGCTTGCTGTGCTCGACGTATCCGTCGACTTTTGTTTCATTGAAGCTCGACTATTTCTGGCGCCATCAGGACGAGGTCGTTTGTCAGGGCCGAATATATCCATGAGACATGAAATGTCAATCGGGTCCTCGGCATCCCATTTGGGGTAATTTTTAAAAACCTCCCAAACGTGAACATACATGAATTGTTTAGAACCAAAGCGTTGTTCAAAGTTGGTCTTCGCATTCTCGAGATTATCAACGTCATTTTCACTGCTTCCACGCTGCAAATGTTTGTAAACAACGTTGAATTTTTGAAAATCACCATTAATCCCTGTCCATTTACCCCATGAGCATATTTTTGCTACGAGGGTCACGGTCAGTCTGAAAGTTAAACATCTCCAAAATCTGGTTCCAAAATAAGTCATCGGAACGATCATTTTCGATTTCTTTGTCTTGAGAAACTTCTATCCAAATTTTCGCAAGCAACTTTTCTTCTTCCTTGCTCCACTTCCTATTCACACGCGTAGCTAGTTCCTCCATGTCATCTTCATCGTCCGCGTCCAAATCCACGATTTATTTTTATTTTTTTTCCATCGTTTTTTTTCCTCGCGATTTGGTCGGTTCACGGGGATGTGGTACTTTGAATTGTGAACCTGATGGTTGTGATTCAAGTTGTTGTTGTGGTTGAGATTGAGGAAACGTTAAAGGTTGTGACGGGTTAAACAACTGTGGTGCCGGAAATCGCTGTTGTGAGTAATTTGAGAGTCCTTGAAACGCATATTGTTGATTAAAGTAAATTGCCTCCGGGTTCAATTGCGTACCATATGGAGGAATTTGTAGCGACGACGAGTTAGAATTTTGTGACGAGGGGGTAGACAGGTTTGACGAACCCCTGTATTGTTGTTGGTTTGAGGTGAGGAGGTTCGTGAAATAGCCGCCATCGTTTGGATTTTGAAACATTTTTTTTGAAGTTGAGATATAGAGAGTAATGTTATTTTTTGGTTGAATTGTATGTGAGAAAAATAATATGTAATGATTTGGTATTCATAGGGTGTAAATTAAAGTGTGTTAAGATTGAGGTCGGTTCACGGGGTTGTGGTACTTTGAATTGTGAACCTGATGGTTGTGATTCAAGTTGTTGTTGTGGTTGAGATTGAGGAAACGTTAAAGGTTGTGACGGGTTAAAAAACTGTGGTGCCGGAAATCACTGTTGTGAGTAATTTGAGAGTCCTTGAAACGCATATTGTTGATTAAAGTAAATTGCCTCCGGGTTCAATTGCGTACCATATGGAGGAATTTGTAGCGACGACGAGTTAGAATTTTGTGACGAGGGGGTAGACAGGTTTGACGAACCCCCGTATTGTTGTTGGTTTGAGGTGAGGAGGTTCGTGAAATAGCCACCATCGTTTGGATTTTGAAACATTTTTTTTGAAGTTGAGATATAGAGAGTAATGTTATTTTTTGGTTGAATTGTATGTGAGAAAAATAATATGTAATGATTTGGTATTCATAGGGTGTAAATTAAAGTGTGTTAAGTTTTTTAAAAAAAAAATGAAACGGTAATATTACCGTTTATATTCAAAAAAAGGGCCCCACAAAACGTTCAAAATGTCAGGAAATAAGCTCGCAAATTAGTGCGGACGGCGAGTTGCTTAGTGTGGCGGCGTGAAGCCTGGGGTGGTATGGTGTGAGCGGCGGAGAGAAAGACACGTTTGGAGTGGCGAGATGGTGGCGAGCCCACACCTTGTCCTCTTAGTGCTACATCACTATCCACACTTTTAACACCAACACCCAAAATTACCCTCTCACTAATAACACTCATAACACCACTATTTTTGGGACCCGCTATATTTATTTTCTTTTCCATTTTTTCAAATGCACTAAATTTTCATTTATTAAATAAAAATTACAATACGAAAAACAATACGATAAGAAAACACAAACGTCCTATTCGTTTTTTTGAATGCATTCATTTAACTTTAACACTAATATTATCTTGTATTTTCCCCCCCATTTTAAACAAAACATCTTTCATCTCCCATTCTTTACAAATTTCATCTTCTAAAAAAGTGTCAATCAACGCTAATTTTTCTTGCGGAATATCTTTGCATTCCACGTATGCTTTCCTCAGATCATCTTTAGTTGTTTGTGCGATGTCAAACTGATTAGCTAAGTCGATAATCGCTTGCTTACGAATGGTATCCCCATCAATTAGTTTCTGAACCAGCTTTGATTTCATTGACGGTATGTGAAAGTGAACAAGCCATAAGATTTTTGGCACAAATTAAAAGTGTATGAAATATGGAAGAGTGGATGAAAATGTATGTGAACGTGTATATAAATTGTGATTTAGTTGGAATGTTTGAAAAATAAATGTAAAAAGTTATTTTTTTAGTAAAGAGTATGTGTTTTAGGTAGAAAGATTTGTGTGAAATTTGATTAAATGAGGTATAATATATATAAAGTGGGATTAAAAATAAATTAACAAATAAATAAGTTTTAAACCGTTGGCTTGCCGATCGACGTGACAGCTACTTTTTTTCAAACAAAAACCAAACCAAGGCTTGTTGCTCCATCAACGCCACATCCAACGGCGTTGGAAACTGACTTGGGCCGGTGTGGTAATGCCGATAACGCCCAAGCCACGTTGGCATAACGCGGGTGTCGACGTTACCACACCTAATGCTCTAATAACATATACAGCAAAAAATCAAATCGGCATTTAAAGGGCAGCTATGCAAGTAGATGTAATAGAAAGTAATATTAGAACACCATTTTTCTTGGGTGCTATTGACACCATTTTGATTCATGTATGTGAACAACACTCTAATCAACAAAATATATTCACTATGATGAAATTTTACTATTTTTGCTATCCTGGAAATCGTTCTTTGGATTTTTTTTTTCGTAAGCTGTAACTAAAACTGCTCTTTTTAATGTTTCTTTGGTCGATATGCTGCCCATATTTGAGCAACAAGTGGTCTGCTCTTAAGCTTGTTATCACAGCACATATGTTGCCTATTAACTGTAGCTCCTCCAGAAACTGCATTATAAAAGTCCAGATTAGTTGACCAAAGCACCAATTCAGGATGATAAATTGTGGTTTACACCAAGGAAAAGAAATGTAAAGGCTCTTATATAGGATTCTCACTAGGTAAAAATGAAGTGTATATTTCTTACTAACGAGGTGGGCCAAGCCGCCGCGTTGCGACTGGGCGTCGGTTTTGCATTTTAAGTGTTCGTGAAAGTATGTTCAGGACGTATCAGTCCGCCCTGAATATGATTCTTATCAATGTCCTCTGAGTATCAAATCATGTTTCTTATCAATGCTGAGCTTAATACAGAATTAAGGGTGCGTTTGGTTTCCTACTATGGGAATGAAACTATGACTATGAAAGTGATTAAAGGTGTTTGTTTAAGATGAGAGGGCCCACTACTATGGTAATGAATGATAGATATAATCCATACTCCATATACATCAACAAGGCTAGGTATAAATCTTTCATAGGTGAGGGACCCACCACTACTATCAAACTCATACCCATTGTTATTCATGACAACATACCAAACGCACCCTAAGATATGTCGATATGACTAACCACATATATGGTATCATGTCCAGAAAATGTTTATAACTAGTGCACACTACATATTATATAAAATAGGAAAACACTTCATTATAGAAAAAAAGTCAGCAGCCTACTTTCAAATGAGTATAACATCAACATTAGATTTGATAAGAGGACAGAAATATTAAGTCGGCCCCAAAGACAACGGCCCAAGAAAGTAGCCCACAAAATATGCAAGACGCAACGGCGTCGTTTCAAATGGTGCATTAGATATATTCTAATATAGGTATTTAATTTAAGGATCTAGGTGGTTTTTGCTTTGTCCTTACAAAATAAAGAATGGCTAATTGTTTAAAAATGTATTGTACTTGTCACTTTTTGAAGTTGTGTGTATCATTGTTCGAATCCGATTATTTCGTGCACATCTTTTCAAATTTTGATTATTCAGTGTATCGATTGACGTATTTTTTAGAATCGAATCACGTATTTTTGGGAATCAAGTTAGTATTTTTAAAAGTCGATACACAAAATAATCAAAATTTGAAAAGATGTGCAGGAAATAATCGCATTCGTACACACAACTACAACGGTGACAAGTATGATACATTTTAGACAATTAGCCCAATAAAGAACAATACGGAAAAAAGCCAAGAACAGGTGTTTTGGACAGATTTTGTACAAAATAAGTCATTAACTAAAGAAGGATTTGTTGCGGAGGTGGAAATTTTAGCCATATGTTTATGAGTGAGCTGATTTGATTGTCATTTATCTCAAACCTATTGAATGAACTATAGATGGAGATGGCCAAATGGGTTAAAGTTTGTTTTCCATACAATTAACCTCTAAAATGCTTTCATTCAAAAACTTAGATAATAATATATTGATCGGAGAATTATTTCTGTAATCACATTTAGCGAAATTAGAAAAAATTGTTAATAATCTCTTTAGAAGAAATGTTCAAAATTGTGTTTGCTGCAACCCAATGAAACCTGATCTGAACTAAACATGTTTCAACTTGAAAACATGTTGACCCATTACCCGTCCCGTCCATCTTCCCACCTCAATATCTGTGTAATACAACCCTTCAAATTGGAGCAATCAACTAAAGATATAAAGAGGATACACATGCATCTATTATATATATACACACGCATAAAAAGACATATATATGTATATTTTTGTCCAACCTGCAAAGCTATCGTAGAAATAACTTATGGTCTAATATCATGGGGACTACTTTATACCTATTGACAGTGATCTCTGAATTATGGAAACTTAAACCACCACCAAACGGCCTAGTGGTAAGGGAACTAACCTCCTCACAACAGGTCTAGGGTTCAAACCTTACTAGATACACATTTGGAGGAGGCTAGGCAAATGGCCACGAGGATACCTCGGTTAGGCCGAACATCTGAGTGACTCGCCCTCCCTAGGTAAGCTCAACAGGAAAAACCTTTCACTTACTTCACCGAATCAGCGAATCTTTAAATCATCTTTGTAGTTATTACTACATGAATTCGCAATTTTAGACGTAGGATAATCAATTTTAAGATGAAACGCCAAAAATTTCTTTTGTGTATTGTCTTTTGAGCTTAACAGGAATGATGTCAAATTTGAAGTGAAACCATACAGCAATTTGTACTGAAAGTCTATGTCTTTTTTGAGGTTACAAGGGACTGTAAACTAAAAGAAAGGGACAGTTATGATAACCAACTACCCAGATCAACTTTGTGGTAAAAAAGGAGTGAGTAATTCAATAGTAATAATGATTATGCTAACAATCAAAGTAACCACCAAACTCATGTCTGTTTTATTTTCAGTTTTTATAAAGAAATAATCTATTGACTCATATTCTTTTCGTGATTAAAAGAATCACACTTTTGGTGGTAGTTTTTATAGTTAGATATGTTAACCTTTAAAACACCCCGAATTTGTGCATGAGTGGCTGGTGCTGGACATAAACTGTTGTCGTCTACACAGTCACTTATATACTAATTTACTAATAGAATAGACCCTTCACCCATGCAACCCACAATGCAAAAGAGTAAACTTGTGTTTTAAAGTGTTAAATAATGTTTTAAGAGAATGCAATTACATACCTGAACATTCAGCAGCACTACAGAGCTTTTATAACACTGAATCAAAAAAAAGGCAGAGCTGAAGCCGAAAGCAAAGATTGTTTGTCCCGATTAGTTTACATAGAACTCTGTATCTACACTTTTGCATGCAAGTTTGCATCTGCCTCCTATTTGATACCAGAAGACGCAGAAGAGGCGAGTGAAGCCTCCACAATTAAAGATACTGGTTGTCGAGCCTGAAGGCAAGCACCGATGTCAAACGGACGCAACTCAGATCCGTCAAATAGAAGATTGACACCTGGAAGGATAGCTTCTTTGCTGTCCATATCATCAGATTGGCTACCAGTTGGGTCAGAGGCCTCTTCGAACATACCCATGACAGTTTCATAGACTGGTGAAAGAGCATAAGATCTGCAGTATGCATGAAATATCAGTATTTTTTCCATGATATAACCAGTAGGGTAGTTGTTGATCATTTCAGTATTTTTATTGGGCCGCGTCAGCTTAACAATACCAATAGACACCATTCATTCGGGGCATAAAGGTGACTATCTAGATCACAACGGTCTATGTTTATCAAAGTGTCTCATCACCTATCCTAAATTGTATGTGTTTATATGCAATGATTAGACAAATATAATCCAATCACTAGATTGTATGTGAACATTTATAACGAGTCACAGTAGATGTTTTAATTCTAGCTTTTCCATTCTTCTATGGAGGAGCGTGGCCAGAAAGAAGTAAGAGAGTCTGAGGCAGAGAGAGAAGAAATACATCTAGCCGAGATTTAGTCTTGTTACATCAAACATTTATAAGTATCTAAGCTGTATAAATCCTTTCATAGATATGTTTCTATGTTATGTTAAACAATATCAAAGGCAGGCGATATCAGTCAGGAGGGAAATATGAAATATATAGGATAGCAAACCACCTGCAAACATATGAGATTAGATCAATTAACACACACCTTAATATGTTTCCGTCAAAGCTCAGGACTTCTGTACCACAACGTTGCCTATTAGTAAGCTTTAATCTTTGATGATCACTCATTCCAGAAATTGGAGAAGACAGATCTGTGAGAGGATTCCATCTTTGACTCGCGTAGGTCATAAGAAGTTTATTTGACTCTTTTGGTTGTTCACCTTTTGGTGGTTCACCTTTTGGTTGATCTCTTTGATAAAGCATCCTTGCAGTTGAACCAGTTGCTTGGTACTCTGAACAAACCTTTTGTAACCTTCCCCTCACTTCTTGCATTGCATTGTGATAATCGGTAAACAAATTTGTTTGAAGTAATTGTGAGGAAACCACTCTTTTACATATATTTTTGCATAGATTTGGACTGAATAAAGGAATTCCGAATTCCACGCTCAATGGGACCCATTCATATTTATCATCATTATCATCAGGTGCAAAGCTGTTGGGGTCACTTTCTTTATAGAGTTTTAACAAGCGAATATAACCAACTGTCCATAACTCTATCTTATCTGCTAAATTATTCAACAGAAGATTCAGCTTTGAACTTTCATCCATATCAAGGCCTAAATCCTTCCCTATATCTGCAAATGAATCATCAGAATTCTTTAACGGTAGAGGGACATCCAGGGTACTCATTCTTCCAGACTCGCCAAGGTCATAACTGCTTAAGGGCTGCACTAATATAGCCGTGTGTTTAAGAAGTGAATTTAAACAATGTAAAAGTATATTTCCTTTGACCAAACGCCCATCAAACTTGTCCTCTGAATATGCATCCCAAGACCATACAAGGGCTTTCTCACAACCAGACAATGGTGCAGGAAGTAACCTTAAACATTGACCTTTCATGAGGACAACTGATAATGGTCCACTACGCACAGCTGAATACAATACCAATTTCATCCATGGTGTCATGGAGGAGTAAGACGGAGGCCCAAAATGAACTGGACCTTTGGGACCAGGAAGTACAGAAGAATGAGGAAGTGGTAACATTGACACAACAATCTCATAATCACGGCGAAATAACCTATCCAAAGTTGCTGGAGCAAGAGTAGCCAAACTTTCACATCTTAGGATATCTACATTATATTTCCTTGTTCTTTTAGTCGTAGCTTTTCCAACATCAGAACCTACAACACCATCATCCAATTTGGAATCTTCACCTTTGCAACTATCATATTCAGATACCGTAGACACAGAGTTAGCATCATTAGTATCTTCAGTCACAGGAAGAGTGGAATAATTATCTTCTAGTATGCCTGATTCACTAATAACAGCATTTTCAGACTCTTCTTTGTGGGATTTTTCTGTCGTCATAGAAGTAGTCTCGTCGTTGCTAGAATAATCCGTACAATGCTTGTCCCCCTTGTTAGGAGCAATCCCTCCAGATGTTAAACACTCCAAAACACATCGGAGGCTAAATGCATGGTTGGCAAATTCCTGAAGCACGCCCTCAAATTTGGCTCCTTCTAACGAGCTAAGATCTTGGCAGAGATCGTTTATGCTAGCATGACCCAGTTTCCCTGCCTCGTATAATGTTACTGCATGAGACTTTAAGCCTGCAAAACACATATATATATATCACGCAAATGACTTACAGCAAGACAGTATCTGATACAAGTGATAGTGCACTGACTTAAAACGAAAAAGAAAACATTGGGAAGAGTACTTTATATGTACTTTAGAGAGGAAGGGAGAACTGTCAACGGACCTTCATGCAGATCATAATAGAGTAACAAAATCCAGAGATGACAATTTCGACCCATGTGTAAAATGGGTAAAAACATAAGAATAGGCTAAAAAGGAAATGGGTCAAAGTTACCCAAAATGTGTTTTAATGAAGAAAACATCATACATCATTTTATTTAGACTTATATTGGAAAATATTTTATTTAAAAATTAGAATATCATCAAGCAATACACTATTATTGAACAAAATAATTTAATAATCATATCTGAGACATATTTGTCAATACACGATTGACCTTATTTGACAAAAAACGTTCCAGGTGAACCCACCTATACAAAAAGTTACCCCATTTTGACCCGAACACATGTTGAACTGTTTCCCAACCCGCACTACCCACCCATTTTTCTGCATCTGCTCAAATACATTATAATAACACTGATATTCCTGAAGAAGATAGTAGGAAAGATAAAACCAGTACAGAAGGAGTAAAACAATACCTGGCGAAACAGACCCCATCATAAGATAAGATGTTATGTTAGCATCAACAACAAATGCAACTCGAGTATAACCAGAAGTAGGACCATCTGTCCCATCTTGCTGAAATACACTGCCATCAACAGACATGTTTATAGAGCCAACACTGGCACGGGGATCTTCGTCATCACCGAGTTTACTAGAACTAGGAGAAGATGTTTCTTGAAGAATAGATCCAGGGTCAATCAGTTTTACTGCCCATCCTATTCGACAAGCAAAAGATGAAGCAGCTTGAAGTTGAGAGAGTTCGACCTGTAGTGTTGTGGCCAGTTCAGCGACAGTTGAATTTTCGCTTGAAACCACAAAAACAGCATAAAGCAACCTGCATAGTAAAGTGTGTAACATAAGGATCTTCACTTGTCTGCTTGCAGACATTTAGTTACTAGATAAATTAAAAAAATCAATATCCTTACTCCTCAATGGGGTCTTCATAGGACTGCTCTCTGTTTGAAACGAACCCTTCTAGTCTGCATACTGTTATATGGACATGTCAGCATTCACTTCATAATATAGGGAAAATAAGAGAACAAACATAACAAACTAATGCTAAGGAAGTACACTAACCAATATAATAATATCATATTTGGAAAGAAAAAAAAAATCATTATTGCTACCCCAGTGCCGTAAAAGTACATTAATAAGCTAACGGATAGATACACAAGAAGATAAAAGTCCTCCACTGAATTGGATGAGAAGAACGGATTCACAAACAAAACATCGTGTGCAGGATGAACTTTTTTCTAATTTTTCAAACTCTGAAACTCATATATGGGGACTACATGTATGTTGAAAATCTGCATGTGATTGTGTATTTGGGAATTTTATGCACATTTGTGAATGGCTCAATATGTGATTGTGTATGTCGTAGATATATGCTGCTTCATCTAATATTCAATATAAATGAGCATTGTATCTACGTGACTCCATCTGTAATCCTGTATCTAGAGGTTTCGAAAAAAGAATTAATGAGAAATGGAGGACAAATGCAGAAAGAACCCAATAGTTTAACAATAACAACTTGATCATCTCCTCATAAGCATAAGATCTTCAGATTTTATGATGTGATGATGCTAAATACAAAGTATTACCTTTAAACCGATCCTCAGCATAAACACAGACATCAAGGTAGACTAGTCCCCTACGGTGAAGACCCTTGATGACAACAGGATCAAAGAGCATGTATGCGTTTCCTTCCTCCTTGCATATCTTGTCAATCGTTGCACTTTCTTCTTCTGAAAGTTTCTGCATTCAGATTACAGAGTAATTTTTTTTTTTTTTTTTTCTTATAACTAGAATTGGAATTTATCTTGATAATCATTCTAGTAGAAGACAAATTAACCAGAAACCTCACCTTAAATTCTTCCAATGTAAAGTTGACAAGACAAATTCCCCACCAAGGTTCAATTGTAATGTCCACTGGTTGTAAAGGCAATGATTCTTTAGCTATTGACTTATTCAGCTTCCACATTATTTTCTACATAGCTCCAAAATCATTATGAGCAATTAGATATAAAAAAGAATATGCTTCCAGCTATGTTTAGATTGTAATGTGAAACATGAAAAGTAAATTCTGGATGGCATATAATCTAGGACTGTTCTGTTAGCAAACTTCATTTACTAAGAAACCAATTGAGTACATAGAAAACAAAAACACTAAAATGTGACTATAGTTTTAAGCTCATCTTAAGAACAATTGGCTTCTTCCATATGTTGTCATAAAGGCATACTATGACAGAGAATTGATGTTAACCTTAGAAAGTTTAAAATGTTTGACACTGAAAGAAGATTTTATTTGTTGTTGGGGACTGTTTGTATGCATCTGCCTATATCAACTCCACAAAGAATTCAAATCAGAGTAGGGAATTATAGGTATCCTTATTTGTAAGTTCATAATATTCTTTAACATGTATAATAGCCTAGTCATATCAGTAATATGGAGCAGGAGCATTTTCTTTTTCATATCTCTTCATAAGCAGAGTTATTATATTCTAACATCACACATATAACAGCTGCAATCTACACACATTGGAGAACTATTTAGTACAATTCGGTTCTTTTTAGAGTAAGCAAAGCACATCTAATTTGTCATACAAGCACATTAAAACCAAAATACTATAAATTTATACCTTAGATCGACACTTGTTCATGATATCGATAAATTCATTTCTGCCTATCCCAGTGAGCCGCAAGGCATCTGCTGCGCTAAAATTTGGAATTCGGTCGTAAGACTGTTCTGCAAGTAAGATGAGCATCAGTGTTACTTGAAATAGAAAACAAGGCTGCATATGAAAGTGATAGAAGTGTGCAAGATAACATACGAAAGTTTATATCATACTCATTTCAGAGTCTGTAAAATGCACTTTGGCTTATAGCATAATATTTAACCATTAGCAAGTGGGGACATTTTTCTGAGTTTTGTCCATAGGGAGTAGCATCATAAGGTAGTTTATGAAGTGTATTTAACAGAAAATTTATACCACCAACACAGATAGTAGTAGGTTTACTTTACAAGTTAAATAAACAAAATCCTACGTAGTATAATGCAAAAGCTCACTACCATTTTTCATGACTTCAAATAACATATCACAATAGTATCTGAATGGAGAAACCCTCATCACACGGCAGACATACTCAGCAAGATGATAAGGAAACAGCTGCAAGATAAAAAGTTTGTTATTTGCATGTTTTAGTCAAGGGAAACTAATTAGACCAAAACTAAACACTTCATTCGGAGTTAAGGTCGTATTGGAACAACATGAGTACAAATGATTAAGGATAAAACTTGAATTCTGAAAATTAAAGAGTAAATAGAACACTTTGCAGCACGTGTATGCATATAAAAATAAAAAATATTACAAATTCAAAGCCATGATTCATGATAGCATCCAAACAATTAAGAAGGCCTCTTAAATGCTTACCGCCAAGTTCTTTCGAAGATAGCGCATCATATCCTCATAATATTCACCTTCTCTACATACTTTACGCACAAAAGAAGTGCGCCATAGGAGCCTTCTCCTTATACAATGTGCAATGATCCTGCACAGCAATATGATCTTGAAGAACGAACACAATTCTATAAACTTAGAACACCTAATGAATACCATCCAGACAGTTTTCCAAGGAAAAGTGAGCCAACTAAGAGATCTTAATACTTTTTGCATCATTTAAGTCATTCGGATACAGTAATGGAAAGCCTAAAAGGAATTTTTGTTCAAAATATGAAATATTATAGAGAATAATGATAAGGAAATCTATTATATTTGATGAAATGAGTGATTTCTTGGGCGTTCTACTTAGAAAATTGTGTACAGAAATAGCAGAAGAAGTGAATAACCATTAAATTACATAAGTAATGCAGCATGAGATAAGATGCATGAATTTACATTTGACCAACATTAAGCTCATATCCAAAGAGGATGCCTATTCCAACAAACTTTTATAAAATCATAAAAGATCATAGTTTATCATCACTACTACCAAGCATTTCTATTACGGTTCTTAAAATTGACTATCCCACTAAGAATTTCATTGAAGGTCAAATAATAAACGTGTAAACGGATGGCTTTTTCGGAGAGGCGATTTTTTGACTAAGATATACGCAGCCTAACCGGGGTATCCCGTGTTGGCCCAGTTTTACGGATCTTTAATCAAAATATACCAACTAGAAGAAAAGGATTAAACTTTATAAACGTAAACTACTTTTATATATAAAATCTGTAATAAATCTGTCATTCTTGTTCATACATAATTCCTATCTATTTATACATACTGAAAAGACACAAATGAACCATTGTGTTGGTTCAGGGGATATGTTACTTCATAACCGTCATATAACCGTTTTTATATAACGCTTCGTTGACTTTTTAAAGTCCGACTTGTTTGGTTGACTTTCGTTGACTGGGTCGTAGTGGGTTGTGATGGGTCAGAGTGGGTCGATGGTGATTAACCCAATATTCTCCCCCTTAATCACAATCGTCTTGCCGTAGATCTTCAGTAGTGCTTGAAACTGCCAATAAGAGGGTTGGTTCTAAATCTTCTTCGATGAGGTTTGTCTCTTCTTGTCTTTGATATCTTCGATCTCTTTTATGGCAATGTGAGGCATAATGTCCATATTCATTGCAATTATAACACTTTACTTTGCTAAAATCTCTAGGCTTTTGCGTTGCTTCATTATAATCTTGTGAGAAATTTCCTTCTTTGTCATGATTTTGACTATGTGGTGGAATGTATCTTCCTTTTCCTTGATTATGTCTTTGAGCATTGTTGTTGTGTTTTGTAAACAATAGTTTATCTTGATCTTGGAATGTTCTTCCTTTCTTTGCCTTTACTCTTTCTTGAAGGTTTTCAATCTACCAATAGCTTCGTCTAGAGTCATTTTATCTAGATCAGAATATTGCTCTATAGATGCGACCATGTGAATGAATCTTTCAGTGAATTCAGCAATTTTCGTACGCGAGTTGATTCATCAAGTGTTGATCCAAGACTTGTCATCTTTGAAGTAATACTTGTCATCTTTGCGGTGAATGAATCGATAGTGTCATCATTCTCCATTTGCAATATCTCAAATTGGATCGAGTGTCGTAGTTTTGCCTTTTGCACTTGTTCCACTCCAATATTTCTAGTCTTCAATGTATCCCAAACTTCTTTTGCGCTTTTGCTATTTGCTACTTGTAATGTCATTTCTTCCGATAGTCCTTGGAATAGGTATGCCATTGCAGTCTTATCTTGCTTTTCATCGACTTGAGTTGTAATGGTAGGTTCAATTGTTTCCCATAGACCATTTGCTTGTAAAATGATCTTCATTCTTATCGACCATATCATATAGTTTGTTGCCTTTAGCAAGGGGCATTGGAAATAGGCTGTCGATCCCATCCCTTTAGTTTTATCGTTGTTTGAACTACTACTATTATCGTCGTCTTTTCCCATAATTTATTTTTAAATGTCTTAAATCTAATAAAATACTCTTATAAAACTTTGTTAATAACTTTATAATTCCTAAAAAAAACTTAACAATTAAAACCTAAAACTTTTAAACCTTTAAAACTAAAAAAACTTAAAACAACTTAGAAATTTCAATCTTATAAACCGTAAAATTTATTTATTTATTATCTTAAACTTAATAAAACTTAAAACTTAAAAACTTGTTTTCTTATCATAAACCAAATAAGAGAAATCTTAGAAACTTGTTTCTTACCGTAAACCAAATAAGAAAATCTTAAAAACTTGTTTCTTACCGTAAACCAAATAAGAAAATCTTAAACTTTAATAATCTTGGAATTTTCTTGTCATAAACCAAACAAAAAACTTTAAAAAACTTAAACTTTTAAAAACTATTAAACACTTTTCCTTAAAAACTTAAAAACACTTAAATCTAAAACTACTTTATAAACTTAAATCTAAAAATACTTTAAAACTTAAACTAAACTTTTCAAAAAAAATCTATATATGTAAATACTAAAAAAATAAAAGGAGGGTGTGTTTTGTAATTTTGGAACCCAGGGGTTGTTAAACCGGTTTCCTAAGTATTCCTGTGTTGCCCTATTTTGAGCGCCTCTTTTATATTCGTATTTCTTTCTTGAGATAAAACGTCTCTTTTATATCTCTTCTTCTGAGGAAAAATTCGTCACTCTTGAGACTAAGAATAGATCTCTGTCTCTCTTCTTCTTCTTCTCCAAATCCAAAAGTTAACCGCCTGGTTCTTCTTCGGCGAGCAGTGTTCTTCGCGAGCACCTAGGATCCCTCAATATGAAAACTAGGGTTTCGTTGAATTGGGGTTTTTATCCGTGAGTGATTTGGATGATTTGGAGATTGAGATTGAGTCGATTTGTGACTCAATTAAACTTCTGGGCTTGATTCTTGATTCGGAACAGGTGTGTTTGTTCTAATTTGAATCTTTAATTTTGCCCTAATTGATGACTTCGTTTTGTTTTTGTTTTGAATCAATATTTAAACGATTTTGATCTGTTTCTTATCCTTTGTGGATAAAAAAAACAGTTTCGATGAAAGAAAAAATGCGAATGAAAGATTTTGTTGTCGGGTATGAGCAGTCACTTATGTGATTGTTCCCTTGGTGCGACAAACGTATATGGAACACAAAAAATGATATCTTTGATTTTGTGTTCAGATTGGTTTGCGAAATATTTTTTTTGTCGAGACTGTTTCTGGGTTCTAATTGATTCTGAAACTAAAACGAAAGATGGTATATGATGATTTTGTGGCTTTGATACCAATTGTTGGCCCAGTTTTACGGATCTTTAATCAAAATATACCAAATAGAAGAAAAGGATTAAACTTTATAAACGTAAACTACTTTTATATATAAAATCTGTAATAAATATGTCATTCTTGTTCATACATAATTCCTATCTATTTATACATACTGAAAAGACACAAATGAACCATTGTGTTGGTTCAGGGATATGGCGATTACTTCATAACTGTCATATAACCGTTTTTATATAACTGCTTCTGTTGACTTTTTAAAGCCTGACTTGTTTAGTTGACTTTTGTTGACCGGGTCGTAGTGGGTTGTGATGGGTCAGAGTGGGTCGATGGTGATTAACCCAATATCCCGTGACCATTTCTGACCCTTTCCCTGACCACTCCCAAGATGTTTATATAGTGAGATTTGAACCTGAGACCTTTTGTGAGGACATCAAAAGAACTGACCACCGTGCCACCTTGGTGGTGGTTCAATGAAGGTCAAATAAGTGTATGCTTATTCAACAGAGAACATCTCAGTTTACTTTCTCTAGGTTGTGAAAGGGATAGCTTTAAAAACTTCTTTGTGAATTTATAAGTCATTAAACAAATGACCAAAAAAGCCAATAGTTTTTTCCGCTTTCCAAACAGGATATACATGTTCAAACTTTGTGACAAATCTTCAAGTGTAGAATTAATATTTGTATTCTTTATAATTGGATTGACAGCATTAGTCATATGTAGTGATACTCCCTCTGTCCCAAAAAATGCACCGTTTTGCATTATAGGCTGATCTGCAACCACAAGATCATCCCTAACTCGTCATTAGTCAGAGAATTCTACACAAATATTACAAGAAACTAGTTGAACCAGCAAACATAGCATCCACCATTAAGCAAATGCAGCTGTATACTTTTTCTAAAAAGTAGTATTTATGTTTAGTCAATAGAACAAGAAAGACATGACTAATTTAACTGCATCCGAATATAAATACTCCATTTAATCAATATTAATCCTTAGTAGCAATGTACTAATGTGTAGAGATTGCTTATAACATGCTTTTCCAACATAATTGATAAGTAAAGGTTAACCTTCGATGCCATTCTTCTTTTGTAACCAAACTCGCTTGAAGCCGTTTAGGGAGACTCTCCCAACAACATTCTTCCTTAATAGCTCTCAATATTAATTGTTCCTCGATCGTTGACGGTACGTGCAGCATACTAACCAACACAATCAAATCCACCTAAAATTTAGGTCCTGCAATGGTCACGTTATGTAACAATGTATTAGCAAATATAATTTGAAAATACAATTGTATAATGAATCTGCATGATAATATACCTGATGGATCGAATGAAATGTAGGTTAGGTTAGGGTTTTATGATGAAATGAAACGATGAAGATCTCTGTTGTTGTTAGGGTCATTATTATTTGGTCGTTAATTATGACGCATGGAATTGTATGTCGGAGATATAACCAACATTTTTCTAATTTGCAACTTGTTTCTACGTGATGAGCACTGCCAATTAAATATAGGAAAAAAACTATAAATGCTTAATGTACTTTATCAAAATAACTATTGTGCTTTCTTAACTTTTTTTATTGTCATTATACTTAATGTTGTTTCCAGTCGATATCATTATACATAACCGTTTTCATTTTATTCGGTTATTTTCTGTCCGTTTTTATCCGTTTTCGTAAATCGTCCATTTTTATCCGTTTTATTTTAATCTGTCCGGATAAAAGCAGATAAAACAGATTAAAACCGTTTTATTATCCATGTCAAAGCGGTTTTATCCGTTTTATCTATTTTATCCGGACATATTAAAATGAAAGCGGATAAAAATGGACGATTACAAACGGATAAAAAGGACGAAAATAAACGAATAAAATAACGGTTATGTATAATGACAACAAGTGAAGAGCATAATGAGTTTTTTTGTAAAGTACGTTATGAATTTATAGCTTTTTTCCTTAAATATATTATGTCGTACGTTAGATTTGGGATATAAATTGCAAATGAAACATAGTTTAACCATATTTTTATTTTGAAAATATGACCACTTTCAAACCCCGCGTATAAACACGAGTTGCGAATACAAAACTATATTAAGACCATAAACGTTTTACTTCTTTATCCTACCTACGTATATAGTATAAAGATTGTTACTGTAGAAATCAAAAAGAAAATGACAATTACATTGGCAGATTCAACTAAAAATAACACATTACTCTATTATACATTTTTTTTATTTATAAAAAGGCAACATATATTACGGATCCAAAAACGAAAACAAAATACAACAAAAAAAGGCATCCCATCTCTTCAATAAGACAATTAAAGAGGAAGGAACCTAAGGAAAAAAAACACCACAAGGTGCATACAATCCAAACTAAACTACTAACCAAAGACAAAGTACAAGAACCCATTGTAATAGGTCAAGTACCATACTAGACTTAGACAAAATAAAGCTACTACCCAACAAAACTCAAGCCCCACCTGCACATAATCAATTGTTTTACAAAAGAATCATGGTGGGCCTAAATAAAAGTGACACAACAATACTCAAATTATGATGGAATGTTGTCCCATAGCAATCACATGTCTACAACAGCAACAACAGGAACTAAACAACATACTGGTGCAAAAACCTTTTAATGCAGAGGTACTGAACAACATACAACTGTCATCTCAGAAATTATTGTTGCAGCCACTAAATCTCGAACCAATCATGAACCAAAACTTGCTGTAACCGAATCCTGAGCAACTGAACAAAACTGAAGTTGTGACGCAGTGCCAAACTGTAGACCTGAACTATATCCAAACACCCTTTGTTGCAGAGACAAAAAGCGGAACTAAAGTTTTATTGCCAAATACACTTTGATGCACAACCAAACTGCGGAACTAAAACTTTATAGACAAACACACTTTGATATAGCGCCAATCAACGGAACTGAAACTTATTGCCAAATCACTTTAACCAAACATCAGAAACCGAACCTCATAATTACGGATTGATCCATATACGTTGCAACTTATGCCGTATACCAAAAAGAATATCAATTGCCCACACTTTAGAATGAGTATGCAGACCATGAGCCGCAGTGACACAAAATGCAGACCATATCCAAACACCCTAGTAACTGACCACACATGACTACCATCTTCAGACTTGACAAGATAAAGGATCATACATCCATTGTTGCCAATTCAAGTTACTTTTCTTTCTCGATCTTCTTGCAATCCACTCGAAACTTTTAAGTTGTATATCTTGCACAATTTTATTTATGCTTGATGCTTTACCTTTAAACACTCGTGTGTTTCTTTCTTTCCAAATAAAATACCCGGACGTCCAAATGACCGCTTGCCACAATCTTGATGATCGACTAGGGATATTTCCATTCCCATTGGAGGAAAAAAAATCCCTCAATGGAAAAAGCCTTGACATTCTCAATCTTCCACCAACTAAATATTTTTTTTTCCCATATGCTCATAGCAAAGTTGCACATAACCAAACAATGAGGACATGATTCCACTATGTCACCACAAGACGAACATAGTAGAGAATCCAAATCGATGCCTCTTTTGTCTAGCTCTTCACGAACCGGAAGCCTTCCTTTAAAAGCTCTCCACACAAAGATATTGACTTTTTTAGGTACCCACTTGTTCCATATCGTCGCCTCGACTCCATTATTCCCATCTAAGATCTTTTCTTCCACCAATTTTGTTAGCGCCTTAACCGTGAATTCTCCATTCTCATGAAGTGCCCTCCACCGATCCCTACAATCAATCAAAATATCCACATTTTATAATAAAATTTGCAAGTCTTCAAACTCCTTACACACCCTTCCTCTAAGGTCTCTAACCCATTCCCATTCCCAACACCAAATACCATCTACCCATTTCCCTTTTTTCGCCACCCTACCCTCCTTTCGCCTATCTAAGTGATATAATATAGGAAATCTATCATATAGTCTAAACCCCCAACCCATCTATCGATCCAAAATCTAATATCACATCCATTCCTCACCTCCCCCACAAAAGAAGAACTAAATTCTACATCTATCTTCTCTAAATCTTCGCCCACCCTAACAATGTCATGCGACACCCCCACCCCTCCCGAGCGGCTCCCCCCCCTCCAAAACCCGACCCCAACCCCCCGCTTTCCCCATGAATACTTTTTATAACCCTAACCCATAGAGACTCTCCTTCCCTCCTAAACCTCCACCACAATTTTCTTAAAAGAGCTAAATTTTTTCCCCGCAATGACCCAATATTTAGACCCCCTCCCCATGTGAGGCTAGTAATGTATCCCATTTGACCCATGATAATTTTTTGCATTCCCCCTCCCTCCAAAACAAGTTTTTTCTCACTCTTTCAAGTTGTTTTATCACACAAAGGCACACGAAACATAAAAAGGAAATACAAAGGTAAGCTTCCTAGAACCGATTTAACCAATATTAGACGCCCCCCAAACGACATCGTTTTAGCTTTCCACTCGGCCAACCGGTTTTTAAATTTCTCAACCACTGAATTCCACGCCCCGACACTCCTCATATTATCACCAATCGGTAAACCTAAATATGTAAATGGGAAATCACCCACTCCACATTTCATCCATCTCGCCATGTCCCTTAACTCTGTATCACTAACTCCAACTCCATATAGCTTGCTTTTATTATAGTTCACCCGTAACCCGGATACTTCCTCAAAGCATTTAAGAATACACATTAGCACTTTTGCATTCTATTTGCTCCATTCCCCAAAAAATATAGTATCGTCTGCATATTGAAGATGAGAAACAACTACATTATCGCTCCCAATTTTAACCCCCTTAAAAACGCAATTCTCAATTGCTTCTTTAATGATTGCGTTTAATCATTCTGCCGCAAAAAAAAAAAAAAAAAAGGTGACAGAGGATCACTTGCCTAACCCATCTTTCCAGATATAACTCTTCCGTTGGTGAACCATTGACTAATACTGACATCGTAGATGACCTTAGGCAACTATCCACCAATTTGCACCATCTATCTCCAAATCCCATCCTTTTCATTATGTCGATAAGGAATCTCCAGTTTAAGCTATCGTAAGTTTTCTCAAAATCAACCTTGAATATTAATCCCTTAGATCAATTTTTCTTCAAGTAATCCACCGTTTCATTTACGATTAAAATGCCATCAAGGATAAATATTCGTTTAACAAAGGCGTTTTGAACATCCCCTACCACATTTCCCACCACTTTTTTTATTCTCTCCGCTAAAATTTTCATAATGATCTTATAGTAGCACCCAATAAGGCTTATAGGCCGAAAGTCCCCAAGCCCTATCGGATCCGTGACTTTAGGAATTAAAGTCACAAACGATGCATTAAACCCTCTCGAAATTTCTGTTGTTTCCCAAAACCATTTAACCGCGCATACCAGGTCCCATTTGAATATATCCAAGAATTTCCGAATATACTTGAAGTTGAAGCCATCCAGACCCCGGGGCTTTATTCCCCCAACTCTGAATCGCATCCACGATTTCCCCCTCCGAAAACTCTGTTTCCAAAGATGTAGACTCAACCACATATATTTTCTCCACCCGATCACAACAAAATAATGGGTAAAATGAAGTTCCTTCAGAGAACAAAAGCTTATAGTGTCTAACCATTTCTGCCTTTATCGTCGTAGGGTCCTGATAAGGATTTTAAACGTACACTTTTAAGGGGTCATTTAAGCCCTTAATCGCCCACTTTTATATCCGTTACTGCTTAATTTCGTTCCTTTTCACTTTTTAGGTCTCTTGGAAGCAAAATGCTGGAATGATGCATTTTTGGACGAAAATGAGTGAATATGTGAAGAAAATGGCTAAGTCAAGATCAAGACACTCAAGCCGCTGGAATTACACCTGACGGCGTCCCAAATAGAGGGTGACGCCGTCCCTATTTTGTGACGACTCAGGAGCGAATTTGCTATTTTACACGACGGCGTCGGGCTTTGAAGAAGAAGAGGCGTCACGAAGACTTTTCTTCTCGAGCAGCCTAGATCCGTTCAGACGACGTCACTGCTGAAGACTGACGGCATCACAACCACAACATGACACCGTCCCAATGATGACTTGGCCAAGACGAAACCCTAATGGCGGCAATCTGACGGCGTCCCAACTATAAGGTGACGCCGTCGCAATTGTAAAATTATATATAGAAATCGAATTTTTAGACTTTTAAAAGAGGTAGACTTGTGGAGTAAAAACCTAAAACGATTGTAGTCCGGTTTGGACAGTATTTTAGGGTTCTCATACCCTATATTACATCGAGATAAGTTATTTATTCCCTTGATTTCATTATGTCTTCGATTGAATGTGTGTATTCTTGCATGTTTAACATGTCCGGCTAATTTACTTGTGTGTTTGCTTAGATCTATGAAACCTAGTTATTAATTATTGATTGGTTGTATCTTATCTTAATTGTAATTTGCTTAGGAGTGCATTAGGCCATCGTTGTGTTTTTAATGCTTGATTAATCTTTGTGAACATTAGTTTATAATTACTAGTGGAATTGTAGGCTAAACATCCGAAGATAACCTTAGTGTTAAGTTTATGAATCCTAGAGATTTCGTAGTCATTAACCTTAAGGTAGTCTCAAAGAGTTAGTGATAAATGCACACCCTACGACCTTAGAAAACACAACGCGTTAGGAATAAGGACGTGACAATTCAACCACCAATAAAAGATAACTAGGGAGTAATAGTATATAGGTAGACACATCTTTAATCATCATACGAGCACACTTAAAAAAGACATAGACTACCCTTAGTTTAGATAATTAGATAGTAGAGTAATCGGTAGAAGTACCAATCCCCAAATCCAAACCCCGAGATTTTACCTTTAGTTTCTAAAAAATATAAAAAAGATAAAAAATAATCTTCCTCAACCTCAACCTTAGCGTAGTAATTTCTCACTAGCATTCCTATTCCCTAGAGCGATATCAATACCGAGGCTTACCCAATAGTACACTACACGATTAGGTTCCTCGCCTAGGGTGTTGAAAAACTTGCTCGACAAAAAGGAAGTTTCCTTTGACCTCGAACGCGCCTTGTACGCGCATCAAGTTTTTGGCGCTGCTGCCGGGGAATAGAATAGCTAGTTAGGATTCTATATCGTTTAGGTTCCCTTGATTGATTCCTATCAAGTAAGATTTTTTTTCTCATTTTTAACTTCCTCGTAGTCTATCCCCCTTCTTCGTGACTTTGTTCATAAAACCCATCACTCACCATGATTCACATCTTTCGCCGTAGAAACTTTGCAATACCCGCTCCAAATCCCGCCCCCAACCTTCCTCCCAATACTGAAATAGAAAACGCAATCCCACAAAACCTTTCACCCGTTCATCACTTTGGAAATCACCTAGGACATAATGAAATAAATTGGCAACAACATAGTCCTTTCTATGACTCGGATTCCGATGAGGAGTTTGACTATGGTGAGGCACTTGATAACAAGGAGGTCATCGATGAAGTTAATTTTGAAATGAAAGAAGACTTCTCCCAATGTTTTGACCCTAGGTGTAGAATTGAGGTCGATGGCCCCTTTAATGCAATTCCCTTGTAAGATAGGATTTGAAAGTTTTGATGCTAACTTGCACTCATTCTTACCTTTAAATTTAATCTCAAGAAATCTATATAACAAAATTAAGGTAAATGAATTAGCCTATCAAGGGGATAATGTTGTTGATGCGGTCACTTACTTGGATGTGTTTGTTGGAATTTTTGCCTATGTGGTTGAATTCATGGTTTTAGAAGATTTAGGAGAATTCATTGATGGAAGCCTCACTCAAGTAATATTTGGAACAAACTTTAAGAGAATGACTAGGTTGAATGAACGGATGATTGATGGTTTAATCACATTCTCCGATGGAGTTGAAGATTTTGTCTATCAAATGCCCCGTACGCATACTAGGTTTAAGCACAAAGATATAGAGGCATGCAATCGGTTGGCTCCCATCATACTTATGAAAAAAATGAGCGGTACTATAAAAAATGCCTAGAGTTAGGAGATGAGTACAAGAAAAGTGAGAGAACATTGGAATGGCTTAGATATGAGCACATGAGCGTGTATGAGATCACGTAGGGGCACGACTTCGAGTCTAGCTACAAGACTCATAAATAAAGAAAAGCGCTTCGTGGGAGGCAACCCATGCTTAATTGTTTGCTTGTTTGTGTGTCATATATCTTTTCTTTGATTGTTTATTCTCATGTTTGAATTTGTGAAAATGCTTTATTTTGTCTTTAACCTCGTCTTAATTACATATAAATGTATTTTGCAAAAAGGATAAGTGTAGGGAGGATTACACACGTTTTTAAAAGAACGTGAACATGAGAATTACGATTATTGAAAATGATATATATGTGTGTTTGTCAGAGTCAAATGCTTGTATCGAATCATAATGGATGTTTTGCAGGAACTCTTCCAGATTTTAAAGGTGTAATTTTTCCAGAAAAACGTAGCAGACCAGTTTCTGTCTGGATAACCTGACGGCATCAGGATCGCAACCTGACGACATCAGGAGGAGTAGAAACAGCTTATTACTTTCTCTCGTTTTCTGTGCTACTTATAAATTTTTAGAATTTCTCAGGTCTTAATTTTCCAGAAAATCTGCAAACATCCATTCCAGAAGCATTATATCCTAGTTTATTAGAGTCATATATAATTTTACCGCCGATTTTACGCGAAGGTTTCGTCTATTTTCTTAAAGTGTGCAGGTTTTATTTATCAAGAAGAAGAAACATAAGATTGGATGGAGCTTTTCACGCATACATTCTTCTTGGAAAGAATTTAACCACTACTTCACATGGATCCTACCAAGCTAATCAGGGGAGTATTAGTTTCTTTCTCTTTTAATTACCTTCCATTATCATAACTTTGATACTTTCGGAGAACATTGAGGTCAATGTTCAGTTTAAGTGTAGGGAGGGAGAATAAAACGAGAGCTTTGAAACTATGCTTATCCTTGATCATTTGTCTTGTCCTATTTCATTTGTGTAATAAGATATGAGAAGTATCGGTTAGGGTAATTTTAGCACCAAATTTAAAAATTTTCATGACTTGTACGAGTGGGTCTTTAGTCTTAATAAAGCGTCTCATGGATAGGAGTTATATGACTAGCACAAAAACCCTTTACCACTCAAATTCCACCCCAAAAATGTGAGGTTTTCCCCTAGATCTATAGGAATTAAAGCATTCACCTTTAATGCTTCGAGAGTGTACCGGTAGTATAATAGATTCTAGAACTTGTTTTGTGATGCATTCCGAGATCGCTAGTGAGACTACACTTGTGTAGTTAGGAATAACTAAATGATAAGAGGCATTAGGATAACCCTTGTTTGATACCCGTATTATAATTACTTCTTCCACATCGGTTGAGTAATTCCTCCACACCCTTGCGATGTACTCATCTTTAGTATACGATACCCCTAGTTAACCCCTCAGTGCCTATCCTTTTCGCGGTTCTCGTGATGTTTCGGTTTTCTAGAATATCAATGAAGAGCATTGTTTACAATCCACCCCCAAATGTACAACCAAATCGCCTTAGCCTACCTTGTATGCACTCACTTTTAGTGCATTATTGTTATCATACTAAACCCTTAGTTCAATTATCTAGTTACTTGCATTGTTGCTAAGTCGAGTCATATCTTTTGTATACAGTTTTGGGACGATTGGGACTCATGGGTAAAGTTAAATTTTATGGAGTGACGGAAAAGAACGTTAAATTCAAATTCCCTTTATTTACGTAATAATGTACTCCAAGTTTTTCGATCTTTTCAATTTGGGTCAAATTAGTGTTAGAGTAATAAAAACTCAAGAGTAGGGATGTGCCTATAAATCCCTTATATTTTGATGTTATCGTAGAGGATGGTAGAGTAAAAGTGTATGAAAAAAAAAAAAAAAAACAAAAAAAACAAAAAAACATATGGGCTACCATCCTACATCTATCTTTATATTTATGTATGCTTGTTTCAAAGTTATCTAGAGTTTAGAGAGTCGAGTCTTGGTTTAGCAATGCCATTCTTCTCATGCTTGTAACATAAAGATTTTTGACTTGCCACCACTAAATCGCCTATCTAACCAAACCCTTTGTTTCCCTACCGTAAGTCTAACGTTTCAACCCTTTAAAAGACCTCTTAGATAGTTATTCCTAGGTGCTTATGCCAAAGCGGTGGAGGTTTGATCTAGTCACAAGCCTATGGTAATCTACGTACTATGACCGGTTAATGAGTGTTTATCTTCCATTTCCATTTGCTATATTTCATATACACCCGAGAGATGAGAGTATCCAAACACCACTTGTGAGGTGCTAGTATATAATTCTGTGCTTGTTATGACTATTGCGGGGCTTATACTTGTTATGAATGATGTTAAACCATTGTTTTATGCCCCCTAACTTATAAATTGATTGGCCAAAAGCACATTTGCTTGAGGATAAGCAAATACCAAGTGTAGGGATATTTGATAAGGATTTAAAACATACACTTTTAAGGGTCATTTAAGCCCTTAATCACCTACTTTTATATCCGTTACTGCTTAATTTAATTCCTTTTCACTTTTTAGGTCTCTTGGAAGCAAAATGCTGGAATGATACATATTTGGATGAAAAGGAGTGAATATGTGAAAAAAATGGCTAAGTCAAGATCAAGACACTCAAGCTGCTGGAATTACACTTGACGACGTCCCAAACAGAGGGCAACGCCATCCCTATTTTGTGACAACTCAGAAGCGAAGTTGCTATTTTACACCTGACGGCGTCAGGCATTGAAGAGTAAGGGCGTCACGAAGACTTTTCTTCTCAGACGACCTAGATCCAGATTCAGAAGATGTCACTGCTGAAGACTAACGACGTTACAACCACAACGTGATGCCATCCCAATGATGAATTGGACAAGACGAAACCATAATGGCGGCGATCTGACGGCGTCCCAACTATAAGGTGACGCCGTCGTAGTTTTAAAATTATATAAGAAATCCAATTTTCAGACTTTTAAAAGAGGTAGACTTGTGGAGTAAAAACCTAAAATGATTGTAGTCCGGTTTGGACAGTATTTTAGGGTTCTCATACCCTATTTTACATTGAGATAAGTTATGTTGGGAATAATACTAACAGTTACCACTGATAGTCTTGTGGATGACACTGCTAAAGATTACACTAGCAGTGGAAACTCATTACCACTGCCAGTACATTATTACCACTGCTGTTAGGATAATTGTTATGTATTCGTATAGTGATAAGTATAGAAAAGATCTTGTGTATATTCTATATTGTTAGGTTTATACTTATCTTGTAAAGGACTCCTTGTGCTATAAAAGGAGATCCTAGGTCATTGCTTAGAGTACGTATCATTCATATAAGCTTAAAGGTGTAACCCTAGTGATAAGCAAGATCACTCGTATTATTTCTTAATAATATTGAAGCTTAATGTTAAACTGTTCTCATTTACATTACATAATATAAACCATCTTCTAGTATTACTAAGTATATTCCGCGTGCTTATTAATATAACTCAAAATATCACTAACACAAGGTGTGTTTTTAGATCCATCAAGTGGTATCAGAGCGAAGGTTCTGATATTTTGATTTAGAAGATCCAAGGAATAAGCTTAACCTACTCACTCAAATCAATGGAAATGGAAAACAACCAGTACAACTCTGCTCCTAGGCTTCCTAAGCTCAAACTTAATGAGTTTGAGATGTGGAGGATACTGATTGAGCAATACTTTCTCATACAAGACTATGCTCTATGGGAAATCATTTTAAATGGTAATTCCTTCCAGTCTCAGAAGAAGACTGAGAAAGTTGATGAAAAAGAAGTTGTAACAGTTTCTGTACCTGAAACTAATGATGAAAGAGCAAAGAAGAAGAATGACCTGAAGGCCAGAAGTTTGTTACTAATGACTCTTCCTAGAGATCAGATCATTGCTTTCAGCAAATTCCAGAAGCAAAAGAACTTTTTGAAGAGATTTGCTCAGTGTTTGGTGGCAATGATGCTACAAAGAAGACACAAAAGACATTGTTGAAGCAAAGTTATGAAAACTTCTCTGCTTCAAGCAATGAATCACTTGACAACATCTTCACCAAACTCCAGAAGATTGTCACACAGTTGACTGTGTTTGGAATTGAGGTAGATAAGGAAGACCTCAATCTGAAGTTTCTAAGAAGTTTGCCTTCTGAGTTTCATACAAATGTTATAGTCTGGGAAAATAAACCTGAGATTGAAACTATGAAGCTAAATGATCTCTATAATAACTTCAAACTCATTGAACAAAGATTGGAGAAGACAGAGAAACTTGGTACAAGCTCTAGCAGCTTGGCATTGTTGTCAACCTCTGTTGACAGTGATGATTCTAAAGATGACTGTGATGATGATATTGCCACTGCTGGTTCTACTGTTTCCACTCGTAATGCTATGGTTACCACTGCAGGTTCAAAGAAGAAGGTTGCTGGTATTGGAGATCCTACCTTTTATTCTTTTATCTCCACACAAGTTAGTGGCTCTATATTAACTCATGAAGACATAGAGCAAATTGATGAAGATGACTTGGAAGAGATGGACATAAAATGGCAAATAGCTCTTCTTAGCATGAGGGCTAGGAAATTCTACAAGAAGACTGGCAAGCCAATACAAATCAATGGTAGTGTTGAGATATGATTGGAGTTTCATGGCTGATGATCAAGAGGAACAACCTTCAGATGCTGCTTTTATGGCTACAGAACATGCTCTCATGGCTTTCTCTGATTCTGAGGTACAAAAATTTGAAAGTTGTTCTAAAACATGTAGGGATTCTAGAGAATGTGAAAGGCTTAGTGATTTATTCGACAAGGAAAGAACAGAGTTACATATTGCTAATTATGTTGTGTCAAACCTTAGAAGAGGCATAGCTGTTTTAGAGAAACAATTAGAGCATTATAGAGAAAATGAGTCAAAATATAATGATGATATGATTATTCTTAGAAGAGAATTAGATCATAAGAAAGCAGTGAATGAGGCACTAAAAGAAGAGTTTAAGAAACTTAAAAAGATAAATGAGAATGTCAATTTAACTGTAGACACTTGTTATTATTAGTCTAAGTCAATTGATAAAATTTGGAATGCTCAAATTACAAGTAAAGTCAAGTCTGGTATGGGATACAATATTGTTCCTCCACCACTGAGTGGTGTTCCATCACCTCCAGGCATAGACTTAGCTCATACAGGCCTAGAAGAGTTTCAGGAACTTGAACGTGAATATGGTCCTCTAAAGAACACATTTGTGAAAACTGAGGAACAGGTTAAGCATGAAACTGATGTTTTTGAAAGTGCAAGTGACTCATCTGTTATAGATGAGAATGTTAAAAAGAATGTAGAGGCTTCTATCCCAAAAGTTGCAAATACTATTACAGAGGAACCTAGGAAACAAGCTAATAAACCTAGATCAACTGTAAAGTATGCTGAGATGTATAGGAACTAGTCATCAGCTCCTAGGGGTAACCAGAGGAGTTGGAATCATGTTAAATCTCAACAACTAGATAGTGATTTTGTTATGTACAATAAAGCATGTTATATCTGTGGTAGCTTTTATCATTTACATGCTAATTATGACTATCATTTTGGAAGAAGGGAACTCCATGGGAATAAAAAGGGGGAGACAAACAGGTTTCAAAACAATTTACACCTTAGTTCATACAACAAAATGATCCCAAGAGCAGTTCAATTGAGAAGTGGTCTTAAAACTTTTGCCACTGCAAAAACTATTAACATTGCTCACCCTAAATCACCTGTTACAAGTGCAAAGCCCAAAACAACTTTTGCAAAATCTGCACAAACAGGGAAAAGGTCTTTTCAAAACAAAAGGGTTCAAAATAACCAACAGTGGGTACCAAAATCTAAACCAGCAGTTACCACTGCTCAACCAAAAGTTCCCACTGCAAGGATTGTAAACAAGACCAAGGGTAACATGGGAAATGCTGTGAAGGCCTCAACACGTTGGGAATGGAAACTTAAAGGAATTACCTCAACAACCAATCCCAATGGTGTATCAATGACCTTTGATAGATATAACTCTATTGATACACGAGGCAGATCCAAGTCAATCATGGCTTGGGTCCCCAAAGGAAACAAACTCCTTTCTTGTTAGGATTTAGTAAATCCAGTTATTAAAGTGTCGGCCACCTCAAGTATATGTAATCATTAGAAAGCTCGTAGTCGTAGTTATTTAAAGTTAAGTAGTATTTAGTTTTTTAACACCGTGGAGGACGGACGGGTCTTTACCCACTGTATGCCTGATCCACAGCCCGTAGGTGGCGATTTGTGTAAGACTATAAATACTCTCTACCTCCCAAGGTAGAGAGTTGGAGCTTCTAATAATACTTTGATTTTCTCTCACTAAGTTCCCAAACCTCTAACTATTTCTCTCTATAAAACCTTGATTTATACGCCTACTTGTGATCATGTTATGACGTGTTTGTGAAATCCAATATGTTACAAATGGTATCAGAGAGCCATGGTTTGATCATCTCTCTTACATATCCTTGGATTTCTAGTGGTTTTATATGGTTTTTGAGTTTGAAAAAGTTTAGTGGTTTTTGCATCATTTGGATCAATTCTTGTGTTAAAGTTTGAATTTTGAGTGTACTTTTGTGTTTAGAATCATTGTAAGTGCTTGGGTTTTGATTTGGAAAGCTTGAATCACTGTGGTTGGGCTTGTTTTGGATTGAAAAGTGTGTTTTTGAAGTTTTTCAAGGTAGCGACTTGAGTCTCGAAGTGAATTTCTTCGTAGCGACTTGCTTCAGTAATATCTAGCGAGTTGTAGTGTTAGTCGTAGCGACTTGATCGTAGCGACTTGTCTATTGAGACAAGCCGACAAACAGTACAAGTTAGTGGATTCTCCACTACGGGTAGTGACTTGGTGGGGTTAGCGACTTGCTTTCATTATTTCTAGCGACTTGTTCTTGTTGTTCTTTAGCGACTTGACTGTTTAGCGATTTGGTGCCTTACCGATTTGTGTTCAGCGAGTTGTTCTTTAGCGACTTGTTTACTTAGCGATTTGGTGTAGTAGCGACTTGTGTTCAACGACTTGTATTCAACGACTTATGTCTACTTAGCGAGTTGGTGCTTTAGCGACTTGGTTCAAAGGTTATAGCAACTTGGTTAAATATTTGTTTCAAATACGGTTTTCTCTTGATTTAGTAAAATCCCGTGAAAGAATCTATTTCCCGGTTTAATCATAGAGTTATAAAATCCCGTAAAGTCTGTAAACATGTCTACCAACGTGCCTACAATCATCTCTACTGTAGCTGAGGATGTTCAAGCAACTAGTTCAGATACTCGTTCACCTATGCTTGACAGAACCGACTACGACTCGTGGGCTTAATGAATCATATTATATTGTCTTGGAAAGGAAAATGGGGTCAACATTCTCAAATCCATTGATGAAGGACCTTATCAGATTGAGACTACAAGAGACATAATTGATACTGCTGCAGATGGAACCATGATCTTTGGATTGGACAGACCAAAGACGTATGATGAGCTCAGTGATAAGGAGAAAAATAGATTCGATGCTGATATCATGGCTTCAAACATTATACTTCAGGGTCTTCCAAAAGACATCTACAAGCTTATCAATCACAACACTGAAGCCAAGGCTGTTTGGGATAATGTCAGGATGCTTCTCTCGGGTTCTGAATTAACTAAGGAAGACAGAGAATCACAGCTTTATGATGAATTTGAGTACTTCAAGATGAAACCAGATGAGAGTGTCTGTGAGTATTACTTGAGATTCCACAAGCTTGTGAATGATATGAGGAATATCAAAATGACCATGCCAAACATTCAGCTGAACTCAAAGTTTGTGAACAACATGAATCCCGAATGGCACAAATTTGTCACCGCTGTGAAGCTTACTAAAGGATTGAAGAATACAAAGTATGAGCAACTGTATGCCTTCCTTCTTCAGAATGAGAGACATGATATGTTTGAAAAAAGGATTCTTGAACAGTTCAAAACCAACCAGGGAGAAACAAGTTCCTCAAATGATTCAACAGCCTTTTACACAAATGTTGGAATTACCACCAAAGCTTCACAAGTTATACCTATGGGTAATGGTAATCACAAACTCATTCCAGATCCAATGTTTAAACAAGCTGATGCTGATGCAGTCATGGGATACTTCATTAATCAACTAGCTCTTATGGTTAAACAAAACTTGACCCTCAATCCACATACCAACAGTCTTCACACTAACAATGAGATCAGAACTGCATCCAATCTACACAATCATGCTATTGTCAGTGATGGAAAAGTTATGGTGCAACCAGTTCAAGGGAGGCAATATGAACAGGGAAGAGGTGGAGTAGGTGGTGGTTATGTTACAAATCAGAATCGGGGAAGGAATGGAAATCAAGGTCAAGCAAAGCCAATTAAGTGCTACAACTATGGTGGTGATGGACATATAGCAAGGAACTGCACATCTCCAAAACGTCCTCAAAATGCAGAGTACTTCAGAGACAAGATGTTACTTGTGCAAGCTCAGGATAATGGTGCTGTCTTGGATGAAGAGGAGTTGCTGTTTCTTACTGAGGGAAATGCCAAGACATATGATGCAGATGTGGATGAGCAGCCAATTCAGGAAATAGGTCACAATTATCAAAATGAATTTCAAGTTGTAGACTGTGATGCATTTGACTCTGATGTCGATGATGAACCTACTGCCTAAACAATCTTCATGGCTAGCATCTCACCTATGGTCTCTCCAAAGGTCCCTTCACCACAACAGGCTGGCCCATCCAAAGACTCAATCATCTTAGAGGTATTAAAACTATATGATGAAGTTGATGAGCAAAAGATGCATAATAAAGTGCACTCTCTTGAAACTTATGAATCATATATTGATGATGCGGGTAATAGCAATATTGTCCCATATGATCAATATGTGAAGCAAAGTGAAAATGAGATTGTACCAAGTAATGCATCTTCCGCAGTCAATGATGACTATGTTTTTGATGAATACACTGCATGTGCCCCTGATGATTCTGTTATCTCTAAACTGAATGCTTTTAAAGAACAAGTTGCTATTTATGAACAACGTGCTAAGTTTGAGTTAACCACCCATGAGCAGGAAATGGATGACCAAATGCGTACAATTATTAGAAAAAGTAATTTTAGAGAAGAAGTATTAAAACAAGAGTTAAACTCCTTACAAGAACAGCTTTCTAAAATTGCTAAGCAAAAACAGGAACTTCAAGAAAATGTTAAAATGCTTAAGCAAGAATTCAATGCTAAGGAATCAAAACTTTTGAATGATTTTTCCAATCTAAAAACTTTGAAAAACAAGCTTGAAAATAAGTTGTACGTACAAGGGAACACCATTCAGACTGCTCACATGGTCACTAAGCATAGAGTGTTAAGCGATAAGCATAGTATTCCCATTATTAAGGAACCCAACCCTGAGTATGGTAAGAAAGCAAGAGAAGTTCAGAAGGTAATCTATGATAGCAATGAAATCCTTAAGCCTAGACAGAAACCTAGTTGTGCTGAGAATACTGAGGAAGATAAACAGTTAGAAGAAGTAAATAGAAAGAAATTGGATGAAAAGCTTAAGAGCCCTTTATGCATAGAAAAGAAAATCAGTTATAAAACACCCAACTATGCTAAGGATAATTGGATTGCCTTTAACAAGTTTAGACCTCAAACACAGCTGACCCCTGAACAAGTGTTTTGGAAAAAGGATATGGACATGAAAAAGGCTGATGAGTTTGTTGAAAAGAATCCCCCATGTAGGAGAATGCTTCCTGCCACTATTTATCCCCCAAATACCCCAATGCATTTAGTTCCTAGATCTATTCCCACTAAAAGCAAGACCTTAATCAGTCAATATGTAATTTTTCAATTATTTGTTGATTTTGAGAAAACTTGTAAGAAAAGGATCACACCCACTGGGATAACTGAAGGGGAAAAGGGGTTTTGAGCAAACTAAAGAATGCTATTTAACTGAGGTCATGCCTTTCTTTAAACAATTAAAAGGTCAATTTGATAGTCTTAAAAAGGGGATGGATTCAGATATTAAAGAAATGGAAAAGGAATTTGATGCAATGATAGTTGAGGTTAGTGACTATGAGCGAGAATTAAAATATAATGAGATTGAGAGGAAGAACTTGCATACCTTGAATGAGAATCTTATTTCTGAATGTATTACTCAAGATGTGTTTTACACTGCTACGAATTTTTCCATTAATGCTTCTCAATTTCATGAATTATCTATTGCTCTGAAAGTCTCCCATGATCGTGTCATTGAGCTTGAAAAAACTAACTCTAAACTGCATGATAAAGTTGAACAGGATGATCATGATAACCTAGTGAAACAGTTTTCTAAATTGGAAGTTGAGCATCTTGCTTTGAAATTAAAATATCAACATCTTAAAGAAAATGTTAAAACCTCAAATATCAAGACATCCTTGGATGCTCCTGAATTTGATGCAGTTTTTGAAATTAACAAACGTGATGAACAGATTCGAGCTCATTGTAACACGATCAGAAAATTGAGAACCCAAATTTCACAATTAAATGGTGAAAAGAACAATGTGACAGGCTCCCCAATGCCTCTTCCTTTAGATTCTCAGAGTTCTCAGACTTTTCATCTTCAAAACTTGGTTAATGTTTTACAAAAGGAAAATGAGAGTTTTCTAGAAGAAAATGAAAAGGTTAAACTACACTTTAAAGAGTTATATGATTCAATGAAAGTCACTCGTGACAAGAACAACGAAAAAAATAACGTCTTTACCAAAGGAAATTGAGAATCTGAGGATTCAGGAAAAAGGGAAACTGCCACTTGTCTTTAATGAGAATGTTGCATCAAAGTCATCCTCAGACTGCAAATATACCGTGACTGTTAAATATATTCCTCCTCATATTAGGAATAACAAACTTGCATTTCATAATTATCTTGCTCGTCTTAAGGATAGTCTTGAATGTCTTCGTGAGATTGTTGAAGAGGACTTCATAAATAAGCCACTTGATAGTGAAATTAGGTTTGCTTGCATTCAGGCCAAACGATCTCAAGACATGTTAGAATGTTTAATAGCAACATGTCCTAAATCCTTAGGTGCGAAAGATAAAGCTGTGATGCCTTGTTCCATGCCTAGTGCTAAGTATACAAACCATTCGATGCCCAGCATTAAGAAAGTGAATTTCAATGTGCCTTCAAGTAGTTCAGATCCCTGCACTTCTAGTTCAGGAATGCAAAAAGTAGCAAAACCAACTAATGTTCCAATTCCCTCTACAGGAGTAAGAAGTGACACCAAAGCAAGCGGGTCAAAGCCTCAAGGCAACACAAAGAATGATAGGACCTTGCATGCTAGGAATGTTCAGTGGAAGAGAGTAGAAGATCACCTTAGGGAGAATTTGAATAAAACAAATCGTGTTGATTCTAGTGTTAGCTCTAAGTGTACTGTAATTAATGCGAATTCTGCTACTTTTGGCAAAACATGTAATGATGATTGCGTGGTTTCTGTTACTAATCTTGAATGTGGTGTGAATGATTTGATTAATGCTGTTAAATGCCCAGTTAAAACTGTCAATGTTAAAAATCAAGCTAAGAAAGGTAAAAGGAAAAGGCGAAAGAAAGTTAGAAAACAGTGGAAACCCACAGGAAAGAAATTTAGTAATATAGGTTATCAATGGATACCTACTGGCCGTAAGATTAATGAGCTGTGACCTAAATTTGCTAAGTCAATGCCCACTAGAAAATGGATGCCTACTGGTAGAACTATTCCCTTAAGAAGTGAACATACTTTGAATAGGTCAAATACGGACACTAGCACTGCATCTATTTCTGAAGAGTCCATTATGTCTACTTCTGATGTGGGTGTTCCAATTAATGTTACTAACCAAATGGAACCCATTCTTGCATGGGGATCCCAATTATCCAGTTATCCATTCTTGTCTGTGTTCAAATGCAGATCGTTCAAATCGTTCTGTGGTACTTGGACTCAGGCTGTTCCAAGCATATGACTGGAGACCGGTCACGGCTCATGAACTTCGTGAGTAAATTCATCGGAACTGTGAGATTCGGAAACGATCATTTTGGTGCTATTATGGGTTATGGAGATTACGTGGTTGGAGATAGTGTGATTTCCAGGGTATATTATGTTGAAGGTCTTGGACATAATCTATTTTCTGTCGGACAATTTTGTGACTCAGATTTAGAAGTGGCCTTCAGAAAACATACTTGCTTTGTTAGAGAACTTGATGGTGTGGAACTTCTCAGAGGAACTCGTGGTTCAAACCTATACACCATCTCTATCGAAGATATGATGAAATCTTCACCCATCTGCTTGCTGTCAAAGGCTTCCAAAACTAAGTCATGGCTATGGCACCGTCGTCTCAATCACTTGAACTTTGGTACCATAAACAATCTTTCCAGAAAGGAATTAGTAAGAGGATTACCCAGATTAAAGTATGAAAAAGATCATCTTTGTTCAGCTTGCCAATTGGGAAAAAGCACGAAATATGCCCACAAACCAAAACCCACAAACTCAGTAATGGAAGTTCTTCATACCCTTCATATGGATTTGTGCGGACCAGTGAGAGTGCAAACGATGAATGGGAAGAAATACATTCTAGTCGTTGTTGATGACTACTATCGATTTACTTGGGTAAAGTTTTGAGGACAAAGGATGAAACTCTGGATGTCATCATCAAACTTATCAAACAGCTTCAAGTTCGACTCAACAATATTGTTAGAATTGTTCGAACAGACAATGGCACAGAGTTTGTTAACAAAGACTTAATTCAGTTTTATGAAAGTGTTGGAATCAGTCATCAAAGAAGTGTTCCACGAACTCCTCAACAGAACGGTGTAGTTGAAAGACGAAATCGAACTCTTTTGGAAGCCGCAAGAACTATGCTAATTTATTCAAAGGTTCCAATGTTTCTATGGGCTGAAGCCATTGCCACTGCTTGCTACACCCAAAATCGTTCCCTTATCCATACCTTTCATGGAAAAACTCCATATGAACTTGTTCATAAACGAAAACCTGATCTCTCCTACCTTCGTGTGTTTGGTGCTTTGTGCTATCCAACGAATGACGGTCAAGATTTAGGCAAATTAAGAGCAAAGGCAGATATTGGAGTTTTTGTTGGTTATGCACCAAACAAGAAGGGCAACCGAATCTACAACAAAAGAACTCGAGATATCATGGAAACTATTCACGTCACGTTCGATGAGCTGTCCGGTCAAATGGCTCCAGGACAATCCAGTTCTGGACCCGCATCTCAACCTTCATCGAGTAGTCCTATCAGTTCTACTCTTGTTTCAAATCCCTCACCAGCAACTCCTTATGTACCTCCTTCAGAAGATGATTTGAAGAAATTATTTGATCCAATGTTCGATGAACACTGATAAGGTTTTAAAATGTACCTTTTTGAGGGGTCATTTAAGCCCTTATTTGATCACTTTTGTATCCGTTATTACTTAATATCGTTCCTTTTCACTTTTTAGGTCTCTTGAAGGCAAATTGCTGTAATGGCACTTATTTGGACGAAAAGGCGCGGATATACGAAGAAAATGGCCAAAGTCAAGAAATCGAGACACTCAAGCTGCTGAAACACAAGGTGACGACGTCACTGCTTAACTTCGACACCGTCTGAGCATTTTGTGAAGGGACAGAAGTCAAATTTCTTATTTTCAAGTGACGGCGTCAAGCTTTAAAAGAGTAGGCCCTCGCAACTCAGACGGCCTAGATTTGATCTAGATGGCGTCATAAGCTGAAGAGGACGGCGTCACAAGAACAAGGTGACGCCGTCACAAGACTAACGTGGCCAAGACGAAACCCTAATGACGGCGACCGACGCGGCGTCACAAATCATAAGGTGACGCCGTCGCATATGTAATCTTATATATAGAATCCGAATTTTTCAGTATTAGAGAGTAGTCTTTTTGGAGTAAAAACCTAAACCGAACCAAGGCTGTCTTGTACAGTATTTTAGGGTTCCAAACCCTATCTTACATCAAGATAAGTGTTTTAATTCATTAATACAATTATGTCTTTGATTATTTGTGTGTATGCTTGCATGTTCTCCATGTCCGGCTAATTTACTTGTGTGTTTGCTTAGGAATTAAGAAACTTAATTATTGAATATTGATTGGTTGTCTCTTATCTTAATTGTTAATGATCTAGTAATGCGATAGGTCATTCGTTGTGTAGTTAATGCTTGATTAATCTTTGTGAACCTTAGACTATGACACCTAGAGTAGTTGTAGGCTAAATCATACAAAGAGTGCCTTAGAGTTAGAGTGTATAAATCCTAGAGATTTTGTAGACGAGACCCTTTGGTAAGTTCAAAGAGTTAAGGATAAACGCATACCCTACGACTTTAGACACATAACGTGATTAAGAATAAGGACGTGACAATTCAACCATCAATATGAGATAATTAAGGAGTAATAAAACCTAAGTAAACACATTTTTAAACTATCATACGAGAACACAATAATTAGACATAGACTACCATCACCTTAGATTAGATAATTAGATAAGTAGAGTAATCGGTAGAAATACCAAACCCCCAAATTCAAACCCCGAGATTCGTACCTTTCCATTTCCTAAAAACATAAAAAGAAAAAAAATAATCTTCCTCAACCCCAACCTTAGCGTAGTAACTTCTCACTAGCATTCCTATTCCCCTAGAGAACGATATCAATACCCGTGGCTTACCCTAATACTACACTACAACGATTAGGTTCACTGCCTAGGGTGTTATAAAACTTGCTCGAAGAAAAGGAAGTTCCTTTGACCCCGAACGACGCGTGTAGCGTTATCAAACACTATGAGCCAAGTGCTAATGATATGTCAATTCCATCAACAGAGGCTGCCTCTATCCCTGTCAATGAAGTTAACCCTTCAGTTTCAATGTCAGTAAGTCAAGAAGCGCCTGCTGCTGATCACTCTATCTCATCAACAAATCATCAATCGTCGAGTGTACATCACGGAATTGTTTCTGGCACCAATGATAGAGAGAATCCTTTTGCTCCTCCCGAAGATGAACCCTTTGAAAATATATTCGTTCCTGAATCATCATCAGAACCATCTTCTTCAGGAGATATCGACTCTGCTACTTCAGTTCCTCAACAACAACCACATGAACACCTTAGAAAATGGACACATGATCATCCATTGGACAACATCATTGGAAACCCTTCTCGTCCAGTATCTACACGGAAAAAACTTGCAACCGATGCCTTATGGTGCTTCTTCAACTCCGTACTCTCTAAGGTCGAACCAAAAGATGTTAAAACTGCCATGAATGAAGACAGCTGGTTCAGTGCCATGCAAGAAGAAATTCACGAGTTTGATCGACTAGATGTATGGGAATTAGTACCTGCTCCTGATTGTGCTATGATCATCGCCCTAAAGTGGATCTTCAAACTTAAACGTGATGAGCATGGTGATGTTTTAAAAAACAAGGCTCGCTTGATTGCAAAAGGATATCGTCAAGAGGAGGGTATTGACTTTGAAGAATCATTTGCTCTAGTTGCTCGTATCGAGGCAATCAGAATCTTCTTGGCTAATGCTGCAAGTAAGAACACGGTAGTCTATCAGATGGATGTAAAGACGGCTTTTCTTAACGGAGATCTGAAAGAAGTCGTATACGTCAGCCAACCTGAAGGCTTTGTGAATCCAGATCATCCTACTCACGTCTCTCATTTGAAGAAAGCTCTTTACGGTTTGAAGCAAGCTCCAAGGGCATGGTATGATACGCTATCAAAGTTTCTTCTATCTTCTGGATTCAGCAAAGGAGCAGTTGATCTGACATTGTTCACAAGGAAGTCAGGCAAACATTTAATTCACGTTCAAATCTATGTTGATGATATTATTTTTGCCTCGACTGACCCCAATGAATGTGACCGTTTTTCAAATGAAATGGGTTCCAAATTTCAAATGTCAATGATGGGACAAATGTCGTTTTTCTTGGGATTACAAATTTCACAAAGTCCCGGAGGCATTTTTATAAATCAATCTAAATATGCAAATGAGATTTTAAAGAAATTTGGATTTGATTCTAGTGACCCTGTTGACACTCCTATGATAGAGCGTACTAAACTGGATGAGGACCACTCAGGGATCATGGTAGACCAAACGAAATATCGTAGTATGATTGGATCTCTGATGTACCTCACAGTAGAAACAGACATTCTGTTCGTTGTTTGCATGTGTGCTAGATATCAGGCTAAGCCTACTAAAAAGCACCTTGAAGCGGTTAAACGGGTCTTTCGGTATCTCCAAGGAACCATCAATATGGGACTTTGGTACCCGAAGGACACCGGTATGTCACTAACAGCCTATGCAGATGCTGATCATGCAGGATGTCAAGATACACGTCGAAGTACATCTGGAGGTGCTCAGTTTTTGGGTGATAAGCTTGTGAGCTGGTCTTCAAAGAAACAAATGTGTACTTCTATCTCCTCTACAGAGGCTGAATACATAGCCATGTCATCTTGTTGTGCTTAAATCCTATGGATGAGATCCCAATTATCTGACTATGGCTTTGACTTCAACAAAATCCCTCTGTACTGTGATAATAAAAGTGCCATTGCTCTCTCATGCAACAACGTTCAACACTCAAGAGCAAAGCACATTGACATTCGACATCATTTCATCAGGGAGCAAGTAGAAAACGGTGTGGTGGAACTCTATTTTGTGAGGACTGAATACCAGTTAGCAGACATCTTCACCAAAGCTCTTCCTAGAGAACGTTTTGAGTTTATCCTCCCACGACTTGGTCTAAAGAGTCTTCAACCAGAAACGCTAAAACGTCTTCAAGAGGAAGACGAGGAGTAAAGGTCTTTCTTCATCCATCTCTTGTAAATATTTATTCGAAAAGCAAATAGAAAAATATAAAACCTTCAAAAATCCATAAAAACTTGAAAATCTTGAAAAATTTCAAAAAATATTGTCATTTTGTCATATTTTTCTTGATTCGATAATATCTACGGTCTTTGTGCTGTCATTCAAAAAATGACACGGGTCTTTAGATGTTGTTCGAATATTAAAAAAAAATAAAAATAAAAAAACATTTTTTGGGAGAAAAGTGAAAAAATGGTTTATTGTCATTTCAGGCAGTAACCCGTTTTTCAAAGAAAGAACAGAGCCATGCTTTATCTTAAATCTTCAAACCTCATGCTCTGATTCTAAAAACAAATTTTTGTCGTTAAAATGACAAATGTTTCCTTTCAAATATTTTTCCTTCAAATGATTCTTCTGAAAAATATTTGTCATCTCAAGAAAACAAAATTGTTTTGAAAATACCTCAGACTCTACTTTTGAAAATCATCCGGGCTTTTCATTTTTCAAAATCTCTATCCTTCAATCAACAACATATGTCATTGATTGAGGGGGAGAATGATTTCAAACAAAAAGAGTATTTTTCAAACAATTAGCACGAAATCAAGAAAGGTCTTCTCTTGAATAATAAAAAAGAATAATATTTTACAATATTGTATACAATTGGTACAAGACCTTTGCTATTATTATGTTATCAAACGATATTCAAGCATGTTTAATCTTTGGAGTCTAAAGTCTAAAATTTGATCCTTATCGGTTAAATTTTTCTCATAATCAAGTTACATCTCCCCTCAAAAGCTTTCAAAATCGATTTAAATCCACAGAGATCACAAATCTCAAATGATTTAAAAATTGTGATCGGGGGAGAATTTGTGATTTAAATTGGATTTAAACTGATAATTCGATATATGGTTTCATAAGTGTTTAGCAAGCTTTCCTCCCCACATGTGCCAAACGATTTCAAATTTTCCATGCACATGTTGAGGGGGAGCATCTTTTTAAACCACAAAAAATTGAAACGTGATTGATTTGTTTCTAAGTGCAGGTTCTTTCTAATATGTGCAAAACTCTTTCAAAACTCAAGGCACATATTGAGGGGGAGCAAACTTATGAAAACCTCATCCTTCCCCAATATGCTTTATCTACTTGATTTGATCAGGGAAGTGATGTTGATATCTTTTAGAAAATGATAATCAAAGAAGTTAATTCTTCCTCTTGCCTTCGTGTGCCAAAATGATTTCAAATACACAATGCACATGTTGAGGGGGAGCTCTTTTTCTAAAAATATCAAACACAATTCAGGTACAAAATGCTTTGATAATATATCACAAGTATCTGGATTGATTTTCAAATGGTTTTCAATTGGTTCCAATGGCAGATGAACAATACCAAATAGACCGACCAAATTTACTTTATGAATGGTGATACAAGGATGATAAGGTTAGGTATTTGTTCCCATGATCCGCCAGAACCGGAGGGATCTACCCAGGGACAATCCACTAGATAGTGTAGAAGTCCTTAGGTATGATGAAAAAAGGAGAAAAGTGAGATATGGGAAGAGTGCGGACTGAGTCAGAGCGAGAACTAGAATAAACCCAACAAGGTTCTCGTAATGAAGTCTCAGTAAGCACTGAAGGGGTTGAAGAATGAAAAAGAAATGAAATGAGAAAAGGGTGAAAAGAAATAGCCCTCCATTAATTCAACCTTAGGGCAGAAACCGGGTTCAATACATATGCTACTGGTGGTTACCAAGGTAATGCCGGTATTGAAGACAAGACGTCATGGACCCAGTGACGCACTGCACTAAAATTCCCAAGCTACTCAAGTTCCTCTTAATAGGGCTTGTTTCATTCTCACGGGGAACCTACCTAATCTATCAACTTTCTCTTAGTGATTGTTGATATTGAAGAAGGAGACCCTTTCCCTAGTCTCCAGCATAGGAACCAAATATGCACTATTGAGTCTAGAGCCACGAGATCATCAAATAAATCTCATTAGGACACTGAATATTAAGACTCTCTATTTCACACAATGTGGAAAGAGAGATTATATCTTATGAGTCCTACGCATTATCCTTGTGGTATTGCCAGAACATCTGAGTGATATGCAAACATATTCACAATGAAGATGGAAAGCCTTCTGGAGCCAACATCAAACAAGCTCCTGGTGGGTGGCATGTGAGATCTATCCAATAGATCAACCATGTGACAACTGAACAGAAACAATGGGGCGATTCATAATTATGAATCAATCCTAGTTCAGGTTATGGATTGACGGATACCTTTGAAAAACTGGTCGTTGTGCATTAAAACTCTTTTCTTTAGCTCATCGACTGTGTACTCATATTTCAAAATAAAAGGTGTTTATGATTGATAATTGATTTTCATTAAAACCTTCATTTTATTGCAAAAACAATTTATATTGAGCGGTACATGATTATTTTTCAAATCTCTTTTCATCAATCAGTGAATCTCAATTCGCTGGTTCACTCACTCCGTGTTGTCTTCTTTGAGACGTTCCGGTTTGAGAACGACTAGAACAGCTGCGAGACCCTGTCATGGAAATTCTTCGGAATTATACCTGATCACAGGCAGTACTTGTACTGATCAACGGGGAACCGTGGGCCGTGTACCTCAATTCAACGAAAGTGATCAAAGACATTTTCGTATGCTTTATTGCTAACTATTTTATGCAGGTACACCCCGACGTTTGCAGCTGATCAGAATGGAAAGGTCAATCCATAGCCGCATGCTCACTCAACACATTCATTTTTGAATAAATCATGATTAGTGCTTCAATGACTCTGATATTTTCACTTCATGCTTCTGCTACGCTGCTGCCAATATCATGAATCAATGAAAGCTTCCGCTACTCTGATGAAAGGAAATCATGATCCAGAATGTGAGCATGTCGGTCCAAAAGTCACAACATCACATAATACCAACACCAAAATGGATGAGTCAGAGATTTATGATAGCTGATGATCTCAAAGCTGGCTCAACACTCATTATCACGTGGATCAGTTAAAGACCTCCACTAGAATTATCCAAACATGCGAAACTTGAAGAATCAAAGACTACGAGCTACTGAGCAAAGAACTTAATCAAGAATCCAAGAACAATCCTAATGTAATATCTGTTTGTAATCATTGTAATTTGAGGTGACCTCCCTTAGGGGGAGATTGTTAGGATTTAGTAAATCCATTTATTAAAGTGTCGGTCACCTCAAGTATATGTAATTATTAGAAAGCTCGTAGTCGTAGTTATTTAAAGTTAAGTAGTATTTAGTTTTGTAACACCGTGGAGGATGGACGGGTCTTTACCCACTGTATGCCTGATCCACAGCCCGTAGGTGGCGATTTGTGTAAGACTATAAATACTCTCTACCTCCCAAGGTAGAGAGTTGGAGCTCATAATAATACTTTCTTTTTCTCTCACTAAGTTCCCAAACCTCTAACTATTTCTCTCTCTAAAACCTTGATTTATAAGCCTACTTGTGATCATGTTATGATGTGTTTATGAAATCCAATATGTTACATTTCTTATATGGGCAGGAACATCCAAGAACAAAAAGATCAGTTCAAGGCTACACAGACAGTGGATGTTCAAGGCACATGACTGGCAACAAGTCATATCTCTTAGATTTTGAACATTATGATGGACAGTATGTCAGCTTTGGAGGAGGAGTTAATGGAAAAGTTGCTGGTAAAGGGGTCATCAAAAATGGTAACTTGGACTTTGAACCTGTGTACTATGTAAAAGAGCTTAAGTATAATCTTTTTAGCGTGTCACAAATGTGTGACAAGAAAAACAATGTTCTTTTTACTAAAGATATGTGCTTTATTCTCTCTAAGGATTTTAAGATGCCGATGAAAGTCGATTCTTCTTAAGATTCCTAGAAAAGGCAACTTATATAGCTTTGATATGAACAACATCGTTGCTAAAGATGATTATGCTTGCTTGCTTGCAAAGGCCACAGTGGATGAATCCATGCTATGGCATAGAAGACTTGGTCATGTTAACTTCAAAACCATTAATAAGATTGTCAAAGATGGTTTGGTAAGAGGCTTACCTCAGAAAAGATTTGAAAATGATCAAACTTGTGTGGCTTGTCTTAAAGGCAAACAACACAGAGCTTCTTGCGTGTCAAAGTTGGTAAACTCTATTGCTCACCCACTTCAAATGTTACATATGGACTTATTTGGTCCTACATCCGTGGAGACTTAAATCTTAAGAAGTATTGTCTTGTTGTGACTGACGATTTTAGCTGGTTTACATGGGTTTTGTTTCTAAGGACTAAGGATGAAACAACTGGCATCCTTAAGATCTTCATCACTGAAGTTGAAAACCAATATGATATGAAAGTTAAAATCATTAGGTGTGACAATGGGACAAAATTTAAAAATAGAGTTATGGATGATTTTTGTAGAGATAAAGGTATTAAAAGAGAATTTAGTGTTGCTAGAACTCCTCAACAAAATGGTATTGCTGAGAGGAGAAACAGGACACTTATAGAGGCTGCTAGAACCATGTTGGCAGATTCAAAATTGCCAATAACTTTTTGGGCTGAAGCAGTTAACACTGCTTGTTATGTACAAAACAGGGTTTTAGTAGTGAAAACAAAGAACAAGACACCTTATGAGTTATTTAGAGGTAGACCCCCTATCCTAGACTTCATGAGACCATTTGGATGTCATGTCACTATTCTCAATACCATAGATTATCTGGGCAAATTTGAAGAAAAAGTTGATGAAGGGTATTTTGTTGGGTATTCCATGGTCAGTAAAGCTTTCAGAGTATTCAACTTAAGAACCCGAAAGATTGAAGAAAATCTGCATGTTGAGTTCCTGGAAAACAAAGTGAATGTCAAAGGAACTGGTCCAGAAAGGTTGTTTGATCTTGATTCTCTAACCCATACTATGAATTATGTACTTATCTCTACAGGTACATCTACTTATAATTTTGCAGGTTCAGAAGAGTCTCTTGATGATGATGAACCAAGCAAGAATCAAGCAGAAGATCAAGATGAATTCAGTTTGCCACTTTGGGACTATGAAGATAATGATGATATTCCAATGACTGGAGATGTTCATCCTTCTAATGATTCTGGAAAGGAAGGAGATAGCAACATGAACACCAGAAGTTTCCACTGCAACACCAGAAGTGGAAATTACAACTCCAGTTACAGAGGAAGCTCAAGCCAATGATGTTGAAATCTCAAATATGCCAAATGAGATTGCAATTCCTCAGACTCCCCATACTTCAATTCCTAAATCACATCCTCTTGAAAATGTGATTGAAGCTGTCAATTCACCAGTGAAGACCAGAAGACAAACAAAATTTCCTGATGTTCATGGGTTTATTAGTGAAATCTATTGGGAATAATACTAACAGTTACCACTGATAGTCTTGTGGTTAACACTGCTAAAGATTACACTAGCAGTGGAAACTCATTACCACTGCTAATACAAATATTACCACTGCTATTAGGATAAATGTTATGTATCCGTGTATTGATAAGTATAGAAAAGATCTTGTGTATATTCTATATTGTTAGGTTTATACTTATCTTGTAAAGGACTCCTTGTGCTATAAAAGGAGATCCTAGGTCATTGTTTAGTATATGTGTTATTCATATTAGCTTCAAGGTGTAACCCTAGTGATAAGCAAGATCACTCGTATTATTTCTTAATAATATTGGAGCTTTGTGTTTATTGTTCTTACTTACATTATATAATCTGTCTTCTAAGTATTACTAAGTATATTCCGCGTGCTTATTAATATAACTCAAAATATCACTAACACAAGGTGTGTGTTTAGATCCATCAAGTGGTATCAGATCAAAGGTTCTGATATTTTGATTTAGAAGATCCAAGGAATACGCTTAACCTACTCACTCAATTCAATGGAGATGGATAACAACCAATCCAACTCTTCTACTCCAAGACTTCCTAAGCTCAAACTTAATGAGTTTGAGATGTGGATGATAATGATTGAGCAATACTTTCTCATTCAAGACTATGCTCTATGGGAGATCATCTTAACTGGTGATTCTTTCAAGCCTGTGTCGAAGACTCAGAAGGTTGGTGACACAGATGTTGTGACAGTTTCTGTGCCTGAGACTAATACTGAAAAAGCATTAAAGAAGAATGATCTAAAGGCTAGAAGTTTGTTGCTGATGACTCTCCCTAGAGACCAGATCATAGCATTCAGCAAGTTCAAGAGAGCTAAAGAACTTTTTGAAGTGATTTGCTCAGTGTTTGGTGGTAATGATGCTACAAAGAAGACACAAAAGATATTATTGAAGCAAAGTTATAGAAACTTCGCTTCAAGCAATGACTCACTTGATAGCATCTTCACCAAACTCCAAAGATTACTGTTACAAACCGACGTGTTTGGCATTGAGGTAGAAAAGGAAGACCTCAATTTGAAGTTTCTAAGAAGTTTGCCTTTAGAGTTTCATACTAATGTTACATTGTCTGGAAAATAAACCAGATATTGAAACTATGAAGCTCAATGATCTTTACAACTACTTCAAACTCATTGAACAAAGATTGAAGAAGGCTGGGAAACTTAGTACAAGCTCAAGCAGCTTGGCTTTGATGTCAATCTCTGTTGACAGTGATGATTCTGAAGATGACTGTGATGATGATATGCCACTCGCTGGTTCTACAGTTTCCACTGGTAATGTTAGCGTTACCACTGCAGGTTCAAAGAAGAAGATTGCTGGTATTGAAGATCCTACCTTTTATGCTTTTATCTCCACTCAAGTTAATGGCTCTATATTAACTCATGAAGACATAGAGCAAATTGATGAAGATGACTTGGAGGAGATGGATATTAAATGGCAAATAGCTCTTCTTAGCATGAGGGCTAGGAAATTCTACAAGAAGACTGGAAAGCCAATTCACATCAATGGTGGTGAAACTGCAGGTTTTGACAAAAAGAAAGTAGAGTGTTTGAATTGTCACAAGTTGGGGCATTTTGCTAGGGAATGCAGAAGACCAAAGATGAAGGAAAACAGGTCTACTTGGTATAAGCAAAAGAAAGAACCAACTGTGAAAGAACCAAAGGCAATGTTGGCAATTGATGGTGTGAGCTATGATTGTAGTTTCATGGCTGATGAACAAGAGGAAGAACCTTGAATCTTTGCTCTTGTATCTACTGAATTTGCTCTCATGGCTTTCTCTGACTCTGAGGTACAAAACTTTGAAACTTGTTCTAAAACATGTAGGGCTGCTAGAGAAGTTGAAAGGCTTAATGAATCTTATGAAATCAAAGAACAGAGTTGTTTTCTACTAATTATGTTGTGTCAAACCTTAGGAGAGGTATAGCTGTATTAGAAAAACAACTAGAGCACTATAGAGAAAATGAGTCAAAATATAATGATGATATGATTCTTCTTAGAAGAGAGGTAGATCATACGATAGCAGTGAATGAGGCTTTCCAAGAAGAGCTTGAAAAACTTAGAAAGATAAATGAGAATGTCAATTTAACTGTTGACACCTGTTATTATCAGTCTAAGTCAATTGATAAAATTTGGAATGCTCAAATACATAGTAAAGTTAAGTCTGGTATGTGTTATAACACAGTGCCTCCACCACTAAGAGGTGTTCCATCACCTCCAGGTATAGATTTAGCTCATATAGGTCTAGAAGACTTTCAGGAACCTATTCTTGAATATGGTCCTCCTAAAACTGTGAAATGTGAGGAAGAGGTTAAGCATGATAATGATGTTTTTGAAAGTGCTAGTGACTCATCAGTTGTTGATGAGAATGTTAAAAAGAATGTAGAGGCTTCTATCCCAAAAGTTGTTAATAATGTTATAGAGGAACTTAGGAGACAAGCTAATAAACCTAGATCAACTGTAAGATGTGCTGAGATGTATAGGAACAAGTCATCAGCTCCTAGGGGTAAACAGAGGAGTTGGAATCATGTTAAATCTCAACAACTAGGTAGTGACTTTGTGATGAACAATAAAGCATGCTATATCTGTGGTAGTTTTAATCATTTACATGCTTATTGTGACTATCATGTTGGGAGAAGGGAAGGCCATGGGAATAAAAAGGTGGAGTCTAACAGGTTTCAAAACAATTTACACCCTAATTCTCACTGCAAAATGATCCCAAGAGTAGTTCAACTAAGAAGTGGTCTTAAAACTCTTGCCACCACTCTAAAACTGTTAACACTGCTCACCCTAAATCACCTGTTACAAGTGCAAAATCCAAAACAACTTTTTGCAATATCTGCACAAACAGGGAAAAGAACTTTTCAAAATAAAAGGGTTCAGTATAACCAACAGTGGGTACCTAAAACCAAACCAGCAGTTTCCACTGCTCATTCAAAAGTTCCCACTGTAGGGTTGTAAACAAGAAAAGGGGGACATGGGCAATGTTGTGAAGGCCTCAGCACGTTGGGAATGGAAACCTAAAGGAATTACCTCATCAACCAATCCCAATGGTGTATCAATGACCTTTGATAGATTTAACTATATTGATACACGAGGCAGATCCAAGTCAATCATGGCTTGGGTCCCCAAAAAAACTAACTCTTTACTTTTATGTGCAGGAACATCCAAGGACAAAAAGATCAGATCAAGGCTACACAGATAGTGGATATTCAAGGCACATGACTGGAAACAAGTCCTATCTCTTAGATTTTGAACATTATGATGGATAGTATGTCAGCTTTGGAGGTGGAGTTAATGGAAAAGTTGCTGGTAAAGGAGTAATCAAAACTGGTAACTTAGACTTTGAACCTGTGTACTATGTAAAAGAGCTTAAGTATAATCTTTTTAGTGTGTCACAAATGTGTGACAAGAAGAACAATGTTCTTTTTACCAAAGATATGTGCTTTGTTCTCTCTAAGGATTTTAAGATGCCTGATGAAAGTCAGATTCTTCTTAAAATTCCTAGAAAAGGTAATCTATATAGCTTTGATATGAACAACATTGTTGCTAAAGATGACGATGTTTGCTTGCTTGCAAAGGCCATAGTGGATGAATCCATGTTATGACATAGAAGACTTGGTCATGTTAACTTGAAAACCATTAATAAAATTGTCAAAGATGGTTTGATGAGAGGCTTACCTCAGAAAAGATTTGAAAATGATCAAACTTGTGTAGCTTGTCTTAAAGGCAAACAACACAGAGCTTCTTGCAGGTCAAAGTTGGTTAACTCTATTGCTCACTCACTTCAAATGTTACATATGGACTTATTTGGTCTTACATCTGTGAGCAGCTTGAATCTAAAGAAGTATTGTCTTGTAGTAACTGATGATTTTAGCAGGTTTACATGGGTTTTCTTTCTTAGAACCAAGGATGAAACAAATGTCATCCTTAAGATCTTTATCACAGAAGTTGAAAACCAATATGAAATGAATGTTAAAATCATTAGGTGTGACAATGGGACAGAATTTAAGAATAGAGTTATGGATGATTTTTGTAGAGATAAAGGTATTAAAAGAGAATTTAGTGTTGCTAGAACTCCTCAACAAAATGGTATTGCTGAGAGGAGAAACAGGACACTTATAGAGGCTGCTAGAACCATGTTGGTAGATTCAAAATTGCCATAACTTTTGGGCAAGCGGTTAACACTTTGCTTGTTATGTAAAAACAGGGCTTTAGTAGTAAAAACAAAGAACAAGACACCTTATGAGTTATTTAGAGGTAGACCCCCTATCCTAGACTTCATGAGACCATTTGGATGTCATGTCACTATTCTCAATACCATAGATTATCTGGGCAAATTTGAAGAAAAAGTTGATGAAGGGTATTTTGTTGGGTATTCCATGGTCAGTAAAGCTTTCAGAGTATTCAACTTAAGAACCCGAAAGATTGAAGAGAATCTCCATGTTGAGTTCCTGGAAAACAAAGTAAATCTCAAAGGAACTGGTCCAGAAAGGCTGTTTGATCTTGATACTCTAACCAAAACTATGAATTATGTGCCTATCTCTACAGGTACATCTTCTTTTAATTTTGCAGGTTCAGAAGAGTTTCTTGATGATGATGAACCAAGTAAGGATCAAGCAGATGATCAAGATGAATTCAGTATGCCACTTTAGGACTATGCAGATAATGAGGATATACCAAAGACTGGAGATGCTCAACCTTCTAATGATTTTGGAAAGGAAGGAAGTAGTAACTTGAATGCTGAAAATTCAGAAAGTAGTGGAAATTCAGATTCCACTGTTAGGCCAGATGTTTCCACTGCAACACCAGAAGTGGAAGTTATAACTCCAGTTCAGAGGAAGCTCAAGCCAATGATGTTGAAATCTCAAATATGCCAAATGAGATTGCAGTTCCTCAGACTCCACACACTTCAATTCATAAGTCACATCCTCTTGAGAATGTGATTGGGGATGTCCATTCACCTATGAAGACTAGAAGACAAACAAAGCTGCCTGATATTCATGGATTCATTAGTGAACTATATGAATCTAAGACTCATGAAGGCAAGAATGAATGTCTCTTTATGTGTTTTCTGTCAAAAATGGAGCCAAAGAATGTATACAAGGCACTTGAATATGAAAGTTGGGTGGAAGCAATGCAAGAAGAGTTGCTCCAATTCAAGCTTCAAAAGGTTTGGGTGCTTTATGATATGCCTTCTGGCAAGAAGGTAATAGGTACTAAATGGGTGTTCAGAAACAAGAAGGATGAAAGAGGAATTGTTATCAGAAACAAAGCTAGGCTTGTGGCTCAAGGATACACTCAGGAGGAGGGTATTGATTATGAGGAAGTGTTTTCCCCAGTTGCATGAATTGAAGCAATCAGGCTGTTCTTAGCCTATGCATCCTTTATGGGCTTTAAAGTCTATCAAATGGATGTAAAGAGTGCTTTTCTATATGGGCAGATTGATGATGAGGTATATGTTTCACAACCTCTAGGCTTTGAAGACCCTAACTATCCTAACAAAGTGTACAGGGCGGTTAAAGCCTTGTATGGCTTGCATCAAGCACCACAAAAATGGTATGAGACCGTGACTACTTATCTTCTTGATAATGGGTTTCATAGAGGTAGAGTGGATCAAACTTTGTTCATCAAGAAAGACAAGTATGATATCTTGTTAGTTCAGGTATATGTTGATGATATCATTTTTGGATCTACAAAGACAGAGATGTGTAAAGAATTTGAGAAGCTAATGAAGGAAGAATTCAAGATGAGTTCTATGGGTGAACTCACATTCTTCTTGGGACTTCAAGTACAACAAAGGCCTGATGGTATTTTCATCAATCAAGATAAATATATGGCTGAGATACTAAGGAAGTTCAAGTTCTCTGATGCAAAGTCATCTAGCACCCTTGCAGATAAGACTACACATCAACTCTTGAAGGAAAATAGTGGTGAAGCAGTTGATGTGCACATGTACATGTCTATGATTGGTTCTTTGATGTATCTACATCATTTAAACCAGATATTATGTTTGCAGTGTGTGCCTGTGCAAGGTTTCAAGTCACTCCCCAGTTCTCTCACTTGACTGCTGTGAAGAAGATTTTCAGATATCTTAAAGCATTTCCCACTCTGGGATTATGGTACCCTAGAGAATCTCCTCTAGATTTGGTTACTTACTCAGATAGTGACTATGCTGGAGCCAGTTTGGATAGAAAATCTACAACAGGTGGATGCCAATTTCTTAGCAACAGATTAGTGTCATGGCAAGTGCAAGAAACAAACAATGGTGGCTAATTGATCAACTGAGTATGTGGCTGCGCAAGTTGTTGTGCTCAAGTTCTATGACTTCAAATCAACTTTTGGACTATGGGTACAATTTCATGAATACCATCATCCATATTGACAATATCAGTACCATTTGCATTATTAAGAATCCAGTTCAACACACAAAGACTAAACATATTGAAATTAGACACCATTTCATAAGAGATTGTTATGAAAAGGACTAATTCAAGTTGTCAAAATCCATACTGATGACAACTATGCTGATTTATTAACAAAAGGACTTGATGTGTGTAGATTTCAGTACTTGGTAACAAGTATTGGAATGCTAAATCCATAAACTTTTTGTGTCTAATGGTCTTTGGTGTTGAGTGGAAGTCTTTGGGTACTAACATTGTTGTATAAGTTTGTATATGTTTTTGTGCTTGTGTTTTTGCTTGTTCAATAACTTTTATGCAGCATAGATGGGAGTTGATCATAAAAGGTGTGTAACTGAGACACACAACAAATGGTTATTGATTTACCATGTCTAATCCACATAAGAATCAACTAGTCCAGAGCAAACAGCTACTGGTAAAGACTTTGCAAATCCGTTTATGGTTGATAGTTTACCAAAAACTATATGGTTATCAACTCACCATATTCTTTATGATTAAGAGTTGGCTAGTCCATAGCAAACGGCTCATGGTAAAGACATATCAAATCCGTTGATAGCTGGTAGTTTGCTAAAAACTATGATAAAGATCAGTCCAATTTTCATATGTTTTCTTTACTCTTTGCTCTTTGAAAATCTTTGTGAAAAATTACCCTGCTAGTTCACGCTTTCCCTTGACAGTGTTAATTTTACCACTTTTGATCTAGCCGTTACAACTGATTGTGTGGTAACTAATTTTTACTAGCCGTTGAAAGAAAACATTAATTTCCATATATATAGGGTAAAATTTTTGGAAGATTATCTACTTTCCTAATTGCTATTTATCCTCTAAAGATAAATATTTTCCAAAGATAGTCTTTCTTGCGAAAAAATCTTAAACCCTACCCGTATATATCTTTATCTCTCAATTGGAAATTTATTCATTCAATTCATACTGACACAATATATTTTTCATCAAAAGATTCTCTGGCACCTATCACTTTTGCAGATGAGTACAACCAAGTGGCCTACTTACAAAAGTCAAACGAGAAGAGTGGCCCTGTTTTCCATCAGATTGTGGACTTTCTTAATACTACCCATATAAGGTATGCTTTACTTCATAATACCACAATCCATATCTCTCAAATCAAACAGTTTTGGACTTCTATTCAGTCCATAACCATTGAGAATAGAGATACACATGAAACAGTGGATGCTCTTAGAGCCACTATGGACTGGGTAACTATTGATGTTACTGAGGCATCCTTGAGGAGAATTCTCCAATTTGATGATCTCAATGGTATCATCACATTACCTATGCCCAAAATTCATACACATCTTTCATCCATGGGGTAAGATACCACTGATAAAAAGGCTACTTTCAAAAAGAGTGGTTTTTGTCCCCATTGGAGATTTTTGATACATACTCTTTTACATTGCCTAAGTCCTAAGAAAACTTCTTATGAACAATTTAGTTCAACAATGGCTTACCCTTTGGTTTGTCTAGCCATAGATAGGACTTTTAATTGGTCAAAACATATTTTTCAAAGTATGCAAGGCAATGTAAAGAGTTCAATAAATTTTTTGATGTATCCAAGGTTTGTGCAAGCAGTGCTAAATGAGTTTCAACTGCAACCCCACACTAGAGTTTACAAAATCCGTTGCCTTAAGCCTAAAGTTTTTCAAAACATGAACAAAGATGGCAACAGGACTATTACACCTCTTTTTCCTCAAATGCTTGCAAAGATTTCACAGGTACGAAACTCACCCATAATCACTGTTCCAAACATTGATTATACTCCACCAGTTTCTCACACCTATGAAGGAGGCACAAACACCAACTCCTCTCATTACAACACAGCATGTCCCTGATCCGTTTGGTTTAGGAACAAGCAGTGGTGGTTCTAGACTTCAACCTAGTCCAACTAGGGAGGAATCTAAGCCATTGCCCCATGATTCACCTCTCCCAACAGGTCACACATTTGGAAGTGTTGAGGGCAATGGGCAACAAATGGAATTGATGGATATGTGTACCAAATTAGCCAAGCAGGTTGACTCTCTCCAACAAGACCTGGCACAAGTAAAGAAGCAGCATGCCAAGGACATTACACACTTAAAAGAGGAGATTCAGACCTTGAAAGAAGAGTTGCAGGGGGATGGATGATGGTGATTCAGCTGATTTTAATAAAGATTTGGGAAATTCTCCCAAACAGGGGAGGAAAACAGATGCTAAAACTCAGGGGAGGAGAATTGATTTTGAAGATGAAGGTGTTTCTAGTAAAGGTTCAGAGGAAGCTGACACTCAATAAGAGCAACTAGAACAAGACATTTTTAGTACTGCAACTGCCGATTTTACCACTGATCCAATTTCCACTGCAGAGCTAAATATTCCCACTGCTGGACATGATGTTGCTTTGCAAGTGAAGAAATTGATAAACAGAAGAAAGACAAAGGTAAAGCTGTTATGCAAAGCAAGGAGCAAACAAGAAGAAAGGTTTCAAAGAAAGAACAAGTTCAGATTGCTCATGATGCTGAAGTTGCAAGAAAAAATTATGAAGTTGAAGTTCTTTGAAAAGAAAAAGCTTGAAGAATTGGACATTGCAAGCTTTATGGAGGCTAAAAGGCTGGATAGAATGGAAGATCCCCTTTCCATTGTTCCACCTACAAGATTCAGAGAGAAGACTCCAGAGTTCAGCTATGTACCTACTGAAGAAGAAATTGATTTCTTGATTGCAAATGATCCACTTATCAAGAAGAAAGCAATTGACCTAGTGGCTGATAAGTCTTTAACTGAAGATCAAAGAACAACAGCTTAAAGGATTTTATTCAGATGAAGAATAACCAAGCACTTCAAGATGCTATTGTTTCAGTCAAGAAGGGCCAAAAGAAACCAAGACAACCAACAAAGGCACATGTGATTTCAATGATGAAAGATTATTGTTGCAAGGTTGGTGGCTGGAAAAGACATCAATTCAAAGGAATGCCTGATGATAAAGTTGAAAGTATCTACTACAGAGTTCAAATACAAGATAAAGATTTTATTCCAATGAACTCTGAAGAAGAAGCAAGAAGGTATCCTAATTTGAAGAGAAAGGCCAAAGATAGTGAATCTCAGACATTTAAGAAGAAAAAGTTTGCTGAAGAACAAGAAGTTCCAACTGAGAAATTCACTGAAGAACAACTGAAGGATCGTAAATATTATGTTGTTTGATGATTCGGGTGGTCTAGGATGATGATAGTATATGAATGCCATGGTTAAAGAGATGAAGAGAGTAGAGAGGGAATTCTAGAGAGATAAACAAAAGTGTAAAAGGTTAGATTAGAACTTCCAACCCTCTACTTTGGAAGGTAGAGGGTATTTATAGGTTACAAACTAAACGACCTCCCGGCGGCCGTGGATCGTATATAGTGGGTAAAGACCCGTCTTCCTCCACGATTGTTACACTAAACTATTCTCGCTACTAACTAACATTAACTAATAAATAACGTAAATCACTACAAGTCTACGAGCTAACTTATGCTAGATAATATTTGGGGTGACCGAATCTTCACCATGGAATTTTCTAATTCCTAACAATCTCCCCCTAAGGGAGGTCACCCCATGATTTACATTTTGAATCCTAGAATTCTATTCTTGACTTTGTTCTTGAGCTCGTAGACTTTAATTCTTCAATTCCGCAATCTTTGTGCGTTAGTAGCGATTCTTTAAAGTCCGCATTGATTTGTACTTTAAGTGGAGGCCTTTAGACTGATCCACATCTTTGATGATCTTTGAGCTTTCTTTGAGATCATCAGCCACAGTAAATCTCTCTGGATCATCCATAGTTGTGTTGCCTTCATGTGATGTTGTAACTTTTGGACCTACATGCTCACACTTTCAGGATCATGACATCTTTCCATCAGAGTAGCGAAAGCTTTACTGGTTCATGATATTTGCGCGTAGCGTGAGAAGCATAGTATAAAAATATCGAAACCGGTTATGTAGATATGCACCAGTCATGATTTCTTCAATTAAGTGTGGATGCTTTAAGCATGCGGCTTTGATTGATTGACACCTCATTCGATCAACCGCAACCGTCCAAATGTACCTGCAAACAACGGTTAGCAATAAAACACACGAAAGTGTCTTTGATCACTTTCGTAGAATTGAGGTACACGCCCCGGTTCCCGTTGATCAGTACAAGTCGCCTTGCACATGATCGTGTAGAGTTCAAGAACCTCCTTGACAGGGTTTCGCGGTGTTCTAGCTGTTCTCAAACCGAACGTCTCAAAGAAGACAACACGAATTGAGTGAACCAAATAATTGAGATTCATTGATGATGAAAATTGATTTGAAAAACAATCAGGTATTGCTTGAAGAAAGAGTTTTGCAATACGACGAAGGTTTTATGAGAAAGATCAATTTTCAATCAAAATACCTTTTGTATTAGAAAATAAGTACACATTCGATGTGCTAGAGAAAAGAAGAGATTTACACATCGAACGGTTTTTCCTAAAGTATTTTTCAACCAGAGATACTTTTTGAGTTTGAAAATGAATACACATTCGATGTGCTAGAGAAAAGAAGATTTGCACATCGAACGGTTTTTCCAAAAGTATTCGTCATTTCCATTCCTGGACCAAGGTTAATTCAAGATTGAATCTCCCCATCGTTTCTATCCAGTTGTTACAAGTTTGATCTTACGAGAAGATCTCACATGTCACCCACCAAGAGCTTGTTTGATGTTGGCTCTAGAAGGATTTCCATCTTCATCGTGAATACTTTTACATATCACTCGGATGTTCTGGCAATACCACAAGGATAATGCGTAGGACTCTTAATATATTCTTACTTTCCACATTGTGTGAAACAGCAAGTCTTCATTAATTTTGTGTCTTACCGAGATATTGTGGATGATCTCTTGGCTCTAGACTCAATAGTGCACATTTGGTTCCTATGCCGGAGACTAGGGAGAGGGTCTCCTTCTTCAATATCAACAATCTCTAAGAGAAAGTCGATAGATTATGACGGTTCCCCGTGAGAATGAAACAAGCCCTTTTAAGAGGAACTTGAGTTGTTTGGGAAGTTAGGTGCAGATCGTCCACCGGGTCCATGACGTCTTGTCTTCAATGCCAGTGTTACCTTAGTAACCACCAGTAGCATATGAATTGAACCCGGTTTTACGCCTAAGGTTGAATTCCGGAGGGCTTTCTTTTAACCCTTTTCACATTTATTTCTTTTTCATTCTTCAACCCCTTCAGACCGAGACTTCATAACTAGAACCTTGTTGGGTTTATTCCAGATTAGCTTTGTCTCGATCCGACTTTTCTTCCCATTTCTCATTTTCTCCTTTTTTCAATATTCCTAAGGACTCTACACTATCTAGTGGATTTTCCCTGGGTAGATCCCTCCAGTTCTCGGATCATGGGAACGAATACCTAACCTAACCATCCTTATAACACCATGCATAAAGTAAATTGGTCGGTCTTTTGGTATTGTTCTTTCCTTCATGAAACCAATCGAAAAATCATTTGGAAAACAATCAAGGTACTTGTGATACGAGATCAAAGCATTTTGTACCTTAATAGTTTTGATCATTTTAGAAATGCTCCCCCTCAACATGGGCACATGATATTAAAATTGTTTGGCACATGGAGGCAAGAGTTCTTTGAAATAATTTCTTGATCACAATTTCCTTAGAAAAAGCCATTTGAATTTCTTTGGTAAATTCTCCCCCTCAATATGTGCATAGGATATTTGAAATCATTTTATCACATAGAGGCAAGAGGTCATTTGAAGTACATCCATGATAAAAAATCCATTAAGAAATCATTTAGAAAATCAATCAAGGTACTTATGTTAAAACATAGAATCTTTTGTACCTTTGAAAGTTTGTTTTCTTTTGAAATGCTCCCCCTCAAGAATTGCATACGGAGATGCCATTCTTGATTAAACAAGTGATTATCATCTAAATGTATTCTATTCACACTTCTCCCCCGCAAAATTAGCACATGATGTCTCCATCTTCATTATATTGAGCAACTGGAATAAGAGTAATTATAAGTGGTCCGGATCACTTGATAATTGAAGCGCGTGGAAAAAGTATGAAGCATGTTGATGAGAATGGTCATAATAAGAAGATTTCTCTTCTTTTGAAGATAAAGCGCACTGAACCGTACACTTTTATTTTCTTTAGAGAACGAGGCATGAATTGTTGTGTTCATACGTCATAAGAAGATTTCTCTTCTTTTGAAGATAAAGCGCACTGAGACGTACACTTTTCTTTTATTTAGAGTACGAGGCATGAACTAAAGTGTTCATACGTCATAAATCTCTCTCTTTTTCATCTACTCTTGTCAAACTTGTAATCAACCCATTATCATTCAGTAGGCTCTTTGTCGTGACAGCTGATGGAGAAAAACCAATATGATGAATTTGATCCTGAAGTAAAACAACCCAAACTCGTGACTTAAGCTTGCACATATGTAACAAAGAGCGGTGCCGATTTCCATTAGCATCTCTAAGTACTCTCTAAGTACTCTATACTCTTCAACCAACCAACCATCAAGTATCAGACGTACATCACCTCTTGAAAATCCACAGTTGAATGTGACACTGAGTACTACAATGTAACTCCTTAAAGTGATAGTTATTTTGTGGTGGTAAGAGCCCAATTCCCCCAAGTGGAAAAAAGAAAAGGTAAAAGACACCAAAAAATAACTAGATTTCCAAGTCTTCATTTTTGATAATAAGCTCGAACAAGGATCTTGAAGAATCTTCATCCAACCATCCCCGATACCTTTAGATACTAAGTACACTCGCCAGTGATGTTTCACTTCAACCTCAAATAAATAATAATGAATTAACGCCGTTGTCACATTTTCTTGTTAAAAGCTCAAATCTAGCCTCCTTTGACGTTTTAAGTGAACTATGGTAATGGTTTTCATCCCGACCATGGTTAAAAGCACATAGCCCCGTAAAACCATGTAATAACCAAACTGCCATGAAGAATATCCAAGCAATCACCCAATTCATGAAGTACACCCTTTTATTCCTTCTTTGAAGTAGAAATCGTAGCACCAACATCAAATAAGATCCAGAATTACACTTTCTCTTCTCCAAGATGGTTCCATCATTACGGGATTTTACAACTCTATGGTTTAAATCGAGAAATAGTTTCTTTCGCGGGATTTTACAAGACCAAGACTAAACCATAAGATAGATCCGGAAATGCACTTTACTATTACTAGGATGTTTCCATTGTCACGGGATTTTACAAGTCTATGATTTAAACCGAGAAATAGATTCTTTCGTGGGATTTTACAAAATCAAGACAAAACCGTAAACAATGTCAGCTTGAATGTGTTATGACAACTTTAGTTTCGGTGAATATCTGTTTTTAGGAGAACATGCAGCGGTTCATCAACGGTTCATAAACCAACATCAACAGAATCATCAATCATCCAGTAAACACATTGGTAAACACATCATTCACGCAATCTGTCGGCTATTGCAAAGGACCACATGGAAAAGTAAACCCGATATATCAAACTCGAACATGACGTAAAATTCCCTAGATTTGTTACTTAAACGTGTACTAATCCTCGTGAAAAAGAAACGGTGTACCCAATGTACAAAACATCTTGACATTCTCAATTGCATGAGACACCGAAGTGATAGTTACATTGTGGGTTAAGTGAGAAAGAATCATAACCGTAACTAAATAGCCAAGTCTTTATCACACTCTGTAAATGCCCAAACAAGTCATCTTCGCGAAAGGGTAGAACGAAAGAAGACGAAATAAGTAAACGTGCCCGGAAAAACCTCACTTCAAATCCACATACGAAATACCGTATAAACAACCCCATAGTCAGCTTTGATCAATAACTAATTCAGGCCGACACGTAATATCCACCATGAAACATGCATAAACCAGAGTACCAAATCACAGTACACAATAAATCTCATCATTAACTCATCATCAAATCACTTCAACAACTCTCATTAAAGCGACACAACTCTCATGACTCAAATCTCATTATGACAACCATATTAGCACAACATCTTAACACCATTTCCGGTCCAAGTAATAATCACATATGGTCCAACGCGTGGTCACAATAGTCCGAGTCCAATCAACTCTCACATAAGCACTCAATGTGATAAATCCATACTCATCTTTGCACACCTCGCCTAGCCTATACTAAATTAAACCGAATATTTCCCAATCTCAATAGTAGTCCAAATCCAGTTAATAGTAGTGATACTAAGCTTTTTGTACCAATCATTGCACAAGTACATTGTACAAATCAGGTTAGCAAAATCTATCACAAATGTGATGCAAATTTTCACCTCACCATGCGTCAAGACCAAGTCCACTACAAATCGGACAAACTCAAGAGAATTCAATGCCCGGTCCAATAAAAGAAGTGCAAAACTGATCCATCATTATATGAAAGCCCAAAGAATTATTAACAATTAACATACCCAATCCAAACAATTTGATTCTAGGCCCAATCATAAAACCGGATTCAATCATATAAGGTACCCTAAGTTCACGGGTATAAAAACACACCATTCCACACTTAACCCTAAAAGTCTCACACACTTATCCCTAGTATCCTAAACCTCCGCCCCCATCAGTTATTATCTCCAAATTATCTCTCCAAAATGTATACCCAAGAACTCATCTCTAAACAATCCTTCATAAACCATAACAAATCTCACAAGAGAAATATGTCCGCCTCTCATTCAATCTTTCGTACATACCTTCGTTGCCACAGGGATGGTATAGGGACGATCGAAAGAGCCACAGGGATGGCCTTAGACATAGATTCGGCTTTGAAATAACACCAATGAACCAAGGTAGGTTAAACTTTGAGTGGTTTTTTAATTTTGTCTTTCCCTTTTAACGAATCAAAGATTTGATTCAACAACATTGTTGAAATCATCTCTTCAAGTTCGAAAAGTATTACAGCCCTTTTGATCAATGATGGTTTCCTTTGTGGTTGTTTGGATCTGAAAAGGTTACAAATACATCATTTAACCATGAAGAAACTGAGATCAAATAACATATGAGTAAATGATATAGTTTATCTCTTTGTGAACATAGTCGAAACAAAAGGAAATAGAGTAACGAAAATTGTTATAACTCTATTCCTTGGGTTCGAATAGATGATAGATGTAATAAATATCTCAGATCGATGAAGAGACTTTCTTATCGTGTTATGGCCCATTGGTCTAGATATTCATTTGGTATCACACGAAGAGAATGGTCTGAGATCGAAAGATTTTTTGTACATTTAATGAATCAGTGATGAATACTTCACTCGTGGGTTTGACCTCTAAGATCTTTGATGAAACAGAAATAACCCAAGTGAGTAGGCTGAGATGTAATATAACTTCTTTCTTTGAGACACCAAGTCGAATGATGAGATAAATCTGTTGAGGTTGTGTCGATTCATGTACAATTACTTTGGCGTAGATGTTCTTGTATGGAGCCAAGAAAATATGATTAGCATGTAGTATGTAGATGCTTGTTGATGTTGATGTGAATGAGGTTGTGGTCAAATGTCAAAATCTTCTTCTTCCTTTTTTGATCTTTAACCGTAGTCATCAGTTAAGTCGCATCCATGATATTGTGTCAAGTCGCTCTTTACATGAGGCGTTTGACAAAAGTGACAACTCGCTTCATATAATAACTTAGACAACTCGCATCTTCATAACACAACTCGCATCCAGTATTAAGACCAAATCAGTAACAACTCACAGTTGACCAGTTAACAACTCGCAGTTGACTAAATAGTCAACCCGTATAATATTTTGAATCAACTCGCATTTGACTTAAATAGTAAACTCGCATAATATTTAACAAACAGACAACTCGCTTCCATTTCATGACCAACTCGCATCATGACCAACTCTCTTCATGACCAACGCTCTGATACCAATTGAAGGATCGTGAATATTATGTTGTTTGATGATTCGGGTGGTCTAGGATGATGATAGTATATGAATGCCATGGTTAGAGAGATGAAGAGAGTAGAGAGGGAATTCTAGAGAGATAAACAAAAGTGTAAAAGGTTAGATTAGAACTTCCAACCCTCTACCTTGGAAGGTAGAGGGTATTTATAGGTTACAAACTAAACGACCTCCTGACGGCCTGTGGATTAGGTATACAATGGGTAAAGACCCGTCTTTCCTCCACGGTGTTACACTAAACTATTCTACGCTACTAACTAACACATTAACTAATAAATAACGTAAATCACTACAAGTCTACGAGCTAACTTATGCTAGATAATATTTGGGGTGACCGACTCTTCACCATGGAATTTTATAATTCCTAACAACAACTAACTGAAATGATTGTGATAGAAGAAGAATATTTTTATCCTGAACCACTACAAATCAGACATCCTATCATTGACTGGGAAGTGTTTACTTCTAGCAATTTTGCTCCAACATGGAAGATTAAAAGGCTAGGTGGTGAAACTTCATCATTCATTCAATTTGAAGATCTCATCAAAGCTTGTGACAGAGATGATCTTGACACATTATGGAAATTAGTTCAAGAAAGGTTTGATGCTGAAGATCTCAAAGATATGAAGGAGATGCAGTTATGGGTTAATCTTAGAAGGCTCTATGAACCATATGTTAATGATGATTTCTGGAAATTCTCATGTTCATGTCCCGGTACTAAATGGTTCTACTATGATTCATGTGAAGTTCATCATGTTTCTACAAAGAAATGGAGTAGATGCATTTATGCTTCTGAGAAAGAATATCTACTCAGAGTGGAACTCTCACGTGATGCGTGTACTACTATAAGAGTTCATGAAGATAGTGAGAAGGTCGAGCATTGTTACTCGTGCTTCAAGATCAATGTTCAAGAGTTATTCAAGCATTGAGAAGAAGATGAAGTGTTTGAAAGAATTCCCCAAATCCTTGCAGATAATGAAGATTGAAGAAACTTATTGATTTGCAGATAAATCATATGGTTAACACTGCTAAAGATTGTTGGGAATAATACTAACAGTTACCACTGATAGTCTTATGGTTAACACTGCTAAAGATTACACTAGCAGTGAAAACTCATTACCACTGCTAATACAAATATTACCACTGCTATTAGGATAAATGTTATGTATCCGTGTATTGATAAGTATAGAAAAGATCTTGTGTATATTCTATATTGTTAGGTTTATACTTATCTTGTAAAGGACTCATTGTGCTATAAAAGGAGATCCTAGGTCATTGCTTAGTATATAGGTTACTCATATTAGCTTCAAGGTGTAACCCTAGTGATAAGCAAGATCACTCGTATTATTTCTTAATAATATTGGAGCTTTGTGTTTATTGTTCTTACTTACATTATATAATCTGTCTTCTAAGTATTACTAAGTATATTCCGCGTGCTTATTAATATAACTCAAAATATCACTAACACAAGGTGTGTGTTTAGATCCATCAAAATCTATGAATCTAAGAATCATAAAGGCAAGAATGAATGTCTTTTCATGTGTTTTCTGTCACAAATGGAGTCAAAGAATGTATACAAGGCACTTGAAGATGAAAGTTGGGTGGAAGCAATGCAAGAAGAGCTGCTCCAGTTCAAGATTCAAAAGGTTTGGGTGCTTTGTGACTTACCTCATGGCAAGAAGGTAATTGGTACTAAATGGGTGTTCAGAAACAAGAAGGATGAAAGAGGAATTGTTATCAGAAACAAGGATAGGCTTGTAGCACAAGGATACACTCAGGAGGAGGGTATTGACTATGAAGAAGTGTTTGTCCCAGTTGCAAGAATTGAAGCAATCAGGCTGTTCTTAGCCTATGCATCCTTTATGGGCTTTAAAGTCTATCAAATGGATGTAAATAGTGCTTTTCTATATGGGCAGATTGATGAGGAGGTATATGTTTCACAACCTTCAGGCTTTGAAGACCCTGAATATCCAAACAAAGTGTACAGGGTGGTTAAAGCCTTGGATGGCTTGCATCAGGCACCAACAAAATGGTATGAGACCTTAGCTACTTATCTTCTTGATAATGGGTTTCGTAGAGGCAGAGTGGATCAAACTTTGTTCATCAAGAAAGACAAGAATGATATCTTGCTATTTCAAGTATATGTTGATGATATCATTTTTGGCTTTACAAAGACTGCGATGTGCAAGGAGTTTGAGAAGCTAATGAAAGATGAGTTCAAGATGAGTTCTATGGGTGAACTCACATTCTTTTTTGTCTTCATGTACAGCAAAGGCCAGATGGTATCTTCATCAATCAAGATAAATATGTGGCTGAGATACTAAGGAAGTTCAAGTTCTCTTATGCAAAGTCATTGTAAAACCTGAAAATCTAAAACATAGAATAAAGACCAAATTACCCTTGAAATCAAAATTTATAAAATACGTAAAATACATTAATGTTCATTTAACGAAAATTAAAACCTATTTAAGAATAATTAAAACTTATGAATAATTAAAAACCAAATGAACCTATTTAAGAAATCGACATTTTACAACGAAAAGTTAAACATCGCGCGTAACAAAGTTGGGCCGTTCGTTGGGCCTCGCCTTTCGTTTATTTGTGAACCATTGGGCCGCGTTTTGTTTTTTTATCCGAGAGCCCAAAGCTGGGTGTGTCTTTTGTTCCGGTTGGGTTGAGCCGAAGCCCACATCAAACCCATATCCGATCGGTATTATACTATAAATACAAACACTTAACACAAATTGGAACCCTAATATTGCAAAGTTTCGGCTCATCCTCTTCCTCCCTTTTCTCCATCCGATCGGCTGCACTCTTGGAGCCGTGGTGTTTTGTTTCTAACGCAAGCTAAGGTATAACTAAGTCCTTCTCGTCTTGTTGTTGATACATGTAACGTTAACATATATGTTTGTATTGGTAAAGTATGAATCGGACCTTATATATTTGAGCCGCATGCATTGAATTGACATATATATGAATTAGTTAAGGTATAACATGCAAACGTTAAATATGTAATGTACGTGAGGTGGTATGAGATACGTAAAACATGTATAGCCGAAACATATATATAGCCGAACCATATGAATGTTTGTAAACATGCGTTTAAATAAGTAAGGAACATGCAGAACATAAACCCTAAGTTGTGTGTGAGTCGAGCCATGCATAACCGAACCATATGATTTGTGAACCGTGTATCACGCGTGTGTTTGTGAGTCAAGTGAGTTTGACGATATATAAACATGTAACTTATTTGGTCTCGTTAAAGCTAGAAGTCGAGTGCATGCATGTATGAAACAGGAGTTAATGAGTTGTGTGAGTCGATTTGAGTATGAATAAGTGTTTGCATGTGTGTGTGCGTGCATGGTGAAGCAAGAAAAGAAAGGTTTGTTTTCATACATTCTAGGTCAAAGTGACGAGTTATTAAAAGACGTACAAAAGTAAATGCGTATAAAATGATATTAAAAGACTGAGAAAACCCTAGAACATAAATGAGAGTCGATTAGGGTTTGAAAACTAAGTGTGTTAATTCGTTATTTCAAGTGTGAGTTATGACTTTTTAAACTATTTTCACATTTAACCCTAAACTCTAATAAATGACATAATGAACCTTAATCTACAATATTGGTTATAAAACACTTAAGTCTCATTTAATTATAAAACCCTAAAGTATTAGGATCATTAAATACATTAAATATAAACACCAAACATTAAAAGATCATTTCGACAATTATGGAATCATAAATAATATGTACGATCATTAATGTGTATAGGTTCTGTGAAGAAGGAGTGATCATTTGCTTTCCGTATTTTTTCTTTTTGGTCATTCGCTTTGGAATAAGGTACATATATTCTGACCTTTTCAGAAAAGGTTTCTTATAACGTTTTCTTTTCGTTAGCTTTTATATTAGGGTTTCCTAAGCCTTTTCTATGAACCCCATTCTTTTGTTTGAGTATTTGCTTATTTGAAACTTCGATTTCGAATTATGAAACATCGATTTTGAACTATATGATATAAAACTCGATTTTGGAAATATGATTAACCTTATGATAAAGTTTGATCGTGGTCAGTTTTGACATTCTGATTTGACCTTAGATAGTTTGACACCCGAGCCAATATTTTCACTAGTCATGGGGGTTCCATGTCCGTGTCATGATGCACCTCGACATGACTCTAGGGCGATAGAGTGATGTTCGCCACGTCCCTTATCTGTTATCCGTTATGAGCTCAATTATATGTTATGGCCAATATCTGTCTGTGGGGCGTATAGATGCATCCTAGATCTTGTATCTATTATATGTTATATGTTATCTGTTATCTGATGATTGATGCTGTGTGCATGCACGTCCTTCATAACTCTGGTAGGTCTCCCCTACAAATGTTGCCTTATATGTGAATATGATTATGATCGATATATGTTTGGGCTCGTGGTAGTTAACTATAAACCTTATTCGATAATTCTGATTTATACTCTGAAAATGATTATGGTTTTTGCCTTTCGTTCACTATATTTTGTATTCGATATCGTTTCGTATTTGCTTTGCTTTTATATCTATTCACTGAGCTTTTGAAGCTCAGCCGCATTTCTTTTCTTCCGCGGCAGGTATCTAAGCAATGGAACTGGGTTTTGCTTTGGGATGAGTGCATGAGTGGACTTACCTTAGAGACATTTAGCTTTGATCTTATGATGCCATTTAAGACTTTACTATTTCAGATTATTTCTTTTGGAATTTATCTTCCATTGGGACCTATGTATTGAAGTCATGTTGACTTGAATTATTTCAGCATTTATGTTAAGACTTCTTTTGGATATTTATGTTTGCTTTGATATGACACCATTATTTGTGATTACTTTACCCTTGTCGGTCTGGGCGTTACAATTTATGGTATCAGAGACAGGTTTTGAGACCCTTAGAGCTTATGCTATGACCTGTGAGGATTGGGTAGACTTTAGGATTCCTTCTGCGTACTTCCATTTTGTATCTCACCTTTGTTCATTTTGCTAATCGTTTGAATATCGTTCAGATGGTTCAAACTCGTCGTAACGGTAACTTGGATGGAGACGATGATGCTCCTAACTTGGATGCTGCGATTGCCAATGCTCTCAACACTCTTTTCCCTGGTCTTACCACACCTGAGATGATGACACATGTGATCAACAACATTCGCAACCAGACTGGTACTTCGGGTAGTGGTGGAGGAAATCAACCCGTCGGCATTCATGCTTGGCTCGAGGCGTTTGGTAAGCTCAAGCCTCTTTCTTTAGCATGCCTGCTACTCCCACTGAGGCCGAGGACCGGATCACTCACATAGAAAAGTGTTTGAATTATTAGGTGTGGAGACGAAGTTTAAGACCCGTTTGGCTACATTTAAGTTGGAAGGTGATGCATTGAATTGGTGGAAGGCACTCAAACAGGCAAGAGGAGGAGATGCCTTTGCTATTGCTTGTACTTGGGCTGAGTTTTGGACTATCTTCTATAACCGTACTTCCCGATCTTGAGCAGCAAAGGTATGAGAGGGAATATCAGGCGATTTACCAGTTTGATCATGAGAACTCCAATGAGTACATGGGCATGTTTATGAGGTTGGTTAGTTTTGTGGGAACGATTGCTGGGGATGGTAGGCGTCAAGCCAAGCACTTCAAGTGGGGACTGAAAAAGTGGGTGTTGGACCGACTGCTGAATATCGAGTATGAGGATGTGTCGCCTGCAATGACGCTAACTCGTAACATTGAGATCTTTCATGAGGTTTCAGGTTCCAACAAGCGTAACCGCGATGGTGATCGGGTTCAAGGTAGGACTCAAAGTAGTGATTATAAGGGAAATGCTGGTAGGAGTTACGATTCGAGGGGTCAGGAGGATAGGAGTTATGATCGTGGGTCGGTCAGGAAGGAATGTGGACTCTAGGGCCTGAGGCGAGGAGAGGATAGCAGAGCTGCGGTAGAAATGGAAATGATCGCTCGGAATCAAGGTAACAATAACCAGCGTTACAACAGGGATCAGTCAGCTCGAGGATCATATCAGGGTCGTGCTTCAGGATCTTCGGTCGGCAAAGGACAACAGGTTTTGCCTCCCCCCTCTCTAGTACTACTTGTGGAAAGGCTCATCCGGGGCAGTGTTTCAAGGCCACTGGTGGATGTTTCTCTTGTGGTTCCACTACTCACAAGATCAAGGATTGCCCTAAGAGGAACCCGACGATTCCTGGAAACTACATCAAGCCGCCACCTACTACTGGACGCGTTTATGCTACTACTCGAGGAATCAGGCGGAGCGCACTCTCAGTACCATTACGGGCACTCTTTACATTGGTGATTTTACTGTCTTCGTTTTATTTGATACCGGTGCCACACACTCCATTATATCTATCACATTTGCTAAGAAACTTAATATGACCCCCAAACCACTAACAAACCACTTATCAATATCTACGCCTATGAAAACCACATGATCATTGATCATAAATACGTTAAGTGCCCTCTTCGTTTTGATGATCATATTCGCTCTGCAAATCTGTATCCTCTCGATATGGTCGAATTTGATATCATTCTAGGCATGGATTGGTTGGCTTACCATAGAGCTTCCATCGACTGCTATGCTAGAACGGTGATATTTGGAGACATAAAACACCCGAATTGTTTATTATGGTTCTCAAACCCTTAAATCTGTTAAATTTATTTTTGCTATGAAGGCACGGACCATGATTGCTCATGGGTGCCAAGGTTTTCGAATGTCTGTAAGGACACATCTTTGGAGAGTCCTAACATTGAAAACCTTTCTTTTGTTTGTGAATTCACCGACGTTTTTCCCGATGAACTTCCCGGTCTTCCCCAGCTAGAGAAGTTGAGTTTAGCATTGAGTTAATTCCTGGTGCTGAACCAATTTCGAAGGCTCCGTATCGTATGGCACCTGTAGAATTGAAGGAGTTAAAGGAACATTTTGCAAGAGATGATAGAAAATGGACTCGACCAGTGTTTCTCCATGGGGTTTTGTGTTTTGTTTGTGAAGAAGAAGGATGGAAGCATGCGCCTATGTATCGATTACCGTGAACTCAACCGTATTACCATTCGAAACCGTTATCCTTTTCCGCGTATTGATGATTTGTTTGATCAACTGCAAGGAGCGAAGTTCTTTTCTAAGATTGATCGAGATCCGGTTATCACCAGCTACGTGTAAGGGAGCAAGATGTTCCTAAGACCGCGTTTCGTACCAGATATGGTCACTACGAATTCCTCGTTATGCCTTTTGGTTTGACAAATGCGCCTGCGGTATTTATGGACTTAATGAATCGTGTTTTCCATGAGTTCCTCGATAAGTTTGTTATCGTTTTCATCGACGACATTTTGGTTTACTCCAAGTCTGAAGAAGAGCATGAGCAACATCTCCTGATAGTTTTGGAGATTCTGAGGAAGAAAAAGTTGTACGCCAAATTTTCGAAGTGTGAGTTCTGGTTAAAACAAGTCGCTTCCTTGGTCATATTGTATCTGCTGATGGTATCACCATGGATCCATCTAAAGTTGAGGCTATCACTAAATGGCCAAGACCTACGACATGGACTGAGGTTAGAGTTTTCTAGGACTTGGGTTACTACAGACGTTTGTTGAAGGTTTCTCTCGTTTAGCTTTGCCCCTAACCCAACTGATGAGAAAAGGTGAAAAGTTTGTATGGACGGATGAACGAGAAGAGAGTTTTGAAGAGTTGAAACGGAGATTGGTGTCCGCTCCTATTTTGACTCTTCCAACTTGTTCTGGAGGATTCCAGTTTGAGTGATGCATCTAAGAAAGGATTGGGTTGTGTTTTGATGCAACATGGAAAGGTGATAGCTTACGCTTCAAGACAAATGAAACCTTATGAGGAGAATTACCCAACTCATGACCTTGAGTTAGCTGCAGTGGTGTTCGCGTTGAAGATCTAGAGGCATTACTTGTATGGAGAGACGTGTGATATCTTAACTGACCATAAGAGTCTCAAGTATATTTTCACTTAGAAAGAGCTTAACATGAGACAAAGAAGATGGTTAGAACTCCTTAAGGATTATGACACCAACATTCAGTACCATCCAGGTAAGGCTAATGTAGTTACTGACGCACTTAGCCGGAAATCAGGCATTCTTGCAAGTATTGAGATTGAACCTAGGATTCTTCGTGACTTAGAGCGTTTGGATGTTGAGTTGTGCGTACGAGGTTTTGATGGATACCGGGCTAGTATGAAGGTGGAGTCGAACCTTATACTGCAAATTAAAGAAGCTCAGAAAGAGGATGGTGAGCTGTGGGCCGTGGCGCAAAATGTTAAAGAAGGTAAGCAGACGGAGTTTAAGGTTGATGATGACGGAATTGTATGGTATGAAGATAGGCTTTGTGCTCCTAATGATCCGGTACTCTGCGAGAAAGTTATGACTGAAGCTCATAGTTCTCCTTTCACTATCCATCCTGGTTCTACCAAGATGTAAAGGGATTTGAAGCAGAGTACTTCGGTGGAATGGCATGAAGCAAGATGTGGCGACGTTTGTGTCGAAGTGTATGATTTGTCAGCAGGTTAAAATTGAGCACCAAAGGGCTAGTGGATTGTTACGCCATTGGATATTCCAACATGGAAGTGGGATAAGATATCTATGGATTTTGTGACTGGGCTACCTCTTACTCGGAAGAAGCATGATGCGATTTGGGTAGTTGTTGATCGACTAACCAAATCTGCTCATTTCTTACCAATTAGAAAGGATTATGGTATTGGTAGATTGGCGGAAATTTTTCAGCAAGAGATCGTTAGGCTTCATGGTACTCCAGCATCTATTGTGTCCGCCAGAGATCCCGTTTTACTTCCCGTTTCTGGAAAGGTTTGCAAAAATCTTGGGGTACTCGACTTAATTCAAGATGACCTTTCATCCTCAAACGGATGGTGGTCAGAAAGGACTATTCAGACCTTAGAGGACATGCTAAGGGCTTGTGCTTTAGAATGGACGGGCAGCTGGGATGAATATTTGTGTCTAGTAGAGTTTGCATACAACAACAGTTGGCATGCTAGCATTAAGGCAGGACCGTTTGAACTTCTTTATGGGAGGAAATGTAGAGCACCTACTTGTTGGGATGAAGTAGGTGAACGCTTAATTGAAGGTCCGGAAATGATTGAGATCACTAATGAGAAAGTAGCTGTTGCTAGAGAAAAGCTGAAGGAGGCTAGGTCTCGTCAGAAAAGTTATGCCGACAAGAATCGTCGTGATTTAGAGTTTCGGGTTGGAGATCGTGTATTTTTGAAAGTTTCGCCGTTTAGAGGTGTGAAACGTTTTGGACTCAAAGGCAAGCTCAGTCCTCGATTCATCGGTCCGTTTGAAATTTTGGAGCGTATAGGAGAAGTCTCGTATCGGTTAGCACTTCCGCCTCAGTTATCGCATGTTCATGACGTTTTCCATGTATCTCTCCTAAGGGGATACAACTATCATCCGTTACACGTTGCTTCTTATCCGTTTGATCAAATTCAGTCCGATATGTCTTTATCTGAAGAACCGGAAGCTATTTTAGAAAGGCAAGAAAGAGTCATGAGAAACAAAGTCATTCCGTTCGTTAAGATTCTTTGGAAAAATCACCTGGAGCGTGAGGCTACTTGGTAAACCGAAGAGTCGATGCGCGAGCCGATTATCCTCATTTCTTTGAATAGTTTGGTACGTTATCATTTCATTTTCGTTTCGTTTCATTTTAATTTTCGAGGACGAAAATTCTTCTTTTAGAGGGGAAGAGTTGTAAAACCTGAAAATCTAAAACATAGAATATAGACCAAATTACCCTTGAAATCAAAATTTATAAAATACGTAAAATACATTAATGTTCATTTAACGAAAATTAAAACCTAAATTATGAATAATTAAAAACCAAATGAACCTATTTAAGAAATCGACATTTTACGGCGAAAAGTTAAACATCGCGCGTAACATAGTTGGGCCTCGCCTTTCGTTTATTTGTGAACCATTGGGCCGCGTTTTGTTTTTTTAGCCGAGAGCCCAAAGCTGGGTGTGTCTTTTGTTCCGGTTGGGTTGAGCCGAAGCCCACATCAAACCCATATCCGATCGGTATTATACTATAAATACAAACACTTAACACAAATTGGAACCCTAATATTGCAAAGTTTCGGCTCATCCTCTTCCTCCCTTTTCTCTATCCGATCGGCTGCAGTCTTGGAGCCATGGTGTTTTGTTTCTAACGCAAGCTAAGGTATAACTAAGTCCTTCTCGTCTTGTTGTTGATACATGTAACGTTAACATATATGTTTGTATTGGTAAAGTATGAATCGGACCTTATATATTTGAGCCGCATGCATTGAATTGACATATATATGAATCGGTTAAGGTATAACATGCAAACGTTAAATATGTAATGTACGTGAGGTGGTATGAGATACGTAAAACATGTATAGCCGAAACATATATATAGCCGAAACATATGAATGTTTGTAAACATGCGTTTAAATAAGTAAGGAACATGCAGAACATAAACCCTAAGTTGTGTGTGAGTCAAGCCATGCATAACCGAACCATATGATTTGTGAACCGTGTATCACGCGTGTGTTTGTGAGTCAAGTGAGTTTGACGATATATAAACATGTAACTTATTTGGTCTCGTTAAAGCTAGAAGTCGAGTGCATGCATGTATGAAACAGGAGTTAATGAGTTGTGTGAGTCGATTTGAGTATGAATAAGTGTTTGCATGTGTGTGTGCGTGCATGGTGAAGCAAGAAAAGAAAGGTTTGTTTTCATACATTCTAGGTCAAAGTGATGAGTTATTAAAAGACGTAACATGTAAAGTAAATGCGTATTAAAATGATATTAAAAGAATGAGAAAACCCTAGAACATAAATGAGAGTCGATTAGGGTTTGAAAACTAAGTGTGTTAATTCGTTATTTCAAGTGTGAGTTATGACTTTTTAAACTATTTTCACATTTAACCCTAAACTCTAATAAATGACATAATGAACCTTAATCTACAATATTGGTTATAAAACACTTAAGTCTCATTTAATTATTGTTAGGTCACTAGTTTTACAACACAAGCATCAAGAGAAGAGATAGAGAGGATAAGAGAGGCGGTTGAACAAGATAAACACCCACACACACGTTAGCAATAGGCCGGTTAAGAATAGAGTGAAAGAGAGTGAATAACTTGAACAACCAACCTTCAAATGAAGGTTTACAAGGGGTATTTATAGGAGGGAAGCTAGGGCAACACTCCTAGTTCCCTTCCTTTCCTTATTGGGCTAGGCCTAGGCTTATGGGCCTTCTACATAAGCCTAAGGCTAATAACAAACATAAAGGCCATAATAAGCTAACTATTACATATGAGTAACTAACACTTGAATAAGGTTTAGGAGTGATTCCAACAATCTCCCCCTCAAGTGTTATTACAAATGAGTAACAAACACTCAAGTGTTGGTGATGAAAACGGTGAAGGCGTTGATGTAATAGTAGCTTTGACGTCTTCTGACATTCTTCTTTCTTGCGAGAAGAATTGCCTTGATTTGAACAATCTCCCCAGTGTAGAGAGATAGTTTACTTAGAACGGTTATGCTTTGACGTCATCATTAACTTTGTTCTTTAATCATTGTTCTTTGTGGTGAAAGTGATAGTATGTTGTTGTCTGCATCAATTTCAGTGCTCCGCTTCTGTGTCTCCACGTCGTTTTCAATATGCTCACACTCTTTGACGTTGGAATTCGGTATCTGATGGAGTTCTTTAAGTCTTTAACTTTGTAGATTCTCTGTATTGACGAAGAATCATTGTGACTGTTGTGTTGCTTTTGGATAGAACTTCCATTAGTGATGATGTTGGCGTGAGCATGAGAAGAATCTGAACGATCATTCCGCTCCAGAGCTTCCATAAGAAGAAAACATTTAAACGGTTAGTAATAAGCGGATTTCGGCACTTACAAGTTTGAACTTCGAGAGTGTTGATAGCATAGTGTGAAAACACAACTCTAATTCTTACAAGGCCGTTCTTGAATCGGAGTCCCACAAGTGAGATACGATGTACCAAGGACATCTACGATTGAGATGAGTCGCCGAGGTACACCAAGCATCACCTCTGACTGTAGACCGTTTGAGACCACTAAGCGCAATCGGGGAGTTGCCGAGCGACTGTTTCAGCATTTTGTTTGATGTTGACCTGGCGGAGTTTCCATTCAATCACGAGGATCACAAATGTGAACCTCTCATAAATGTTCTCGACAATTGCTAAGATCGTGAAGGACTCGATATGAACCACTGATAACCTTATAGTTGATCATCAAGTGATTAAATGTCAAGTGTACCTAAGAGATCTTTTGATGAATCTCGTGGCTCTAGACTCAATAGTGCGTTTTGGTTTTCCTGAGCGGAGACTAGGGAGAGGGTCTCCTTCTTCAATACCAGCAATCTCTAAGAGAAAGCCGATAGTTTACGTAGGGTTCCCAGTGAGAATGAAACAAGCTTTGTTAAGAGAAACTTGAGTGGATAAGAAGGTTTAGTGCATGCGTCCTTTGGGTCCATGACGACTTTTAATCTTCAATACCGGCGTCACTAAGTGACAACCAGTATCATATGAATTGAACCCTGTATCGCCCTAAGTTGAATAATCTGGAGGGTTATTTCTTTTCACCCTTTTCTTTGCATTTCTTTTTAATTCTTCAACTCCTTCTTTCTCCGATTCTCATTTTCTCCTTTTTACAATCATACCTAAGGACTTCTAAATACTAACTATTTGTGGTGTCCTGGGGTAGATCCATCCGGCTCTGGCGGATCATAGGACGGTTATTCCTAACCTTAGTCACCTTATAACTTCATGACTAACCTATGTTGCCATAAAAACCACTGATATGAAAAATCTCTCACAGTGTTTATGAATGAAAAACATTTTAGTACCACTGTTGAGATAAGATTTTGCATAAATACTCCCCTCCACATGTGCTTAAGAGTTTTAACGGTTAAAATGCACAGTGAGGAAAGAGCGGCACATTTTGAATTGATTCACTCAAGATAGACAATCCCCCGCGAGACATTGTTACGTGGCATAGTTAAAGAGTTGCATTGTCAGCTTTTAGGTGACAACTGGCTCTAGTAACTACCTTGAAGGTGTAGACAATCCTCGAAAGGTCGTCAAGCCCGTCAGAGTTCATGTTTATCAAGAGTTTCTCGAATGGTACATTCTACTGGTGCAAGTCCTTGCGAGACACGTTTACATCACTAGCGAACTAGCTTGAAATTATTACCCGTCCAGGACAAATCTTTTCGAGTTACTAACAGTTAAGCATCGTCGGTCGTTGGTTAAGTGCGAAGCACACAAATTCATTTGCATTTTACACAACATATTTCTTATCACATATTTTCTCCCTCTCAAAAATGGCATATTAAAGTGTTATTTTTGAAACGCTTGAGAATATGACCATTTCGAAAAGTTGGGAAGAATGACCAATCGAGAACAATTTTGAACAAAGTTTTGATTCAGTACCCCTCAAACGAAGTGATATAAACGGTTGAGGTTTTGAAATCATAAGGGAGCTGTCTTTTTGAGCAAAACCTTGAAAAATGAAAGGTTTGATAGGTTTTACTCAAAAGTAAGAAGCTTTCGCCCCTTTTATAAGGATTGTGGCACTGAAGCGTACCACAGGGTCCTTTATTTACAAGTAACGGTTGTACAATCGTAATGTGTGCACAAGCCATTGTGAATATAAAATGATATTGACGGTTTCTTAATCGCTTTCCAAACTAACAACCGCCTTTAGCAGATTTGAAACTTTGATGAAGTCTACATTTCCTCTAACTTATGAAGGTTTTAGTATGCAAATGAATTTGTAGATGACAAAAGAAACCACACAAAGAAAATCTGACTAATTGCGGAAGATCCGTTCGAGGGTAACATGCTAGAAATCAACAAGATCTTCTCACGTATTTGGGTAACTTCACACAAGATCACCCGTGAAATTGAGACGATAATACCAAAGTGAGATTTTTGAGCCACATATCGTCTTATTTCTTCCCTAATTGAAGAAATTCAAGAAGGCATTGGGTTTTCGCAAAGAAGCATGTAGTAGAACAAGGAAGCAATGACCACCTACACACTCTTCCCCTCGATGTTTTCAATGATTCGTAATCATACACCACGTGATGTTGATGATGAATTGAAGACAAATGCAAACCATGTATAAGGAGACAAATAAACCATGTATGTCCAATTGATCGAACAAGTGTGAAAGTACCAAGAATATTTCGAGAGTCAACCGCCGATAAAACATCTCTGCTCATTATGTTGATCATCGCCAGGTCATTGTTGTTGAAGCGCTTTGATCTTCTCATATAGAAGATTCGTTGTTGTTGTAGATCCGTGTGTATCCAAATTAGAGTATTATCGGTTGTGCAATGAAACATTCGAAAAGATCAAGCACCACTTTTGGCGCATCTTTAAACCGAGAGGAGCAAGCAATGTTTCAAGTCATGACGATTAAGTAAAATGGTGGAACACTTGATGGATCATGATTTTTGACGGAGAAGGGTCCTATGCTGTTTTGCAAGAGGGAGCCAGTCATTGTACCAAGATAGAAAATAGAAAGGGGGGCAAGGAAGAAAAACATGGATCCCCAAGTATAATCGGGTTCCGTATGTTGAAGCATAAAGATGTAGTGTCAATTATCTTCTGACACCCTAACATGATATTTTGATGATTTCCTTTCCTGCCTCATGGATGGATGTAGAGGGTTTCACACTTGTTATGGTGCAACTACTTAATATCTTGCCTGTAGGAATCCACCTAAGACCAAAAGTGTTGAAAACTCTACCCGTTGGTATCCATCTAAGGTTAGATCTAAGGGATGTTGAAACTTATTTTGGGAAGAATTTACAGGCCCTATATTGATCCACCTATTAGGTTTCTCAAATTTTACGCTTAGATCAACGGGTTTATTTCTAATCGCTTGAGTAAACTTAGGTTTTGGATTGCTACTACATGCAAAGTAAGTTATGCAACACACTAGAAGGCATCACACTAGGTCGTGAACCTAAGATTCCATCCTTTTGGAGTAGTGCCCTTTTCCTAGCATTTTCTAGATCACAGCTTCTTGTAATGCTGGGCCATTTGAATCATATGAATCTTTACTTTTAATGCTCGCTTTAGATACAATAAAGTGTTTGAACTAGTCCTAGATTGGTAAAGTGAGTACCACTTGTTGAGATATAAATGTAAAACGGTATAACAGAAACATGATTAATAGAGACGTGAAGCATTATCTTTCATTGGCCCGAATCGAGTGACTGGTTTTAACAAATGATTATTCTCAACAACTTGGGAGGGAAACCGTGGTTTTGAAGATTTTGAACGTTCGGATTTAAATGCAGTTGGTTGTCTAACTACTGATTGTTTTCTGAAAGGTTGTAGAGATGATTTCCCCAAGATTGTTGGTTTTGCAAAATTAGTATCCACACTCTTGTCAGTGAATCTTCTCAGTTTGTTTAGTAAAGCAACATGTGCAAGCCCCTTTGCTTGAAGTTGAGCCTTTAAATGCTCATTTTCTTTAACTAATGTATCCACACGATTACTTTGTTCATTTGAATACGACCATTGTGTTCGAGGAAAAAGATTTGTTTTGTAATTTAAGTTCAAGAGAGATGCAATGTGCCTCTAGTTTTGAAAAATCTGTATGAAACTTGGCAATGGTCTTTTTGAGAAGAATGATTTCAGATTCAAGAGTTTGATTTGACGTTCAGTTGAATTGTTAACAAGTAAGGGCTCAGACATGAGATAGTTGTCTGGACATTGTGCAACACATTGGTCAACCTCTCCTTCATTACTGAATTCAGGTTGATTAGTATGTTGTGTCGCATTTGCAGTCAGAATATGATCAACAGTAGATTGTACCTCGACCATCTGTTCTGTGTCAGGGTCATAGGTGGGTAAGATATCTTCCTCAACCATTTGTTCTTCGTCATAGTTAGGCTCGGTGTCGGAGTTAAGTATGATATCATCTCCAGATCTGTGCGTCATCCTGCTTTTCCAATGCTACAACCTCATTGTCCGCATTACGGACAGTTGCAGTAATCACAACATTCTCAACGTCCATATGAGCATTCCTTTCATGTACATCAACTCTTTTACCTTGCACGACTGCGGGATATCGGGAATTTGATGATGTATGACGCTTCAATGCCAGAGCCATGTATCCTTCTTTCAATGCCACAAATGGATCTTTATGTTAAGAATCCATTTCACTGCTTGCAGAAGAATCAAAGAGAAGAAAAGGTGCAAAGTCGATATAGCACACAGAAGGTCGATATAGTGAATCTCAATTTCCCTCCAAAAATAATTTTGAAAAAATTTGACTCTCAAAATTTGAAATTCACTATAAAATTCAATTCTAAGGTTGTAAGAAAATTTTGAGTTATGACAATTTTGACGCAAAATTTGACCGAAAATTTGAATTTGGGCCCAAAAATTTGAATTTTTGACCAAAATTTTCACGGTTAAACCAAAATTTGAATCTCGCGTAAAAATTGAACGTTTAGTCTCCTTGAAAAATTAATTTTTACTCAAATTTTCCCGCCAAAAAACTTGTGTTGGTGGATCTTTGTAGTCGAATGAAACGCTGTTGAAGAAGTGTCCTTAGGCGTAGAAATCACAATAACCAAGTAGCACTTAAGCGTAAAAACACCAAAGTTACGCGTAACAATCAAGAGTTACGCGTAGGTTTAGCTTACGCGTAAACAGGGAAAAAAGACTAAAGTTATGCGTAAACAGTAAGTTAGGCGTAGAAAGTTAGGCGTAGGATTCCCTTATGCGTAAGACTAGGTTTACGCGTAAGATGAATTTTATGCGTAGGATTTTCTACGCGTAAGCTTTATGCTTATGCGTAAGTTTAGGGTTTTATCCCAAATGATCTTTTACACTATCACAGTGCAAAAGATATCCAAAGTCGACGTATTTTCAGACTTATCCAAGTAAGAAAACACGGAATAAACCACGAAAATGAAGATCAAACCAAGGAGGCACTTACGCGTAGTTTTAGGGTTTTACTACGCGTAGTTCTACTCGTAATATGACTTTTGCCCAAAGATGTTTCTAAACCAGATTTTTGTGATGAAATAGCTTCAATATCACCAAAATAACACAAAAGTGTGAAACTTGATGATCCAAAGCTTCTAAAACAGTTACGCGTAGGAAAACACCCTCGTACAAAAACTAGTTTAAAAACGAGTCTACACACATAAAGTTTCAAACTTTTTGCCAAAAACTTAAACTTTAACACCCAATAACCTTTAAAGTACAAGAATCTTGGATTGAAAAGTGTAAAAAATGAGTTTTTAAGCGTGAGAAAGGTTAAAAAACGTGAACTTTACGAGTAGACAAAAAACAAACCGTTTCACCCAACTAGATGGCGATTGATACCACTGTTAGGTCACTAGTTTTACAACACAAGCATCAAGAGAAGAAATAGAGAAGAAGATGAGATCGGTTGAACAACTATCCAAACACACACACACGTAAATAAAGAAAGGTTATGCGTAGGGTATGTGAAAGAGAATAAATTTGAACAACCAACCTTCAAATGAAGGTTTACAAGGGGTATTTATAGGAGGGAAGCTAGGGCAACACTCCTAGTTCCCTTCCTTTCCTTATTGGGCTAGGCCTAGGCTTATGGGCCTTCTACATAAGCCTAAGGCTAATAACAAACATAAAGGCCATAATAAGCTAACTATTACATATGAGTAACTAACACTTGAATAAGGTTTAGGAGTGATTCCAACAATTATAAAACCCTAAAGTATTAGGATCATTAAATACATTAAATATAAACACCAAACATTAAAAGATCATTTCGACAATTATGGAATCATAAATAATATGTACGATCATTAATGTGTATAGGTTCTGTAAAGAATGAGTGATCATTTGCTTTCCGTATTTTTGCTTTTTGGTCATTCGCTTTGGAATAAGGTACATATATTCTGACCTTTTCAGTAAAGGTTTCTGATAACGTTTTCTTTTCGTTAGCTTTTATATTAGGGTTTCCTAAGCCTTTGCTATGAACCCCATTCTGTTTGTTTGAGCTGTTGTTTATTTGAAACTTCTGATTTCTGAATTATGAAACATCTGATTTTGAACTATATGATATAAAAACTCTGATTTTGGAAATATGATTAACCTTATGATAAAGTATGATCTGTGTCAGTTTGACATTCTGATTTGACCTTAGATAGTTTGACACCCGAGCCAATATTTCACTAGTTATGGGGGTTCCATGTCCGTGTCGTTGATGCACCTCGACATGACTCTAGGGCAGTAGAGTGATGTTATGCCACGTCCCTTTTCTGTTATCTGTTATGAGCTCAATTATATGTTATGGCCAATATCTGTCGTGGGCGTATGGATGCATCCTAGATCTGTTACGTTATATGTTATATGTTATCTGTTATCGATGATTGATGTTGCGTGCATGCACGCCCTTCATAACTCTGTAGGTCTCCCCTACAATGTTGCCTTATGTGAATATGATGATTATGCGATATATGTTGGGTCGTGGTAGTTAACTATAAACCTTATTCGATAATTCTGATTTATACTCTGAAAATGATTATGGTTTTGCTACCTTTCGTTCACTATATTTTGTATTCCATATCGTTTCGTATTTGCTTTGCTTTTATATCTGTCATGAGCTTTTGAAGCTCAGCCGCATTTCTTTTCTTCCGCGGCAGGTATCTAAGCAATGGAGCTGGGTTTTGCTTTGGGATGAGTGCATGAGTGGACTTACCTTAGAGACATTTAGCTTTGATCTTATGATGCCATTTAAGACTTTACTATTTCAGATTATTTCTGTTGGAATTTATCTTCCATTGGGACCTATGTATTGAAGTCATGTTGACTTGAATTATTTCAGCATTTATGTTAAGACTTCTTTTGGATATTTATGTTTGCTTTGATATGACACCATTATTTGTGATTCCTTTACCCTTGTCAGGTCGGGGCATTACAGTCATCCAGCACCCCTGCAGACAAGACTACACATCAACTTTTGAAGGAAAATAGTGGTGAAGCAGTTGATGTGCACATGTACAGGTCTATGATTGGTTCTTTGATGTATCTTACATCATCTAGGCCAGACATTATGTTTGCCGTGTGTGCTTTTGCAAGGTTTCAAGTCACTCCCAGGTTCTCACACTTGATTGTTGTGAAGAAGATTTTCAGATATCTTAAAGCATTTCCTAATCTGGGATTATGGTATCCTAGAAAATCATCTCTAGAACTGGTTACTTACTCAGATAGTGACTATGCTGGAGCTAGTTTAGATAGAAAATATACTACAGAAGGATGCCAATTTCTTGGTAATAGATTGGTGTCATGGCAGGCAAGAAAAACAAAAATGGTGGCAAATTCATCAACTGAGGCAGTAATATGGGCTGCAGCTGCAAGTTGCTGTGCTCAAGTTCTATGGCTTCAGAATCAACTTTTGGACTATGGGTACAATTTCATGAATACCATCATTTATATTGACAATAACAGTACCATTTGCATAATTAAGAATCCAGTTCAACACACTAAGACTAAACATATTGAAATTAGACACCATTTTATAAGAGATTGTTATGAGAAAAAGCTAATTCAAGTTATCAAAATTCATACTGATGATAACTATGCTGATTTATTAACAAAAGGACTTGATGTGGGTAGATTTCAGTATTTGGTAACAGGTATTGGAATGCTTAATCCATAAACTCTTGTGTCTAATGATCTTTGGTGTTGAGGGGAGGCTTTTGGGTACTAACATTGTTATATAAGTTTGTATATGCTTGCTTGTATTTCTTTTTAACTTTTATGAAGAAAAGATGGGAGTTGATCTTAAAAGGTGTGTAACTGAGACACACAACAAATGGTTATTGATTCACCATGTCTAATCCACATAAGAATCAACTAGTCCAGAGCAAACGGCTACTGGTAAAGACTTGTCAAATCAGTTTATGGTTGATAGTTTACCTAAAACTGTATGGTTATCAACTCACCATATTCTTTATGATTAAGAGTTGGCTAGTCCATAACAAACGGCTCATGGTAAAGACATATCAAATCCGTTGATGGCTGGTAGTTTGCTAAAAACTATGATAAGAGCAGTCCAATTTTTATATGTTTTACTTACCACTGCTCTTTGAAAATTTTTGTGAAAAGTTACCACTGTTGATCAAGTAATTACCACTGTAGAGGAAGAAATCAAGAAGAAGAAAGGTAAAGCAGTTGTGTAGAGTGAAGAGCAACAAACAAGGAAGGTTTCAAAGAAAGAACAAGTTCAAATTGCTCTTGATGAAGACATTGCTAGAAATATTACTGCAGAACAAGTTGCTAATAAGAAAAGGCTTGAAGAGATAGAGATAGCAGATTTCATGGAGGCAAAAAGACTAGGCAGGATGGACACCAATGATCCAGTTTCCACTGCTCAACCTACAATATTCAGAGAAAAGACTCCAGAATTTAGCTATGTGCCTACTGAAGAGGATATTGAGTTCTTGATTGCTAATGATCGAGTAGTCAAGAAGAAGGCAATTGACCTACTTGCTGATAAGTCCTTAACTGAAGAACAAAGAACTGCACAGTTGAAGGATTTTATTCAGATGAAGAATAGTCAAGCACTTCAAGATGTAATTGGTTCAGTCAGAAAGGGTCAAAATAAACCAAGGCAACCAACTAAGGCACAAGTTATTGCATACATGAAGACTTACTGTTGCAATGTTGGTGGCTGGAAAAGACATCAATTCAAAGGAATGCCTGATGATCAAGTTGAAGGTATCTACTACAGAGTTCAAAGACAAGATAAAGATTTTATTCCAATGGACTCTAAAGAAGAAGCAAGAAGGTATCCTAATCTGAAGAGAAAGACCAAAGAAAGTGATTCTCAGACATTTAAGAAGACAAAGTTTGCTGAAGAACAAGAAGTTCCAACTGAGAAATTCACTAAAGAACAGCTGACTGGAATGATATTGATTGAAGAAGAAGATTTTTATCCTGAACCACTGCAAGTCAGACATCCAATTATTGATTGGGAAGTTTTTACTGCTAGCAATTTTGCTCCAACATGGAAGATTACAAGGCTAGGTGGTGAAACTTCATCATTCATTCATTTTGAAGAACTTATCAAAGCATGTGACAGAGATGATCTTGATACATTGTGGAGATTAGTTCAAGAAAGGTTTGATGCTGAAGATCTTAAAGATAGGAAGGAAATGCAGTTATGGGTAAATCTTAGAAGGCTCTATGAACCAGATGCAAATGATGATTTCTGGAAATTTGCATGTTCATGTCCTGGTACTACATGGACTTACTATGATTCATGTGAAGTTCATCATGTTTCTACATCAGATGGAGTGGATGCATTTATGTTTGCTGAGAAAGAATACCCACTCAGAGCTGGAACTCTCCCTGTGATGTTGTGTACAACTATAAGAGTCCATGAAGATACTGAGAAGGTCGGAGCTTTGCTACATAGGCTTCAAGATCAATGTTCAAGAGCTATTCAGGCGGTTTGGAAGAATTCCCAAATCCTTGCAGATAATGAAGATTGAAGAAACTTATTGATTTGCAGTGAAATCATAAGTTTAGGGGAGGATTGTTGGGAATAATACTAACAGTTACCACTGATAGTCTTGTGGATGACACTGCTAAAGATTACACTAGCAGTGGAAACTCATTACCACTGCCAGTACATTATTACCACTACTGTTAGGATAATTGTTATGTATTCGTATAGTGATAAGTATAGAAAAGATCTTGTGTATATTCTATATTGTTAGGTTTATACTTATCTTGTAAAGGACTCCTTGTGCTATAAAAGGAGATCCTAGGTCATTGCTTAGAGTACGTATCATTCATATAAGCTTCAAGGTGTAACCCTAGTGATAAACAAGACCACTCGTATTATTTCTTAATAATATTGAAGCTTAGTGTTAAACTGTTCTCATTTACATTACATCATATAAACCATCTTCTAGTATTACTAAGTATATTCCGCGTGCTTATTAATATAACTCAAAATATCACTAACACAAGGTGTGTGTTTAGATCCATAAAGTTATTTATTCCCTTGATTTCATTATGTCTTCGATTGAATGTGTGTATGCTTGCATGTTTAACATGTCCGGCCAATTTACTTGTGTGTTTGCTTAGATCTATGAAACCTAGTTATTAATTATTGATTGGTTGTTTCTTATCTTAATTGTAATTGGCTAGGAGTGCATTAGGCCGTCGTTGTGTTTTTAATGCTTGATTAATCTTTGTGAACATTAGTTTATAATTACTAGTGGAATTGTAGGCTAAATATCCGAAGATAACCTTAGTGTTAAGTTTATGAATCCTAGAGATTTCGTAGTCATTAACCTTAAGGTAGTCTCAAAGAGTTAGGGATAAAAGCACTCCCTACGACCTTAGAAAACACAATGCATTAAGAATAAGGACGTGACAATTCAACCACCAATAAAAGATAACTAGGGAGTAATAGTATCTAGGTAGACACATCTTTAATAATCATACGAGCACACTTCAAAAAGACATAGACTACCCTTGGTTTAGATAATTAGATGGTAGAGTAATCGGTAGAAGTACCAACCCCCAAATCCAAACCCCGAGATTTTAACTTTAGTGTCTAAAAAAATATAAAAAAAGATAAAAAATAATCTTTCTCAACTTCAACCTTAGCGTAGTAATTTCTCACTAGCATTCCTATTCCCCTAGAGAATGATATCAATACCCGAGGCTTACCCAATACTACACTACAACGATTAGTTTCACTGCCTAGGGTGTTGAAAAACTTGCTCGACGAAAAGGAAGTTTCCTTTGACCCCGAACTCGCCTTGTACGCGCATCAGGTCCTCACACCATAACCCATTAACCATCATGCCCCTAATATTTCCTTTATTACTTATTCGTTTAATATAAGAGTGGAAGAATTTTGAATTCTCGTCTCCCTCTACGTCCCACCTTATCCTGGAATTTTAATGCAACATACTTCTATATTCAGTTTCCTTGTCCAACCATGTCTTTCTCGCCTCCATCCATTCCCCTTGCTAGCTTTCGCTTAAGGATTTATTTTCTGCTTCCAACTCCCACTTGATTGCCTTTTTTTTAATATTTCAATCTTGTCATTAATCATAGCGAATCTTTCTTTACTCCATTTATTAAGCTGCTTGTCTCGAAATCGACAGTCTGACTGACTACTCCTTACCTCCATTCCCCATGCCTCTTCTACCCCTCGATTGATATCCTTTTCCTCTAGCCATATGTCAAAAGCCCGAAAGGGCCTAGGTCTGAAATCCAAATCCACGTCTTTTAACATTATAGGACAGTGATATGAGATCTTTCGGTCCAAAGCAACAACCGATATATTTCTCCATATACTATAGAACTCCTCATTTAAAAGAAATCGATCTAGCTTACTAAACTTCATTCCATCATCATTAACTCTAGTAAATCTCCCCATTGGAATCTATACAAGTTTCGCATTATTAATAAATTCATTAAAATCACTTACTTCCTTATTGTTTACTTGTGAGTTCATCCTCGCTTCGTTTCCTCTTACCACATTGAGATCTCCAAAAATGCACCAAGCGCCATTTGACTCCTTCATTAACCCGTTCCATCTCTATATGTAAACGATCCAGAATCCCATATTAATAATTTCCCACCCGAATTCCCGTTTGCTGCCAATTGTGTGAATCCGAATCCCTTCCCTCCCCATATCTCTTCTTCCCACAACTCGTCAACAATCCCACATTTTGTTTCTTGTATACCAATAATATCCGGACGTTCATCTCTTATCATTGATTTGATCCAACCCTTTTTCCCCGCCTCACCAATGCCCCTTATATTAATTGAGATAAATTTCATAAGAAAACAATTACCAAGCGAGAATATAAAAATTACCCTTATTGATGATCTATACTCTTAACCTCCTCTCCATCTTTCTTTTCTGTCACCTCATTTCCACATCTTGACTTCTCATTTTCGGCATTGTTCCATGATATTCCAATCAAATCTCCTATCTCCTTGACTTGTTCCATGTTTATAGAACAACTTCTGTTACTCGATTCAGCGCGCCCTGATCCCTTGAACACAAAAACTCCATCCTCATCATTTTCAACTTCATGATATACTTTATAAACATCTGGGATACCTTTGTTATCAGCTCCCAACCCTTTCACCCCACTTTCCCTTGCGACTTCAAGAGCTTTTTTAACACTCCTTATACCAATCTTTTTCCTGTTTTACTACCCTCGTCATTCATACCATTCACGAAAGCATTTTATTTATGTATTTTATCGAATTCATCCTTGTCCATTACAAACATGCCCTCCTTTTTTTGTTACCCACTTCTAGTTCGCCCTCCTCATCCTCGTTTGCTCTGCACTTTTTAGTCATTCTCGTCCCCCCACTACAGTTCGAATTTGTAGGATGTTCTTATCTTTTCTCACCTCTAGCACTCTGTGTATCGTTTATGGTATCCTGTTTTTTTTCACGTTCATTTTTTTTACGCGTCTAAACCTTTTAGTTTGGTATCCATTGTCGTTTTCTTTTGGCCCAACACCATTATTTTCTATTGGATTGTTTTACCCATGTAAGTCTTTCACTTGTAATGGGCCTTCCTCATTCGATGCATGTCTACTAATATTTCCCAAGCCCAAACTAGTACCATTTTAATACACCTGCCCTTCATGTACGTTCCCCATCTTTTAAAAAATAACTATTTATATCTTTTGGCCCTACATCCTCATCTTTCTTTGTTTCACTTTCACTGGACATATTAAAATCGAGTTTTTTAGATCACTGTAGTACTTTTAAAAAGTATTTAATAAAATACGTAGTTGTAAAAATATTTAATTATTTCTTGTTCTTTTACAAAATCAAAAACTCTCATTAAATTTGAGTTTACTAGCCAACCATCGTCCCCACCATCTCTAATTCCATATAACTATTTCATCAAAAAAAAAAAAAAAATTCCATATAACTATTTCATCAAATAAAAAATAATAATGACAAACTAGGAAAAAGTCTGCCGTTGTCTTCATCGGTGTCCTCATTTCTTACCTCTGTGAGTACGGAACCAGAAAACAAAATAACCAGGTGCACTTATAATAAACTAAACAATGCTACAAGAATAAATTTTAAGGACCGGGTGCATTTAAGAAAAAAATCGAGATTTTTTTAACAAAATTAACACTACGCAACAAAAATCCATGGGTGTCTTGGGACCCCCCGGGACACCCCCTGGTTCCGTCACTGTCTGTGACATTGCAGACTCCGTCATGAGTGACAATCATGATGTAAGGCACACCTCCATATTAATCACATGTAGAAACGGATAACGAGCAAATTAATGAAAACATAATATTTCGATTAACTATGTCATTTAATGTAGGTTCGATTATCCTCCTTCAGGTGTATTTACGATGCATTTGAACAATCGATATGGACGTAGGATACATCTGTATGAAGTGTATGATTTCAATGGTTTTTATGTTTTCCATTAGTTAGTTAATATATTAGTTTCTGTGATCCGTAGCATTTAATTGCTTGTTTACCATGTTACTCTAGGCCGACTAGGCGATTTTCCGGAATCGTGTTGACATCCCAAAATCCTCATCAAGATACCATTCCTTCAGATGATGACGTAAGAATCATGTAATGCATCATCACCGTCGCTCATAAAAGAGTCGGCTATGAAAGAGTCGAAAATTAGGAGGAAGAAGGAGATGAGGACATTTATGCAGATGGAAAAATAATGGCTACATAAAAGCTTTCATGGGTTTCATGGAGAAAGCTAAAATTACATATTTTATTAAATACTTTTAAAACCACACATTTTATTAAATACTTTTTAAAAGTACTATAGTGATTACAAAAACTCTATTAAAGGGGGCAGTTATTCATACGGGGGCTATTTTTTTTATTAATACCCCCCCTACATTTTTTGTTTTTTTTTTATTTTTATAATTTTGTTTACATCAAAAAGCTATAAACTTGAAAATGCGAAACTGTAAATATAAAGTTTAATAAGTGAAACGCTTAAAACTGTCAGAAATACGGAACATAAATTAACAAAAAACTGTATTGTACTGGAAAAATGGGAGACAAAGGCTGAAAAAGTTGCAGGCCTACGGGTTAGACCCCTAGGAATAGTGTATCCCCTATTAAAATCCTTCTTATGTTCCCCAAATTCCCCAATAATATCTTACGCCTCCTTTTTCCTTTCCAATGTGTCATGCACCTCGAAAAATTCACTGGCTCTGTCATTGCCTCCACACCTTGACTCTTCGTCTTCCTCTTCATTCCGTCCACCATTGTTACCTGACCGAAATTCATGATTCGACTCACCTCCCTCTTCTTCTTTATCCGATTCTGATTCATCATCACTGTGCTCATCTTCACTTTGTTTTCAAACATCTTCACATCATCATTTTCCTCATTCTTTGCTTCATCATTTTCCTCGTTCTTTGCTTCCTCATCTTCCTCCTCCCACTCCATCTCCATTATATCCCCCACCTCCTCAATAATATTCACTTTAAACTCCTTGACACAGACCTTAATGATCATGGACTCATTAAAAAATTCGTTGTTCCAAGTGTGTACCTGGACTTTGGCAACGACCAAGCTTTGATTTCCTTCCATACCTCAGTTATCCATCCCTATGATTCTTCCTTGTAATGACGCTATCTTTTTAAACACTTGTTCTGACCAACATGTAACTGGTACCCCAATAATGTTTATCCATGTTAGTCTCCCCGGGATAGTGTAAAATTTGATCCAGCATCGCAGCTTGTGTACCCACGTCCTTAATCCGTGATCAGAATTACTCATAACGTTTGTGGCTGTTTCTGGTGTATCGAAGATCATCATGATCTCCAAACCCCCTACATCTTGATCTCAACCTTATTTAACCCATGCTCACTACAAAAACTTGGGAGTTTCGTGAGGTTGCAGAGCCTTTTCACTTCCCAAATTTAGCACTTGTTGAAAATTGCCACGTTAGTCTCATCGTCATTCACCTCGATCCTTCTGATATCCTTCGCTTCCTCATTCGAATTAGTCTTCTCTTTTTGCTTCCTCTGTTCCTCCTTTTCTCCTGTACCCTTCTTCATTTTGTTTTTATCCTTTCTGTCCCCATTAACCACATCTGCAAACTTACGTTCGTCTATTGCCCTATCGCGACCTATCTCGTATTTCCAGTAACTTTCTGATCTCACTTACTTTCTACTTTCCTCCCCACTGTTGTATACCTTTTCGCCACCACCAATGTTTCTCCTGTCGAAGGGTAAGAACACTTTCAAAAATGCCTCTCCTATTTTAATTCCCCGCAATCTTGTTAGTAAGGCATTCACATCTTCAACTAGCTTGAATCGAACAAACCCGTAATGTTGCCCATTTCGCAGTCGTTTTCGTACCATAAACATATCAAACACCATTCCATATTTCTTGAACAACATCCATAGATTTCTCATCCCCCACTCATTTGGAAAGTTGAAAAACATAAACGACACCGTCGAGTTACGCTTTCCACCTGTGTAATTGGTTCCTAGACGCTTACCATTGTATTCCCATCTATTTCCTATGTGCCTTTCTCTCTTAACCTCACTATCTCTCGATTGGTATTTCTCACGCCACTCTCTCGCTGGAAAGTTACTAGCCCCTATTTTCTCTCTCACATACATTCTCACTATAATATGAATTGTTCAACAGTAACTATGCTGTTCAATTAATACCTCTATTATACATTAGGCGTATGAAATGACGCCGTTTTGATGTCTTAGCCATGTTGTTTGTTAACTAGGTCATTAGTTGGGCCATTAGATGTTGTTAACTAGCTCATTAGGTTATAGTTACGCTTTTTTTTCCTCATTTTTTCCCCTCTAATTTTTATAGTGTCTCTAGATCTTTTTTTCACCGACATTCATGCACGATAACCCATAGTATTATATTTATCTTGGTAAGTGTAGCTTTCCATAAACTAAAATTTGTAATTGTTGTTAGTTGTTGGTTGAATTACAGGTTACTATTTCATTGTTATGATGGGTTTTTAATCACTTTTCGAATGATTTTTGCAACAATGTTTTGTGTTTTGCCATTTTTTTAATTGTCGAATGAGTGTTGCTTATTCTAAGATGTTTTAGAAAGAAGATATAATGTGTATTTGGTGAACCTTGACGTTGTTAGCAGATTTTATGGTTGTTGTTGCATGTCTAGTCATGTATGTATATGTATGGTTTTGCTCTGATTTTTGTTTTAAACTTGTCTCCTTCAATGTTAGTTGCTAGGGTTCACAACACGCGCCAGTTTATTTGTTGGGAAAGTTCGAAATTGTTTGAAAAATATATGTATGTTGTTGCATGCGAGTGGATGTGATTATAAACACACATCAATGTTACATTTGCATGTTTTGCCATAAAATAGGAATTGTGTGGCGCTTTAACACTTGATACATACATTGCATTAGTTTTAGTTACTGATGGGGAGAGTAAATGAGAGTCACACAGGGTATAGGTATATGCCTTTGACAGTTTCCTTAAAATTTTCTAGATGCTATCAATAATTTTTTGGAAACTATTTTTGGGCTTTGAGGATCATCCTAGCGTTTAAAGTAAGCTCTTTGATACCTAGTCGTTTTTCAGTTTTCTTTGTCTTATAAGAGTGGTCGTGTTTCTCATTTTCCCTTTATGGTATGCCTCATTTACAAACAACTATTATTCTTTACTATTAAGTGTTTAAATTTGTTATAATTTGCTTATTAGCGTTGTATTGATATATGAAATACAAAATAAAATTAGCTCAAATATCTAACAAAGAATCAATGAACAATTCCCGTAATTTGGATCAAAATGTTGTAACCAAGAAACAAGATGTAAATCAAAGTGCTTTTTACAATATCATCATGCTATCTAATGCAATGTTGGAATCGCACTGCGTGAACTTAATTTTTTGCAAATTACTGAAATTATTACCTATGCGTTGTGAAGGATACATACAAATTGTGGACGTATGGTCCGGACTGGGCCAGGTGACCCACAGGCCCGGCAGATGCGGCCCACTCTACGCCTAAACCCTAATCCATGCCCTATAAATATAGGGTTGGATCTCCTCTCAAGGGGCGGATGACAGTTACTCTAACCCTAACTCATCACATCACACCGATACTAACTTGACCGTCGGAGGTGGACCCCGGGGCTACGGCCTCGGATCCACTCCTAACGGGTTCTCTTTGTTGACAGGTCTACTAGGGCTCGAGAAGACGACTAACGGCCAAGGAGAGTCGTTGAATCCTGCCCGCGCCAGATTATGCATCAACAAGTTGGCGCCATCCGTGGGACACGAATAAACTATGTTTCGTGTTCTCATATTACCGAAAAGCATAAAGCTCGTACAACTTGCTTTCCCATCAAGTCGGTTTTAATATCAAGTTATTATTTATTTAAAAGCATCTTTAAAAGCGGAATAAACATTACGTTATGTATTTGCTTTATTTGTTGTATAACTTTATGGTCAAATCTAAATGTGGCATAAAACAGTACGTTATATTCCATATTATTTATCAAAAGATCATTAACACGTTAAATATCACGTTAAAATATTACGTCAAATCTATGATCATTATTTATGAATAAGTCTTTTCTTTTATTACGATAGATAAAAAGAAAAAAGTCCGCATGATCGAATCTATTTTATATTTTAGTCCGCACGATCGGACCTAAGAAAATATCCGCATGATCGGAGCTATTTTATTTTTTAGCCGCGAATTAATTCGCGCAGATACTGTTTTTACGGTTGGTACGCCTGTTCGCGCTCGAACAACGCAGTCGCGATAAATCTACCCGCTTTAGGCCGTGCGTTCAGACATCTTCGCAGAGAACGCGTACGCCAACACCACGATGCTAGTCAATCGCCATGATGCGCACTGGACAAAGGCCGTGGTATAAACATCTGCGATCATCCACAAACGTTCGAGTTTATGCGGTTACGATAAATCCATCTGCGTCTATTAGTTGTGGTCACGATATATCCATCCGAGTTTTTATACATTAAAAAAAACACACAATTAATTATTTCGCGGATACGCATCCCACGACGGCGTGCGACTGCCACTTTTCTTATGTGCTAAATATTATTTATGCTATGCGCAATATATTATTCATGCTATGTGTTGTTTATTGTTTCAATTCATTAGGTTTTATATTCTGCGATTCGCGGCATATACTTTTAATCTTTGCATTCAGTGTTTTTCGCAGATTAAATAAGTTTAATGCTCTTACACGAGTAGCACCATCAAACTTGGGGGGCTACCAGGGTATATACTACCATCTTGTTTTCGACGCATCGCGCAGGTATATTTGGAAGCGAACGCCAAGTTCGGCATACAAAGACGGATTTAAATATTCGCACGCATCTTTACGCAGGGGAGACGCCCTCCTGTTGGTCGTAAAGACGGATGTAATGCGCGCCAGAAACGTCCTTTGTCGCACATCTTTGTCGAACACACGCTAGCCAGCACTTCGCGCTACGTAAGCATGTCTTTCGTCGCACCATCTGCGTCGCTATCGGTACAAAAGGTATGCCCTTACCTGGATGCAGATGCGGGATCCACTTTCACCTACGCGGCCATGAATAGAACTTAAGTCTAGCATAACATAGCCATGCGCTATCTCATACTAGACTTGGGGGGCTTGTGGACGTATGGTCCGGACTGGGCCAGGAATGGGTCAGGCCCGGCAGATGCGGCCCACTCTACGCCTAAACCCTAATCCATGTCCTATAAATATAGGGTTGGATCTCCTTCTCAAGGGCGGATGACAGGTTACTCTAACCCTAACTCATCACATCACACCGATACTAACTTGACCGTCGGAGGTGGACCCCGGGGCTACGGCCTCGGGTCCACTCCTAACGGGTTCTCTTTGTTGACAGGTCTACTAGGGCTCGAGAAGACGACTAACGGCCAAAGAGAGTCGTTGAATCCTGCCCGCGCCAGATTATGCATCAACACAAATAATATTAATAATTCCGTTACTATGTGGTAGTCATAAATATTCAATACAACAGCAAATTTTGTGCTAATTGCTATATTAATCAGTAATTGTTTCTTAATGACTATATATTTTGCTATAAGATGGCGATTCTTAGCAGTGTGCCAGTTACTAGCATCAACGAAAATAACATCAACAAAACAATAGAAGCCAAAGTGTACTGAAAACGGATAACTAAAACTGTTGCAAAACTAATACCAATAGGATTTTGTTGTATACTGCTTGACAAAGAGGTGTAGGCATCCAATTGCCATTAAAAATTTTACACTGTTTCTTAGGAGTTTTATGAAAATTATGACATAAAAAAAGTGTTTCTTTATACAAGGATATGTTATTCAAGCGAATATTGACATCAGTGATAGTCAACACTTTGACTAGTTGTTGGAGCAGGACGCAACATACCAGATCTCACAATTCAGCTGCGTAGAGACCAAAAAATATCAGCAGACTTTGAAGAATTCTACGTCCCTAATTTTAGAAGGTTCACAAACTTTAAAAACGTACCGAATGACGGGTTTCCCAGACACCATTTTGAATTTGCGGCTTACAATGAGCTTAAAGAAAAAACTAGAATGAAGAATCCTGTCCTTACAGGTATTACAAAATTTAGTATAACTAAATGTCAAACGTAAAAGTAAAATTAACATATGTTGTGTTAACAGACTACATAGGGTATATCCAAAGAGTTAGCCAACCCAAAACAACAGCAAATCCCAAAAAAAACTGGGTCACAAGAAGTGCCATCAACATTTTAAATTTGGAGTAAGTTAATTCATTCGTATTACTAGTATTATTTTTAGATACCAAGATACCAATGATAGTTCTCACCAATAGTTTCATTGCATGCACAGTGAAAACAACAATATATTTGTGATGTGGAATGAAATGTCAGTGAATTTTGACATGCAAGCATTTGAAGCGATGGTGAAACCTATCATAATAGTTGTTAGCTCGTGTTGGGTATCGACAGAGGTAATTTTAAAAAGCACATTTCATACATATGCGAACAATGTTTACTAAATACATAACCTTTGTATCTTGCTAATTATATCACTCAAGTTAGCTGCCACTCCAATAACTCGCTACTATTTGGATCCAAACATTCCAGGAATTGAGGAAGCAATAGTCGAGTAAGTAAAAATAAACAAAATAAATTTTGGCATGGAGTTTATCGTTACACAATTGGAATAATCATGTAGAAACAATAAACATGTACCGATAAAAGTTTGAGATAAATCTGCTACTTAAAATTGAAAAAAAAAATGATGTGATGATAAGGAAAGAGATCAAATAAGAATTTGGTTCCTTCTATCGGAGCTGCGAAAGCAGAATCCTCAGAGCTACTTGGTAACCGAAAACAGTTTCTTAATTCCATTTTTGGTAGCCAATAATAATACTTAAGTAACACATCGAACTATTTGCCTTAGATCAGTTTTACATTTTTAGTATATTTAGCACCTATTACGCTACAATTTTATTGTTCAATCAGATTTGCTAATTTCCAACCATTTTTTTTACTGATAACTTGAATGCTCTATCAGTGAGTTAGGTTCACAAGAGAGGAAATGCTAACAAGAATCAATTCAACAAAGCCATGGTACTACATTACTTGCTCTAACTGCACCAAGAAAGCTACAAGCGATGGTTCAGTAGTGATGTGTCGAGATCATGGACCGCAACAAACACCATCCTACAGGTAGCCACCGTATTAACTTTCACATGTATATACTTGTAATAATGACCATAGCCAATAGCATGTGAACCCTATTTGGTTAGCTTTAGTCGTATTTGTCATTCCTAAAAATGACATTTCCCAACTTCCAGATTCAAAGGTTTCATCATAGATGGCTCGACGATCGTTTTTGTAAAAAAAAATCAGTCTAGCGGCTAAGACCATCACCATCATAGAATGCTCGGACCTATTATAACAACTCGATGATAAAGATCCTTATTACTTCCCCGCCTTAATCACAACACTTGAAGGAAAAAGATATATATTTCAGTTTCATATCAGCCCTTCCAGCAAACCAGTCCAGGTTGATTTCATTTTCGACAACATACTAGACCAAAGACATGTTTCCATAATGACAGGCCCTGATAAACCGCTGGCGATAATGCCAAACCCAGCCGAAGAATCATCTAGGTCATCGACCACCATAGCCAGTGAGATTTCCACCCCAGCTACCATGGCAGAATTATATTTTGTAGAAAACAATAGCACATCAAGCAAGCCAAACACCAGGTCAACCAAAAAAAATGCTCTTGAAACAACTTGTGAAGGATAAAGGCCATCCCGCCGCCAAAAAGCTTAAACAAGAAGACCAATCAATCAAAGAAATGTAGAACTGATCCTCAGGTAGATAATTCGTAACTAAGATGTTTAAGTACAATCATATATCAATATTTCAGTCTCAAAAACTTAACAAGAAATTAAACGTGCATATGCAGGCAGTTGTACATTTTGTAAGCAATAACAAAAGCCCTCTAATCCAACCCATCTATCAACTAGCAATCAAAATTAAGAGAAAATTTTTAATATATGTAAGAAGTCGTCTTTCGGCTAACATGGTTAGAACCACAAGATGTATTTTGTAACTAAATGATAGTTGTAAAGTTTGTGCCTATATGGCTGCTGTTATGTAGATTTTGGGGTAACATAACAAATAAGGACTTTATGTATAAACACATTATAATAAACTAGTATTGACTTAGCCTTACATCGATATGTACATTTTTCGTTTAACATCAACATCTTATATATGTGTTTCTGCATGAATATGAGTTTATATGCCATTTTACGGTATTAACCATGTCGTTTGGTAATTACGTCATTAGAATCCTATGTTTCGTTTAATGTACCTTTTCAATTGTTTTTCAGTTTGGTTCTTTATATGCAGCAGACACTGCATTGTAAATGATTATTTGCATTTCATTATACTCATCTATAATCTCTTGCATCATGCAAATTAGATCAATGTTAAAATAAGGTTCCTAACATATGTCGAGTTGTCTGAATAAACATTCCATAGCGATTTTAGTTTTAGTTTTTGCTAATAACATTAGCCACAGTTTCTAATTATCGCCTCAAGAACCATAAATTTGATCTCTCTACCAGTCTATCTGTCAAAGTATACCGTCATTTGATCTCTCATCATGGTGGAATTAGCAGCAACAACAAGTTCATTTAGATGTTCCATTAATCTAACGTTTCCAAAAACTGTTTTTTCTTTTGTATTTTTTTTGCCTTTGGTTAATAAATTGGGAAGATTTAAAAAATCATGAGGCACTTAAATAGATAAACACTCACACATTTGAGAGACCAAGAAGTCAGCCAGTTCATGATTGTGATAGATATCTTTTGATACTTATGGACCCAATGGACTTTGTTTAACATTTGATAAGCAAAATTGACAAATGTAATATTAGAACATATATTTAAAGTATATTTATACAAACTAATAACAACATCAAACAGATACTTACATATGCACGATACTTACATATGCACGTCATTTCTTAAAATCGATTTGATTACCTACTTGGCTACTTCAACCTACAATATTTAATGTGAAATCAATCACCAGACCACTTATAAATCCAATTAATCTAATTCACCAACATATGTTCAGAAAAATCTTGCTCAGTCAAGTACTTACTTTAAGAACTGAAAAATCTAATTAATTTTTCTACACAACGAATATCATATAAATGGCTGATTTCATATTAATCAACCAAAGTATGTCATCTAAACCTGAATAAGATAAATCTAACAATATATACTTAAAGAAATATATATATTTTTCTCAATCTATTACTCATCTAAATAATCGAGTACCATACATTGTATATAAACTCAAAAATATTTTTTACACATATAAAATTGCTTTAAGGTTTTTATATGTATTTTTCAAAGTCAAATTCTAGATCATGAGTAGAAGCTTAGTTTTGGAAAACCCAATATTTAACAAATTCAGGGTGCTTTTCTTACGTGAGTTTTGAGTAAAGGGTTTAGGGTGATGGTAGAATTTTGTTGTTTGGTAGACAAATGTGAGCCCCAAGATTGGGGATGAAAGTATAATATTTGGTCTCTACAAAACCCAAGCAAATGGTAAATTTGTATGTTTTTTCCCATAATAAGTAGGGCCATGTTTCATATCCACCACTTACCTCATATTTCATATCCACCACTCACCTCAACTCATTCCTTTTTCTTTTATAATTTTATAATAACAAATTTTAATTTTAAAATTTATATTCATTTATATAGCAAATAATATATAAATCTAAATCTAAATTCTAAACATGTCTACAAACCAAACGGGTCTTAACCCACTAACTGAACATGGATTAATTTTTATACACAGCGAATACTCCATCATATAAATGGTTGATTTTATATGAATCAACCAAAGTATGTTATCTAAATATGAGTAATCTAAATTCAACAATATACACTTAAAAAATATATTTTTCTTAATCCGTTACTCACCTAAAGAACCTAGTACCATACATACCTTGTATATAAACTCAATTTTTTTTTACACATATAAAATGTATTTAATGTTTTTATATGAATTTTTCAAAGTCAAATTCTAGATCATGAGTAAAAGTTTAACAGTTTTGGAAAACCTGATATTTAACCAATTTAGGGTGCGTTTGTTACGTGGGTTTTGAGTAAAGGGTTTGGGATGATGGTAGGTTTTTGTTGTTTGGTAGACAAATGTGGCCCCCAAGATTGGGGATGAAAGTATAATATTTATGACCCGTTTGGTTTGGTGGTTTGAATAGGGTTTTGACTTTCAAAAAAGGAATCCGACGTTTGATAGGCGCTTTTACTGTGCGCTTGGTTATAAAATTAAAAAAAATGGATATTGTATCCAATCGTAACAATATTGAGTGGTATGAGTTGATATCTCTGAATTTTTGTTGGCCCATTCTATTGTCTCTCTCTCAATCTTTTTTTTATTACATTAAAAGTTAATAAAACTAATTTTAAATACTTTTATTAATTATTAAATTATCTTTTTTAACTTAATTATATTATTTTCCCTTACCTTATTTGTTTTTTCTCTCTCCCACATCAAATCCAAATTCAAATCCTAATCAAAATATAAATTCAAATCTAAATCCAAATCTGGAACCCATCTATATACCAAACGGGCCTTTAGTCTCTACAAAACCCAAGTAAATGGACGATTTGTATGTTTCTTTTCAAAATAAGTGGAACCATGTTTAATATCCACCACTCATCTCAATTCATTTCTTTTTCTTTTATATTTTTATAATAACAAATTTCAATTTTAAATGTTATAACCATTTATATAGCAAATAGTATATAAATCAAATCCAAATTCAAATTTTTAAATCTGTCTACCAACCAAACGGGCCCTTAACCTACTAACTGAACATGAATTAAAAAAGTGAAGTTGTACCTAACAATCCAAACTACTCATATGTCAAATTTCGTTATAGTATGACAATACCATCTATGTATTTTATAATAGAGTAAATTGCAAAAATCGTCCTTGTATGTACAAATTTCAGATGCAATCCTTATCTTTTCAAAAGTGTAGACGTCATCCCTAAAAGAAACCTTTGGTGTGGATATCGTCCCTAGCCCAAAGGGAAATGACTCAAATGCCCCAAAATGAAAATACCAATGCTTATGAAGGAAGGAGCATTCTAGTAATTTCACTTTGAGTCAGGGAATATCTACACCACAAGTTTCTCACATGGACGAAGTCTGAACTTTAGAAAAGATAAGGACTGCATTTGTAATTTAGACATACAATAGGGATGATTTTTGCAATGTACTCTTTATAATATGACTGAAGTTGGTGTGTTGAATGTTAAAAGAAGAGAAGAAAAATAATGTATATATATATATATATATATATATATATATATATATATATATATATATATATATATATATTTATATATATATATATTTAATACCTCTATCGACATTTTGAGTTTTAGGTTTTATTTTTCCTCATTTCACCAAAGTGTAAGTTTCCTTTTCCTCTATTTTACAATTTCATCCAAAACCTTACGTAAATATCTCCTTATAAACTTTTAATTTTTTTCTTATTTTTAAAGTTTAGTTTAAAACTCTTAAAATAATATGTTTTGAATACATATGTTTCTGTCTTTTTTTCCTTCTAATCTGTAACAAAGAAAAAATGAGATAAAGTTGACCAGTTCATAAGCCAAATTTAACTTACATTGCCAATCATTTGGGTAAATTTTTTGAAGTGAAAAAATTGAGCTTTCTATTGGTCTGTTTGGTTTTTTCAAAATTTCTTTTAGAGATAATTGTTTTAATATGTATGTAATTTGCCATAATATTTATTATTGTAGTCTTACAACTTTAATTTTTCTATTATATTTTCTGAAGTGCTTAAAAATTCCTATTGTATCACTGTTACAGGTTTGTGTTAATGTGACATATGTTAAATATTTTTGTTCCGTTATATTGTTTGCTTATGTGGAAAACACTAAAAAATATATATATATAAAAGATATCCTTTTTATTTTTTTTAAACAACTAAAAAACAACTTATTAAACTAAATCTTCTTCTTTTCCATGCACCACTTTCTCCACCCCACATGTTAAAAACTCACATACCTACACACCCAACCACCATAACCTGCTATGTCACTCACTATACCATCAAACTAACTCATAGTTTTTCTCTTTATTTTTCATCATCTCTCAAAAATCATTCACCACTATCATATATATTTCTCTATCCATGTAGCAATAACCCACCATATCAATTCTCTCACAAATTCAAACTACCAACTTAAACATCTTATCAAATTTAAATCTTTTTTTATGTGCCTAACTCAAGTAGGCAGTCCTTTATGTCATTTTTACTACTATGAGGTATTTTATGTAATTTTATGTTATGTTTAACCTACATATAGTCAGTTGCAGTGATAATACACATATGAATGAATTGATAATCTTTTTCCTCTTTGATTCTTTAAATATTGTCTCGTTACAAACAGTTATCGATCCTCATCGAAGGCTATTCTAAATCCTAAATTTCCTCGTTGATTGGAGGATTGATTACCTACCGGGCTTAGCTTGGTCTTAAGGGTATCAGAGCGACATGTTCCTCGGCCATCTTCATCAAGATGTTTTACTAAATCATTGGATTATTCAAGCAATCAAAATAGCTTACTAGCTTATACAAAGTTTTCTATTACACGGATGTTGGGTGGATTGAATTTCAAGAATGTGTCTATTTCAGGTGCAACAAATCGATTAAAGTTTGCCTCAATTCTAGTAGAGTCCAAAAATGATTATCATCTGGAAAGAGAGGGAGGGACTAACGTAGTGGATAGTAAAGACCCCCTTCAGCAAGGGAAGTTTAGTGGAGCCACATATGACGAGCTAGACGTTGGGCAAATGACCACCAATGAGCATCATTAGTGTTTTCAAATGAGCATCTGCACTGTATAGGTTTATCTTTAATGTATCCATTAAAATCTGATACCACATTGACTATTTTTTATTAGGTAATCTAGATTCCAACATTACTCTTTTTAACACTTCACCACGAAGGGTGGTCATAATCACGATTACAAGAGATTAATAGGTAGTTGCATAAGCCTATTGGGTTTGGAACTTTTAGCCTATTGAATGAGCCAAATGATTTTCTTATTAGTCACATACTCTTAAGCTCGAGTGTCACCTGATTATTAAAACCTGTATTTAAAACTTGACTCAAGTTTGAATGTGCTTACTCTTTCAATTAAATTAGATTTTGATTGCTAGTAGTTTCAAGTTAATTTCAAATAGCTGATGATACATTTAAATTTAAAAAAAAAATCATTTATACTATCTATTAAAAAAGAGTTTTTGCTGACATCATGAATACATAAATTAAAAAATTTGATTGGCTAATTGAAATTTATATACCAATTGATGATGTCACATGTGTATTTTTATAATTTTTTAATTCAATAAATACTTTATACATACTCTGCAAATACCTAGAGTGACTTTTTCTTTTGGGTGTCCGAATACTTCAAATTCCTATGTTTCTTTCTGTGTATCAGTATTTGAAATTCAAAACACATTTATTTGATAGTTGTATAAAATGATCCAGTTTTCAAAACACTTCATCTTCATCCTCTATGCTTTCTAAACACATTTATTTGTCATTATTTTTTTCCTTTTCTTTTTTGATTTTGTATGTTTCTGCATGTTATGTTTACTTATATCCTTCATTTTTATTCAAAACACATTTATTGATCTCAGATTTTGATTTTTTATAGGTCTTCATTATCAAGTTTTGAGGTTTGATATAGCTATACAACCATAAATTCTAGATGAAATTTTGAAGGAGTTTTTTTATTGTTGCCATGAAAAAAGTGTATACGTTTATGTACCTCGCTGTCGAGTTCCTAACAAAGGTACTCATGGAGCTGGAACTAAGGTTTTTGTGACCAAAAAGACTACATGTGAATTTGTCATTATTGAAATCAATAACTTTTATATTGAATCACTTATTTGTTGTTTTTTACTTGTGCATATTACAAGCTTTAATTAGCTTTATGTATTACAATTTCTTCGTATCCATCGATAAGTTAGGTTGGGATGAAGGTAGTGTTTTTGGTAAACTTCAAGTGTTTTGATGCAGGTTTTTCGACCAGGATTTAATATTTTTAAGTCTCGTCTACCTATTGCCAATCCACTAGGGATCTTGCAACAGAAATTAGGGAAGAAATGCGAGTCATACTTAACCTCATCCTTGATCGCATCAACATCATCACCCACCAAAACTTCCATCCATAACCTTGTGCAACCATGGAAGGAATCATTTTACTATTGTCTCTAGTATATTCTTTTTGAGTCATTTTTTTAGAACAAGTCTTATTCTTAGTTTTACATCCTTGTATGTGGCATAAATACCACTACATTTTGTTATTTTATTACAAGGCTTTGTTTACATACCTTGGATCCCAATCTTGTTTCTCGTCAATCACAAGAATATATATCCATGTTACTACTAACCTTGTCTTTGTAGGTTTTTATTTTTTCTCACTTGACGCCCCATTCTAGGGGGAGCTACCGTCAAGCGGGAGTTAGAGATACGTGGACTATTTTTCAACACTTTATTTCTTCATTAGGGTCAATTTTTGTTTTGACAAAAAGGGGGAGAAGAAGTAAAACTTATGCTTTCAAAATATACATCTAATCTTAAGTTTTACTCATCATAACATTATGTTTTGTCATCAACAAAAAAGGGGAGATTGTTAATACAAATAAACCGTAAAAACGTTTATTAATATTTAGCGATCTCTTTGTATTTTGTTGATAACAAATATAATGTTATCATAATTAAAATTATAATGATACATGTTATCTTTTGTAAAGCATCTACACATAGTCATTTAATACAAATTGTTGTAATAATTCATTTGTTGTAATAGTTTATTAGGATGGGTAAAAACCACAACCCATGACCCATACCCATGGATCATATCCATAACCCATACCCATTGTCTAGATGCATTGCATCTATTAGATACATTGTATCTATTTAGATACCCATGGATCATAATCTAGGACCCATGACCCATGACCATAACCCAAAAACCCATGGGCAAACAGGAGGGTCTCACGGATCCCTGGAATTACACTAGACGGATCCCTCAAGCAAGGGATCCATGGGATCCGTGCAACAGTGGCAAGAATTTGCCTATAAATCTTCATTTTTACTCACCGCTCTTCTTACAAACTCTCTCATATATTCTTACACTCTTCTAACAAAAGATCACTTGATCTAGAGAGTTGTTATTTCTTTTATTGTGATTCTCATATAGGTCTTTCTCTAAGGAGAGATCACGAGCATTCTACAAGTCATCCAAGCAAGGGGTCCTTGATTGATTTGTTCCTCCACAAGATTTTTGTAGCGAAAATCTTGTATTTCATATTTCACAAATTTGTTGTATTATAGTAGTTTTGGTTTGGTCCTCCGTGTTACGGACTCGGTATTTAGCTTTGTACCGGAAAAAGTGTAAGTGACGTTGTGAAGGCTTCTCCGCCAAGTTGAAGGAGTTTGTTGACATAGTGCTTGAACTCTCGAGTAGGTGACTCGGGGAGTGGAGTAGGGCAAGGAAGGTGTCCTTGTAGCCGAACCACTATAAATCAGTTGTGTCAATTCTATCCTTCACTTTACTTACTTTCTTTATTTGCATTACTCTTAGATCTATACTTTCTCTTCATCCATACGATTTCACATAACATCGAATCTAAAGTTTTTGAAACTAACTTAAAATCGGCAAAACTATTCAAACCCCCCCTCTAGTTTTCCACAATTGGCATCAAGAGCTGAGTTTATAAAAGTTTTAAAGTAAACCGTATTTTAAAAACTTTTCGATCACTGTGGGTTTCGAAAATTACAAGGAATGGCAATCCATGCAACGACCTACACTACTTGAAAATAAACGTATGTGAAGTCAAAAGATATTGATATTTGGTACATCATTGTTGAAGGCGATTTTGAAGCCACTGCAAAAGATGAAAATGGAAATATAGTTAACATACCTCATGATGAACTCACCGATGACGGAAATCGAAGAATCAAAAGACTTGTCAATCTTCACCCTTGATGAACTCATAGGCAATTTAAAAGTCCATGAGCTTGTCCTCGCTAAAGATTCCGAAGCCTCAAAAGTGAAAGAGAAGCACAAATTTCTTGCCCTTAAATCCAAGAAGGTCTCAAGCGATGAAGAGAACTCCTCTACGAATAGTGATGATGAGGAGTATGCCATGGCGGTAAGTGTTGGATCATAAATATTTTGTTGATGATGATTCAGGTGGTCTAGGATGGTGGTGATACAAGAAAGCCATGGTTAGAGAGAGAAAGAGATGAGAGGGTGTTCTTGTTAGAGAGTTGTAATACAAAATGCAAGGTTAGATTAATGAGAAGCACCACCCTTCCCTTAGAGGGAAGGGTATTTATAGTTACAGACTAAACGAACTCCTGACGGGCTGTGGATCAGGTATACAGTGGGTAAAGACCCGTCCTTCCTCCACGGTGTTGCTCTAACTAATCTACGCTACTAACTAACTAATTAACTACTGAATAACGTAAATAACGACATGTCTATGAGCTAACATATGCTAGACCATAATTGGGGTGACCGACACTTTAACATGGAATTTCCAATTCCTAACAATCTCCCCCTAAGGGAGGTCACCCAATGAAATACATTTTGCATCCTAGCATTCTATCTTTGTCTTTAGTTCTAAGCTCGTAGACTTCTATTCTTCAAGTTCCGCAATCTTTGTGCTTTAGTAGCGAATCTTCAAAGTCCGCATTGATGTGTACTTTTAGTGGAGGCCTTTAACTGATCCACATCTTTGATGATCTTCAAGCTTTCATTGAGATCATCAGCCATAATAAATCTCCGGATCACCCTTTGTGTTTCCATCATGTGATGTTGTGACTTTTGGGACCGACATGCTCACACTTTCAGGATCATGACATCATTCCATCAGAGTAGCGAAAGCTTTACTGGTTTATGATATTTGAAGTAGCGTAGCAGAAGAATAGTATAAAATATCAGATCCAGGTTATGTAGATATGCACTAGTCATGATTTTCTTCAATTAAGTGTGGATGCTGTGAGCATGCGGCTTTGGATTGACTCCTCAATTACGATCACCGCAACCGGCCCAAATGTTCCCGCAAACAACGATTAATAAAACACACGAAAGTATCTTTGATCACTTTCGTTAAATTGAGGTACACGGCCCACGGTTCCCGTGGATCACAGTGCACCGCCTGGATCGTAGGATTCCTAAGAATCTCCTTGGACAGTGGTTTCGCAGAGTCGTTCTCAAACCGAACGTCTCAAAGAAGACAACACGGAGTGAGTAAACCAAAGAAATTGAGATTTACTGATTGATTAAAAATGATTTGAAAACAATCGCGTATTGCTTGAAGAAAGAGTTTTGCAATACGACGAAGGTTTTATAAGAAAAATCAATTTTCAATCATAAATACCTTTTGTATTTGTTAGGAATTAGAAATTCCATAGTGAAGAGTCGGTCACCCCATATATAATCTAGCATAAGTTAGCTCGTAGACATTACGTTATTTACTAGTTATTTAGTTAGTTATTTAGTTTAGAGCAACACCGTGGAGGAAGGACGGGTCTTTACCCATTGTATGCCTGATCCACAGTCCGATAGGAGGATGTAGTATTTGTAACTATAAATACCCTCTACCTCCCAAGGTAGAGGGTTGGACCTTTCATTCATCTTAATCTAACCTTCTATATTTTCTTTCACTTTCTCTCTCTAGAAAGGCTCCCACTTTCTCTCTCTAAAACCATCTTATACGCCTAACATGATAGTGATTTGATGTGTATGTGAAATCCAATATGTTACAATTGGTATCAAGAGCCATGATTAGATCATCTCTTACACATCTTTGGATTTCTAGTGGTTTTTAGATAGTTTTTGAGGTTGAAAAAGTTTAGTGGTTTTTGCATCATTTGGATCATTTCTAGTGTTAAAGCTTGGATTTTGATTTTACTTTTGTGTTTAGGATCATCATAAGTGTTTAGGTTTTGATTTGGAAGGCTTGAATCATCGTGGTTGGGTTGTTTTTGGATTGAAAAGTGGTGTTTTTGAGTTTTTCTTGCTAGCGACTTGTGCCACGGATTTTTATTCTTGGTAGCGACTTGCTTTGTAAGTTTGTAGCGAGTTGTAGTTGAAGTGGTAGTGACTTGGTCCTAGCGACTTGTCTATTGAGACAAGCCAACAAATAGTACAAGTCAGTGGATTCTCCACTACGGCTAGCGACTTGGTAAGGTTAGCGACTTGCTTCAGAAATTGTTAGCGAGTTGTAGTGCGAATTGTTAGCGACTTGGTGTTAGCGACTTGGACCTTAGCGAGTTGCTCTTTAGCGACTTGACTGTGTAGCGACTTGTGTCCAGCGACTTGGGTCCTAGCGACTTGGTCTTAGCGACTTGGTTCAAGAATTCTTAGCGACTTGTTGACTTTTCCCGACAAAACTTCAAACGGCTATAACTTTTGATCCGTAACTCCGTTTTCAGCATTCTACCCATCAAAACGACCGTGAGAACGAGGAGAATGTCACGCCGAATCCGCTTTGAATAGAAGTTATTGAGGTTTTTATGCTTTTAGACCTAAATTTCTCGGGAAAATCGTGCATAAACCAATCCAAATCTCAACCAAACAACATCTCTGCTAATCCTACAAACAATCCTAAATCCTAACACACAATTGTATATCATTGTGACAATCCATCAGTCATCTTAACACATTCCATTGGTCATTGCTTAACGGTTTGGTCTTGATTTTAGTAAAATCCCGCGAAAGAATCTATTTCTCGGTTTAAATCATAGACTTGTAAAATCCCGTGTATATTACAACATCATGTCCTACACCTACGACCCGATCATTTTGGAAGTACTTAAAGCGTATGATGTCTTGTGGACAACAATGATAATGTATGCTACACCGAACGGTTCAAAATAATGGAATCAATCAATGAGGATGTGAAATCTCCGTGTTTAGAATCTAAAGAGAGAGAGAAATGCACCACCAAGGTTACGGAATGCTCTTGCAAAAGGTAAGGAAAGTTGCATTGAACCTTATCTACAACTTCATTCACACCTCATGTTACTCACATCTACAACTATGGAACGAACATGCATTGCCCTTTTTCGTCAAGATTTATCCACTTTAACGGGAACATTACTATTGAACTTAGAACAATTAGAACAACAACTTGATAAAGAAAAGGTTAAAAAGGATTGTTCCAGTCGCACTTCATGTGATCTACAAACAATTTCACCATTCATCAATGGGGAATATTCATCGATTATGATCAAGACTTGACCGAAATATCTTTCAAGAGACACACCGAATGGAAATTAGCATGTTCATTAAGACACTTACTCATATCATGCATAATGTGGAGAAGTATATTGAGGAAGTTACTCAGAAAAATGAAAAAGTGGATGTGGTTCCGGTGCGTTAAGAGATTATTGTGATAAGTTGGGTAATGTATCGTTGAAAGATCGATGTTTTGAATGCGAATAACGAGACAACAAAGAATGATGCAACAAATTGTTCAAACAACTCATGTCAAACAAGATGTGGATACGAATCGAGAGGTGAATGAATGTTTGGTGAATGAATGTCAAGTGCAATCATGAGATTATAGTGTTGAGATGGGTAAAGCATCGATGATGGATCGGCTTGGTACTGAATACATGGGCTCAGAGGCGATAAGCTTGAAACAACCGGTAGTTCGGTGACTCTTGTTACATATGATGTGGATGCAGATATCGGAATTTAAATTGAACAGTGTCATGTAATGAGGTACCCTTTATTGTTCAATATAGTGCATCTGCTAAAGTACTTAAACAAACCGATCATGATGCGTGAACATGACTCGATAAATGTCCCGTGAATCGAGGCGAAGTCTGCGAGATTAAGTGTTTCAAAACAAACAATATGGTTGATAAAAAAGGCTTTTGATGAACTTTCAAACAAATTCTCAAATCTTGAAAAACTTTGCATTTCACTTGAAATTGCGATACAAAGTAAAGAAGAAAGTTTCCAAATTAACAAAACCATGTAAAAATCCGAACTTCAATTCCATGAACTTTTGAAATGAACACTTTGAAAGCTCAGCTTCAAGACAAAAACTCAACTATCAACAATTTGAAGAAACATATTTCCGATATGCATGTGAAAAGTAATTTGGTTACAAGTAATTCTGATGTTAATGCTATTGATGATATTCAAATGAGAAATGATGAATTAGCAGGTTGTGTGGCCAAATTACTAAAGGAAAATGAGTCTTTGAGAAAGCATCACATAGAACTAAGTGACTCTGACAAAGAAGCTAGAACTAAGTCAATAGAACAAACAAACTCTTTGATAGCAAAATTTGATGTTCTCAAAGCTCAACTTCTCGAAAAGAATTTCGCTATTGTTGCCCTAAAAATGAGCTTAGGAAAACTGTAGGGAAAAGTGTGAACACTAAGTTTACAAAACCATCAACCTTGGGAAACCAGTTTCTCATCCCATTAGAAACCGTCCATTGTTAGGCGTACCTACTGCGCTTTATATCCGAAAGACCAAAATTTTCAAAAACACGGTTTGCCTCCCAAGTTGATGAGAAACAAGTTTTGTCAAAACCAGCCACTTCACCGAAGTTACCTAAGAATAAGGCTTCTAGCTCGTTAACCCTCAACACGCATCCACTTCTACTCCCAAAGACCTCTAGGATTAGTTCAAAACATGTCAAAACCAAGCATTAAAACCCATAATTCATTTGATATGAATGACTTGTGGAAGAACTATTATCTAGAAAAAGCTAGGAAAAAGGCACAGATTTGAAAAGATGGAATTTTAGGTGCAAGACTTAGGGTGAGGAATTCTACGATTTCAAGCACTGCTAGTAGTTGTAAACCACTACCTAGGAACACTCAAAAGACTAGGGATTGGCGTGCATCTAAGAATAGTTATGTGTATATGAATGCTAAGCATGTAGAAAACAAAACTAGAAATTCTGATTCTTTTCCACAAAAGAAACATTTTCCTAATTCACATGCTAAGGTACAATCCACTAAGACTACTAATGTGACTAAGGTTCAACATGCTGTGAAGCAAAACAAACCAAAAACTTCGCCTAGATGGATACCAACTGCTAAATCTTTGGAAACTAGGAATAAGGATAAGTCTTCCACTGTGCATAAGAAGCGTAACAATCCTAGACCTTGCCATAAGTGGATACCATCTGGTAGAATTTTTAAAGACATTGGACTCAGGTGGATACCTACAGGAAAGATGTTTACCAATGGCAATCTCAAAGTTGACCATGAAACCCTAAAGGGTTTGGATACTGATGTCACTAACCAAAATATATGCAATCAAGTTTGTAATATTAGTTCAGGTAGTCCTTACTCGCTTGCGATACTTCAATCCTTCAATACATGGACCGGCTTAAAGTATGGATAACAAAAGGATTGATATCTCATAACTCACGGGTTCAAGTTACTCAACATTGATAGTCAATCGGCTATGACGCTCTGCTCACATCGGTTGGCCTCGTACTTCATCATTATGGCGTCTGCAGATAACATATCGGCCCCTCCTCAAAAAAAGAAAGGTGTATGCTTCAAGGCGCTTTATCTTCTTAAGAAGAGAAATCTTCATGTTTATGACCATTCTCATCGACATTCTTCATCAACATGCTTCATGCTTTTTCCATGTGCTTCAGTCATCAAGTGATCCGGACTATTGATAATTACTCTTATTCCACTTGCTCAATATAATGAAGATGGCGACATCATGTGCTAATTTTATGGGGAGAAGGGTGAATGGAATACATTTGGATGATAATCACTTGTTTAATCAAGAATGGAATCTCCGTATGCAATTCTCGGTGGGGAGAAGAAGTGTGAATTTTTTGCATTGTTGATTGAAATTTGAGAATATATGGTCAAATGGCTCCTAACTCATGTAAGAACCGAGATTCTTCTTATCGGATCATCTTCACATGTAGTTTCTTCTAAGATCCGTTGGTTGACATCTTCACACGGGCTGATATGATTAAATGACAAAGACCTTCTAGTTGCTGGGCTAATTTCTTTGATGAGCATCTTTCTGTTCTTGTTTGATTGGGAGGGATTTTAATTAAGGGGATTTGCTATTTACAAGTTAACAGGAATGCTTTTGGTGTGAAGAAGATGTTAATCTGTCTATTTCCCCATTCGGACAATCTTGAAGAAGGTCGAGTCTACAGTCTAATCTACATTTTCTGCTACATGATTAGAAGACTAAAAATGAATTGCATTTGATGATCTAAAGACTTCTTCTTAATCCGAGCATAGAAGAACACTTGAAAATCTTCGTCAGTTTATGGGAGAGCACTAATTGGGGGATAGTGATAAGCCAAATTTAATCCCCAATTAGACTTGCTCATATGCTTTAGCAATGATTCATTGTTTGATTTTTGATGACTCTCCTCCAATGCCTAATGTTTCAATTACTAAGGATAACTGGGATTCATTGTTTGGGATTCATTGTTTTTCAAAGATATGTTTGATGAGTACTTCCAACCTCTAACGAATGTTGATCATCCAGCTTCTGAAGCTCATGCTCCGGTTTCTACTGACTCAACTAGTTCACCATCTAAGAAGTACTTCTCAGAACTCTCAATAAACCTTATCTCCAGCACTTCACAAGGCATTGATAATGACTATCATGATATTGTAGTTGCACTACTGAATAATGATCCGCTCTTTGGTATTTCTTTGCCAAATCTTCACGGATTATTGTTCCTCTCATTGTGCACGTTATAAATCAACCACATGAACATTAAGGAAAAATGACTTCCTCATCCGCTAGAAGACATTTTTAGTAATTCTTCCAGATCAGCTTCTACATGTATACATTGAGGAAGAATGCATTGATGTTGAGGAATCATTTGCTCCGGTTCATTCATTCGGTCAATGTTCATCCGATTGTATGTTTATTCAAGTGTTGGACATTTGACTCAAGTTGATTACTTTGAAGTTACTCTTTTATCACTTATTTGAGGTTGAAGTTGACATTCACAAAGGCGTGTTCTTATTTGATAACTTGCTCGGGCTTAAGAATTTAAGTTGAAGTCTTGGGTTATCTAGTTACCGCAATCGAGGTGGATGGTTGAAGACCCGTTAACTATCACTATTAAGAGTTACTTTGTTTTACTCAGTGTCACACGCATATGTCGGTGTGGATAATCTAAGAGGTGTTCATGTCTCATACTTTGCTTGAGTAGTGAGTACTTAGAAATTTGCTTGAAGCATAAATTCTCGACAACCGCTCTTCCATTATTAAGAGCAAGCTTAAGATACAAATGTGGGAATTTGACTTCAGTTTCAAGTTTGGTATATCGGATATTCTTCATCAGTGGTCACTTAAAATTGTCTACATATGGGTTGATAAAGATAGTCAGAGAGAGTTTCCGTTGCGCTTGATTCTCACGATTCATTTGGGCTATTTGAGTTCTTCTCACAAGATTTTGAGTTTTAGGTATATTATGTTTTTTTGTCAACTGAGGTATCAAAACCAGAAGGGGAAGGAGACATATATCTAAAATCACAACGAGTACACATGATGAACTTAACACTTCTACCTGATTAAAGTTATCCCGGAAAGACAATGGTCATAACCGTAGAGAAACTCGGTGTTTAACTCGTAGCCTTTGGTGTATTATTCCAACTAATTGGAGGAAATGGTCTCTGGAGATTTTTGGTATGTGTTACGCTCAGTTAGAAGAAATTTGAAAAGAATATTTGGTTCGTGAGATGATATTGCATATCGACATCTTCTATATGATTTATGATAAAGCGCTTCCAGTTAGTGCTTCATGTACACAATTTAATGATGATTCGGATGAGATCACAACGATCAGGGGAGATATATGTGTACATCAGGGTCGCAAAACATATTCACATGATCGTGCTTTATCAGTTATTCCGGAGTTGACATCCGCAGAGAAGATCGATGATTCAACCGATCGTGATGTCGTTGTCTCTAATCTGGTTGGGTACTTGTGTACATTATGGGCTGATTGGTTATATGGAAGATATTTGGAATGCACTAGGTAAAATGAAGATGTTGATGTATTGTTCCCCTGAATAGACAACTGGTCAATCTCGAAGAGTAATGTGTACATTAGAGACGCACAACAGAGCTTCATTCAATGAGACTGTTTTCATTCATTTCTACTTCTTGGAAAATGGTCTTTATACTCAGTTTGTCGGTTTGAGGGGAAGCTACCAAAGATTCACTTGTTGAAGGCTCAAGTTCTTTCGACGATTCAAGAGCCCCGAATGCTTTGGTGGTGAAAGTTTAAGAGATGATGACTTCTATCTTCTACAAAGTGCTGAACGATTTCCTTATTTCGGTACTCGTATCATCATCCTCTTAAACTATTTCTCTATATCTGTAAATATTTATCAAAAACCAAATACAAAAATATAAAACCAACAAAAACAAAATAGAAAAATATAAAATCAACAAAAACCCATAAAAATCAAAAAATTTCAAAGATACCAAAAATATGTTTTCTCATGACATGTCTTCTGGTATCGATAACATCTACGGTCTTAGAAATGTCATTCAATAATAGCACGGGACCATAGATGAAGTTCGAGCAGGAGGTGTAAATATTATTTTTCCAAAACATGTCACAAACTATGGCTTACAGTTATTTCAGACTGTAACCCGGGCTTCAAAAGTGGCTTGCGCTATTACTTCTGACTGTAACCCGTTCTTCAAAATTATGGCTTGCTATTATTTCAGATAGCAACCCGTTCTTCAAGAAAGGAAAGTGCTACGCTTAACCATTTTTCAAAATATTTCGTGCACTTATCCTAAAACATAATGAGGAAAGTATGTCGAAGGACTGCTGTTCCCACACAAATGTTTTTCCGTCTAAAAATTCTTCAGAAAAATATTTGTTGTATTCAAAAAATTGGTGGTAAATGAGTTTCTTGTAAATCAATCAGAATCAAGTTTTCATAAAATTACAAAAACTCAATCGATGACTTCAGCGCTTCTAAAACTTTTCAAGAAAAAGAGTCATTGATTGAGGGGAAGAATGTTTTTCATATTTACATCATCTAACGGGCTTTCTTAATCATCCTACGTGCTTATCTGAAAAATATAATTGCCTATGTTGAAGGACTAGGTTTCTAGGATGTGACTGTTAGGTTTAGATGATTATAAATTGATGAACATTATTCCCATGCCTTATATGATCTAATTGATTTATTGCATTGACTTTTATTAGTCGATTGTTGTTTGGTTGATGTCGACCACCATATATTTGTATGAGTGTTCACTAACGTATGCAGGTATATTGGTATAAAAGAATGTTACCGATCCGGATCCCACTAATGAAGATGATTGGATGCCGAAAGGAAAGGGTAACTATTTCTTGGGTTGACAAATGAAGAAACGGAGCTTAATTGGACTTCAATGGAGAGTTGGCATAAATGCAACGTAAGAGGTCTCACTGCATCAGCAGATGTTTTTCTTCTAATTGATTGAAGAAATGGAGTTGGCATTCAAAATGCAACATAAGAAGAAGTCTCACTGCTTCAGCAGACGGTTTTTCTTCCAAGCCCTACAACAACAACAGAAGCTTCTTAACCACCTAACGTATCTTTGTGCAGGATAATCGTGATGATACCATTTTTCTAAAACTTTGAAAATATTGTTTTGAAAATGGAAAAATATTGTTTTGAAAATATATTGGACTTAATTTTGAAAATCACCGGACTTCATTTTATCAAAACTTAAGTCACTCAATTATCGACTTCGGTCATCAATTGAGGGGGAGAGTGATTTAATTTAAAATATTTTCATACAATATATCTTCAAAAGAGTCCGTTTTGTACAACAAAAAGTGGTGATCTAAAGATTTAATGTTATGTCATGGTATGATTTTCTTTAAAACTCAAAGATCTGTCAAAATGAAATGTTTTCTGTTCTTTTTTGATTGTGAAATTGTTTTATTTTACTTAAAGATCTCTTAAAACAATCATACCTGACACTAACAATCTTTAATGTCTTAAAATGGTCCTTATCTGTCATCATTCAAAATTGAATCTTGCCACGTCTTTCCCTAAATTTTTTTTAATGATTTAAATCAGTTGGGATCACAAATCTCAAATGGTTTGATATTTCTGATCGGGGTAGAGATCGTGATTTAAATCTCAAATCTGTTTTAAATGGAATTGGTTTTAGTCCTTCAAAGGCACTCCTTCCTCCATGTGCCAAACGATTTCAATATACATAATGCACATGTTGAGGGGGAGCATTTATCCAAAAACAAGATGAGTTTTTAAATCTGGCACATTTTCTTCCATGTTTTATAAACCTTATTAAATCACTTGGGATCCAAAATCTCAAAGGGTTTGATATTTTTGATCGGGGAGAATTTGTGATTTAATAATGAAATTTGATAAAAGGTGATCGTTTTGATTCAATTGCAATGCATTTTGCTCTCATATGTGCTAAACGCTTTGAATCTTGAAGCACATATGGGGGAGCATTTAAAGAAAATAAACTATCGAGGTACAAAAGCTTTTATGTTTTAACATAAAGTACCTTGATTGAGTTTTCAAATGATTTTCTTAATGGATTTTGTAATCGTGGATGTGCTTCAAAAGAACTCTTGCCTCTATGTGATAAAATGATTTCAAATATCCTATGCACATATTGAGGGGAGGAATTTTTACCAAGAAAATCAAATGGCTTTTTCGTATGAAAATTGTGATCAAAGAAAATATTTCAAAGTCTTCTTGCCTCCATGTGCTAAACAATTTCTAAATCATATGCACATGTTGAGGGGGAGGTTTTTTTCTAAATGATCAAAACTATTAAGGTACAAAATGCTTTGATCTCGTATCACAAGTACCTTGATTGTTTTTCAAATGATTTTTCAATTGGTTTCAAGGAAGAATGAACTGTACCAAAAGACCGACCATTTTACTTTATGTACGGAGTTATAAGGATGGTGAGGTTAGGTATTAGTTCCCACGATCCGCCAGAACCGGAGGGATCTACCCAGGGTCAATCCACTAGATAGTGTAGAAGTCCTTAGGTATATTGAAAAAAGGAGAAAAATTAGAAATGGGAAGAGTGCCGACTGAGTCTGAGCTAGTACTGGAATAAACCCAACAAGGTTCTAGTAATGAAGTCTCGATAAGCACTGAAGGGGTTGAAGAATGAAAAATAATTGGAATGTGAAAAGGGTGAAAAGAAATAGCCCTCCAATAATTCAACCTTAGGGCAGAAACCGGGTTCAATACATATGCTACTGGTGGTTACTAAGGTAACACTGGTATTGAAGACAGGACGTCATGGACCCAGTGACGCACTGCACTAAACTTTCCAAGCCACTCAAGTTCCTCTTAAAAGGGCTTGTTTCATTCTCACGGGGAACCGACATAATCTATCGACTTTCTCTTAGAGATTGTTGATATTGAAGAAGGAGACCCTCTCCCTAGTCTCCGGCATAGGAACCAAATATGCACGATTGAGTCTAGAGCCAAGAGATCATCCACAAAATCTCATTAGGACACTAAATTAATGAAGACTTGCTGTTTCACACAATGTGAAAAGTAAGTATATATTGAGAGTCCTACGCATTATCCTTGTGGTATTGCCAGAACATCTGAGTGATATGAAAATATTCACGATGAAGATGGAAATCCTTCTAGAGCCAACATCAAACAAGCTCTTGGTGGGTGACATGTGAGATCTTGCAAAAGATCAAGCTTGTGACATCTGGATAGAAACAATGGGGAGATTCATTCTTGAATCAACCTTGGTCCAGGAATGGAATTGACGAATACTTTTGGAAAAACCATTCGATGTGCAAACCTTCTTTTCTCTAGCACGTCGAATGTGTATTCATTTCAAATTCAAAAAGTATCTCTGGTTGAAAAATACTTTTAGAAAAACCGTTCGATGTGCGAATCTCTTCTTTTCGCTAGCACGTTGAATGTGTAGTCTTTTCAAAAACAAAAAGTATTTTTGATTGAAAATTGATCTTTCTCATAAAACCTTCGTCGTGTTGCAAAACTCTTTCTTCTAAGCAATACGCGATTGTTTTTCAAATCAATTTTTCATCAATCAGTGAATCTCAATTCGCTGGTTCACTCACTCCGTGTTGTCTTCTTTGAGACGTTCCGGTTTGAGAACAACTAGAGCAGCTACGATTGCTGCGAAACCCCTCAAGTAGATTCTTCGGAATTATACGATCACAGGCGATTACTTGTACTAATCAACGGGAACGTGGGCCGTGGTACCTCAATTCAACGAAAGTGATCAAAGACACTTTCGTGTGTTTTATTGCTAACTGTTGTTTGCATGTACATTTGGACGGTTGCGGTGATCTGAATTGAGGAGTCAATCCAAAGCCGCATGCTCAAAGATCCACACTTATTTGAAGAAATCATGACGGTGCATATCTACATAACACGGCTATGATATTTCATACTATGCTTCGCTCACACATTTGAAAATATCATGAACCAGTAAGGCTTCCGCTACTCTGATGGAAAGATGTCATGATTCAAAAGTGTGAGCATGCCGGTCCGAAAATCACAACTTCACATGATGGCAACACAATAAAGGGTGATCCGTAGATTTATCGTGGATGATGATCTGGAAGTGGCTCGAAGATCATCAATGATGTGGATCAGTTAAAGACCTCCACTGAAAGTACAAAGTATTCGGATTTTGAAGTTGCACTACTTAAGCACAAAGATTGCGGAAGTGACGAATTGAAGTCTACGAGCTCAAGAACAAAGTCAAGAATAGAATGCTACGATTCAAAATGTAAATCATGGGGTGACCTCCCTTAGGGGGAGATTGTTAGGAATTAGAAATTCTATAGTGAAGAGTCAGTCACCCCATATATAATCTAGCATAAGTTAGCTCGTAGACATTACGTTATTTACTAGTTATTTAGTTAGTTATTTAGTTTAGAGCAACACCGTGGAGGAAGGATGGGTCTTTACCCACTGTATGCATGATCCACAGTCTGATAGGAGGACGTAGTATTTGTAACTATAAATACCCTCTACCTCCCAAGGTAGAGGGTTGGACCTTTCATTCATCTTAATCTAACCTTCTATATTTTCTTTCACTTTCTCTCTCTAGAAAGGCTCCCACTTTCTCTCTCTAAAACCATCTTATACACCTAACATGATAGTGATTTGATGTGTATGTGAAATCCAATATGTTACAGTATTTGAAAGAGAATACACATTCGATGTGCTAGAGAAAAGAAGAAATTTGCTCATCGAACGGTTTTTCCAAAAGTATTTTTTCAATCAGAGATACTTTTTTGAGTTTGAAATATGAATACACATTCGATGTGCTAGAGAAAAGAAGATTTGCGCATCGAACGGTTTTTCCAAAAGTATTCGATAATTCATTTCTGGACCAAGGTTGATTCAAGAGTGAATCGCCCCATTGTTTCAATCCAGTTGTCACAAGCTTGATCTTTTAGAAAAGATCTCACATGTCACCCACCAAGAGCTTGTTTGATGTTGGCTCTAGAAGGATTTCCATCTTCATCGTGAAAATTTACATATCACTCGGATGTTCATGCAATACCACAAGGATAATGCGTAGGACTCTTAATATATTCTTACTTTCCACATTGTGTGAAACAGCAAGTCTTCATTAATTTTGTGTCCTAATGAGATATTGTGGATGATCTCTTTGGCTCTAGACTCAGATAACGCACATTTGGTTTCCTATGCCAAAGACTAGGAGAGGGTCTCCTTCTTCAATATCAACAATCTCTAAGAGAAAGTCGATAGATTATGTACGTTCCCCGTGAGAATGAAACAAGCCCTTTTAAGAGGAACTTGAGTAGCTTAGGAAGTTTTAGTGCAAGGCCATCGCGTCATTTAGGTCCATGACGTCTTGCTTCAATACCAGTGTTACCTTAGTAACCACCACAGCATATGCTATATTGAACCCGCTGCCTCTAATGTTGAATTGTTGGAGGGCTATTTATTTTCACCCTTTTCTCATTCATTTCTTTTTCATTCTTCAACCCCTTCAGTGCTTACCGAGACTTCATTACTAGAACCTTGTTGGGTTTATTCCAGTTCTAGCTCTATCTCAGTCTGCACTCTTCCCATATTCTCATTTTCTCCTTTTTTCATCATACCTAAGGACTCTACACTATCTAGTGGATTGTCCCTGAGTAGAGCCCTCCGGCTTTGGCGGGATCATGGGAACAAATACCTAACCTAACCATCCTTATAACACCATGCATAAAGTAAATTGGTCGGTCTTTTGGTATTGTTCTTTTCTTCTTGAAACCAATTGAAAAATCATTTGGAAAATCAATCAAGGTACTTGTGATATAAAATCAAAGCATTTTGTACCTTAATTGTTTTGATCATTTTAGAAATGCTCCCCCTCAACATGTGCATATGATTTTGAAATTATTTAGCACATGGAGGCAAAAGTTCTTTGAAATAATTTCTTGATCCCAATTTCCGTGGAAAAAACCATTTGATTTTCTTTGGTAAATTCTCCCCCTCAATATGTGCATAGGATATTTGAAATCATTTTATCACATAGAGGAAAGAGTTCTTTTAAGTACTTTCATGATCACAATTGCCATAGAGAAAACCATTTCAAACTCAATCAAGGTACATATGATAAAATGTTGAAAGCTTTGTACCTTGATAGTTTAATATCTTTAGAAATGCTCCCCCTTAATATGTGCTTCGAGATTCGAAAGCGTTTAGCACATATGGGAGAGCAGCCTGCACTTTTTGAGTAAAAAACGATCACTTGTTATCAAATTTCATTATTAAATCACAAATTCTCCCCCGATCAAAAATATCAAACCCTTTGAGATTTTGGATCCCAAGTGATTTAATACGGTTTAGAAAACATGGGAGAAAATGTGCCTGATTTAAAAGCTCTTCTGGTTTATGGTTAAATGCTCCTCCACAATCATGTGCATTATGTATTTCAAAATCGTTTCGCACATGAAGGAAGGAGTGCTGTTGAAACAATCACCCTTTAAAACCGATTTGAGATTTAAATCACGATCTCTCCCCCGATCAAAAATGTCAAACCAATTGAGATTTTGGATCCCGATTGATTTAAATCATTTGGAAAATTTTGGGGAAAGACGTGGCTAGATTTAATTTTTGAAATTGACTGATAAGGACCAACTATAGACATTAAAGATTGTTAGTGTCAGGTATGATAACTTTTAAGAGATCTTTAAGTAAAATAAAACAATTTCACAATCAAAAAAGAACAGAAAAAATTTCATTTTGTAAGATCTTTGAGTTTTAAAGAAAATCATACCATGACATAACATTAAATCTTTAGATCACCACTTGTTTTCATACAAACCGTACTTTTATGAAGAAATATCGTTTGAAAATACTATATTTTAAATCACTCTCCCCTTCAATCGATGACCGTAGTCGTTGATTGAGTGACTTATGTTTTAATAAAATGAAGTCCGGTGATTTCTAAAATTAAGTCCAATTTATTTTCAAAACCAATATTTTTCCATTTTTCAAAACAATATTTTCAAAATTGTTTAAAAATGGTATCATTCACTACTATCCTGCACAAAGATATGTTAGGTGGTGTCAAAGCTGCTTCTGTTGTTGCTGTAAGGCTGGAAGAAAACCATCTGCTGAAGTAGTGAGACCTTTTACGTTGCATGTTTTTATGCGAACTCTCCATAGAGGTCAAATTAAGCTTCGTTTCTTCATTTGATATGAAGAAAACCATCTGCTGATGCAAAGGAGACCTCTTACGTTGCTTTTTGTCATGCCAACTCTCCATAGAGGTCAAGCCATTTCTTCAATTGTCAACCCAAGATATAGTTACCCTTTCCTTTCGGCATCCAAACATCATATTATGTGGGATCCGGATCGGGAACATTCTTTTAAACCATGTTATCTGCATAGGTTAGTGAACACAGATAGACATATATGGTGGTCGACAATACCCAAACAACAATCGACTAATAAAAGTCAATTCAACATATCAATCAGATAATATAAAGCATGGGAATAATGTGTTTATCAAACCCTAATCATCTAATCCTAACAATCATATCCTAGGCACCTAGTCCTTCAACGTAGGTTAACATGTTTTACATTTAAGTATATAGGATTATTAGATGAGCTCGTTAGATGATATAGATTTGAAAACATTCTCCCCCTCAATCAATGACTTATGAAAAGTTTAAAAGCATGAAGTCATTGATTGAGTTTTCAATTTTTACAAAAAACTCTAAATCTGATTGATTTACAAGCAACTCATTTACTACCATTTTTGAAAACAACAAATATTTTTCTGAATAATTTATATAAGGAAAAACATTTGTGTAGGCAAGAATGATCCTTCACATACTATTCCTAATTTGTTTTAGGATAAGTGCCCTAAAATTTTGAAAATTGGTTTAGCGCTAACACTTTCCTTCCTTGAAGAGGCGAGGTTGCTATCTGAAATAATAGCAAGCCATAATTTTGAAGATTACTGATGCGCAATTGCTGTAGCCATAATTTTAGACATGTTTTGAAAAGAATATTTACACCTCCTGCTCGAACTTCATCTATGGTCCCGTGCCATTATTGAATGACATTTCTAAGGACCGCGATGTTATCGATACCAAGACATGTCTTTGAAAAACAATATTTTTGGTATTTTTCAATTTTTATTTTTTTTATGGGTTTTTGAAATTTTCTATTTTTCTATTTTCTTTTTGTTGGTTTTATATTTTTGTATTTTGCTTTTGATAAATATTTACAAAGATAGAGTAGATGATATAGTATAAGAAGATGATGATACGAGTACCGAGATAAGGATATCGAACAGCACGTCGTAGAAGATAGAATTCGTCATCTCTTAAACTTCCACCACCAAAGCTTCTAAGGCTCCAGAATAGAAGATAGAACATGAGCCTTTGAGAAAGAGAGACTTTGGCAGCTTCTCCCCAAACCAAAAATCCATTAGATGAGCAAATTCGAAGCTCTATTTCAAGCTTGCCTTAGCAGTGCGTGAGAAGACACACCATTATCATAAATCCCGCTGCCCCTTTTGGGAACGATAGTCGAGATTCTTCGTTCGGGGATATATCATCAAGTAGAACATCAAAGAATCATCCCACACATAAATAACTCTTCTCGAATTTCATTCTACTGAAGTCTGAAGCAATCCATTCCAAAAGGTGTCAAGAGACCACTTCCCCCGAGTAGTTGAATTGATGCAGCCAGTCTGTTAGACTAGAGCTCACGAACCCGAATACACATATACCCGAAGACAGAGAAACTTATACCATCAAGTAGCGATTAAGTCCGATAGCAAGAATAACCCCAATGTATACTTTTCTCTCCCCTCGATGATAGTGTATTGAAGCTCAAGAACCCGAAGTACCCAAATGCCAAAAGAGAGAATAACCGATAACATTGAAGAAGCAGGCCGAATCACCGATTATCTCTGCGGAGGACTATCTGCATGATTTCAACTCTGGAATAAGTGATTATATCTCTGAATCAATGATTAAGCACTCAAGTGAAACAGCTGAGCGTCCCCAATGTACACAATCTCTCTCCCCTGATGATTGCGATAACATCGAAATCATCACACTTGTGTACCTCTTTTATCTTCAGAAACTTTCTCTTACATCACTTCCCCCACATCGTTGAAATAATAACACTAAAAGCCTTGATGAGTAAAACCTTGAGTTTCTCTGCGGTCATGAAATTTGTCTTTCCGGGATATCTTCAATCACTTAGAAGAATTAAGTTCATCAAGTTTACTCGCTTTATGTTTAGATGTGAGTCTCCTTCCCCTTGTTTGGTTTTGACACTCGTAATCAGCAACATATTATAAGCCCAAATACTTGAAATCATTTTGAGAAGACCACATTTAATCTTTGTGAGAATCAACTCAGAAGAGTATGAGCAAGTCTAATTGGGGATTAAATCTGGCTTTTCACTCTCCCCCAATTAGTGCTCTCCCCTAAACCGATAATCTTTTAATAAATGCCCAGAATAAGAAGAAGTCTTTTGATAATCAAATGCAACTCGTCTTTAGTCTTCTAACATGTAGCAGAAAATGTAGAACAGACTGTAGACTCGACCTTCTTCAAGATTGTCCAGTTGGGGAATAGAAAGTCAACATTTTCATCTCACCAAATGCGTTCCAATTAACTTAAATGTAGCAAATATCCTTAACTAAGATCCCTCCCAATCAAACAAGAACAGAAAGATGTTCATCAAAGAAATCAGCCCAGCAACTAGAAGCACTTTGTCATTAATCATATCAGCCCGTGTGAAGATGTCAACCAACGGCTCTTAGAAGAAACTCCATGTAACGATTTCACGATAATAAGAAGCTCGGTTCTTACACGAGTTAGGATCCGTATGACCATATATTCTCATATGTCAATCAACCATGCAGAATTATCACACTTCTTCTCCCCCTCAAGAATTGCATACGGAGATGCCATTCTTGATTAAGCAAGTGAATATCATCCAAATGTATTCTATTCACACTTCTCCTCCTCAAAGGTAGCATATGATGTCGCCATCGTTATTATAATTGAGCAAGTGGAATAAGAAAACAATCAACTGTAGTCCGGTTCACTTGATAATTGAAAGCGCAAGGAAAAAGCATGAAGCATGTTGATGAGAATGGTCATAATTGAGAAGATTTCTCTTTTTCAGAAGATAAAGCGACCCGACGCTGTACACTTTTTTTTCTTTGGAGTCACGAGGCTTGTTGTGTTCAAATGTCATAAGAAAATTTCTCTTCTTCGGAAGATAAAGCGCACTAAAATGTACACTTTTCTTTTCTTTAGAGAACGAGGCTTGAACTGTTGTGTTCAAACGTCATAAATCTCTCTCTTTTCATCTACTCTTGGCAAACTTGTAATCAACCCCATTATCATTCAGCAAGCTCTTTGTCGTGACGGTGATGAAGAAAACCAATATGATGAATTTGACCCTGAAGTAAACTAACCCAAACTCGTGACTTAAACTTGCACAAATGTAACAAAGCGGTCTTTGATTTCCATTAGAATCTCTAAGTACTCTCTAAGTACTCTATACTCTTCAACCAACCAACCATCAAGTATAAGACGTACATCACCTCTTGAAAGTCCACAATTGAATGTGACACTGAGCACTACAACGTAACTCCTTAAAGTGATAGTTATTTTGTGGTGGTAAGAGCCCAATTCCCCTAAGTGGTAAAAGAAAAGGAAAAGTCACCCAATAATAACTAGATTTCCAAGTCTTCGTTTTTGATAATAAGCTCGAATAAGGATCTTGAAGAATCTTCATCCAACCATCCCCGATACCTTCAGATACTAAGTACACTCGCCCGTGATATTTCACTTCAACCTCAAATAAATAATAGTGAATTAACCCCGTTATCACATCTTCTGGTTAAAAGCTCAAATCTAGCCTCCTTTGACGTTTTAAGTGAACTATGATAATGGTTTTCATCCCGACCATGGTTAGAAGAGCATAACCCCGTAAAACTTTGAAGTAACCAAACCGTCATGAAGAAAATCCAAACAAACACCCAATTCATGAAGTACACCCTTTTATCCCTTCTTTGAAGCAGAAACCGTAGCACCGGCATTAGATAAGATCCAGAAATACACTTTCCTTTCTCCAGGATGGTTCCATCAATACGGGATTTTACAATTCTATGGATTAAACCGAGAAATAGTTTCTTTCGCGAGATTTTACAAAACCGAGAATAAACCATAAAATAGATCCGGAAATGCACTTTACTTTTACCAGGATGTTTCCATTGTTACGGGATTTTACAAGTCTATGATTTAAACCGAGAAATAATTTCTTTTGCGGGATTTTACAAAACCAAGACCAAACCGTAAACAATGTCAGCTTGAAAGTGTTATGACAAATTTGGTTTCGGTGAATATCTATTTTAGGGGAACATGCAGTGGTTTTAACGACGGTTCATTCTCCATCATCAACAATTCTTTACCCATAAGTAGATAACTTCACAAGCCATACTAAGTCGAGTAGTATACACTACTTTCCCCTGGAGGTTGACCATAACACATCAAAGTACACGTTTCTCCCCCATGATGGTTTTGAACTTTCGAAAGCATCATAACGTGTACGACCATTAGTACGAGAAGTTCTTGTCATAAGCAAACATCTTACAAAATCATGACTGACGCTGAAGATTCTTGAAAGATTTTGATTAGATCTTTGCATAGTATCATTGACATTATGTCACGATTGAATATCCATGAGAAATTGCCTGAAATTGAACCTCCATTGATTCATCGTGTTAATACAAATAAGGGGGGGTGGGGGGAAACAGAAAATAAAAAGATTGTATTTATATTTTACGATTTGACTAATCGTTTTGTCGATAATATAACGTAAAATCATTTTAATTGAAACAAATAAAATACATAAATGGGTTTGAATAATAGTTCTAACATATTCACATTTTCCAAAAACACTAAAACAAGTTATAAGTGATTTATGATTTACTATTACAAATGTACAACACTAGTTGCTTTACACTATTTGGACCCATAAAAATACACATAACCTGTATTGCTAGTAGATTGGGTAATATAAATGGGCCAGTAACATTAAGTATCATAACCCTTGGGCAAATAAATTGAATTGTAGTTGGGTTACAACCCAAAGACCAGCTCAATCCATTGAGCTCATGCAACTCCATAACCATTGAATGCCATCATGCTTATATTAGTATAGGATAATATCCATAACCCACGGTATTGACCCATACCCAATGTCTAGATACATTGAACCCTTGGTGAGCACTCAAGAGAATGTCTAGATACATTGAACCCTTGGTGAGCACTCAAGAGATACATTGTATCTAGCCAAAGATCCATGGATCAACCCATGACCCATGACCCATGACCAAAATACCCATGGTAGTGGAGTCCCACGGATCCCTAGCTTTACGCTAGCCGATCCCTTTGGGAGGGATCCGTGGGATCCGGGGAACAAGAGAGAATTTTCTCGATAAATAGAGAGCCATTTCTTCCTTTCACTCATCACTTTACACATACTTCCCCAAAGTATTCTAACCCTCTAACCTCAGATCTAAGTGATCTATATAGTTTGTCTTTTGTTTTTGTGTGATCTTCAGGTTCCTCTTAAGCAAGATCACCACTTTTGAAGACGCAAGCTCAAGTCCATGAGTTGTCATAAGCCATCATCAAGACAACTAAGGTCTCTTTGTTGATAGTTCTTCCTTTCTCCATAGATGTTGGGTTGAAGGCATTAGTGAAGAATGCCAAATGTGTCAAGATGAAAGCATTAGTGAAAGGTGCTCATAATCCGCGGTCAAAGCATTAGTGAAGAATGCTAAAGGTGTCGTACAAGGCTGCAGTGAAGGGTGCTGCCGCTGTGTCAAAGGCATTAGTGAAGGATTCAATCAAATCAAGTTGCATTTGGGAAGAATGCTCAGTCGTATAATCCGATGAGGTGCATCGCTATACGTGTAAGTATTTGTTTGTTTGTTTCCAAGGATGGTGATATCCTTGATGAAGGTGTAACAAGGAATTGATCTCCTTGATATTAGGTGTTGTGTTGTGAAGGGTAGTAGTTCCTCCATAGTAATGGAACTAGGTGCTTAGCCTAGTACCTAATAAAGGGTAGGCGACGCTGTGATAGGATTAGTTCTCCTAAGGTGTGAAGAACCGGTGGTTAGCCTAGCAATCATAAAGGGTAGCGACGCTTGTGTTAGGTGTGGTTCGCCTTGGTGTGAAGGAACTCTACATTTAGCTTTGTACCGAAAAGGTTAAAGCGACATGAAGGCTTCTCCGCCATATGAGTTGGTAGTGCTTACTTAACTCTCAGTAGGTGACTCGGGAGGGAGTAGAGCAAGGAAGGTGTCCTTGCAGCCTAACCACTATAAATACTTGTGTCGTGGTGATGCGCTCTTACTCTTTATCTTTCATTACACGCTTATATATCTATCTATCAACGTCCAACATAAACAACCAAATAGATTGACATAAGTCGATCTAAATATTTAAAAGGAGTTTTAAATTGGTAAAACTATTCAACCCCCTTCTAGTTTGCACAATTGGCATCGTGAGCCATACCAAGTTTTTGTATATTGTAATTTCTTTGAAAACTTGATAACGATCCGTATGTTTGAAAACTACAAAGAAGGAATTTCTTAAAATAAAAGTCATGTTTTAGAAATCATCATATGTTTGATAGTGATAGATCATTCTAACATTTTCCTTTGAGAAGTCTTCATACTAGGATTTGGGTATCTGAGAAAATCATGAAGTATTTCAAGGCCTATGGTTTCTAAAACCATAAAAAGGGAATATAGCAAAGGATTGGGGTATCTTAGAAGATTATGAAGTATTTCGTGTCTATGGTTTCTAAAACCATAAAAAGTGGATATAGCAAAGGTATGTTTTCTTAGTTACATTTTTTTGTCAAAAACGTGCTAAATTGCTTGTGGACAAATGGTGATATATGCTTCTATCTTATAATAAGCATAATATGAAAAGTGTTTTAGTGATTTTTATTTCTTACAAAGACTAAACCTTTCGGTCAGTCAAACGACATTTTGTAATTTCAGTATCGATCCGCCGGATCCCTCAGTTAATTCTGACGGATCCCTCAAGCAAGGGATCCGTGGGATCCGGGTGGCAATGTACACGCTTTTGTCCGAATTTCAAAAAAATTCAACTTTTTAACCGTAAGTCGTTAGAAGTCAAGCACCTATCGCTTTAAAGGTATTTGAGTCTACTTTCATTTAAAAATGATTTCATAAACTGATTCAAAACAATAATTTACAGAATCATTGATTTATAATAGAAAGTCATTTTTCGGTCATAACTTTTTGCACAAACTTTGATATAATTGGAGACGGATGTTTTCGTCTTTGAATAACAATGTGTCCTCTATTGAAATTAAGGTTTTGATCATATTTATAAATATAAAAGAAACTAATCAAGCTTGGTATACATGATATTTAACACAAAGCTTTATGAAAAGAACTTTGTGCTATGCTAAATGATAAATTGTCCTCTTTGCATTACTTGATTATTTGCTTATCTCAAATAGCTTTTGTACTTGTTTGATTGAATAGCATATGTGGTTTCCTTACCTTGCTATTCATTCTCTTGTTTGTCGATTTAGTAATATTCTACTAATCAATGTGCTATTTGAAAGAGTGTTTGGGATAACATCTAGTTGTGTCGAAAATGTTAGTTTAGATATTTAGATAAGTCATATAGGTTGTTTAAAACATATAACACACTAAATGGATTTTTGATTGAGTTTTGTCATAGT
>OU343220.1:152265210-152306057 GCA_910596185.1 Chrysanthemum makinoi
ATATATGGTGGTCGACAATACCCAAACAACAATCGACTAATAAAAGTCAATTTAACATATCAATCAGATCATATAAGGCATGGGAATAATGTGTTTATCAAACCCTAGTCATCTAATCCTAACAATCATATTCTAGGCACCTAGTCCTTCAACGTAGGTTAACATGTTTTACATTTAAGTATATAGGATAATTAGATGACCTCGTTAGATGATATAGATTTGAAAACATTCTCCCCCTCAATCAATGACTTATTTTTCTGAATAGTTTAAAAGCGCTTAAGTCATTGATTGAGTTTTCAATTTTTACGAAAACTCTGAATCTAATTGATTTACAAGCAACTCATTTACCACCATTTTTGAAAACAAAAAATATTTTTCTGAAGAATTTATAGAAGGAAAAACATTTGTGTAGGAAACGTGAGTCCTTCACATACTTTCCTTAATTTGTTTTAGGATAAGTGCACGAAATTTTTTAAAATTGGTTTAGCGCAACACTTTCCTTCCTTGAAGAGCGGGTTGCTATCGGAAATAATAGCAAGCCATAATTTTGAAGAGCGGGTTACAGTCTGAATTAACTGTATGCCATAATTTTAGACATGTTTTGAAAAAGAATATTTACACCTCCTGCTCGAACTTCATCTATGGTCCCGTGCCATTATTGAATGACATTTCTAAGACCGCAGGTTATCGATACCAAGACATGTCTTTGAAAAACAATATTTTGGTATTTTCAAATTTTTAATTTTATGGGTTTTGACATTTTATATTTTTCTATTTTCTTTTTGTTGGTTTTATAATTTTGTATTTTGTTTTTGATAAATATTTACAAAGATAGAGAAGATGATATAGTTTAAGAAGATGATGATACTGTAGAGATAAGGATATCGAGCAACACGTCAGAGAAGATAAAATTCAGGCCATCATCTTAAACTTCCACCAGCAAAGCTTCCGAGGCTCCATAATAGAAGATAGAACATGAGCCTTTGAGAAAGAGACTTTGGCGCTTCCCCAAACCTAAAATCCATTAGATGAGCAAATTGAAGCTCTATTTCAAGCTTTTAGCCAAAGTACGAGAAGCACACCATTATCATAAATCCCGCCGCTCCTTTTAAGGACGATAGTGGAGATTCTTCGCTTCGGGATATATCATCAAGTAGAAATGTTGAAAGAATCATCCCACACATAAATAACTCTTCTCAATTTCATTCTACTCAATTCAAGCAATGCATTCAAAGGTGTCAAGAGACCACTTCCCCGGTAGTTTAATTGATGCGTCTCTTAGACTAGAGCTCACGAACCCAATACACATATACCAAGATAGAGAAACTTATACCATCAAGTAGCGATTAAGTCCGATAGCCAAAGAATAACCTCAATGTATACTTTTCTCTCCCTTGATGATAGTGTATGAAGCTCAAGAACCCAAAGTACCCAAATGCCCAAAGAGAGAATAACCGATAACATTGAAGAAGGTGTCGAATCAATCGATTATCTCAAGGAGGACTATCTCTGATTTCAACTCCAAATAAGTGATTATATCTGAATCACCGATTAAGCACTCAAGTGAAATGAGTGTCCCCAACGCATTACACAATCTCTCCCCTTGATGATTGCGATAACATCGAAATCATCACACACTTGTGTACCTCCTTTTATCTTCAAAAACTTTCTCTTACATCACTTCCCCCACGTCGTTGGAATAATAACACTAAAAGCCTTGATGAGTAAAAGATTTGTCTTCCCGGGATATCTTCAATCACTTAGAAGAATTAAGTTCATCAAGTTTACTCGCTTTATGTTTAGATGTGAGTGTCCTTCCCCCTTGCTGGTTTTGACACTTAATAATCAGCAACATATTATTAGCCCAAATACTTGAAATCATTTTGAGAAGACCACATTTAATCTTTGTGAGAATCAACTTGCTGAAGAGTATGAGCAAGTCTAATTGCTGAAGAGTGCTCTCCCCTAAACCGACAATCTTTTAATAAATGCCCAGAATAAAAGAAGTCTTTTGATAATCAAATGCAACTCGTCTTTAGTCTTCTAACATGTATAAAAAAATGTAGAACAGACTGTAGACTCGACCTTCTTGAAGATTGTCCAGTTGACGAATAGAAAGTCAACATCTTCATCTCACCAAATGCGTTCCAATTAACTTAAATGTAGCAAATCTCCTTAACTAAGATCCCTCCCAATCAAACAAGAACAGAAAGATGTTCGTCGAAGAAATCCCAGCAACTAGAAGCACTTTGTCATTAATCATATCAGCCCATGTGAAGATGTCAACCAACGGCTCTTAGAAGAAACTCCATGTAACGATGACCCGATAATAAGAAGCTCGGTTCTTACACGAGTTAGGAACCGTATGACCATATATTCTCATATGTCAATCAACCATGCAGAATTATCACACTTCTTCTCCCCCTCAAGAATTGCATACGAAGATGCCATTCTTGATTAAGCAAGTGAATATCATCCAAATGTATTCTATTCACACTTCTTCTCCTCAAAGGTAGCATATGATGTCGCCATCGTTATTATAATTGAGCAAGTGGAATAAGAAAACAATCAACTGTAGTCCGGTTCACTTGATAATTGAAAGCGCAAAGGAAAAAGCATGAAGCATGTTGATGAGAATGGTCATAATTGAGAAGATTTCTCTTCTTCGAGAAGATAAAGCCGCATCGACGCATACAATTTTCTTTCTTTGGAGTACGAGGCTTTAACCTGTGTTCAAACGTCATAAGAAGATTTCTTCTTCGAAGGTAAAGCGCACTAAAACGTATACTTTCTTTTTTAGAGAACGAGGCTTGAACTGTTGTGTTCAAACGTCATAATCTCTCTTTTCATCTACTCTTGGCAAAATTTTAATCAACCCATTATCATTCAGAGGCTCTTTATTGTCGTGGGATGGAGAAACCAAATATGATGAATTTGACCTCAAGTAACTAACCTAAACTCGTGACTTAAACTTGCACAAATGTAACAAAGAGCGTGCCATTTCCATTAGAATTCTAAGTACTCTCTATGTACTCTATATTCTTCAACCAACCAACCATCAAGTATAAGACGTACATCACCTCTTGAAAATCCACAATTGAATGTGACACTGAAAGACTCGCAACGTAACTCCTTAAAGTGATAGTTATTTTGTGGTGGTAAGAGCCCAATTCCCCAAGTGGTAAAAAGAAAATGAAAAGTCACCCAACAATAACTAGATTTCCAAGTCTTCGTTTTTGATAATAGCTCGAACAAGGATCTTGAAGAATCTTCATCCAACCATCCTCGATACCTTCAGATACTAAGTACACTCACCCGTGATATTTCACTTCAACCTCAAATAAATAATAGTAAATTAACCCCGTTGTCACATCTTCTGGTTAAAAGCTCAAATCTAGCCTCCTTTGAGCTTAAGTGAACTATGATGATGGTTTTCATCCCGACCATGGTTAGAAGAGCATAACCCCGTAAAACTTTGAAGTAACCAAACCGTCATGAAGAAAATCCAAACAAACACCCAATTCATGAAGTACACCCTTTTATCCCTTCTTTGAAGCGTAAACCGTAGCACCAAAGATCGATAAGATCCTTAAATACACTTTCCTTTTCTCCCGTGATGGTTCCATCACGTCGGATTTTACAATTCTATGGTTTAAACTAGAAATAGTTTTTTCGCGGGATTTTACAAAACCAAGAATAAACCGTAAGATAGATCCGGAAATGCACTTTACTATTACCAGGATGTTTCCATTGTTACGGGATTTTACAAGTCTATTATTTAAATGAGAAATAATTTCGCTTCGCTGGATTTTACAAAATCAAGACCAAACCGTAAACAATGTCGTACTTGAAAGTGTTATGACAAATTTGGTTTCGGTGAATATCTGTTTTAGGGGAACATGCATCGGTTTTAATGACGGTTCATTCTCCATCATCAACAATTCTTTACCCATAAGTAGATAACTTCACAAGCCATACTAAGTCGAGTATTTGGAAACGTAAAGGGGGGGGGGTGAATACGTTACCGTTTAAAAACTTTAGATCTTTAGTATCAAATCGCTTATGAAGCTTGTTATAATATGAAAGTACCAATTATTGTTTGTGACTAATATAAAGCATGGTAGACCAAGTTGTCACACAATCATGAACATCAAACCACATCACAAACAATAGTATAGTGCAAGTATAAGAGTAAAGAGATAAAGAAAGGAAAGTGCAAACCGAACACGAGGATTTATAGTGGTTCGGTCACGGATCTCCTTTCCGCCTCTACTCCACTCCCGAAAGTACCCAACTCGAGAGTTACTTCACTAAACCAACAAGCTCCCTTCTCGGTGGAGAAAACCTTACAATCAAGCTACACTTCCTTTCCTACAAAGCTAAATACCGAGTTCTAGTTCGAGGTAGAACCAACCTAATGTCGCCTATACAATATTTCCGACACTAAGCTAGATGTCGAGTTCTTTCCAAGGGTACAACCACTCCCAATATGTTTTATGGCCCAACATAATAAACCTTGTCTTTTATGGCACAAACACATAAACCATCTAATCTAGTTTGGTGAAAGTGTTGTTATGATGCAATGATGTTTACACTAATGATCCATGACACAAATGTCTAATGGATATGAATAACTACTTCTAAATGATCTTCCATTGATAGGAAGCCTTCATGATGAAGATCACAAGTTCCCTAAACTTGTTGTGATAGATCTTCAGCTTGTGGTGAGTGGGAATGGCTAGATCTCCAAGCTTTCCTTGGTTGATCAAGATGTAGAGTATGCTTACAACAAAGATGAATGTTAGAAGCATTATGATCATGTGATGGTGAGGGTGATTAATGTATGTTTCTACATTGTTATCTACAGATCTAAATGATGCAAGAAGGGTAGAGAGAAAGTGTGTTGAAGGGATAGTTAAACAACTTGGTTTGGCTTGCTAATTTATAGCCAAACGTATTGGGCTGACGAGATGCCCACGACCACGGAACCCCAAGGGTTCCACTGTACCATTTTTGGTACTTGTGAGATCCGACAAAGATTACCAAAATCTTACCAAAGTCAACCAAATCCATCCAAGATTGTGTAAGCTTGCGTAGAGTCCAAATCTAAACAAAATATTCTATGAAATCTTCTAAAGATTACAATGATGATGCATGCCATGATGTAATATGTATTTCCATTTTAGATTAAAAAGTTTATCAAAGTAAACTTATAAAATGTATTATGTAACTAGTTAATAAAATATCTAGTTACCTTTTGAAATACTTGTGAATGCAAAATGTAAAATGAGGTTCGAAATAGAATGGTTAACCTATTGAAATACTTAGTGACTCTAAACGTATTTTAAACATTCTAAATGATTTGTTATTGGGTTTGATCATAATGCCACATAACAAACATGTACAAACCTGTGTTGTAACATACGAGGACTTGAGACATCGAGAGGAGTTGAATGTATGTTGAGACAAAGTGTGATTACAAGTAACTTGTACATTTTACGTTATGTATTACAAGTTACATGTTTGTCATCAATCAAAACAAACGAGCTGTATAGATTAAATATCGTAATATTTGCACTAATGTAGTATATACTACTTTCCCTCGAGGTTGACCGTAACACATCGCTTTCTCCCCATGATGGTTTCAACTTCTAAGCATCATAACATGTACGACCATTAGTAATGCAGTTCTTGTCATAAGCAAACATCTTACAAAATCATGACTGACGCTGAAGATTCTTGAAAGATTTTGCTTAGACTGTGAAGTATCATTGACATTATGTGACGTTGAATATCCCATGAGAATTGCTGAAATTGAACCTCCATTGATTCATCGGTTAATAGTAATGACCACATGGTGAAGTAAACCCGATATGACAAACTTGAAAATGAAGTAAACATCCCAACTTTATGACTTGCTGCTTGTTCTATATTCTTGATCAATCCACAACAGCGTGTGACACTGAGTACAACAACTTCCTTAAGTGATAGTTATGCTCCAACAAGTTATCTTGAGACATGCAACCAACCAACCAACGTCTCAATGATAAAGAAGTACACCTGTGAAACTTCACTTCAATTCCTCATAAGTAATACCGTACAAAAGCCCCGTAATCATTTTTCTTCAAATTTCCGTTCAAGCCGTGAATGTGTATCCTTCCGTAAAAATTTTCGTGAACCAAAATACCACTCTTTTTGCCAAAAATTATACCAGAAAATAATTAATCACAATGCACTAAAAAAATACATTGGATAATATATATTTTTAGCCCGATTAATGATATAATTTTCAGATCCAATACTACAGCCCAACTTGATGATAAACATTTTAGACCGTCCAAAAAAAACCAATCCAAAAAGGAGATCCACCAATTTGTGATTAAGACCCGGTTAGAGGATAGGCTGAAGTGCCGGGCCCAAAACAAGTCATGAAGCCCGTTCCACTAATAAATGATAACCGGTTATAAAGGAATACAACCCCTAATATTTCTCCTCATTTTTATTAACCCTAACCCTAACACAGATAATTACTCCGCCTACCACTTCTCACTTTCCCACCTAAGCGCTCCTTCCTCCAAACTCAGATCTAGATCAACCAGGAAAGTCACACCTCTTCAATCAAACACAACAAAATATCTCATCTCATCATCTCAATAGCATTTCGTCTCCAACAAAATTGATTACACAACTCCTTCTAATCAAAACTCACAAAAACAAAAACACTCGTACGCTCCTCTATATTCATTTTCAGCTTAAGCAAAATCAAGGAAGCAAGACAAAGGCGTCAAGATCCTCTAGGGGTCGAAGTTAGGTGTATATGTGATTTTGTTTTGTGTTTTGGTCTTTGAACAAAACTTGAAGGGATTATAACACTAATGTTATAAGTCTTATTCACATATATGTTTCGAACATTTACTGAAGTGAGAACTTCATAAAGGATTGATGATGATGGTTTAAATTCGTGGGTTAGACATTAACAAGTCTTGAAGCATCTTTGATAACCACGAATTAAATATGTCTGAGATTTTATTTTTATTTATTTATTTATTTTTATTTTTTTTTGTCCCGTGAAGTAGAGGTTTGAAGATGGGATTTATATTAGATATGAAGTTGTTGGTTGAGGGATAAGGATAGGTTTTGGATCGATGATGTATTGTATGACTGAGGTCTTGATGTTTTTATGGTATTTGGTTTTCATGGTCAACAAGTCGCTTCTGACAGTCAAACGGTTTAGTCAAGTCGCTTCACATATTGTATCTTGAGTCAAAACTCAAAGATTTATAACAAGTCGCTTCATTGGTTTGACACAAGTCGCCTATAATTTTTGAAACAAGTCGCTTTTGTTTTTAACACCTCAAATCGCTTTGACCAGATACATTGAATCTGGACAACTTGTCAAGACAAGTGGCCTTTGACTTTTTGACTTTTTCCTAGCGATTTTTCCGACCAAGTATCCGACCAGCTTCAAATAAAACCAGAAAAACGGCATATAAAGCTCAATATTTACCCGGTTTGACCACAAATATAGACCAAAATGACCACAAGAACGACCAGATAATCTAACAGTTGGTTTTTTTGGACAAAGCTTACAACAACAGATTCACCATAAACATTTACGGATGGTACAACAACAGATTCACCATAAATATTGACTTGGACACAATACTGAGAATAGACAGATTTTGTAAACTTTGATGGACCATGAGACTTTTTGACCAAACAGATGCATAATATTTGTTTAAAAACTGTTTACCGAAAGATAACAAGACCAACAAAATAGTACTAAAACAGTCTAAAACAAGATTCGAAACCACCATAAATCGATACAACACAATAACCATGGCTCTTGATACCAATTGTTGGATCATAAATATTATGTTGATGATGATTCGGGTGGTCTAGGATGGTGGTGATACAAGAAAGCCATGGTTAGAGAGAGAAAGAGATGAGAGGGTGTTCTTGTTAGAGAGTTGTAATACAAAATGCAAGGTTAGATTAATGAGAAGCACCACCCTTCCCTTAGAGGGAAAGGTATTTATAGTTACAGACTAAACGACCTCCTGACGGCCTGTGGATCAGGTATACATTGGTCCTTCCTCCACGGTGTTGCTCTAAACTAATCTACGCTACTAGCTAACTAACTAACTACTGAATAACGTAAATAACGACATGTCTACGAGCTAACATATGCTAGACCATAATTGGGGTGACCGACACTTTAACATGGAATTTCCAATTCCTAACAGTAAGGGACTTGAAGAAGTTCTTTAGAAGAAAGGGAAGATACGTCAAGCAACCTTATGACGACAAGAAAGGGTTCCAGAAAAGCAAAGATGACGAGAAGGCAAGGGATGAACGCGCTTGCTTTAAATGTGGGGATCCCAACCACTTTATTAGTAAGTGTCCCAAACGTGATGAACAAAAAGGGTTCGTGAGCGGTTCGTGGGGAATGAGCGAGGACGAGGACGAGGAAATTTGTCTCATGGCAAATGACGAGGTGTGCTTAAAGGTCGACCTAGATCCGGATGAGTGGATCAAGGTTAGCGGGTGCACGAGGCATATGACCGGCAATAATGATTTATTTTCCACATATGAATCCTTCAATGGAGGAAATGTGGTATTTGGAAATAGCAACATCGGTAAAGGTACGATTTCTAACAAATCTCTAACCATTAACGATGTGTTTCACGTAGAAAACCTAAACTTTAACCTCTTAAGTATAGGACAAATATGTGATAAGAAGTGCAACGTACTTTTTAACAAAACCGGTAGTAAGGTATTAAAAAACGGTATCACTATAGATAGAGGAATTAGGAAACATGGAGTCTATGTCATTAAAATCGGTAATGAACCTAAAGACAAACTTTGTCTTACTTCTATGGATGATACTTCGACCTTTTGGAATCAAAGATTGGGTCATGCCAATATGCGACTTCTTCAATCGCTATCATCCAAAGATCTAGTAAGAGATCTACCACAATTAAATTATGAACATCACTTTTGTGATGCTTGTAACGTAGGAAAACAAGTCCATGCTAGTCACAAAGCTAAAAATACGGTCTCTACAACTAAGTGTCTAGAATTACTACACATGGATTTATTTGGTCCATCCGCTATCCAAAGTTATGGAAGCAACTACTACACTTTGGTTATAGTGGATGATTACTCTAGGTACACATGGACTAAATTTTTAAAAGAATAAAAATGAAACGTTCGATTACTTTGAAATATTAAGTAAGAAAATCCAAAGATAATTAGGAAGTCCTATAGTGTCTATTAGAACGGATCGTGGTAAGGAATTCAATAATGAAGTGCAATTTGGAGCCTTTTGTGACGCTAATGGTATTACTCACAACTTCTTGGCTCCTCGCACTCCATAATCAAATGGGGTGGTTGAAAGAAAGAATAGAACCCTACAAGAAATGAGTCGCACCATGTTAAATGAGAAATTCATTCCTCAAAAGTTTTGGTGCAATGCCGTTGATACATCAACGTACATACTTAATCGAGTCTTAATTAGACCATTTTTAGGTAAAACTCCATACGAGTTACTTCGAGGAAAAAAGCCTACGTTAGATCATTTTAGAGTCTTTGGTAGCAAATGTTTTCTACTTAACACTAAAGATTACCTTACAAAATGTTATCCTAAATCAACCGAAGGTATCTTTTTAGGTTACTCTCCTAATAGCAAAGCTTACGTCATATTAAATAAAGAAACAATGAAGGTTGAAGAGTCATTAAACATAAAATTTGATGACAGTCCACCCAAACCTACTCTACCTCTTGTCGATGACGAGATTGTCGAGAGTGAAGCTATTGAAACAAAGAAAAAGACAAATGAAGAAGAAGAACCTTTAAATAATGAAATCATCAATATTAAAGAGTCTAAAGATCACCCAATAGATAAGGTCATAGGAAAATTAAACGAAAGAACCTTAAGGTCTCAAGTCCAAAACCAAAGTAGCTTATTTTGTGTTGTCTCAACCATAGAACCTAAGAATACACAAGAAGCCATAAAAGATGAAAGTTGGGTAATGGCTATGCAAGAAGAGTTAAATCAATTTGTTTCTAACGATGTTTGGACACTTTTCCCTCCACCTAGTAATCAAACCATAATAGGAACCAAATGGGTATATAAAAACAAGTTAGATGCAAACGGTGTAGTGTCTAGAAACAAAGCTAGACTCGTTGCCCAAGGGTATAATCAACAAGAAGGAATAGACTTTGATGAGACCTATGCACCCGTGGCTAGATTAGAGTCTATAAGAATACTTCTTGCTTATGCTTGTGCTAATGATCTTAAGCTTTATCAAATGGATGTCAAAAGCACTTTTCTAAATGGTTTTATTAATGAAGAAGTATATGTAGCTCAACCTCCGGGCTTTATCGATTTCGAAAAACCTAAACATGTGTATAAATTAAAGAAAGCTCTTTATGGTCTTAAACAAGCTCCAAAAGCTTGGTATAATAGACTCAAGTCATTTTTAATCAAAAACAACTACACCATGGGGTTAGTTGATAAAACACTTTTTACTAAGAAAAAGGAATCACAGATTATCATTGATCAAATATACGTGGATGAAGACGGCGAATTCGTTGATAACACAAAATACCGTGGCATGATTGGTAGTCTTCTCTACCTCATGGCTAGTCGGCCGGATATCATGTTTAATGTTTTTCTATGTGTTAGGTTTCAAGAAGATCCTAAACATCACATCTAGAAGCCGTCAAAAGAATATTTGGATACATCAAGGGTACGACTCAATTAGGATTATGGTATCCTAAGGGTACGGGGGTAGAAACAATTGTATATGCATATCCTGACCATGCAGGTGATTATGTTGATCGAAAGAGTACAAGTGGTGTATGTACTTTCATGGGATGTTGTTTAACATCTTGGTTCTCAAAGAAGCAAATGGCATTGGCCATATCAACAACCGAAGCTGAATATGTCTCCGCCGGCAAAGCATACCAACAAGCACTATGGATGAAACAAGCGTTAGTTAACTACGACATTCATCTAAGTGACATAGCCATTCTATGTGACAACAAGGTGCCATCAACTTAAGCAAGAATCCGGTATTGCACTCTAGCACCAAGCATATAGAGATTCGTCATCACTTCTTAAGAGACAATGTTCAAAAGGAGAACATCTCTATTGAGAAGGTAGCATCCGAAGACAACATAGCTGACGTCCTCACCAAACCGTTGAAGCGGGAACAATTCAACCTACTTCGTCTTGGTCTTGGTCTTATGGAACAATCGTCGTAATTAGTTTTTAAACTCTACAAGGTATGTAAACACTAGCCTTCTTCTTTTCTGAGTCTAGGATCTCTATTTCACACACAACTCACAAGCAATACGGGAATTTTCAAAACCCAAGATAGGTTTTAGTTACAACTCGTACTTTCATAATTTTCTTTTACTTTTCAAGGTAAGTTTCTCTTACAACACGTAATTTCGTACTTATTTTATTTGTAAACATTTTCTTCAAACAAAGAAACTCTTTCAAAATGTTTTCTAAAAGGATACTTCTTCCCGTATCACTTTCATAAAATATATTTCTCACGTCTAGGACAAACCTCTTTTTCATTATTAATACAAAGTTGAAAACCCGTTTTCATTGCATCTCATGTCTTTTGAATCCTGAAGAGGACACATAACTAATATGTGTTTTCGGGTATATTCATTTAAGCAACAATGAATTAGGAGCACTCGGGTTATCTCACATAATAGTATGCTTTTTCACTTCTAGCCTATTTTCCTTTTCTTTTTAGGAGTCGAGATAATCGCAACTCCAAATGGTTTGCATATAGGCACACACTCGGCAAAATGTTTCCAAAAAGGAAAATTTTGAGTCAGCCGAGTCACCATGGATCCCAAAGATAACGCTAGACGGTTCCCTCAAGGGAAGGATCCGTGAGATCCGTGAGACATAAGCTAAAATTATCTTCTATTTTTCTCACTTTGGATGAAAACTTCTAGATTTTCATCATTTTATCATTTTTTAATGAGTATGTTAATTAATGCTTGTGTTCTTTTGATCACATGCCTTAAATTCATATCTAATCATTAGATTTTAGTTCACATTTTGGGTCAAGCATTTATTACAATGCATTATTTTTCTATAAATAGGATTCACAAAATGCTTGCATATTCATCACTCTCAACCTCACAAACAACCATCATCATGTCATCCAAAAGATCTTCCAACATAGATTAATCACCTAGTACAAACAATCCTTTTCAAGAAATCCAAAATTTTGTCCTACCACCTTCCATAGTACGACCCAAATCTAGAAAAACCGCACGGATTAGTATCCGGCCTTGTTGTTTAGCAAAACCATTATCAAATAGTTCATCACCAACCACTCATTCACCACAAAATGCTTCCATAGTAGCACCTCTTTCATCTCCAACAAGCACACCAACATCATCATCCATCAAATCTCCACCTAAAGTCACTCTATTGGAACTCCTTAAGACTCCAACAAGATCTCAACAAACCAACCCAAAAGAACTAGTATTTTTAACACCTCCCACATCTCCAAACACAATCTTCAAAGACCTTGAAACCTCACCACCTTTAGCTCCCATTGTTTTACAAGAACATCTAGGTTCTTTTCCACCACCACTTCCAAACATTCCGGACTTTGATCCGTATTTTCCAACTTTTCCGCATCTCACAAATCAAACTAACCCGGAAAACTTTCGCACACATTACCCATATCATTTACATTGTGAACATTGCCAATTTACTAGGGATCTTGCAATAGAAATTAGGGAAGAAATGCGAGTCAAACTTAACCTCATCCTTGATCGCATCAACATCATCACCCACCAAAACTTCCATCCATAACCTTGTGCAACCATGGAAGGAATCATTTTACTATTTTCTCTAGTATTTTCTTTTTGAGTAATTTTTTTTAGAACAAGTCTTGTTCTTAGTTTTACATCTTTGTATGTTGCATAAATACCACTACATTTTGTTATTTTATTACAAGGCTTTGTTTACATACCTTGGATCCCAATTTTGTTTCTCGTCAATCACAAGAATATTTATGCATGTTACTACTAACCTTGTCTTTGTAGGTTTTTATTTTTTCTCACTTGACACCCCATTCTAGGGGGAGCTACCGTCAAGGGGGAGTTAGAGATACATGGACTATTTTTCCACACTTTATTTCTTCATTAGGGTCACTATTTGTTTCGACAAAAAGGGGGAGAAGAAGTAAAACTTATGCTTTCAAAACATACATCTAATCTTAAGTTTTACTCATCATAACATTATGTTTTGTCATCAAGAAAAAGGGGGAAATTGTTAATACAAATAAACCGTAAAAACGTTTATTAATATTTAGCGATCTCTTTGTATTTTGTTGATAACAAATATAATGTTATTATAAGTAAAATTATAAGGATACATGTTATCTTTTGTAAAGCATCTACACATAGTCATTTAATACAAGTTGTTGTAATAGTTTATTAGGATGGGTAAAAACCACAACCTATGACCCAAACCCATGGATCATATCCATAACCCATGGAGTTAACCCATACCGATTGTCTAGATGCATATCATCTATTAAATACATTGTATCTATTTAGATACCAATGGATCATAATCTAGGACCCATGACCCATAACCCAAAAACCCATGGGCAAACAGGGGCGTCACACGGATCCCTGGAGTTACACTAGATGGATCCCTTAAGCAAGGGATCCGTGGATCCGGCAATAAGTGGCAAGAATTTGCATATAAATAGAGAGCCATTTCTTCATTTTTACTCACCCCTCTTCTTACAAACTCTCTCATATATTCTTACACTCTTCTATCAAAAGATCACTTGATCTAGAGAGTTGTTCTTCTTTCTTTTATTGTGATTCTCATATAGGTCCTTCTCTAAGGAGAGATCACGAGCATTCTACAAGTCATCCAAGCAAGGGGTCCTTGATTGATTTGTTCCTCCATAAGATTTCTGTAGCGAAGATCTTGTATTTCATATTTCACATATTTGTTGTGTTATAGTAGTGTTGGTTTGGTCCTCCGTGTTACGGACTCGGTATTTAGCTTTGTACCGAAAAAGTGTAAGGGACGTTGTGAAGGCTTCTCCGCCAAGTTGAAGGATTTTGTTGACATAGTTCTTGAACTCTCAAGTAGGTGACTCGGGAGTGGAGTAGGGCAAGAAGGTGTCCTTGTAGCCGAACCACTATAAATCGGTTGTGTCATTTCTATCCTTCACTTTACTTGCTTTCTTTATTTGCATTACTCTTAGATCTATACTTTCTTCATCCATACGATTTCACATAACATCGAATCTAAAGTTTTTGAAACTAACTTAAAATCAGAAAAACTATTCAACCCCCCCCCCCTTCTAGTTTTCCACAAAGAGCTATGTAGATGAGGATCCTAATTAAGTGTAGTGTCACAGTTTTAAAAGGTTTTAAGTTGAAATGATTAATTAAACTAAAAGACAAGAAATAAATGGCGGAAAGTAAACTGAGGTTGTGAAAAATGGAGAGAAAGTGTGCTAACCTAATTATTCATCCTATCATGTTATGTCTATGTTTTCTAATTACTTCCTATTGATTCAAGTGGGGGTTCAAGTCGCTATGACAACATTTGGTCAAATCATCATAACCTATCAACAAAGGTTCCTACCCGATGTCAAAGGCCTACCCTTTGGGGAGTCGAGGGTCTCAAGAAACTTAAGCCAAGTCATTAAATACCCTACATGCAAGATTCGAAACAATGTGTGCCCGGGCACTAGCATCTTAGATATACGTCCCTAACTTCTTAAGTTCATCCTTCCGAACGATGATCTTTTGGTCAATTCGCAAAAGAGTGATTGGTAGTCTTTTGGTCAATTCTTACCAAACCTCTCTACCTACTTACTTAGGGTCTTTTGGTCAATTCTTCTAAGCAAATAAGTACGACCGCAACTCAAAACTACCGAAGTTAGGGTGACTACCAATGAACTATGCATGAATACACTAGAAAAAATTATAGAAGCATGAAAATATAAACAATACAATTAAGGAATCATAACTAGGCTAGCACCAAAGGAGCTTAGCTGATCATATTAAAAGACACGATCAATTCAATGTTTAACATGATTAATGAAGACATGAATTAAAGTGTAAAGTAGTAATCGCTAAAGCTTATCGATATGGTGTGATTCCTCCCTTAGAGATGGCTCCGTATGCTCCGTATGATCTGCCCTTGGAACCCTCTTCACGTTCTCTGACTTTGTGTTGTGAGTGAATGATGTCAAATGCAGACGTAACTTAAGTTGAGAGTTACGCCGTAACTTAATTATCCTCCAAACAGAACTATCGTAGTGGTGAATACGGCGTAACTTAATGCATAGTTACGTCGTTATTATGGATCTACCGTAATTTTGTTTAGAGTTACGCCGTAACTTAAATACCCTCCAAACTCAAGTCTCGTAGTGCTGGTTACATCGTAATAAATGTTAGGAGGTTACGGCGTAGTTGACTGAGGCACGAAATTCCCCATGACCTAGATGGTTACGGCCTAACTTAAGTTGAGAGTTACGCCGTAACTGTTGTTGACTTGGTCTTTGTAATGTAATCCCTGAGAATAGGAGTTACGCCGTAGCTTCTTTAATAATAGCATACTAAGGTAAAATTGTTAAGAAAATCTCCAAATCCGCGTTTTTAAGCTCCAATGCTCATATATTATCTGGAAACGAAATATAAAGGAATAAGAGTATATATCCATATAAATGACATAAAATATGAGCATAAACGGGGGAAATTGACACTTAAAAGTCAGGATTATTTGATGTTATTAAATATCCCCCCACTTGAACTCTACTTGCCCTCAAGTATACCTTATTAGAATAATTTATAAAAAGATATTCCCCAAATTAACTGGAAGATATGAGATTAAAAATTCCTTATGCTAGAATAAATTAAAGCCAAACACCTCACAAAACGGGAATAAACACTCATACTCTCTCTTCTAATCTAAGTGTTAATTTCGGGGTGATCACTCAAAGCACAATCATAGCATGTATTCTATCATAACCTTAGCGGTTACACAAATCTCCACCACTAGAGTTAAGGACTAAACAATCTTTGAAGGCAATATGGGTGAACACAATATGAGGTTAAGGGTGAAATGTCATTACTAACGTGTCATGGCAAAGTGGACAAAATCAATGATACATGATCAAATCCATGGCCAAGACACCAAAGATTGCTCGCTTCATCACCTAGACATACTTCATGACTAAAGGGTAGGATAAGACACGGGAAATAAATGGTGTAAAATAAAAAATAACAAACAAATAGTCTTAACTATAATCAAGTTGTCACCGCCCATCGTCCATTCAAAGTTCAAGCTTCAAGATGAAGAAACCGGATCATGATGTATCAAGCAAATGTGCCATTAGCGGACGTCATGATAGGCACATTACTTGTTCTTCAAACTGTTGGTGGAATAACTTCACCAACTCAAATCTTCAAATGTAACCGAGGTGTCCTCCTCGATGCTAATATCTAATAAGCTCATACCATAGTGCTTATACATTGCACTTTTAATAACGTAAACTAATAAAAATATATATATATATATATATATATATATATATATATATATATATATATATATATGATCATAACTATTACAAATAAAAAGATAAACATCCCCCTACTTTTGCTGAACATATATGGAGAATATGGGGGTCTTTAATGATCTTCAAATGTAAGTCTTTGACAAAAATGTGATTCCCGAACCTTTCTACTCAAACCTCGAACTTGGGCAAACAGTGACTCCCCGACCATAAATTAAGACTCCACGGTAGGCTAAGGCGAAAGGGTGTAACGACACAAACATAATAAGGGTATGAAATGAAAAGAATGGTTCTGAAGGGTTTATCTAGAGGTATCTTGCACTAAAGATGAGTGCAACAAAAGAGTTTAACATGGGGGTCGAATAGTCGAGGTGACTAATTGATAAACACACATATATAGGCTATTTGGGTGATAATACTAAAATATTGCCTTCTAGAATTGATTATTACATATATATCAAGCTATCTCGACATACTTCGTTTATGGTCTCGAAATGATGCAAAGGCCAAGTTCTAAAGTTTACAAGCTACCGACACACTCATAATTTGGTGGATTTGGGTAAAAAAAGTGGGAACGGATGAGGCTAAATCTCACCATGGAATATCAAAGGTTTTAGTGTGCTTGGCTAAGATCTAATCTAGTTAGGTTAAGAAAAACATGTCAAAATTTAAAAAATGGCATAATTTTTCAAAATAAACTAGAAAAACGAGGGCAAATAAGTTCAAGTAATAATTCTACTCCAGTCCTCCCACTTGAAATATACAAAGTCCCTTTTGTACTAAACATGAATAAGGGTGGAGAGAAAGTAGAATTAGAGCGAGAACTTCACTGAAATTTTCTCTTAAAAAAAGAGAAGGCCCACGTTGAATAGCGTGCCTTCTTTAAGTATCCATGAGCAAACTTCGATCCCTGAAATCACAACTAACCGACAAGCATAATTCTAAAAATAAAAAGGGAAAAATGAAAAAACAAATAAAACCTAACTCACTTTCGTAGGAATCACGGTTGCATTTAGCATATGCAACAAGCCTTTTAAACCACTTGGTGTCCCAAGTGGACGAGTGTAGTCTCGTGAGGGCTTACAGCGAACATACCCACAAAGTTCATTTAGAACTAATACAAGGTTATTGTGCAAATATTAAAATAAATTTAAAGCTGCAGGATGAATTACGGCGTAACCATATTAATGAGTTACGCCATAATTGGTTTGAACCTGGAAATTGTCTATACATGTTATGGTGTAATAACAGCTAGCAGTTATGCCATAATGGTTGAAAACCTGGAGTGAACTGCTACTGTAGAATGGTTACGGCGTAACCTAAGAGAAAGTTACGCTATACTGAAGACATGTTACGGTGTAATAACAGCTAGCAGTTATGCCATAATGGTTGAAAACCTGGAGTGAACTGCTACTGTAGAATGGTTACGGCGTAAACTAAGAGAAAGTTACGCCGTAACTTGCTGACAGGACATAATCCAAGTCCCCATTAAACGCGATTCATTCAACTCCAACTCCTGCAAAAATGTTATAAGCACAAAACACAACAATAAAAATGAAAATAAAATAGAAAAGGAAAAAGGATAATTCGGGTTGTCTTCCAAAAAAGAACTTTTGTTTATTAACGAGTCTTTAAGTTAGACTCAAAGCCATGGGGCTTTATAGAGGTCTTCGGACATGACCGACCTTAATCATTTTTTTATCGGAGGAAGGCTGGTCCCAAACAGTTGGAGGTATGAACGGAGTCATGCGGTATTGAGTCTCTCATAGAAAATTAGTCTTGGCCCATTCATAACTAAATTTAGCTTCGGCTTCCCATTTTAATTTAACCTTTCCAATTTTACTAAAATCCAATTCTCAAACGAAATCCCATGGTAGCCGATTTTTTCACTCTTTTCCTCATTAAAACATGCCCATTCATTACGTTTGAGCAAGTTAGGCTCGGGGAATTCTCCTCCATTACACACCTTGAGATGGGGATCACACGTAGGCCAAGCTTGAGTAGTTCCTCCAGACATCATAATCGCCGGTTCACAAAAGTGAATAGTCCAATCTATATTTTCCAACCAGTAGCCCATAATATGGTGTTCTCGAAACCAATTTTCCTTAATTATTTTCTCCTCTTTAAAACACCACCAAACGGTTGCCTCCTTTTTTATCCGTTTTACAAAGAATTGGCCACCTCCATTGCAATGTTTGATAAAAGGGGAACATGTTGGCAAAGTTAATTTTGAGCCTTCTATCATAGTAGTCATAGGAATACAACAATGTAGCTTCCCCGTTACAATAGTTACACCACTTTTATCCATTTCCCCATGTGAAATCTGATCTTCTTCGTCACCTCGCCAAGAAGATTCATCGCTATCATAGCTATCATTAGACTTTGTTTCCTGCGTATGACAAATATATGAAGGAGTAAAAACATCGTTACAATTGTTGAGTAAATTAGTTGGCTCCTCCTTAGTTACTAAGTCCACCATGAACGAGATCACTACTTCTTCTGGTTCTTGGCAAAGAACATTGTCCCTCTTAAAGACTACCCTATCATGATTGTATCCCAATGAAATCTCCTTTTCAAAAACCTTGATTCGAGCGCATGAGGTAGCAAGGAAAGGTCTCCCAAGAATTAAATGCTCTTTAGGGGTGTTGGCCATATCAATAACAACAAAATCTGAAGGAAAGAGAAACTTATCGACCTTAACCAAAACATTACCCGCAATTCCAATCAGAGTTACCTTAGTCATATTTGTCGTTTCAATCACCATGCTAGTTTTCCAAAGATTAGTTAACCTAAGATTTAGAAATATTGAAAGTGGCATAACGTTCACACTAGACCCAAGATCGGCTAATGCAGATAAGTCATGATTACCAGTAGAGCATGGAAGAGTGAAGTTATCCGTACTAATCTCCTTCTTTGGTAATTGGCAAGGAATCATATTCGCATCAGTGATTTCCAGCTTTGGTTCGATCACTGTTCCCTGGTTAAGCCGTAACTCATCACAAGAGTTACGGCGTACTTCGTCACTGCTGTGCGATCCGACTTCAATTTCCTACACAGTACTGAAAGTATGGAAATTATCATTTGATTCATTAACCTCGTCGTCTATAAAGACAGCCTTGCAAGCCACCATATGTTTACTTCCTTCAGGTTTAGTATTAATTCTTTTCACCTCTTCACTAAGCTTTTCAACCATTGCCTCTAAGTTCTTTAAAGATTCGTCATGGCTAGAGAGGCTTTTGTTCATACTTTCTTGGTAGAGTCTTCAAGGTATTTGTTGATAGTAACCTCGAGACTAGGCCTTTTTTCTTCATAAGGTCCACGATTTTAGTACCCCGATGGTCCTCCACGATATCCATTACCATTTCCATTCGATCCTTGGAAAGGTATTTTAGCTTCATTATACTTGACCTCTTCAATTTTTCTATCTTCATCATTAAGAGGGCAATTTTTAGAAAAATGAGCTCCACCACAAGTCTTGCACCCAACTTGAATAGCGTGCACACTTTCTTTGAGCTTTAGCATGTCACGGCCAAGAGTATCTAGTTTGTTGGTGATATCGGAAATACCATCCAAACTTCCTCCTAAACTCTATGGCTTCCTCCTTCATGCCACTTTTGAGAAAGGGTGGCCATGTTTTGTATAGCTTCCAACGCAATAGTAGGTATCATTCCAGGGATCGTCCCCTAAGAATCGAGCATTTGCCTTGTAGCAGTTTCAATACCCTTGTAGAAGATGTTTACCTTTTGTTGATTGTTGAGGTCATGAGTAGGGAATTTATATAGGAGGTCATTATACCTATCCCAAGATTGGTATAATGTTTCACCGTCTTCTTGTCTAAAATTATGAATTTCTTCTAATTGTTTTGCCATTCTTGAGGGAGGGAAAAATATTTGAATGAAAGCCCTCTTAATAAGATTCCAAGTGTCAATGGTCCCACCAGATAGTCTATCAACCCATCGTTTAGCAAATCCCGTAAGTGTCATAGGGAATACCCTAAGCATGACCACATCTTGAGAAACACCCAGGATGTTGAAGAGGCTTGGGATGTATAAAACATTTTCAATATGCTCGTAAGCATCTTCGTTCTTACTTTCGGAAAAAGCGTTAGCACGCAGCTCCCTCATAAACTAGTCCTTGATCTCGAATCAGACCTCCGCTCCAATAGCCGGCCTAACGAGCCCCGGCCCTTGCTCATTCCGAGTCATTGCGAGGTATTCCACGAGAGTGAGTTTATCGATGTCCACAACTGCCAAAGTACCTGAAACCTAAAGTAGATCATGAGAAAAACAAAAATAAAAGACATAACACAAATCCTAATATATCTCCCCGGCAGTGGCACTAAAATTTTGATGCAGGTTTATGGACCAGGATTTAATATTTCTAAGTCTCGTCTACCTAAGGTCTACCTATTGAACTAAAGACCAGTGAACCCGATCATGCGTAGTATAGAAGGTGGTAAAGTCGAGGTCGTTCCCAAGAGCTATGTAGATTAGGATCCTAATTAAGTCTAATGTCACATTTTTAAAAGGTTTTAAGTTGAAATGATTAATTAAACTAAAAGACATGAATAAATGACGGAAAGTAAATTGAGGTTGTGAACAATTGAGAGAAAGTGTGCTAACCTAATTATTCATCGTATCATCTAATGTCTATGTTTTCTAATTACTTCCTATTGATTCAAGTGTGGGTACAAGTCGCTATGACAGCATTTGGTCAATTCGTCATAACCTATCAACAAAGGTTCCTACCCTACATCAAAGGCCTGCCCTTTGGGGAGTCAAGGTTCTCAAGCAACCTAAGCCAAGTCATTAAGTACCCTACATGCAAGATTCGAAACAATGTGTGCCCGGGCGCTAGCATCTTAGACACACGTCCCTAAATTCTTAAGTTCATCCTTCCGAACGGTGATCCTTTGGTCAATTCGCACAAGAGGTATTAGTAGTCTTTTGGTCAATTCTTACCAAACCTATCTACCTAATTACTTAGGGTCTTTTGGTCAATTATCCTAAGCAAATAAATACGACCGCAACTCAAAACTGCCGAGCTAGGGTGACTACCAACGAACTATGCATGCATACACTAGAAACAATTATAGAAGCATGTAAGCATAAACAATATAATTAAGGAATCATAACTAGGCTAGCACTAAAGGTGCTTAGCCGATCATATTAAAAGACATGATCAATTCAATGTTTAACATGATTAATGAAGACATGAATTAAAGTGTAAAGAATTAGTAATCGCTAAAGCTTATCGATATGGTGTGATTCCTCTTTTGAAGATGGCTCCGTATGATTTGCCCTTGGAACCCTCTGCACGTTCTCTGACTTTGTGTTGTGAGTGAATGATGTCAAATGCAGATTTTAAGGTTTTGTATTTATAGGCCTGATCATAGTTATTGCGTAACTTAAGTTGAGAGTTACACCGTAACTTAATTATCCTCCAAACAGATGTCTCGTAGTGGTGATTACGGCCTAACATAAGGAATAGTTACACCGTAATTATAGATCTACCGTAATTTTGTTGAGAGTTACGCCGTAACTTAAATACCCTCCAAACTCAAGTCTCATAGTGCTAGTCACATCGTAATGCATGTTAGGAGGTTACGGCGTAGTTGATGGAGGCTCAAAATTCCCCATGACCTAGATGGTTACGGCGTAACTTAAGTTGAGAATTACGCCGTAATTGTTGTTGACTTGGTCTTTGTAATGTAATCCCAGCTACTGCGTAATTTAGTATATGAGTTACACTATAGCTTCTTCAATTATAGCAAACTAAGGTAAAACTGTTAAGAAAATCTCCAAATCCGCGTCTCTAAGATCCAATGCTCATATATTACCTAAAAACGAAATATAAAGGAATTAGAGTATATATCCATATAAATGACATAAAATATGAGCATAAACGGGGGAAATTGACACTTAAAAGTTAGGATTATTTGATGTTATCATGTTTGATGAAATGTGTGAATAAACATCTTTAGAAATGCTAGAAGCTTGAGGTAAAATGAAGCTTCATGTTTTTCTTTTGTTTTAAAGTGCTTATTGCATTTTGGGTATAATTATCTTTGGGCTTCGTTAACTTAATCAAGTTTGTTTGTTTGCATGTTTGTGTCATCAGTTTATCACCAATTGCTTAGGTCAGTTACATCCACCATGAGTTTGATCAAAGCATTTTTAAGTGTTTGGGGTTGTTTGGTATGGTTTATTCAGTGTAATGGTATACCTTATTCAAGTGCCTCCTCTCTAATAACTGTTTTTTAAGAATGATTTCTCATGTATTTTTCTTGCGTAATAGGAACTTTTATATTTTGATGTAGATGAAGCAAATCAAAGGGGTTTAGCATATCAATTGTTTGAGATTGCTTATTAAATGCCTACTTATAAAATACTTAATAATGAATGATTTCTCATGTAAATTTCTTGTGTAGCCTGAACTTTCTTATTTTGAAACGAAACAAATGGGTTGAAATCTGTGCTTATACATTTAAAATACTAAATAATGAATGATTTCTCATAAAACGGATCAAATGGGTTGAAGGTCGTGCAAAGTATATGTATAGCATTCCTCCATATTATAGTTTTTACTATGTTGATTCCTATTTATTTTCTTATATTATAGACTACTTCTGGATAATCAGCTTGAAATATGAATTGAAGCTGCTGGAAAGTCTTTAAATTCGAATTCGTAGACCAAAACGAGCCAAAAATGTTGAACTAGGATATACTTTGTTCCATCACATGTAGATTTACTTATAGTATCAATCAAAGTTGTGTCTATTATTTGAGTTGTTCATGGTATGTGTGAAAATTGGTGATGCATATTTCTTCCTAGACAAATTCAAAAGTTCAATTATATAATTAGTTGAATTGTTAGTTATATAATTGGAGTTTTATAAATAGGTGAATTAATTAGAAAAGTGTTATTTGTGTAAAATTTTAAATGTATAAGCACTTTGTCTAAATTGAATAACAACTTAAATGATCATAACATATGACACATGTGAGGGTAAGAGAAGTTTGAATTTTGACAAATGTTCGAATGTATTTTGGCTACTATTATATGTCATGATATTATTTTGTGTTCAATAAACAACAATTAAATATTGTGTATTGTTTAATTGTCATTTTTAACATTTTTTGGAAAACTAGAAGGAGGGTTGAATAGTTTTGTTGATTAAAACTTTGTTTTAAAGTATTTAGATTGACTTATGTCAATCTATTTAGATCGTGTGTTGGATATTGATAGATAGACATATACATAAATAATGCAAAGAGATAAAGTGTAAAGGAACACAAAACCACGACACAAGTATTTATAGTGTTTCTGATACAAGGACTCCGTCCTTGCCCTACTCCACTCCCTGAGTACCCAACTTGAGAGTTTCTAAGCACTACACAACACAAGCTCCTTAATATGGCGGAAAAACCATCAAAATATCGCCTAAACTTTATCTGGTACTAGGCTAGACACCGATTTCCATTAGAAATGTGGAACTACTACCCAACACTACAACCCAAAGGAGACAAACTCCTTTTTACAACGCTTCAAAAGATATCAATACCCTTTAACCCAAACTATACAAATATACATCGACGACCCATATCGAATGTAAACCTTCGGCACTATACACCAATGCCTTCAACTTGACATACTAATGGAGGGAGAGAATAACTATCAACAAGATGCACTTCAGTGGTCTTGATGATGACGAATTTTAGCAACTCGTGACCTTGAGATTGCACATCTTCAAGAGGTTGTGATCTCGCCTTTAAGAGGAACCTAGAGATCACACAAAGAGAAAACTACATAGAATGATCCTTTGGATCTGAGGTTAGAGAGGTTAGAACATAGAGAGAAGATATGTCTAAAAGGGTTGTGAGCAAGAGAGAAATAGCTCGCTATTTATAGACAAACTGCCAATAGTTAACACAAATCTGACGGATCCCTTACCTAAGGGATCCGGCCAGTGCAATCTAAGGGATCCGACAGCTGAGTTAGGCTAGTTCAGATTTGGGTTGCAAATCGGGTTATGGGTTATGGGTTATGGACCATGGGTCATGGATTTTGGATCATTGATACCCAACTAGATACATTGTTCCTAGTCAATGGGTCATGGGTCATGGACTTTGGTCATGGATCATGGATAATATCCAACATGATTTCATGCATGATGTCATGCAATGGATCATGGGTCATGGATCATGCTCCATGAGTATGGGTTATGGACTTTGGTTTTTACTCATCATTAACCCATACAAGTTATACTAAGGACATATACATTTTTATAAAATATAAGTAAACAAAATTACTTTTTAAGTGTTTTATAAAAATGGTTTTGGTTTTATATAATTTATTAAACTAAACATGTTTTGATGATTTTATATATTTAGTAAAAGTGTGTTAGTAAACTATTGGCTCAAAGCTTTTACGTTTTTATTTATTTCGTTAAAATGATTTTACGATTGTTACCGATAAAACATTAGAAGATCGTAAAATATAAATAAACATTTTTATGGTTTATTATTAACAATCAAACTCTTTTTGTTGATGACAAAACATAAAATTATTTTAAGTAAAAAATAAAATTCGTAAAATTTTGAACTGGAGTTTTTACTCTCTTCTCCCTCTTTTTGTCGAAATAAAAAGAGCGTCCAAAAGAAACTAACACATAGTAGGAAGAATAGAAGTATAAGAGAAAGATTTAGAAGGAGTTTTAAGAAAAGATTTTAACAAGTAAGAAATTTAGAAGAGAAAGATTTAGAGAAAGAAGAGTAGAGAGAAGAAGTAGTAAGGTGAGAAAAGAGTCTCGTTTTAGCTCCCCCTTGATGAGGGAATCAAGTAATTAGGAAGATTAAACGAGTGTATTTCAAGTATTTTGCAATATTTTGTGTTAATGCAAACAAACCGTAAAAACGTTTATTCATATTTAGCGATCTCGTTATGTTTTGTTGATAACAAATATAAAGTTATTATAAGTAAAATTATAAGAATACATGTTATTTTGTAAAGTATATACATTTGGTTATTCACATAAAATGTTGTAATAATTTATTTGTTGTAATAGTTTATGTAATAAGATGGGTATTATCCAAGACCCATGACCCATACCCATGGAACTAATCCATAACCCATGACCCATTGCATGACATCATGCATGAAATCATGTTGGGTATTATCTATGACCCATGACCCAATGTCCATGACCCATGACCCAAGACCCATGACTCATTGTCTAGATACAATGTATCTTGTTGGGTACCCATGACCCAAAGTCCATGACCCATGGCTCATACCCATAACCCGGTTTGCAAACCAAAATCGGGACTGGTATAACCCAGACTACCGGATCCCTAGTTTCGCACTGGCCGGATCCCCCAAGTGAGGGATCCGCCAGAACCGTGGGACAGAAGGCTTTTTGTGCCTATAAATAGTGAGCCATTTCTTCATTGTTACTCACCCTTCTTCTTACAACTCTCTCATATATTATCTCACTCTCCTAACCTCTTATCATTTGATCATTCTAGTAGTTCTTCTATCTTTTGTTGTGATTTTCATATAGATCCTTCTCAAAGGCGAGATCACGCTATACTACAAGTCATCCAAGCAAAGGGTCCTTGATTGATTTGTCCATCCACAAGATTTCTGTAGAAATATCTTTTAATTCATATTTCACATAGTTGTTGTATAATAGTTGTGTAAAGGTTTGGTTCTACCTCGTGGAAGAACTCGGTATTTAGCTTTGTACCAAAAAGTGTGTTTTATTGTGAGGCTTCTCCGCCGTAATGAAGGAGCTTGTTGACATAGTGCTTGAACTCTCGAGTGGGGTACTGGGGGAGTGGAGTAGGGCAAGGAAGGTGTCCTTGTAGCCGAACCACTATAAATCACTTGTGTCGCTACTTTCTATCCTTTACTTTACTTACTTTCATTATTTACTTCACTTATTGTTTTATACTATCTATCCATCCATACGAATTAACATAAGATCGAATCTAAATCTTTGAAACTTAAATTAAAATTGATAAAACTATTCAACCCTCCCTTCTAGTTTTCCACAATTGGCATCAAGAGCAAGGTTTACAAAAGTTTTAAAGTAAATTATATTTTAAAAACTTTTCGATCACAATGAGTTTTGAAAATTATAGAGAAGGGAAATCTATGCAACGACACCACTACTTGAAACTAATGGTTTTATTTATTGGAAAAATAAATTTGAAACTTATGTGAAATCAAAAGATATTGATCTTTGGTATATTATTGTTGAATGTGATTTTCAAGCTACTAAAAAGTGAAGAAATAACATACGAGGGTGGCGCGTGAGCTTACCAATGAGAGAGAAAGAAATGATGCACACCAGATGTTTAATTTTTTTTTAGTTTAGGGTTTGATAAAATGAAGAAATAACATACGAGGGTGGCGCGTGAGCTACCAATGAGAGAAAAGAAATGATGCACGGTCTCGATCTATGCTTGCTAAATAGTAAATTCTTGAAGTGTGTTATAAATGGGGGTTTTTATATCTGAGAGGAAGGGCCAAAGGTGGACAAAAGGGAAATAGAGGGCTGGCAGTGTAAGTTTTGGAAGGGGGTCTTCTATAAAATAAACTTGTGGGCCCCGTTTGACATAGCAAACGTGCGTTTTAGAATATGGGATTGAGTCCAAAATAGTTTTTCTGATAAAACTGAATATTCACACTTATAATTTCTGTTTATTTAATATAATTATTAAATTAATTTGTTTTATGAGTTTAAGATTGTGTCGATTTGCGAAATGCGCGGTTTTCACGTTAAACAAGATAACCTCTCGTTTTCGTTTCAAATAAGACATAAGTTCATATATGTTTAAAATTGAAAGTTATGAAATAATAAATACAATTTGTTATTAAAATTTAGTTTGGAAAATTTCTCGTGTGTTACACCTACACTTTTTTATTTCGTGTTAATATGACCACTTTTTAGTATGTATGGATGTATATTTTCCTGAAAAAGCAAATGATGACCGGCAATGGTTTGTAAGAATTTTTATGCTTAAAACCGCTAAAGAAATTTAGAATTATTTGGTTGTAACACACCAAGGAAACTTAACAAGTTAAAAACAAAAAAATTGATTTATTTGTTCAACAATATGAACAATTTTCAATATTGGATTAGGATAGTATAGATAATTCTTTTGCTAACTTTAATACTATTATTACTTCATTACAAGCACTTGATGAGTCTTTTTCTAGTCGTAATCATGTCAGGAGATTTCTAAGGGCGCTTCCATCAAAGTGGAGACCGAAGGTGATGGCCATCGAAGAATCCAAATACTTGTCAATCCTCTCTCTCGATGAACTCATAGGCAACCTAAAAGTCTATGAGCTCGTTCTCGCTAAAGACTCCGAAGTCTCAAAGGAAAAGAAAGAGAAGAACAAATCTCTTGCTTTAAAGGCCAAGAAAGTCTCAAGTGATGAAGAAACCTCATTATTCGAGTCTTTAGTAGTAAATGTTTTATACTTAACACTAAAGACTATTTAACTAAATTCGATCCAAAATCAACCGAATGTATCTTCTTAGGATATTCTCCTTATAGTAAAGCGTATGTAATACTAAATAAAGAAACCATGAAAGTTGAAGAATCTTTAAATGTAAAATTTTACAAGAGTCCACCTAAAACTACCTTACCTCTTGTCGATGACGAGTTAATCGAAAGTGAAGTCTTAGAAATCAATAAACAAGGAAGATGAACCATTAAACAATGAAATCATCAATATTAAAGAGTCTAAAGATCATCCCGTAGAAAAGGTTATAGAAAAATTAAATGAAAGAACTCTAAGGTCTCAAGTCCAAAACCAAATTAGTCTATTTTCTTTTGTATCAACCATAAAACCTAAAAACACTCAAGAAGCCATAAAAGATAAAAGTTGGGTTATGGCTATGCAAGTGTAATTATATCAATTTGTTTCCAACAACGTTTGGACACTTGTCCCTCCACCTAGAACCCAAACCATAATTGTAACAAAATGGGTATATAAAAACAAATTAGATGCAAACGGGGTCGTGTCTAGAAATGAAGCTAGACTTGTTGCTCAAGGGTATAACCAACAAGAAGGCATAGACTTTGATGAGACCTATGCTCCCGTAGCTAGATTAGAGTCTATAAGAATGCTTCTTGCTTATGCTTGTTCTTTAGATCTTAAGCTTTTTAAATGGATGTTAAAAGTGATTTTCTAAATGGTTTTATTAATAAAGAAGTTTATGTAGCTCAACCTCCGGGCTTTATCGATTTCGAAAAACCTAATCATGTGTACAAACTAAAGAAAGCTCTCTACGGTCTTAAACAAGCCGCAAAGGCTTGGTATGATAGACTCAAATTGTAACACCCCCAACTTCGTGATACGCAGCGGAATTCAAACTGGGTGTTACTTCATGGCACAACAATCATAACAATAGAAAATGAACTCTAGTGGAGTCGTTTTTAAAGATTTATCATTCGATTTATATAAATATCAGAGTTTACAAAAATGAGGTCCCAGTAGTTTCACGGTTAACAAAATACATTAAAAGGGTTTTCGAATGATAATAAAATTTATAGCCTTCTTGAGTATCTGTGTCGCTTGCGTGCCGCAGCCTCTGCACAATACGGACCTGAAATACATGCTTAAAACTATCAACACAAAGGTTGAGTGAAATTCATAGAGTTTTTTTGATGGTTGAACACATTATGTTGGTAGTGTGAGTTAATTTGACTCACACCAAGGTTTTGAAAACAAAACAGATTTTATTGTAGCACTAAGTTCATGATACCGAAAACGTTAACAGCTTGTCAATAGAAACTGATATAATAGTTTGCCAGGTCTTGGTTAAACAGTTGCCCTAATAGGTAATTTGCGAATAAACCTATGGTTCTTCAAATAGAGCGCTTTGTTTACGGACTTGGTCAAACAAACTGGATTTGTCAATCCCGATAGATCTATCCACATTATTCGCATTCACCCGCAAGTGATTAATGGTTCATGATAATAGGGACTTAAGTTTGGCAATAGTGGTACTTAGTGCACATAATACATTCAGATAAGCATACAGTTTCAAAGCAATGTGTTCAGTTAAAAAATAGCATGTATCCCCCCCAAGGGTTTGCAAAACAATTAAGTAATAGAAAGTGGGGCTATGAACTCACCTCAGAGTAAATGATATCAAATGTATGATGAGAATGATGGATATGCCGTGAGAACTTCTACGAGCAACCTAGAATAGGATGTTGCGACTTAGGTTTGAAATAATGATGCGAAAGAAATAACAAGCCTATATACGTCTTTATATTGATCATGATGTAGTACATGGTATTTGTGTATTTCGTTTACAGAAATGGTCTAGTTGTGAAAATATGTTTAGTTTATATATATCGTACTACTGTTCGGGCCATCACAATTCAGAGGTCATGTAGTAAACGTTCGAGGAGCTAGGATACTTTAATTCGTAAATCCAGCAACTCGTCGATCCGTTTACCCAAATGAAACCCCTCACATGAAGCTCCCTAGTATTGTAGCACTTAGTAGATAAGACATATGTTTTGTTTATTTATCATAAGTGTCATATGGTTATACGGTTTGTAAAGTAGGTTTAGTTGTTTTTCGTAATTCGGTTCTTGCCGTTTTCAAAGTAAAATGAAAGTTGTGAAATCCTTAGGCTATTTGGTTATTTGGAAAAATATTGGCGGTTTATAAGTTCTCGTCATTTTGATAATGTGAGTATATAAAGTTATGTCCTTTGGTTTGTGTTGGTGATTTGCCAAGGTTAACACCTTAGTTAACGGTCTTGGGTAAATAAGCCTTGAGGCTTTAGCCATGGCCTTTCCGTGGCTTTGGTCATGACTACCATGGTATTGAGACTCAGCTTTGACCTTAGACATGGCTGTGGTCTTGGCTTAAGGCCATTAGACCTCTTGGTTTACCTTTAGTTGTGACAAAAGTATAGTCGTGAGACTATATATAGGGCAGTTTCAGTTTTTGAAGAATAATGGTCAATTTAAGCATTTTCAGGGCCCGAGCTTCTTAGCTATAAATGGAAAACGTCGTTTCGGAAAACTTTCATATTTTAACTTTTTGATGATTCAGACCAGAAGTGCCACTTTCAAAATGGACAGCTGCTTAACAGCTTGTTTTAGACAGTTTTGGTGTTTTGGTTTCGCTAACTTCTTTTGGCCGTATGTTTTGACTCGTTTGTCCTTTTCGGGTGATTCAAGTTGCTATGTTTACCTTTTTATCTTGTCTACAATAGTATGTAAGTTATAAATTCCATATGTTATTGGTTTTAATGGTCTCAAATGTGTAGAATATGACTAGTTTACTAGTTTGTTGCTTTTACGACAATATGTGAATTAAAACATGTGATTGAGTATATGTACATCATGAATCAACATAGTAACCATATATATATCATGAAATTGTCAATATTATGAATAATAAACATGAAATGATGGTGGTGATTAGTTGCTTACAACTTTTGGCTTTCAATCAAGAAAGGAGTAAATAGTAAGGATAGGACTTTGATTGAACACTTAGGACCTTGGATTGAGCTAGCTTTCTACACCTTGGCACCCTTGTAATCTTGAAGGATTGGTGATGAAGTACTAAGTGACTTGAATGGATCTAAACTCAAGAAGATCACTTAAACTTGCTAGAGATTTGATGTAGTAACTTGCTACTTGAAAGTTCTTAGCATAAACTTGGAGTTATGGATCAAATTATGGAAGGTATGTTTGTTTTATGATATGAATGACCAAGAGAGGTGTATGAGGGTTTTTGGGATGTCTTTCACTTGCTATTTATAAGAGGGTAAGTTTAGTTAACCATATATTGGGTTAAATGTTAACCATGGTTAAGTTAGGACACATGTAACCATCAAAATGGAGCATGGTTAGGATCAAGCCAACACCAAGGTGAATCATCCCCCTTATGGGCTGTCACAAGGTGTGACTAGGCTTAGATGATAAATCTTGGTATTATCTTGAGTTTAGAGCATGATTTGGTTCCGTTAAATGCCAACCGTAAGTTGTTAAGCCATAAAACGTAAAATCGGGTATCGTAAAAATACAAAACTTACAGGAATGATGAAACTCATCATTATACTCTATATAAAAAAATAAAATGAGTGATAAGTCTCATTTGGTGCAAAAACGCTGCTTAAAGCTGGAAACACGGGTCAAAAACGAGTAATTCGCAATTTATCGAAAAGAACGATTTCGGGAAATGACCGTGATTTTTATTTAAAGTAGACTAAAATTAGTCTATAAGTGATATGAGATGTCAAAATTTGGTTTTCGTTATAATGGGATAACTTAACAGCTTATAATGAAGTCTAAAAGTTACGCAATTTAAGCAAAAATGTAGAACGTATAAGGTTAATTTCTTTATGGTCAAAGGAGGAGGGAAATATGTTTGACTTTTCTAAAAAATATAAAAGTGTCAAAACATCTTAGAAAACACAGTGCAGGAATGGTTAAGTCTTGGTCTATGTAGAATTGTTTAAAACGTAAGTTTAGTCTCCAGACGCCGCCTGTGGTTTATTTGGTAACATTTTTAAAATGAAATCTTAAAAATTATCTAATTGATTATGAGTGATCTAAAAATTAATCTGATGTGAGGAAAATTGTCAGAGTTGATTTTCGTTATGCTCGGGATGTTTAAATGGTGCTCCGACCAAAACGAAACTTTAAGACGATGTTTTCTTAATAACTTTTGCGAAGATGATCTAACGATTGTCAAACTCTCAGGTTATTACTAAAATAAATTAACTTATGAGAATGTGAAATAAAAATTTTACAGGATGAATAGTGAAAGTGAATAGTAACTTTTCAAAAAAATGAAAAGTAACCCGAAAATGCGGGTTGTTACACAAATCATTTTTAATCAAAAACGACTATACCATGGGGTTAGTTGACAATACACTTCTCACAAAGAAAAAGGACTCACAAATAAATATTGTTCAAATATACGTGGACGATATTATATCGGATCGACTTGTTAAAACATGTGTGATGATTTCTCAAGAATCATGCATGATGAGTTTGAAACGAGTATGATGGGAGAATTAAGTTTCTTTCTTGGCCTACAAATCAAACAACTAGAAGATGGTATCTTCTATAATCAATCCAAATACATAAAAGAAATGCTAAAGAAATTCGGTTTAGAAGAGTCAAAACCAATAAGAACACCAATGTCATCCGATACCAAACTCACCAAAGATGAAGACGGTGAATCCGTTGATAACAGCAAATACCGTGGCATGATTGGTAGTCTTCTCTACCTTACGGCTAGTCGGCCGGATATCATATTTAGTGTGTGTCTTTGTGCTAGGTTTCAAGAAGACCCTAAAACTTCACACCTAGAAGCTGTCAAAAGAATATTTAGATATATTAAGGGTACTACTCAATTGGGATTATGGTATCCCAAAGGGACGGGGGTAGAAACTATTGTATATGCGGATTCTGACCATGCAGGTGATTATGTTGATCGAAAAAGTACAAGCGATGTTTGCACTTTCACGGGGTGTTGTTTAACATCTTGGTTCTCAAAGAAGAAAACAGCATTAGCCATATCAACAACTGAAGCCTAATATGTCTCTGCCGGCAAAGCATGCCAACAAGCACTATGGACGAAACAAGTGTTAGTTGACTACGACATCCATCTAAGTGATATTGCCATTTTATGAGATAACAAAGGTGCTATTGATCTTAGCGAAAATCCAGTGTTGCATTCTTGTACCTAGCATATAGAGATCCGTAATCAATTATTAAGATATAATGTTCAAAAGGGGAACACTTCAATTGAGAAACTATCATCCGAAGACAACATAGCCGACATCTTCACCAAACCGTGGAAGTGCGAACAATTCAACTTGCTTCGTCTAGGTCTTGGTGATGCAGGTTTTACTGACCAGGTTTTAATATTTATAAGTGTCTCGTTATACCTATGGTCTACCCTTATGCACTAACGGGCAGTGTACCCGATCGTGTGTAGTGTAGTATTCGGTAAAACCGAGGTCGTCCCAAGAGCTATGTGAGCGGATTCTAATTAAGTCTAGGTGTTACAGATTTTAATTGGTTTTAAGATTGAATTGATTAATTAACTACTAAAGCAATAAATGCAAGAAAGCAAATAAAGGCGAGGGTTGTGATCAATAGAGAAGAAGTGTACTAACCTAGTTACTCATCCTATCATGTTAAGTTCAGGTTTAATTACTTCCAATTGCTTCAAGTGGGGGTTTAAGTCGCTAGGACAACATTTGGTCAGTTCGTCCTAACCTATCAGCAAAGTGATAACATCAAATAGTCCTGAATATTAAGTGTCAATTTCCCCCGATAATGCTTTTAATTTATATCATTTATATGGATTTACGCTTGTTTTCCACTTTCAGGTAAATTACGAGCATTGGAGCTAAAGAGACGCGGAACTGGAGAAATATCAAAAGATTTATCATAGTATGCTGACTTTGAAGAAGTTACGTCATAACTCATCTCTCACATTACACCGTAACTCAAAGCGTGACTCGTAAAACCAACTCATCGAAGGTTACGGCATAACTCTTCCCAAAGGCTACACACGTAACCATATTAGGTCAAATGAGGTTCCACGCCGCTGATAACTACGCTGTAACTATTTCATCAACTATGGCGTAACCAAGTTTATTGAAGACTACGGCGTAACCACTAATAAGGTTATGCCATAACTTGCAGATCTAGTGCAAAATACGAAGGAATTAAGGTTACGACGTAACTCTTGTTATAGTTACGCCGTAACCCAGATCTGGCCTATAAATACCCCACGAATTCCAGCATTTCTAATCATCCCATTCCATACACAACAACCAGAGAACGTGGGAAAAAGCTAAAGGCAGGTCAAGAGGAGCATACGGAGAGTTCTCCAAGGGAGAAATCAATCCCCTATGATAAGCATTAGCATTTTATCTTTTCTTTACTTTCGATTAATGTATTTCGTATCTTTGAATATTGAATTGATTTGTATGGTTAATATGAGCGGCTAAGCACCTCTTGGTGCTAGCCTAGTTATGATTCCTTAATTGTTTTGTGTGCGTTTACATTACTTTCGTACAATTATTTCTAAGTGTATGCATGCATAGTTTATTGGTAGCTACCCTTGTTTCGGTAGTTTTGAATAGCAGTAGAGGCCAATTGCCTAGGAGATATGACCAACTGACCCTAAGTGAGCGGACTGAGATGGGAAGGGTAAGATATGACCAACACGGCACCCTTTCTACTTGTACGATTTGACCAATTGATCACCTACCGTTTGGATGAACTTAAGAATTAGAGGGTGAGTGTTTAAGTTGCTAACGCCCGGGCACTCATTATTATAAATCTAGCATGTAGCGGTACTTAATGACTTAGCTTAGGGAACCAGGAACAACAGGACTTATGAGGGGACACCTGACTTCTCCTGTGGTGGCATCTTTGCCGATGATAGGTTAGGCTAATTGACCAAATGTTTTCCTCTCGACTTTGACCCCACCTGAAGTAATTGGAAGTAAGTAGACGTAGACATAACTAGCTAGGAGGAATAACTAGGTTAGCACCACTATCCTCTATTGATTTATCCTTTGCCTTTATTTGTTGTTTTTTGCTTTAGTAGTTTAATAATTAATTCCTTATCGAAATCATATTTAAAATCTGTGACACCTAGACTTAGTAATAATCCAACACACATAGCTCTTGGGATGACCTCGGCTTTACCGATTACTACACTCCACGCGATCGGGTACACTGCCCGTTAGTGCATTAGGGTAGACCATAGGTATAACGAGACTTTATAAATATTAAAACATGTGTGGAAAACTAGAAGGGGGGGTTGAATAGTTTTGCCGATTTTAAGTTGATTTCAAAAACTTTAGATTCGATATTATGTGAAATCGTATGGATGTTGAGAACGTATAGATCTAATGATAATGCAAGCAAATAAATAAAGTTAATGGATAGAAAAGACACAACCGATTTATAGTGGTTCGGCTACAAGGTCACCTTCCTTGCCCTACTCCACTCCCCGAGTCACCTACTCGAGAGTTCAAGTACTATGTCAACCAACTCCTTCACTTGGCGGAGAAGCCTTCACAACGTTGCTTACACTTTTCCCGTATAAAGCTAGATACCGAGTCCAGAAAACACGTGGACCAAACCAACAAAACTATTACACAACAAATATGTGAAATATCAAGTACAAGATCTTCGCTACAAAAATCTTGCGGAGTGACAAATCAATCAAGGACCCCTTGCTTGGATGACTTGTAGAATGCTCGTGATCTCGCCTTAGAGAAGGACCTATATGAGGATCACAAATAGAAAGAAAGAAGAACAACTCTCTAGATCAAGTGATCTATATGTTAGAAGAGAATGAGAGTGTATGAGAGATTTAGTAAGAAGAGGGGTGAGTTAGAATGAAGAAATGGCTATCTATTTATAGGCAAATTTCTTCTCTGTTCCACGGATCCCACGGATCCCTCCCACTTGGGATCCGACTAGTGTAATCCTAGGGATCGTGGTCCGCCTCCTCTTTGCCCATGGGGTTTTTGGTTATGGGTCATGGGTTATGGGTTGGTCCATGGGTTTTTCTTTAAATTCAATGTATCTAAGTATACATTGTATCTAGCCAACTTGGGTATGGGTTATGATCCATGGCTTATGGTCCATGGGTTATGTTTTTTACCCATCCTAATAAACTATTACAACAAATGCTTAATTATTACATTTTTGTATTTAAATGGCTATATGTAAATGCTTTACAAAAATAACATGTATCCTTATAATTATACTTAAGATAACATTACATTTGTTATCAACAAAACACAAAGAGATCGCAAAATATTAATAAACGTTTTTACGGTTTATTTGTATTAACAATCTCCCCTTTTTTGTTGATGACAAAACATAATGTTATGATGAGTAAAACTTAAGAATAGATGCAAGTTTTGAGAGCCCCTAAGTTTTACTTTTCTCCCCTTTTGTCGAAACAAAATGTTAACCCTTGGAAGAAATAAACAAACTTCTAACTCCCCCTTGACGGTAGCTCCCCCTTGTTTGGGGTGTCAAGTGAAGAAAGATAAAAATCCTACAAAAAGAAAGGTTAGTAACATGCTTATATAATCTTGTGGTTGCCGAGAATCAAGATTGGTAGCCAAGGTATGCAAACAAGGCCTTGTAATAAAACAACAAATTGTAGTGGTGTGTATGCCACTTACAAGCATGTAAAAATAAGAACAATACTTATTCTTGAAAATGACTTCAAAAGAAAAATAATACTTAAAAGTAAAAAATAGTAGTAGTGATTCCTTCCATGCTTGCATAAGGTTATGGATGGAGGTTTTGATGAGTAATGGTATTGATGCGATCAAGGATGAGGTTGAGTATGAAACGCATTTCTTCCTTAACTTCTATTGCAATTTCCCTAGTGGATTGGCAATGTTCACAATGTAAATGATGTGGGTAAAGTGTACGGAAGTTTTCCGGGTTGTTTTGATTTGAGTTATGCGGAAGTTGTGGTGGAAAAATAGGAAAATGTGGATCAATATCCAGAATGTTTGTAAATGGTAGTGGAAAAGAACCTAGATGTTCTTGTAGTGTGATGGGAGCTAATGGTGATGATGTTTCAAGATCTTGAAATATAGTATTTGGAGATGTGGGGGGTGTTAAAAAGACTAATTCTTTTTCTTTAGGTTGGTTAGATCTTGTTGGAGTCTTAAGGAGTTCCAAAAGAGTTATTTTAGGTGGTGATGAAGTTGGTGTACTTGTTGGTGATGAGGGTGGTGCTATAATGGAAGCATCTTGTGGTGAGTTATTTGTTGAGGATGAACCATTTGAGGTTGGTTTTGCTAAACAACAAGATCGGATACTAACCGTGCGGATATCCTAGCATTTGATTGTGGTATTTTGGATGGTGGAAGTACAAAGGTTTGGATATCATGATTGTTTATACTAGATGATACTCCTAAAGGGTTTTTGGATGACATGATGAAGTGTGTTTGTGAGAAGGAGATGGAGTATGCAAGCATTTTGGGAGTTATATATATAGAAAAACAAAGCATTGTAATGAATGCTTGACCCAAAATGTGGATTAAAATCTAATGATTAGATATGAATTCAAGGCATGTGATCAAGAGAACACAAGCATTAAAGAGCATACTCCCAAAAAAATGAAACAAATGTGGATTTTTCATCCAAAGTGAAAAAATAGAAGTTGAAAATAGCTTCGTTATTGACGGATCCCACGGATCCTTCCCTTGAGGATCCGGCCCAAAATGTTGGGATCATGATTCAGTGTTTCGAGCAGACAAAAAATTTCCTTTTGGAAACATTTTTTTGTGTGTGCCTATATGCAAACTATTTGGAGTTTTTATCTCGAAAAGAAGTAAAAAATAAACTAGAAGTATAAAACCATCCTATTAAGATAACCCGAAAACACATATTTAGTACATGAGTAACGTAATTTTGTGTTATCAATGCTCCTAATTCATTGTTGCTTAAATGAATGTACCGGAAAACACATATTAGTTATGTGTCCCCTTTAGCATTCAAAAGTCATGAGATGCAATGAAAATGGGTTTTTACTTTGTATTAATAATGAAAAAGCGATTTGTCCTAGATGAGAAATTAATTTTGTGAAATTGATACGGGAAGGTATCATCTTTTTAGAAAACATTGTGAAAGTAGGTTTTCTTTGAAATAAAATAAGAAGACTATAAGTTGATAAACTCATCTTGGGTTTTGAAAATTCCTGTATTGTTTGTGAGTTGTGTGTGAAATAGAAATCCTAGACTCGGAAAGAAGAAGGCTAGTGTTTACATACCTTGTAGAGTCAAATAAGTTACGACGTTTGTTCCATTAGACCAAGACCAAGACGAAGTAGGTTGAATTGTTCCCGCTTCAACGGTTTAGTGAGGACGTCGGCTATGTTGTCTTCGGATGCTACCTTCTCAAAAGAGATGTTCCCCTTTTGAACATTGTCTCTCAGGAAGTGATGACGAATCTCTATATGCTTTGTACGAGAATGCAATACCGGATTCTTGCTTAAGTCGATGGCACCTTTGTTGTCACATAGGATGGCTATGTCGCTTAGATGGATGTAGTAGTCTACTAACGCTTGTTTCATCCATAGTGCTTGTTGGCATGCTTTGCCGCAGGAGACGCATCGGCTTCGGTTGTTAATATTGCAAGTGCCGTTTGTTTCTTAGAAAACCAAGATGTTAAACAACATCCCATAAAAGTACATACCCCACTTGTACTTTTCTATCATCAATCCCTGCATGGTCGATCTGCATATACAATTATTTCTACTCCCATGCCCTTAGGATACCATAATCCTAATTGTGTTGTACCCTTAATATATCTAAATATCCTTTTACGGCTTCTAGGTGTGATGTTTTAGGGTCTTCTTGAAACCTAGCACATAAGCAAACACTAAACATGATATCCCTGCCGTGAGGTAGAGAAGGCTACCTATCACGATATTTAGTATTATCTACGGATTCTCCGTCTTCATCTTTTGTGAGTTTGGTGACGGATGACATTGGAGTCCTAATTGGTTTTGACTCTTCTAGACCGAATTTCTTTAACATCTCCTTGATGTATTTAGATTGATTGAAGAAGATACCATCTTCTACTTGTTATTTGTAGACCAATAAAGAAACTAAGTTCTCCCATCATACTCATCTCGAACTCGTCATGCATGATTTTAGAGAAATCATCACACATGTCTTGACAAGTGGATCCGAATATAATATCATCTACATATATTTGTACAATGATTATATGTGACTCTCTTTTCTTAGTAAAAAGTGTGTTGTCAACTAACCCCATGGTGTAGTTGTGTTTAACTAGAAATGACGTGAGTCTATCATACCAAGCTTTTGGAGCTTGTTTAAGACCATAAAGGGCTTTCTTTAATTTATACACATGTTTGGGTTTTTCAAAATCAATGAAGCCCGGAGGTTGAGCTACATATACTTCTTCATTTATGAAACGATTTAGAAAAGTGCTTTTGACATCCATTTGATAAAGCTTTAGATCATTAGCACAAGCATATGCAAGAAGTATTCTTATAGACTCTAATCTAGCCACGGGGGGTAGGTCTCATCAAAGTCTATTCCCTCTTGTTGGTTATACTCTTGAGCAACGAGTCTAGCCTTGTTCCTAGACATTACTCCGTTTGCATCTAATTTGTTTTTATAAACCCATTTGGTTCCTATTATGGTTTGATTACTAGGTGGAGGGACAAGTTTCCAAACATCATTAGAAACAAATTGATTTAGTTCTTCTTGCATAGCCATTACCCAACTTTCATCTTTTATGGCTTCTTGTGTATTCTTAGGTTCTAAGGTTGAAACGAAACAAAACAAGCTACTTTGGTTTTGAACTTGATACCTTAATGTTCGTTCGTTTAGTTTTCCTATGACTTTATCTACGGGGTGATCTTTGGACTCTTTAATGTTTATTATTTCATCACTTAGAGGTTCTTCTTCTTCACTTATCTTTTCCTTTATTACTATAGCTTAACTTTCTATAATCTCGTCATCGACAAGAGGTGGAGAGGGTTTGGGTGGACTTTCATCAAATTTTATATTTAATGACTCTTCTACCTTCATTGTTTCTTTGTTTAATATGACGTAGCTTTGCTATTTCGAAGTAACCTAAAAAGATTCATTCAGGTTGATTAGGATCAAATTTTGTAAGGTAATCTTTAGTGTTAAGAATAAAACATTTACTACCAAGACTCTAAAGTGATTTAACGTAGGCTTTTTTCCTCGAAGTAACTCATATGGAGTTTTTCCTAAGATTGGTCTAATTAAGACTCTATTGAGTATATACGGAAGTATCAAGCGATTACACCAAAACTTTTGGGGTATAGATTGTTCATTAAGCATGGTTCACCATTTCTTGTAGAGTTCTATTCTTTCTTTCTACTACCCCATTCGATGTGGAGTGCGTGTCAGAAGGTTGTGAGTAATACCATTACGCCCACAAAAAGTCTGACCATTACCCCCATTATCTAATTCCTACCATGACCCACCCCTAATAGACACTATGGACTTCCTCCTTTAGTTGTCCTTGAATCTTTTGCTTAATATTTCAAAATAGTTAAAAGAAAGCCCTTTTTTGTTCTTTTAAAATTTCGTCCAAGTATACTAGAGTGTCATCCACTATTACCAAAGTGTAGTGGTTGCCTCACATACTCTGGATAGCGGATGGACCAAATGTAAATCCA
>OU343220.1:152306157-152422564 GCA_910596185.1 Chrysanthemum makinoi
AATATATATATATATATATATATATATATATATATATATATATATATATATATATATATATATATATATATATATATATATATATGCTTTTTCACTTCTTTGTTTATTTTTCTTCTTTAAAAGGAGTCAAGATAACGTGAACCCACATGGTTTCCTATATAGGCACACACACTAGACACTATTGTTCTTGAAAAAGCAAAATTTTCAAATGGCCTCTGAGAACAATTGGGCTTACTAGATTCCAAAGATTTATTTACCGGACGGATCCCTAAAGGGTCGAACCTGGAACCTTGCCATAGTAGCCAAAATTCTCTTATTTTTCTCACTTTGGCTAGAAACTTTCATATTTTCAACATTTTAGCTTTATCACTAATGAATATGTTATTTAATGCTTGTGTTCTCATGATCACATGCCTTAAATTCATATATAATCATTAGATTATATAGTCCTCTTTTGGTTTTAGTGCATTCATTGCAATGCATTATTTTCTATAAAATAAGGTTCCAAAATACTTGCATATCCATCACTTTCAACCTCACAAACAATCATCATCATGTCACCCAAAAGATCCTCAAACATTGATGAACCATCTAGTAAAAACAACCCTTTTCAAGAAATCCAAAACTTCATCCTACCACCTTCCGTAGTCCACCACCAACCAAATCTAGGAGAACCGCACGGATTAGCATCCATCTTTGTTGCTTAGCTAAACCCTTGTCAAAAAGCCCATCACCAACTACTTATTCTCCACCAAATGACTACAATGTAGCACCTCCATCATCTCCCACAAGCTCATCACCACATTCACCTAACGAGTCTCAACTTAACACCCAAATCACCTTAGCGGAACTCCTTAAGACTCCAAAAACAATTCCACTACCCGTGTCTAGTCCACCACCCGCTCCATTTCAACAATCAAAAACTACCCAACTAGCTCCAACTTAAAACCCAAAAGAACTAGTCTTTTTAACACCTCCAACGTATCCAAATACATTCTACAAAGAGCTTGAAACATCACCACCTCTACCTCCCAACACCTTACAAAAACATCTAGGTTCTTATCCACCACCACTCACCAACATCATGGAATTTGATCCATATTTTACAACATTTCCACCACCTATTCCACACTCCAAAAATCAAACCTACTTGGAAACCATCCACCAACACCTCCCTCACCATCTCTCTTGCGGACATTGTCAATCCACTATGGATCTCGCAATGGAAATAAGGGACGAGATGCGGTTCATACTCAACCATATCCTTGATCACATCAACATTATCACTCACTAAAACTTTCATAGTTAACCCATATGTAAGCATGGAAGGAATGATAATAATATTTTCTCTGTTTTGTTTATTTTCTTTTCAGTCATTTTAAAGAACAATCATTGTTCTTAGTTTTACATTTGTATGTAGCGTATATACCACTACATTTTGATATTTTATTACAAGGCTTTCTTTACGTACCTTGGCTTTCTATCTTGTTTCTCGTCTTATACAAGATTATATTACATGTTACTACTAACCTTTTTTTGTAGGTATTATATTTTCTCACCGACGTTCCAATTCTAGGGGTGCTACCGTCAAGGGGGAGCTAGTGCTTTGTGGATCATACTTATTTTTATTCCACAATTTAATCTTAAGTTTTACTCATCATAACTTTATGTTTTGTCATCAACAAAAAGGGGAGATTGTTAATACAAATAAACCGTAAAAACGTTTATTCATATTTAGCGATCTCGTTATGTTTTGTTGATAAAAAATATAAAGTTATCATAAGTAAAATTATAAGAATACATGTTATTTTGTAAAGTATATACATTTGGTCATTCACATAAAATGTTGTAATAATTTATTTGTTGTAATAGTTTATGTAATAGGATGGGTAATATCCAAGACCCATGACCCATACCTATGGAGCTAATCCATAACCCATGACCCATTGTATGACATCATACATGAAATCATGTTGGGTATAATCTATGACCCATGACCCAATGTCCATGACCCATGACCCAAGATCCATGACCCGTTGTCTAGAAACACTGTATCTTATTGGGTACCCATGACCCAAAGTCCATGACCCATGGCTCATACCTATAACCCATAACCCGGTTTGCAATCCAAAATCCGGACTGGTATAACCCAGACTGTCGGATCCCTAGTTTTGCACTGGCCGGATCCCCCAAGTGAGGGATCCGATGGAACCGTGGGACATAAGGCTTTTTGTGCCTTCAAATAGTGAGCCATTTCTTCATTGTTACTCACCATTTTTCTTACAACTCTCTCATATAATATCTCACTCTCCTAACCTCTGATCATTTGATCATTCTAGTAGTTCTTCTATCTTTTGTTGTGATTCTCATATAGGTCCTTCTCAAAGGCGAGATCACGTTATACTACAAGTCATCCAAGCAAAGGGTCCTTGATTGATTTGTCCATCCACAAGATTTCAGTAGCAAGATCTTGTAATTCATATTTCACATAGTTGTTGTGTAAAGGTTTGGTTCTACCTCATGGAAAACCTCGATATTTAGCTTTGTACCGTAAAGTGTAGTTTACGCGTTGTGAGGCTTCTCCGCCGTGTTGAAGGAGCTTGTTGACATAGTGCTTGAACTCTCGAAGTGGGGTACTCGGGGAGTGGAGTAGGGCAAGGAAGGTGTCCTTGTAGCCAAACCACTATAAATCACTTGTGTCGCTACTTTCTATCATTTACTTTACCTACTTTCATTATTTACTTTACTTATTGTTTTATACTATCCATCTATCCATACGAATTCAGATAAGATCGAATCTAAATCTTTAAAACTTAAATTAAAATCGGTAAAACTATTCAACCCCTTTCTAGTTTTCCACATTTTGCTTTTACGAAAAGCTCCCCCTTGTTGGGGTGTGAAGGTTAGAAAACAAGTATATGGTGCGTTGTTTTTTTGCAAATGAGCTTTAAAGTTATCTCAAATATATTTTTGTTCACCCGGTTCTGCCGAATCCTTCACCTAAGGGATCCGTCAAGACAAAGTTGAAAGATCCAGGAACCTGCAGCTTAGTAGCAGCAATATAGACACAAATATTGACGTGAAAGTCCAAGTAAGTCATGTATTATTGCACCAAACATGTTCACATAACCATATAACATACAAACATGTAGTTTTATTTAATAAAATGAGAGAAATGATACACATATTTCAATTCTCTAAAACTAGAAAGTGATACAAACATGTAACACAATAAGAAAAATCCTAACAACCTAGATTGTGCCTAAGACTATGAAGAACACTACTTGTGCTTGCATTTCAAAGTTTAGGCACGGTTAGGTTTGTTGACTTCATCAAGACGCTCAAGAAGGTGATAGAACATGAAACGTACTTCATCACGTAGTTCATGGACTAACCCTTCGACATGTTGACAGTGATAGCAATCATTGTCATGGCTTAGAAATGGTGGAGGTAACAATGGAGAAGTTTGTGGAGGTAAGTTTGATGAAGAAGGTGGTTGTTCTACAAAGGAAGAAGGTGGTGGCATATGTGTTGGTGGTGGAGGCAAAGAATTATCAACATACATATGATCTGGTTGTTGAGGTTGGAAATTCTTCGTAATCCAAAATGGACCATTTGAGGGTGAAGGAGAGAAAGAAACGGGTGCTAGTGAAGTTCCAACACTGAGGGTTTGGTGAGAAGGTTGTTGTGGTACCATTTTCTCAATTGATGAGAATGTGGGCAATGGTGGTGGGTGAGAAGGCCTAGGTGGAAACTCTTCTGGAGAGTATAGGTTTGGTGATGAGTGAGGTCTGGTGAAGGAGAGAACTCTACGTTTTAGAGGTGAAGGTTTGGTTGTTTTAGTAGAGATGGAAGTGTTTGGTTTTGAAGGTATAGTGGTGTTTGGGAAAGGTTGTTTGGTGGAAACAAGACTTTGAGGAGTTGGTTTAATTGGTAGAGTTGTTTGGAGAGGAGCTCTAGTTTCTAGAGGTGAAGGTTTTGTTGTTTTAGTAGAGATGGGAGTGTTTGGTTTTGAAGGTATGGTGGTGTTTGGCAAAGGTTTTTTGGTGGGAACAAGTCTTTGAGGAGTTGGTTTAATGGGTATGGTTGTTTGGAGAGGACTCTAATGTTGTTGGGTGATGACTCGGTTGATGAAATTTCATGGACAACACGAGCGATTTTCCTTTGAGGGCTTTTGGTTGATGAGTTTGCACTAGGTGCTTTTTCTCATGGTGAAATGGTAAAAGGTAAAAGTTGAAAGAAGAAGTTTTGCTACTGATAATGAGTGTTTGGATGGTGGTTTAGAAGCACAAACACAAAGTAGTTTATAAAGGAGAAATTAGGCAAGTGAATTAAAGCCTAAACCAAAAAATTCTTCAAGTTGCAATGATTTACATGCACAAGAGTCAACTACACAGTTGCTCTGTTCTAGGGAGTTATTTAAGACAATGTGAAGTGTTTAGCTTAACTAAGAGGGTTTGAAATGATTATATTGATAACTCTCAGATTGTACATGTTTTCAATAGCGTTATGTGTGCTTTTGTATATGTTATTTAGTTATATTTGTACGATTTCAGTGCTTAATCGCATCAAAAGATGTTTGTCTAGTATTTATAACCAAGTGCAGGGAAACGGAGGGAAAAGTAAAGGAATGTTCAACAATTAGAAGATTCCCGTTTCAGTGAAGCATGTCAAGCACAAATCAGTATCTCAAGTACCATTGAAGACCAAAGTGATTGAAGAATCAAGTTCTACAAGTCAAAACGAACTAAAGATCAATTTTTCGTAACTCAGGAAGACCAACCGAATCAGTTGCAATAGCAACCGGATCGGTTGGAAGATGACCAAAAAGTACCCAAGACGCCCATCCAACCGTTTGGTCGCTGCCCGCAACCGAAACGGTTGGAGGCTTTGTAGAAGACCAACCAGATCGGTTGGTCATGTGACCGATCCGGTTGGATAGCCTGTTTCTGCCAAATCTTCATCACTAAGTTTCCCCTTTGCATCCAAACGATTCTAGGTCCTTCCCTTGGTGTATTCTAGTCCCTTCCTAACTCCTTGGAGGCCAAGTTCAAGAATTAATACCCTAGGCCTTGGAACTAGTATAAATAGAGACCTCTTGTGAGCATATGAGACACACTTCAATACAACTCTCTCTACTCATCAAACAAAGCTCTTAAGCTCTCAAATTTGTCCTTAGAAGTCCAGGAAAGTTTGGAGTTCCAGAAGTTCTACATTTGGAGGCCAAAACCCCAAGGAGTCTACCCCAATACTTTGGGAATCATTACTTCACCATTTGTAATCTCATTCCAAGCATTGTAAGACTCTTAATTATGTTTTCTGATGTTCAAATATCTGAGTTTATGTTTATGTTTGCTATGAGTGGCTAGTTTCTTTATACACTTTCTTAAATGAGGTTGATTTTCATGTGATTAGTTAGTGATTGTGTTAACATGTTTTAATTTAATTTCAAGTTGATTCTAAGATCCAATTGTGCTAAAGTTTCATAGTGACATTTGTTAATCAAGTTTGACTAGTTGATAGTAATTGTAGAGGTCGAAAGAACTTATTGTTAATCAACTAGTTATAATCATTTTGTTAATGGATGATTGTTTTTACCCATTATTCTTGATTAAACAAAGGAACTAAGGTGTGGTTGTAATAAAGACACTTTTTGATTATCGAGTTGGATTGATTGGAAACATCTAAAAGGTCGTAAGATTAGTTGTTAATAATCAATTGTAGCCTTTTGTCTATAATCGGTTACCTTTTGTATTGACTATTTCTTAAGCAATTTGATAAACAAGTGGATGTTTTTGTGTTTAAGTTTATGAAAGTAAACTTATGAAACTTGAATTGATCTTGAATTGATTGGTTAAACTTAATGCTTGTTTTTATGAACTAAAATCTTGACGAAGGTTTAACTTGTAAGAACAATAGATTAGTACACCAACTAATTATCACAACCAACATGTTAAGAGGTTAACACAATCATACTAATCATGGATAAGAAACTAGTTTAAGCAAGTGTAGTTTTTAATCATCTGAATTTCATTATATCTATTTGCATTGTTATATGTTTTGGATTGTCTTAGTTGATTCAAACTTGTTAATCAGATTCACTCAAATCCCTGCGAACGATCCCGACTTACCTTCATAATCTTGCTATAACGTACGAGTGCACTTGCTCGATGTGTGTTATTGGTAATATTGGTAAATCGTCTTTTATAAATTTAAAACTTGTACACACGTAGCACATTAAGTTTTTGGCGCCGCGGGATTTGATTGTGTTTCAGAAGTTTTGAATCCCCATCATCGATTCATTCCAAAAAATCTCAGAAACTTCAACCGACTGGTTGCTCTCTCGAATCAAGCGCGCCTTTAACGCAACCACATTGATCTAACCGATCGGTCGCTTCCTCGCAATCATCCGTTACTTTCTCGCCCGTAAAACTGCTGTTGTTTGTCCGTGTGTTTAGATATTTCCTGGATTCTCTAGGTCATTGTATGAACACTCGTGCAACAGGAATAGAACCAATTTCACCTCTTAGCAACCCCGAACGTTTGATTCGAAGAAGAAGAAGAACACTTTTCATAGCCTTAGCCGATCGTGTACCAAGAGTACCAAACCCACCATTTGATAAGCTCGTAGAAGCAAAAAGTCGTGCACAACCCTTTCACAATTTACCTTTTCCCATGGCGGACGATCAACCCATGGGGAACAACCGAGCCGTAGCACCAACCCCTCGAGTGCTATTGTTGCCGCAACCTTGGTGACAACTTCACCGTGAAGGGTCATCATCTTTCCATGATCAAAGACCGTCAATTCGATGGCCGTGCGCGGGCTGATCCGCATAAGCACATTGCCAAATTCATCGAAATTTGTGGCATGTTCCATTATGGTGACACCGATGTCAATGTCATCAAACTCAAACTTTTTCCATCATCACTCGCCGGAGATGCTAAAGTATGGTACAATGAATTAACCCCAGGAATTATCAACACTTGGGAGGAGATGAGGCAAGCCTTTGTGAGCCGATTCTTTCCACCGCTATGTTTGATCGATTAATGGGAGAAATTTCTCACAAAATCCTAACGAATCACTTTTCAAGCTTACGAATGAAAGATTTTCTTCAAAGTTGTCATGGACATGGATTATCCAAAGGAACCATTATCCAAATCTTTTACCATGGACTAGATGAAATCTCTCAAGGCATCCTTGATGCTGGAGGAATTTTTCTCTATAAGACTCCTAATGATGCACACCAATTACTCAAGATCGAGTAATTTCAAACTCGATTGGTCCAAAGATTCCAAAACCAAACCTCTCCGAAAAACCATTGCTTTTGTCGAAAACACCGACACCTCAAAACTCATGGAGAAAATGGAAGCTTTAACCTCAAAAATCGACTCGCAATACAAAGATATCAAAGAAGAAATGAAGGAAATGCTAGATGGATGCAACAATTATGGAGGAAATCACCCATCGTCGAGTGCGACGATAATAAGTAGGTGGACCTAACGAAGGAGATGCGAATTATGTCCAAGGAGGATATCGTGGAGGAGGATATCGTAGTAATTATTACGGTCGAAATTCTGGAAATTGGCAAGACCGCCGACCAAGGGATGACAACCGTGATTCTCAACCACGAACTGACAATCCACCACCACCAAACTTAGACAAAAGATGGAAGAATCCAAATTCAAAACCATGAGAGAATCGTGGATACTTAAAATCGCAAATGATTTTATCAAAAATCAATTTTTCAATCTCAAAGCCAAAGTTGAGCAGGGACAAAAAAATCATCAAGCATCTATCCAAGATCTTGAAAACAAATTTGGCAGACTTTCTGACCAACATTCCTCTTGACCATCATGGTTGCCAAGTAACATCCAATCCAACCCAAAACCATCAAATGATAAGACGCACTGGCCCCACCACAAACGAGAAATGAGCATATCAATGTTGTCTTCACAGAAGTGGTCTCGTGACGATCCACCACCCAAACCCTAATGAAAATACTCCTATCACCCAAGATAGTGAGGATGAAGCCAAGGAAACCAACACAACTCAAAACACCCAAAAAAAAACCACACCATCTGTCAAGGCGTACACACCAAAAATTCCATATCCTCAATGCCTTAAGAAAGAAAAAAAAGAACTATAAGAAGTTCATTGAAATAATCAAAGAGGTTAGACTCAATGTTCCTCTCGTTGATGTCTTATGTTAGGATTTGGAAAATCCAGTAGTTAAAGTGTCGGTCACCTAAAGTATATGTAATCGTTAGAAAGCTCGTAGTCGTAGTTATTTGATGTTAAGTAATATTTAGTTTAGTAACACCATGGAGGACCGGACGGGTCTTACCTAACGTATGCCTGATCCAGCCCGTTAGGTGGCGTTTTATGTAATGACTATAAATACTCTCTACCTCCCAAGGTAGAGAGTTGGAGCTCATAATAAGATTTTTCTTTCTCTCACGAAAGTTCTCAAACCTCTAACTTTCTCTCTCTAAAACTCATCTTATACACCTACTTTGTTTATGGTTTGATGTGTATGTGAAATCCAATGTGTTACAAATGGTATCAAGATCCATGGTTTGATCACTCATCTTTCATGCTCTTTGTTTTCGTGGATTTCATAAGGTTTTTAGGGTATTAAGTGTTTTGGAGAGCTTGAATCATTTGGGCAAATTCTAGTGTTAAAGTTTAAATTTTGCTTGTACTTTTGTGTTTAGGATCATCATATGTGTTTATGTTTTGAATTGGAAGGCTTAAATCATTGTGGTTTGGTTGTTTTTGATTGATAAAGTGGTTATTTTTGAACTTTGTACAAAGCGATTTGAGTCCCGGATATTTATTTCTTCAAGCGAGTTGCTTTGCTATCGATGAAGTTGGTATATGACTTGGCTATTTAGCGAGTTGACCTTTTAAGCGACTTGAGTTCTAAAGTGACTTGGCTATTAAGCGAGTTGTATAGCTAAGTGAGTTAGTTTAAGCGACTTGGTGGTTGCGGTTGTGTCTGTTTGCGACTTGCTATAAGCGAGTTGTCTCTATATGACTTGGCTATTGCCGAGTTGACCTTGCTTAACTTGTTTCTCTAAGCGAGTTGATTGTTTAGCGAGTTGATAATTAAGCGAGTTGAGTGTTTAGCCACTTGTCCATTGAGACTTGTTACCGCTACATTCTTACGGTTGTTCTTTTGTTTAGTAAAAACTGAAAGAATAAATTTCCCTTTAATCAAAGAATAGTAAAACTCGTAGAACTTGTAATCATGGCAAACATCGTCCTACTATTGTTTCTTCTCAGAGTGAGGACGCCAGCAGCTTGGTTCAGATACTCGCCCACCCATGCTTGATGAATGACTACACTCTTGGGCTCAAAGAATCAGATTGTACTGTCTAGGAAAGGAAAATGGGGTCAACATTCTCAAATCGATTGATAAAGGACCTTATCGATTGAGACTACAAGAGACTTAATTGATACAGCTGCAGATGGAACAATGATATATGGGATAGACAGACCAAAGACATATGATGAGCTCAATGATAAGGATAAAAAGAGATTCGATCTCGATATTAGGCTTCTAACATCATACTTCAAGGTCTTCCAAAAGATATCTACAAGCTTATCAATCACAAACACCGGCAAGGCAAGGGATAATGTCAAGATGCTTTCTCGTTCAATTAACTATGGAAGACAGATAATTACAACTCTATGATGAATTTGAGCACTTCAAGATGAAACCAGATGAGAGTGTCTATTAGTATTACGTGAGATTCTACAAGCTTGTTAATGACATGAGGAACATCAGAATGACTATGCCAAACATTCAGCTGAACTCAAAGTTTATGAACAACATGAATCCTGAATGGCACAAGTTTGTCACCTCTGTGAAGCTAACCAAAGGATTGAAGAATACAAACTATGAGCAACTCTATGCCTTTGATGCGTGCCAAACAGTCAAGCTAAATCACTCAAGTCTGCCACTTGTGAATGGCAGACCGTAACCAGCTTAAAACTGCCTAAGCGCGAATGCAATGAAGATCTGGGGAGTATAGGGTTTCCCCGGGTCGTTATGTCCCAGCGAGCTATGCAATGGATTATCAAACGTAAAGTGATCGAGAAATTTGAACGAAAAAGTGATTGTGAATTATTATAACTACAGAAAAAGGACATAAACTACAAGGGCTAAAATGCAAATTAAAGGAAATTAAAAAGATAAAAAATATTAAATAAACGCTATCACTATTTTTAAAATTGATGAACGTTTAAAACTTTAAAACTTAAAATTTACGTTTAAATAAAAATTACGTAGACGTACAAAATAAAAAGTGATATCTAAGAAATAAAAGTTCTAAAAATATGAAAATGACATTTTTACAATCCTAATGACAAAATAAAATATTTAGAAAAAAGAAAATTATTTTTTATAACTAATTAATTAATTATTATTAATTAAAAGCTAACTTTAACTAATAAATAATAGCTTATAATACAAGAAAATATGAAATTAAGCTAGAAAAATAAAATTAAGACTTAGAAAAATCTAAAATATCAAAATAGAATTTTCAAAACTATTTTTGTAATTTTCTGATTATTTTTGGATTTTCTAGGAATTAAAAACTATTAAAAACTAATTAAATTATTTAAAAATACAAATTCAACTAAGAAAAATATGGAAAAATATTTTTTTCGCTTTTTATATTTATCTAAACTTAATAAAAATGAAAAATTATTTTTTTGAACCTTTTCTTAATTTTTTGTATTTAAAGCTAATTAAAAATGCTTAAAAACCAATTAAAATCAAGAAAAATAGCAAACAAGCTAGGAAAAATCTGAAAATTTCAGGAAAACTCTAAAATTATATTAGGAAGCTAGGAAAAATAGAAAAACATGGGCTTGTGTGGAGGAAAATGGAACTTATGTGGAATGTGCTTATGAAATAAGCACTTTGATAAGCTAAATGGACAAAACAAGCACCCAACTGATACACAAGCTACTATAAGCTAAAAGAGCTAAAATGAAACAAGAAACAACAAGCTATACCCTCTGGATTGGCAGATTACACAGATTTGATGTTTGAGCCTTTGAGCTAAAACAGGTTCTAGGGTGTCTACTTTCAGCTAGAATATAAGCACTAAAATAAGCTGGAAACAAGAAAACAAAAGCAGGGACTTAGAGTAGACCTGGTTGGCTATCTAATATCCAAAGCTCAGACTTAGATGAGCTCACATGAGCTCAATACAAGAGCTACAAAAGCATGTAAATCCCTGTATGGCTTAGCCCCCTGCAAAGGGATTTAACACCATTTTGACAAGCTTATTTGGGGCTTAAAGAAAATTTGTAAAAATCTAGAAAAATGGTAATAATAAAATAGACCAAGGGAGGTTTTTGAAACCACAATTCACACTGAAATTGGCCCAAAGATGAGTCCAAGAAAATTCACTCTAATTGACCAAAAACTGACTTTTGCAATTTTGACTTTTGACATAAAAATGGAAAGTTGACTTATATGAGTTTTGATCATGATTTAAGGACTGATATAGCTGTTAATGGAAGAAATAAGACTAAAGCAATCTATATCTAAGTATTCTAAACACAAAACAAGAGTATGATTCCTTAAAATCTCAACAGAAGTTTCAAGACACTTAAAGTGTAATTTTGACTTTTACGCTTTTAAGCACAAAGTATTGAAAGATCTAGGCTCAAATGAACTACACAAGCATGAACCAAAGTTCCTACCAATGAACAAGCCTCCAAGACTTGACAAAGAATTCCAAACACTACTTATATTCACATGATATGGATAAAACTGAGATTACCACTAATCCAAACTGATTTCTTGATCACTCTAAGTTTACATGACCTAATTAAAACTATATGAACACATTTGAGCAGTTTATGACCATAGATACAAAGACAACCATAAAATGCAAAATTGAAATGAAACTGAAAATGAGTAATCTTACTCACATGTGTCCAGCTGGTTGCAGGATAGAACCAAACCCAAGATTACTCTAACCTAGTCTAAGCTAGCCCAAAATCATCACTGGATCAACCCATATCATCACCAAATCCATTCTTGGCCAGTTTTGACTTTTGTTAACCCTGAGACAATTTTACTTGAAAATGAAATGTGAGCTTATACAAAGCTTATAAAGAGCTTAAATAAACTTGAGTAAGCTTAAAACAAGCAGCTAACAACCTGGATAGAAGAATTTGAAACTGAAAATCTCAACAGTAAACATAGAACTAGGAACTTATATAAAAACTTGAAATGATAATCAAAAGGCACAATACAAAGATGTTTTAACTTAATTATGATACATAAAAACTGAAATTACATCATTTTGGTTTAAACTACAACATTTTATTTAAAAACGACATTAAGGGAAAACCATCAAAACTAACTACTCCTCTCTTCTCTCTTTTTTGCTTCTTTTATACTCCCATATCCTCTCTCTCATGTTCGAGCTTTTCCCTACCTTTGAGACCTTTGGATCAGTTGGAGTCATCCGGCCATAGATTGCATTTTGGCGGAAATGGATTATGACCTGTTGGGGTTGAGTGTTGGGGGAGAAAGTGCATTAAATGCATTTGGATTGAGGTGTTGGTGGGGGGATAAAGGTGAAGTAGGGGTGGTATCTGGAGAGGGATGGTATTAGTTGCGTACATTTTGCGGGGAAGACAGGGAACTGTGGGGGCTAAGTATTTTATTTAAATCGGTATTTGGTTTGGTCGTTGATATACTGGACCGGGTTGGTGAATTTGAGCCAAGGGGTTTGGTTTGGGCTTGGTTGGATCCGATTGGATAAGTAATAACACAAGGACCAATTTGCAATTCTTTGAAAGATGAGGGACCAAATCTGTAAATTCTCAAAACTTTTAGATTTTTCACCAAAGGACTAAATATGATAATTTATGATTCCAAAAGGACCTTTGGTGACTTTTCTTTTAAAATAAATGCCTAGGGACTTATTTTGCCATTTTCTCAAAATCGGGATGAACTTCAATTATGCAAACTTTGCTCGCTTTTCATCGATTTTAAACATTTTGCATCCAAACATATAAAATGCACTTTTATGATATTTTCAGTATTTTGATGCATTTTCTCAAGCATTTTAAAACGCTTTAGCCAAATTTGACTAAAAATGATGAGTATTTACACACTCATCGCCTTCCTTCTTAGAATGAGAGACATGCTATGTTTGAAAAAAGGATTCTTCAGCTTAAAACCAACGGGGAGAGACAAGCTCATCAAATGATTCAACCGCCTTCTACTCAAACATTGGAATTACCACCAAAGCATCTCAAGTTATACCCATTGGTAATGGTAATCACAAACTCATTCCCGATCCAATGTTCAAACAAGCTGATGCTGATGCAGGCGTGGGAAACTTCATCAATCAACTGGCTCTCATGATTAGTCAAAACATGAACTCTCTCCCATACACCAACAACAACCTAACAAAGATCAAATCCACACAATCAAGTCACCGCTGAGATGGAAGGTTATGGTACCAGCCAAGAAAGCAAAGCATTTAACAAGGAAGAGGTGGAGTTGGTAGAGGTTATGCTGCAAATCAATGGGGAAGGATTGGAAATCAAGGAAAAACAAAGCCAATCAAATGATACAACTGTGGTGGTGAGGGATACATTGCAAGGAACTGCACATCGCCAAAACGCCTCTCGAATGCGAGTACTTCAGTGGATAAGATGTTGCTTGTGCAAGCTCAGGATAATGGAGCGGCTTTGGATGAAGAAGAAAGTTGTTTCTTGCTAAGGGAATGCCAAGACATATGATGCAGATGTGGATGAGCAACCAATTCAGAGATAGGCCAATCATCGAATGCCTTTCAAGTCGCTGATTGTGATGCATACGACTCGACGTTGATGATGAACCCATCGCACAAACCATTTTCATGGCTAGCATTTCTCCAATGGTCCCTCCTAAAGTCTCTTCATCACCACAAGCTGGTCCATCCAAAGACAAAATCATCTTTGAGGTATTAAAACTATACGATGATGCTGATGTGCAAAAGATGCATGAAAAGTACAATCAATCAAACTATTGAGTCGATATTGAAAATATGGGTAATATCAATGTCGTCCCATATGATCAATATGTGAAACAAAGTGAAAGTAAGGTCGTACCAAGTGATGCATCTTTGCAGAGTCAATGATGACTATGTTTTTATGAATACACCGCATGTGCCCCTCGATGATTCCGTTATCTCCAACTTAATGCCTATAAAGAACGTGTTGCTATTTATGAACAACGAGCTAAGTTTGAATTAACCACCCGTGAGCTGGAGATGGATGACCAAATGCGCATGCTATTAGAAAAAGTAACTTTAAAGAAGAAGTCTTAAAACAAGAGTTAAACTCCTTACAAGAAAAGCTTTCTAAAAATGCTAAGCAAAAACAGGAACTTCAAGAAAATGTTAAAATGCTTAAGCAAGAATTCAATGCTAAGGAATCAAAACTTTTGAATGAATTTTCCAATACAAAAACTTTGAAAAACAAGCTTGAAAATAAGTTGTAATGCATAAGGAATACCATTCCATCAGCTCACTTGATCACTAAGCATAGAGTTTTAAGCGATAAGCATAGCATTCCCCTTGTTGAGGAACTAAATCCAAAAGTCATTAAAAAGGCTAGAGTCAAATAAGGTGATCTATGATGGAAATGAAATTCTTAAACCTAGACAGAAACCTAGTATGCTTGAGTGCACCGAGGAAGATAGAAAATTAGATGATGCATCTAGGGAGAAAATGAATAAGAAGCTAGAAGATCCCGAATGTAAAAAGAATAACATTACGATCAAACCCCATGATTACAAGAAGGAAAACTGGATTTCCTTAAACAAATTTAAGCCTCAAACGCGTTAACACTAACAAGTGTTCGGAAAAAGGACTTAGATAAGCAAAAGCAGAGAATCTTGTTGTTACAAACCCCTTAGGAAAATGCCGCAGCGACCGTGAATCCTCCAAATACACCAATGCATTTAGTTCCTAGAACTATTGCCACTAAGAGCAAGACCTTAATCAACCAATATGTTATTTTTCAACTATTTGTCGATTTTGAGAAAACTTGTAAGAAAAGGATCACACCAATCGGGATAATGAAAAGGAAAGGGGTTTTGAGCAAACAAAAGAATGTTATTTAACCGAGGTCATACCTTCTTTAAACAACTAAAAGATCATTTTGAGAGTCTTAAAAGGGGATGGATTCGATATTAAAGGAATGGAAAAGGAATTTGATGCAATGATAGTTGAGGTTAGTGACTATGAGCGAGCATTAAAATATAATGAGATTGAGAGGAAGAACTTGCATACCTTGAATGAGAATCTTATTTCTAATGTATTGCTCAAGATGTGTTTTACATCATACAAATTGTTCCATTAATGCTTCTCAATTTCATGAATTATCTGTTGCTCTGAAAGTCTCCCATGATCGCGTCATTGAGCTTGAAAAAACTAACTCTAAACTGCAAGATAAAGTTGAACTGGATGATCATGATAACTGGTAAAGCAGTTCTAAATTGGAAGTTGAGCATCTTGCTTTGCAATTAAAATATCAACATCTGAAAGAAAATGTTAAACCACAAATATCAAGACATCCTTCATGTTCCCGAATTTGATGCGCTTTTGAAATTAGCAAACGTGATGAACAGATTCGAGCTCATTGTAACACGATCGAAAAGTTGAAAGCCCAAATTTCACAATTAAAGGGTGAAAAGAACAATGTGATCGATCCCAAATGCTTCCTCCTTTAGATTCTCAAGATTCTCAAACTTTTCATCTTCAAAACTTAGTTAATGCCTTACAAAAGGAAAACGAGAGTTTCTAGAAGAAAATGAAAAAGTTAAACGACACTTTAAAAAGTTATATTATTCAATGAAAGTCACTCGTGACCAAAACAACAAAAAATTAACGTCTTTACAAAAGGAAATTGAGAATCGGGAGTCAGAAAATGGGAAACCGCCACTTGTTTTAATAAGAATGTTGCATCAAAGTCATCCTTAGACCGCAAATAATCGCGGACTACTAAATACATTCCTCCTCATCTTAGGAATAATGAATCGTGATTTCATGACTATTGTGCTCACCTTAAGGATAGTCTAGAATGTCTCCGTGAGATTGTTGAAGAGGATTTCATTAATAAACCTCTTGATAGAGAAATTAGGTTTGCTTGCATTCCAGCCAAACGATCTCAAGAGTCGCTAGAATGTGTTATTGCAACATGTCCTAAATTCTTAGGTGCAAAAGACAAAGTTGTGATGCCTTGTTCTATGCCTAGTGCCAAGCATACAAACCATTCTATGCCCCAAGAAAGTGAACACCAATGTGTCTTCTAGTAGTACTGCACCTTGCACATCTAGTCGTGAATGCAAAAGTAGATCAACCAACTAATGTTCCCATAATTCCCTCTACAGGAGTAATCAGCGACATTAAAGCAAGCGGGTCAAAGCCTCCAGGCAATACCAAGCAAGATAGGACCTCTCAAGCTAAGAATGTGCATTGGAAGAGAGTAGAAGACCAACCTAGGAACTTTAAGTTTGTGTTGAATAAAACGAATCGTGTTGATTCTAATATTAGCCATAGGCGCATCGTAATTAATTCAATTCTCGATACTATCTGCAAACCATGTAATGATGACTCGCTTGAATTCTTTTAATCATGAATATGGTGTGAATGCTTTGTCTAATGCTGCAAATGCCCAGCTTAAAATTGTTAATGCTAAAAATCATGCTAAGAAGGCTAAAAGGAAAAAACGTAAGAAAGTTAGAAAACAAGGGAAACCCAGTGAAGAACATTTAGTAAGATAGGTTATCAATGGATACCTTTTGGCCATAAGGTTAATCAGCTTACATCAATCTGCTAAGACAATGCCCACTAGAAAATGGATGCCTATGGTAGAACTATTCCTTTAAGAAGTGAACATACTTTGAATAGGTCAAATACGCACACCAAAGACTACATCTATACCTAATGATTCCATTGCTTCTATTTCCGATATGGGTGTTTCTATTTCCATGGTGTTCCAATCATCTGCATTAACCAAGTGGAACCCATTCTTGCATGGGGATCCCAATTATCCGCTTATCCATTCTTGTTCTGTGTTCAACTCAGAGACGTTCAAATCGCTCTGCGGGTACTTGGACTCGTGCCGCTCCAAGCATATGACCGAGACCGTCGCGCTCATGAACTTCGTGAGTAAATTCATCGGATCAGTTAGATTCGGGAACGACCATTTTGGAGCAATTATGGTTTATGGTGATTATGTAGTTGGCAAAAGTGTAATCTCCATGGTATATTATGTGGAAGGTGTTGGTCATAATTTGTTCTCTGTTGGTCAATATGTGATTCCGATCTAGAGGTGGCCTTTAGAAAACATACTTGCTTCGATAGAGAACTTGATGGTGTGGAATTATTAAGAGGTACTCGTGGTTCTAACCTATACACCATTTCTATCGAAAACATGATGAAGTCTTCTCCAATCTGCTTGCTATCAAAGCTTCAAAACAAAGTCATGGTTATGGCATCGTCGTCTCAATCACTTGAACTTTGGCACCATCAATAACCATTCCGTAAAGGATCTTGTCGAGGCTTACCTGCATTAAAATATGAAAAAGATCATCTTTGTTCAAATTGCTCAATTGGGTAAAAGCACTAAATATGCCTACAAACCAAAAACCTACAAATTCAAGAATGGAAGTTCTTCATACCCTTCATATGGATCATATGACCAATGAGAGTGCAAACGATAAATGGGAAGAAATACATTCTAGTAGTTGTTGATGACTACACTCGATTTACTTGGGTAAAGTTTTTGAGGACAAAGGATGAAACTTCTGATGTCATCATCAAACTAATCAAAAAAACTTCAGTTTGACTCAACAATACATAGTAATTGTTCAACAGACAATGGCATGAGTTTGTTAACAAAGACTTAATTCAGCTTTTATGAAAGTGTTGGAATCACCATCAAAGAAGTGTTCCATGAACTCCTCACAGTAGTGTGTAGTTGAAAGACGACCAACTCTTGTGGAAGCCGCACAATGCTAATTTATTCAAAGGTTCCAATGTTTCTATAAGCGTAGTTATTGCCACCGCTGCTACACCCAAAATCGCCCCTTATACACACTCTCATGGAAAACTCCATATGAACTTGTTCATAAACGAAACATGATCTCTCCTACCTTCGCGGTTTGGTGTTTGTGCTATCCAACCAATGACGGTCAAGACCTAGGTAAATTAAGAGCAAAGGCGATATTGGAGTTTTGTTGGTTAAGCACCAAACAAGAAGGGTTACCGAATCTACAACAAGAGAACCTAAAATATTATGGAAACAATTCACGCTACGCTTCGATGAGTCACCGTCAAATGGCCTCCGGACAAACCAGCTTATGTACCAAGAACTCAATTTTCATCAAGTAGTCCTATCGCAGTTCTACTTATCTCTAATCCATCTCCAAAGAACTCCTTATGTACCTCCATCAAGATGATTTAAAGAAATTGTTTGATCCAATGTTTGATGAACACTATGAACCGAATGTTGATGAAATGTCAACTCCATCAACAGAGGCGCTTCTATCCATGTGAATGAAGTCAACCCTTCAGCCTCAATATCACTAAGTCAAGAAGCGCCTGCCGATCAATCAGCCTCATCAACAAACCTTCAATCAACGAGTGTACATCATGGAATTGCTTCCATTCACAAGATGAAGTTAATCCCTTTGCAACTCCCGAAGATGCTCCATTTGAAAACATATTTGCTCCTGAATCATCATTTGAACCATCTTCATCGAGACATCGACTCGCTACTTCAATTCCACAACAACAACCACATGAACACCTTAGAAAATGGACACATGATCACCCATTGACAACATCATCATTGAAACCTCTCACGTCCCTGTATCCACCAAAACAACTTCTACGATGCCTTATGGTGCTTCTTCAACTCTACTCTAAGATCGAACCTAAAGACGCCAAATCATATGAATAAAGACAACTGGTTCAATGCCATGCAAGAAGAAATTCATGAGTTTGATCGACTTGATTTATGGGAATTAGTACCGCCCAATTGCGGTATGATCATTGCTCTAAAGTGGATCTTCAAAGTGAAGCTTGATGAGCATGGTGATGTGTTGAAAAATAAGGCTAGGTTAGTGGCTAAAGGATATCGCCAAGAGGAGGGTATTGACTTTGAAGAATCATTTGCCCCGCTGCTCCTCGACGAGGCAATCAAAATCTTGGCTAATGCTGCAAGTAAGAACATGGTAGTCTATCAAATGGATGTAAAGACGCGCTTTAATCGGAGATCTTAAAGAAGTCGATACGTCACCAACCCAAGGCTTTGTTAATCCATAGCATCCTACTCACGTCTATCGCTTGAACAAGGCTCTTTGTTTAAAGCAAGCTCCAAGGGCATGGTATGATACGCTATCAAAGTTTCTATCCACTCGGATTCAAAGAAAGGTGCAAAGTTGATCCACATTGTTCACCGTGAAGTCACGCAAACATTTAATTCACGTTCATGTTGATGATATTATCTTTGCCTCGACTGACCCCAATGAATGTGATCATTTTTCAAATGAAATGGTTTCCAAATTTTAAATGTCAATGATGGGAAAAATGTCATTTTTCTTGGGATTACAAATTTCACAAAGTCCCTGGAGGCATTTTTATAAATCAATCTAAATATGAAAATGAGATTTTAAAGAAATTTGGATTTGATTCATGTGACACCGTTGACACTCCCATGATTGAAACATACTGTCGGATGAGGACCACTCTGTGGATCATGGATGATCAAACGAAATATCGTAGTATGATTGATCCCGATGTAACTCACACCAGCAGCACGCACATCCTGTTCGCTGTGTGATGTGCTAGATATCGCTAAGCCTACTAAAAGCACCTTTGAAGCGTTAAACGGGTCTCTTCGGTATTCCAAGGAACCATCAATATGGGACTTTGGTACCGGCTGACACCGGTATGTCACTAACGACCTATGCGCATGCCGATCATGCAGGATGTCAAGATACACGCCGGCACGCTGAGGTGCTCGCTTTTTGGGTGATAAGCTTGTGATTTGGTCTTCAAAGAAGCAAATGAGCACATCTATTTCCTCTACAGAGGCCGAATACATAGCCATGTCATCTTGTTGTGCTCAAATCCTTTGGATGAGATCCCAATTATCTGACTATGGCTTTATATTCAACAAAAATCCTCTGCATGTGATAATAAAAGTGCTATTGCTCTCATGCAACAACGCCAACACTCAAGAGCAAAGCACATCGACATCTTCGACAACATTCCATCGGAGCAAGTGGAAAACGTGGTGGAACTCTATTTTGTAAAGTCAATACCAGCCAGCATTATCTTCAAAGCTCTTCCAAGAGAACGTTTTTAGTTTATTCTTCCACGTCTTGGCTTGAAAAGCCTTCAACCGTAACACTCAAACGCCTTCGTGGAGAAGACGAGGAGTAAAGGTCTTTCTTCATCTATATTTTGTATATATTTATTCAAAAAGCAAAATACAAAATTATAAAACCAACAAAAAGCAAATAGAAAATTATAAAACTTTCAAAAATCCATAAAATTTGTAAATCTTGAAAAATTTCCAAAAATATTGTCATTTTGTCATGTTTTTCAATTTGAAAATATCTACGGTTTTGTGTTGTCATTCAAAGAATGACAATGCCTTGTCACACCCCAAATTACACTGTTTGGTAAAATGAATGGAATTCGGGATGACTATCATAAGATCACAATCACAGCTTATATTGAATCCGACCTAAAGTGTCGCTTTAGAAAACACATCGTTTGATATTTAAATAAAACATATCTGAGTTAAAAGATAGGTCCCAAAAGTTGATAAAGTTTTTATGAAATAAGTTTATTACAAGTCCAAATGTTTTGAAAATGCCATAATATACATGAAATGTGTCAATTTCGACACTATGAGGGTTCCTTATTCGCCATGATGCGAATGTCTAGTTACCCGAAAATACATTGCTAAAACGGTCAACACAAAGGTTGGTGAGAAATCATAGGTTTATGAAAATAATTTATAAATGACACACAAGTATAGACCATATATGACAAACATGCCACATAAAAATTTTACAATTGCTATAAGTCCATGACACCGAAACTAGACTGATTATGATGTTCGCCCCAACAGAGTATTTGCCAAACAACTCAAATTATGATATTAAATGAAATGCATCCGTTTAACACTTGGAATCCACCAACCGGATGGAGGAGTCACCTCGATAGATCTATCCACTCACCCTCGCTTCTATGAAATTAACGGTTCATGTTATATAATGGGGACATTCAATAGGCATGAGGTAACTTAAGCAATGTAATGAATTTGATATACTTGGTAACGTAATAAAAAATGATGCAATGTATCTCCCCCGTAGGTTTGAAAATAAGTATAAACGTTATAACGGGCTATGAAAACTCACTTGATGAATTGATGCGATGACAAGTGTGTACACCGAAATGTAAGTGAATCTCAAAACTTGACCTATGATGAATGATATGATAACGTATTAAGTTATGATGTAATATTATGCATGCAATTCGGATGATATCTATACCACTTATGAATTTTTGAAAATAATACTTATCGTCGAAAAAATAATCTTTAACGTCTTGACCATTTTAAATTACCCATTTGTAATTACGCTTGGAAATGATATCTATTTATAATCATTTAGTGATTTATTAAGAATTTATAACTTTCAATGTGAAAAATAATGTTGTTGAAATATTCATGAAAGTGACAAAACGGCCTCTAAAAACTAGTCATAAAATGGTGCACATCGGTATTAGGAAAACGACTCAATGGTTTTGGTAAGTTTGTATCATTATCTCAAATTTTTAGTACATGAGTTTCCATCCTAGAGGTCTCTAACATAAAGAAAAATATAGGTTAAGTATGGTACTTGTGTCCCAAAATATAGTTTAAGGATGGTTTTTGGCAAATGTTTGAGTAAACCGTAATTAATTCATTACAACTCTCGCTAAACAAACGGCTCGGACATTTTGGAAAATATACTTAAGGTTACTTTACTAGAAGACATTACTTATAAAAAGTACTACATCATTGTTAAAACGCCTCCAACTTGCGCCGTAATACTTGCCTATTAGAAATTAATAGTTTTCCTTATATAATAGTTACGCACAACTTTTGTAAACGCGTATAATTTAATCGCTACAAACCGCTTTCTACGCTTTTATAGGTCCTTAGCTTTGTATCAAAGTATACTAATATATTTTTGATAAGTCGACATAATTTATAACACCTAAGTTTCATTTTGATTGCATAACAAAATAAATATAACATGCTGAAATTTTCAGAAAATTATAGTTTTCGTCGCCAACTTGAAAAATTCATAACTTCTTCAAGTATAGCCCGTTTTAACTCCCGCTTAACGACGCGTTTCTTTTTAAAGTGTATTTTCTAATTATCTAGGCCAAAAATTTTTACTTACTGTCGAATTTTCCAGATTTTGAAAATATGGACAGACCCTTTTGCAAACTTGTCGAAATGAGTTTTCTCAGCCAAACCTATTCTAACCCATTCAAAACAACTCCGAAGCTATTCTAATCCTACCATACACCTTCTTAGGGTGTCATGGGTTCCTAGACATCACCAAGTGTGATTTATAACAAGGAGTAATTATAGGATGTCAAATATATATATAACTCTTAAAATCAATGAAAAAGTGGTATAAACCTCATGAGACTTGCATGTTTTCTCAAGTAAAATGAAATGACCATAACAATGAATATGAAATAAAAACATGAATATGGATGCTTACTAGTAACTTGATGAGGTTTATGGACAATGGATTTTTCCTAATCACTCAAGGTTTGTATTGCAAAACCTTAATAACAAGTGATACTAGAGTGTAAAAAAACCTTGTCTTGAAAATTTTGATGAAATCCTCTTGGTCCTTTGTGGTTGCCGGTTTTGGAGAGGAAGAGAGGAAGCAAAATATGTTTTGATCTTTTTACTTGTGAAATAATGAAGTGAAAGAGTTAAGTTGAATTGTATAATACATTATACTTAGAGATATTTGGGCAAGTCACACACATGACTCACCCCTTGTGTCGACAAGGGGTGCTAGTCATTTCTTTGTTATGTTTTTTTTTTAATTATGTACAAGAGTAGTTTAGTGTAAGTAAATTGAGGACTTGTGGTGAATTGTGTACACATTTGAATATTTAGGGTAGCGTTAGATAAAAATAACTTTTAACGGGTCAAAATAAAATATATTGAGATCATAAAAATTATAAAAATACATTTCTTGCAAAATTTGAGTGAAATAATAATTATCGTGTAGTTTTTAAGTAAAACGTCGTAATTATATAAATATAACAATTTAGATACAAAATAAATTTAAAACACTGGGTAAACTAATAATAATATTTTTATAAACTTAATATCAGTATAAAAATATATTGGGATAATTTTTGGAGGTAATGGATCAATTGTTCAAAATAATTAATTACGTGATAGCGTTTATTTAATATAAAATTATACGGTTAATGTAAAATGCAAAACCATGAATGAACTAATATGATGATAATGATGCTAATGATATGTAGACTAAACTTAGTCCATATGAAATGTCCTTAATGATTATATATGAATTCACAGCTAAACCATTACAGTTACGTGAATTTGATGCTCGCAAACCTAGTTTACGATAAATGATAAATGATGAAGCATGAGTAATGTTTTGAAATATGACCTGAAAATACGAATTGTCACACGTCTTTAGATATTGTTCGAATATTCCTATTATTAAAAAAAATTGAGAGAAAGTAAAACAACGGTTTATTGTCATTTCAGGCAGTAACCCGCTTTTCAAAGTAAGAACAGAGCCATGCTTTATCTCATGTTTCAAACATAATACTCTGATTCTAAAAACAAATGTTTGTCATTTACAAGACAAATGTTCAATTTCAAATATTTTTCCTTCTAAATGATTCTTCTGAAAAATATTTGTCATCTTATGAAAACAAAATTGTTTTGAAAACACTTCGGAGTCTATTTTTGAAAATCAAAAGAACATATCAAGTGTCAAAGTCTCAATCCATCAATCAACAACTTTCGTCATTGATTGAGGGGGAGAATGATTTTTCAATTAAATCAAAAAGTGTTCTTTTCAAACAAGTTGCACTTAAATGAGCAAGGTCTTCTCTAAAATGTATTACAATATTCTACACAAATGGTTCAAGACCTTGGTTATTATTATGTTTTCAAAAGATAATCATGCATGTTTAAATCAATGGAGTTTAAAGTCTCAAAATCCAATCCTTATCAGTTAAAACGTTTTCATAATCAAGTCACAATTCTCCTTAAAAGCTTTCAAAAATCAATTTAAATCTACAGAGATCACAAATCTCAAATGATTTGATAATTGTGATCGGGGAGAATTTGTGATTTAAATTGGATTTAAACTGATAATTCGATAAATGGTTTCTTAAGTGATTAGCATGTTTTCCTCCTGCGCATGTGGCAAACGATCTCAAATTTTCCATGCACATGTTGAGGGGGAGTATCTATTTTAAACCTCAAATTATTGAAACGTGATTGAATTGTCTCTAAGTGCAGTTCCTCCAATATGTGCAAAACTCTTTCAAACTTCGAGGCACATATTGAGGGGAGCAAACTTTTGAAAACCTCATCCTTCCTCAAAATGTTTTATCTACTCAAATTGATTGGGAAGTGATGATGATCATTTTAGAAAATGTTAATCAAAAGATTGGACCTTTCATTCTTAATCTAACGATTTCAAAGATCTCTTGCCTCCATATGCTAAACAATTTCTGAATTTTTATGCATATGTTGAGGGAGAGCATTTCTAAAATATCAAAACAATTAAGATACAAAATTCTTTGATTTTATATCACAAGTATCTTGATTGATTTTTCAAATGGTTTTCAATTGGTTTCAAGGCGGAAGAACTATATCAAAAACCGACCAAAATCTACTTTATGCATGGTGATAAAAGGATGATAAGGTTAGGTTGAGGTACCATGATCCGCCGAACGGAGGAATCTACCCAGTGGATAATCCACTAGTTGTAGTGTAGAAGTCCTTAGGTATGATGAAAAAAGGAGAAAAATGAGACATGAAGAGCGTACGAGACAGAGCTAGTAATGGAATAAACCCAACAAGGTTCTAGTTATGAAGTCTCAGTAAGCACTGAAGGGGTTGAAGAATGAAAAAATTGAATGTGAAAAAGGGTGAAAAGAAATAGCCCTCCATTTATTCAACCTTAGGGCGGAAACCGGGTTCAATTCATATACTCATGGTGGTTACCAAGGTAACATCAGATTGAAGACAAGACGTCATGGACCCAAAGGACGCGACTGCACTTCAACTTTCCAAACCACTCAAGTTCCTCTTAAAAGGACTTGTTTCATTCTCAGGGGAACCGAATAATAATCTATCGACTTTCTTTTAGAGATTGTTGATATTGAAGAAGGAGACCCTCTCCCTAGTCTCCAGCATAGGAACCAAATATGCACAATTGAGTCTAGAGCCACGAGATCATCAATAAATCTCATTAGGACACTTTCAATGAAGACTCTCTGTTTCACACAATGTGGAAAGAGAGACTACATCTTATGAGTCCTACGCATTATCCTTGTGGTATTGCCAGAACATCTGAGTGATATGCAAACATATTCACAATGAAGATGGAAAGCCTTCTGGAGCCAACATCAAACAAGCTCCTGGTAGGTGGCATGTGAGATCTATTCAATAGATCAACCATGTGACAACTGAACAGAAACAATGGGGCGATTCAATCTTTTGAATCAATCCTGGTTCAGGTTATGGATTGACGGATACCTTTGTGAAACCGGTCGTTGTGCTCAAAAACCATTTCTTTTGCACATTGACTGTACTTATTTCTCAATATAAAAGGTGTTTATGATTGATAATTGATTTTCATTAAAACCTTCGTTGTATTGCAAAAACAATTTCTATTGAGCAATGCACGATTGTTTTTCAAACCTCTTTTCATCAATCAGTGAATCTCATTTCACGGGTTCACTCTTCCGTGTTGTCTTCTTTGAGACGTTCGGTTTGAGAACACTAGAGCAGCTCGAAACCTGTCAAGGAAATTCTTCTGAATTATACCGATCACAGCGACAGCAAAGCATTACTTTGTAATCGATCAATGAGGAACCGTGGGCGGTACTCTCAATTCAACGAAAGTGATCAAAGACTCTTTCGCACGCTTTATTGCTAACTGTTTTATGCGAGTACACCCGACGCTTTGTCGACGTAATGAAGCGGTCAAACCATAGCCGCATGCTCACACAACACATTCAGTTCTAAAGAAATCATGATTAGTGCATCAATGACTCTGATATTATCACTCCATGCTTCGCTCTAATATGCTGCCAATATCATGAATCAACGAAAGCTTCCACTACTGATGAGAAGAAATCATGATCCGAATGTGAGCATGTCGGTCCTAAAGTCACAACATCACATAATACCAACACCACAAAGGATGAGTCGAGATTAATGTGGTGATGATCTCAAAGGTGACTCAAAATTAAGTATCACGTGGATCAGTTAAAGACCTCCACACAGATTATCCAAACATGCAAAATGAAGAATCAAAGACTACGAGCTCTGTTTAACAAAGAACATGAACAAGAATTCAAGAACTATCTCAATGATATATTTGTTTGTATTCTATGTAATTTTAATGTGTGTTTGAGGTGACCTCCCTTAGAGGGAGATTGTTAGGATTTGGAAAATCCAGTAGTTAAAGTGTCGGTCACCTCAAGTATATGTAATCGTAGAAAGCTCGTAGTCGTAGTTATTTGATGTTTAGTAATATTTAGTTAAGTAACACCGTGGAGGACGGACGGTCTTTACTCCACTGTATGCCCGATCCATGACTCGTTAGGTGGCGTTTTATGTAAGACTATAAATACTCTCTACCTCCCAAGGTAGAGTTGGAGCTCATAATAAGATTTTTCTTTCTCTCACTAAAGTTCCCAAACCTCTAACTTTCTCTCTCTAAAACTCATCTTATACGCCTACTTTGTTTATGGTTTGATGTGTATGTGAAATCCAATGTGTTACATCTTAGCCGGAATGCCCAATTACGGGAAATTCTTGAAAGAACTTCTTAATAACAAAAGCAAGCTAGAGCGAATATCAGCTACTTTCCTTAACGAAGAATGCTCAGCCATTGTCCAAAACAAAATCCCACCATTCCATGCACTTTCGGGAATAATATCCAATGCGATGCTTTAGCCGACCTTGGTGCAAGTATCAATTTGATGCCTTATTCACTGTATTCCAAGTTATGCAACAACAACCTCAAACCAACAAAAATAAGCATTCGATTAGCAAATCATTCTTATCAATATCTTGTTGGTATTGCCGAGAATATGCTTGTTCAAGTCGGTAAATTCATTTTTCCCGTGGACTTTGTAATCTAAGAAATGGAAGAAGATGGTAAATTCCCACTCATCTTAGGAAGACCTTTCCTAAATACCGCGACATGCAATCATCAAAGTGAAAGGAAAGAACTCAACCTTTGAGTTGGAGAAGATCAATCATTCTAATCGATAAAGCGATGCGTTATCCACATTCCAGGATGACACACTGTTTCAACATCGATGTTATCGATGAAGTCAGCGACGAAGAATTGGATGCATTACTCAACAAATCTGATTCATTCATGACTACTCGAAAATCAATGAAACTGACTTTGACAAAGAGTTTGATGATTTCATGAAAGTAGAATTCAAGGAGATAAACAGGAGGAGGAAGAAATGGAGGAAGAAAATTTTGAAGCAATAACTTTCGATGATGAGATGAGAATAAAATGCTCTATCGAAGAACCACCAACAGATTTCGTGCTCAAACCTCTTCCTGATCATCTTGAATATGCTTACTTGGAGGAAAATTCACTTCTTCCAAAAGAGTCATATCTTCACTACTCGAGGCCAATGGGAAAGAAAGTTTAGTTACTGTCCTCAAAAATCACAAACAAGCTTTCGCTTGGAAAACATCGATATCCCAGAATTAGTCCCAATTTCTGCAAAAAACACAAAATCAATTTCAAGACGGATCAAACTGTTGTTGAACGCCAACGTCGACTCAATCCTTACATGAAAGAAGTTGTTAAAAAGGAAATCATAAAACTTCTCGATGCTGGTATCATTTACCCAATTGAAGATAGTGCTTGGGTGAGTCCCGTTCAATCGTGTTCCCAAGAAAGGAGGGATGACGGTTGTGACTAATGAATGGAATGAACTAGTCCCAACTAGAAATGTCACTGGTTGGCGCGTTTGTATTGACTATCGGAAATTAAACAAAGCCACCAGAAAATATCATTTTCCACTCCCGTTCATGGATCAAATGCTTGAAAGACTAGCATGAATTAAATTCTTTTGTTTCGATGGATTTTCGTGGTATTTTCAAATTCCAATCGATCCTAATGACCAAGAAAAGACCACTTTCACTTGTCCTTTGGAACCTACGCATATCGGCGTATGCCTTTCGGTCTTTGTAATGCACTGCGACTTTTCAAGGTGTATGATAGAAATATTCCAAGACATGCTCGAAACCTCCATGGAAGTTTTCATGGATGACTTTTCAGCCTTCGGAAACTCATTTGAAGCTTGTCTTTCAAATCTTGATAAAATGCTCGAAAGATGCGGCTGACATCTTGTCCTTAATCGGGAAAAATGTCACTTCATGGTGACCGAAAGGAATTGTGCTTGGCCATAAGATCTCTTCAAAGGGCATGGAAGTAGACAAATCAAAAATCGACATTATCACTTTAAACTTCCACCACCAACTAACGCCAAAGCCTAGAAGTTTTTAGGACATGCCGGTTTCTACTGGCCTTTATCAAAGATTTTCAAAATATCTCGTCCGATGACAAAACTTCTTAAGAAGGAATCCATTTTTGACTTCAATGTTGATTGCATAAAAGCTTTCAAAACGTTGAAATCTCAACTAACTAGTGCTCCGATCATGGTTTCACCTAATTGGTCACTGCCCTTCGAACTTATGTGCTGATGCTGATTTTGCCGTTGAGCGGTCTTAGGCCAACGAGAAGGAAAACACTTCGGCCCATATATTTTGCTAGCAAGACATCGAATAGTGCCTTCGAAAAACTATAATGTCACGAAAAGGAATTATGGCCATAGCTTCAAAAATTCCAATCCTACCTTGTGCTCTCAAAAAAATGTAGTTCACCGATCACTCTAAGATCAAATATTTTTTCACCAAGCAAGATGCTAAACCGCGTCTCATCCGATGGATTCTGCTACTCCAAGAATTTGACATCCAAATCAAAGATAAGAAAGGAGCAGAGAATCTAGCCGCTGATCATTTATCACGTCAAGAAAACCCAGATCTTGAGGAATTAAGGGAAGAAGAAATCTGTGACAACCCGTACTTTCAGGTCATTTCTCGACACAATTCATGTCTCATTATTTCAACATTGATCGTAAACTTGGTTTACGTGTTTCAAATTCGCGTAACCTTGGAGGTTTAGCGGCGAATTCATGATCATAACATCACGTACATTTCATATGGACTAAGATTAGTCTACATTTCATTGACATCATTTGCACCTCATTAGTTCATTCACGACATTTCATTTCACATTCAACGCGTAATTTTTATATTTAATAAACGTTATCGCGTGAGTTATTATTTTTAATATTTAATCCGTTACTTTCAAAAATGATCCCAAGGTATTTTTAAACTTACATTTAGTTCATAAAAACTATATTTTTAGTTTTCCTAGTGTTTCAAATTTATTTGGTAAATAAATCGTAAAAGTTAAATTATTACGTCGTGTTTCTTAAAAATTTTACGATAATTATTTCATCACTCAAATTTCACAAGGAAAGTATTTTTACGATTTTTATTATCTCAATACATTCTATTTTGACCTATTAAAAACTTACTTGTACCAAAAATTCCCATTTACCTTTACTTGTACATTTTCTACACAATTACTTACACTTTTGTCAAAGTTTACAAATTATACACAAGTATATACAAGTTTTAGAAAAAAAAAATATAAATATCTACATTCCCCCCCCCCCCTTGGCCGACCAAGGGGGAAGGGGTGTCATTAATGTGGCAAGGTCTTGATTGATAATAAATTTTACTTACATAAAAAGTCTTACTTCCATTATTTACACATTCATATCATTTCACAAGTGTTAAAAAAAATATTTCTCTCTTCTTTGGGGCTTCTCAAAACCGGTCACACATCAAGATCACCAAGGGATCAAACTTTTCAAGTCCAAGAGTTATAAACAATCTAGTATATACTCTATATAAGGTTTTGAAATAAAAACCAAGAGTATTTAGGCTAATCCTTGTTACTTTCACCTCATCATTTTCACTAGTAAGCATATTTCTTTCATTTTCATGTTTCCTTTTTCATTTCATATGTTCCTTTTCATTTTTGGAGCAAGTATGCATGATATGTGATTTATACCATTTTTACATGATTTTAGAAGTTATATATACATATTGGTCATCCTATAAATATTCCCATGGTATTCTTTGGTCTTGATGGTGATTAGGAACCCATGACACCCTAAGAAGGTGTATGGTAGGATTAGATTAGTTTTGGAGTTGATTTGAAGGGATTAGAATAGGTTTTGTCCGAGAAAAACTATTTTCGATAACTATATATTTATGTTCTGTCCTTAATTCGAATTTCTGGAAAAACCTACTGTTGGTACGAAACTTTGGCCTTGATTTTTAGAAAATATACTTTAAAACGAATCCGTGGCCGCTTGAACGGAATTAAACGGAGTTATAACGAAGAAGTTATGGATTTTACAAGTTTGACGACGAAAATTATAGTTTTCTGAAATTTCAGCATGCAGTTTTTAGTTTGTTCGGGTCAAAAATGAGCCTTAAGCTTCACAAATTATTTCGACTTGTCAAAAATATATTAGTTTACTTCGATACGAAGCTAAGGACGTATAAAACGTAGAAAACGGATTTGAAACGACAAAGATATGCACTTTTTCATAAACTTGCCGTAACTAATTTTCTGCACACAATTAGCCAAAACCACCATCTTTAACCCTCATTATCTTTATGTTCGAGACCTTTTGGACGAAAACTCCTGAACTGAAACTTCTAGATATCGATACAAACTTTCCAAAACCGTCGAGTTCGTTCTCTAACGATCGACGTACACTGTTTTATGACTAGTTTTCCAAAGCCATTTTTGGTAATTTCACGATTTTTCCGACGACATTGTTTTTGAACGAAAAGTAGTAATTTCTAAAAATCATTATAAAACCATTGTAGGATGACATTTTGACGTAAAAACATGTAAAGTGATTTTTGACTGGTCAAGACGTCAAAAGAGTATTTTTCGACGATATGTAATATTTTCAAAACTCGTAAATGGTATAAATAACATACGGAATGCATGCATAACATTACATTGCAACTCATGACATATCATATCAGTGATAATAGGTCCCGTTAACGATCACATTAAACCTCGGTGTACTCACTTTTGCCATTATTCCAGTTTACCAAGTGAGTTTTCATAGCCCCGCTTTACATGCTTTCGATTATTTTCAAACCCACGGGGGAGAATACATTGCACTACATTTTTCTTTGTGCGATACCAAGTATGTTAAATTCATTACATTGCTTAAGTTACCGCATTTGCCAATTTGAAAGTCCCCATTACTTGAACATGAACCGTTAATCTTTTGAGCGAGGATGAGTGGATAGATCTATCGAGGGTGACGCCTCCATCCGGGTTGGTGAATCCCAACCAGGAAAGCGGATGCATTTCATTTGATCACATTACGGAGTTGTCTCGGCAAACACTGCTAGGGGCATACATGATTGAATAGTCTAGTTTCGGGGTCATGGGCTTAGAGCAATTGTAACATTATTTTTTCGTGGATGGATGGTCATGCATGATAGATACTTGTGTAGTCGTATAAAACATTTACATAAACCTATGATTTCTCACCAACATTATTGTTGACCGTTATTAGCAATGTATTTTCGTGTAACTCGAGGCATTATCATCATGACATGGTTTAGGGACCTACATTTTGAGTCGCGGTGTCGACTTACATTATGTACATTATGGCACTTTATTTCAAAACATCGTTTGGATTTGTAATATATTTGTATTTCCGCAAACTTTGTAAACCTTTTGGGACCATGTTGTACTCTGAATGTTTTATGAAATATCCAACGATGTGTTTTAAAACGGCACTTTAGGTCGTTCAATATAACTGTGATGTGGTGCTATTACAGTCAATCCCCCAGAATTCCATTCCACAAAAAGGTAAATGGGGTGTGACAGATTGGTACCAGAGCTACAGTTATAGAGAACTAGGTTGCATCATTGACCCTAGACTATAGCTACATTATCATAGCATCTCATCATTTCATCATAGTGCATATTCACTTTTCATGCGGATTCACTTACACTTTATTCGAGATTATTTACTTTCATTTCACATCGGTTGTCACAGAGATGTCTTCAGATTCACATCCCATCACTATATCATCGGACTCTAGCTCGGATGATGTTCCAGATAACCCCATCATGGATGATGTTGCATCACATTCCACTGAGATCGTATCTTCCATTGGCTCTACTCCAGCCTTCCATCGATCATGACCGACACTCGAGACCGAACCCTTCGAGGAGGCGAGGTTGCACCCACTCCTCACGTTAGCCCACCACGATCCACCGAGCCACCACTACTAGCACCATCACCACCATCATCACCATCTTCATCATATTTTCTTAGAAATCCTTTGCCTACGACGGATGCTTACGCCCAAAAAGCGTGCTCGCTTTGATATCCCTACACCACCATCTACTCGAGCCCGAGCCACCCGTTAGGTTCGAATTAGAGAGAGCTCTAAGGTGCACTGCTCGACACCTTCTACCGAGGCGTTAGGAGCCCGTATTGATAGTCAGCAGATCCAGATTGATAGGTTGTCACGATAGTTGGAGGAACTGTCGGTAGATAGGATTGAGCCCATTGCGGAGGAGGTCGAGGGTTTAGTGCTAGGCGTGGTTTCGATTGACTTATCTCATCGAGTATTCAGAATAGGCGTTAGAGGACAGGAGAGTATTGCTTCTTTTGCGGGTCGATTGGAGAGTTGAGGAGTTTGGTGGATAGTTTGACTACTCGTGGTTCGTGATCTTCGTGATCGAGGCGGAGCACCATGAGGTGCCTTATGTAGACTTTTGTCATGTATAGTTTTGACCATTATTATCCTAGTCACAAGGTGTGTGACGTAGTTTAAAGAACTTGTTGTATTTTGGTTGTTGTACAAACAAATGTATCAAGTATTGACTCTACTATGTAGGAATGGTTATTATTATCTATGATATCGGTCCATGTAGGCCAAAATTTTCATGTATATTATCCACGTGTGTTGTGATTATATTTGTGATATTTCGTTATTGTTCCGTTGTGATTCCATTTACTTTATGCATGATGTGGTTGTGGATATATTTGTATGATGGTTGTTTCTACTTACGAGTTCTCATGATTGTTTCATCTTGTGATTTTGAAGAGTTATGGCGCCTAAGAAAGTTACACCGGAAATGACCCAAGCAGAAATTCAAAAGTTGGTGAATGATAGCATTGCTAATGCACTAAGGGTCGAAAGGGAAACATGTGGTCCTTCGAAGCGCTAGGCTAGCTATCGCATGGTAATGCCGGAGGATCTGGGGTTAAGAAATGTTCGTACAAAGATTTCAAGAGTGGTGAACCCACTAATTTTCGAGGTACCGAGGAGCTATGCAATGGTACGATGGTTTGAGAAATTGGAATCGGTGTTTTTGCTTTGTAACCGTCCGGATGACAGATAGAAGGTCAAATTGCTACGAGCACATTACTCGATGGAGCGTTGTCATGGTGGAATTCATATGCTCAACCGATTGGAATGGAGAATGCTTTTAAGCTTACGTGGGAGGAATTTAAGGGCTTGGTGACTAAGAAGTTTTGTCCTCGAACGGAAATCAAAAAGTTGGAGACGGAGTTCTATGAATTGGTAACCATTGGGTATGATATCGACACTTACATTCGGAGATTCCAGGAATTAGCCGCGTTATGCCCGTCGATGGTATCGGATAATGAAAAGTTGCTAGAGGCTTTTATTGGAGGACTTCCCGAGGTTATTCAAGGAGATGTGACTTCGTTTGATCCACAAACAATTGAGGCAGCTATTCGAGTGACTCGGTTGATGGCACAAGTGGTGAAGCGAGGTAAGTACACCACCGCCAACCGAAACAACAACCCCAACAACCGTTTCAACAATAACCGAGGCAACTACAACAACAATAGCAACAATAACAAGCGCAAGTGGGACAACACTAGGGGTAGGAATGCTACTCAACCACCACCCAAAAGGCAAGAAGTTGCTAAGGCTTATGTTCTGGGTCCAAGGAAGGAAAAGGATATACGGGGTTTTGCGAAGTGTAATAAGTGTTTGAGTCATCACAATCCGGGTCGATGTCCCGATCCGTGTGAAAATTGCAAGAAAGTTGGTCACCGCACTAGGGATTGCAAGTGGCCACAAGTTACATGTTTTGGCTATGGGGAAACCGACACTACAAGAAGGAGTAAGTGAAGGAAAGAATCAAGCAAACCGAATCAAGGAGGTTTGGCACACGGAAGGGTTTACGCCATTGAGGCGGAGAAGATAGGGAGGACCCGAATGTCATAACGGGTACGTTTCTTCTCAATAATCGTTACGCTTCACTTTTATTTGATTCGGGTGCCGATAAAAGTTTTGTGTCCAATGCATTTGCACCTTTGCTCAACATTAAACCAACTACATTAGACATATCATACAACGTCGAATTAGCTAATGGTAGCGTAGTTAACACAAACACCATTGTTCGCGGTTGCACATTCAATTTTCTTAATCATCCCTTCAACATAGACCTCATGCCCGTAGATTTGGGTAGTTTCGACGTCGTCATCGGCATGGACTGGTTATCTAAGCATCGCGCAAAGATCATTTGTGATGAGAAAGTAGTTCATCTTCCCTACAACAGCGAAACTTTGATTATTCGTGGGGAACGAAGTGGAACCAGACTTAGTATCATATCGTGCATCAAAACGGAGAAGTACATTAAGAAAGGTTGTCTTGCTTTCTTAGCCCATGTAACCGAGAAAAAGTCGGAGGAGAAGCGACTTGAAGATGTTCCTAGTGTTCGTGAATTTTCTCAAGTATTTCCAGGATTTACGGACTTCCACCCCGCACGCCAAGTAGAGTTTCATATTGACTTAGTGCCCGGAGCTGCGACCGACAGCGAGCACCGTACGCTTAGCACCATCCGAAATGCAAGAGTTGTCTAATCAATTACAAGAGCTTCTAGACAAAGGATTCATTAGGCCGCGTTCCTCTCCTTGGGGAGCACCGGTCTTGTTTGTGAAGAAGAAGGATGGATCCTTCCAAATGTGCATAGATTATAGAGAGTTGAACAAGTTAACGGTGAAGAATCGTTACCCACTCCCCAGAATTGATGACTTGTTCGATCAATTACAAGGTTCTAGTATCTATTCCAAGATTGATCTCCTGTCGGGTTATCATCCCTTCGAAGTTCGGAAGAGGATATTCAAAACATTTAGAACACGCTTACGGTCATTACGAAGTTTCAAGTGATGCCGTTTGGATTGACTAATGCACCTGCGGTATTCATGGATCTCATGAATAGAGTATGTAAACCGTATTTGGACAAGTTTGTTATTGTTCATCATCGACATATTGATCTACTCCAAGAGCAAAGAAGAGCACGAAGAGCATTTAAGGACGATTTTAAGGCTACTCAAGAATGAGAAGTTGTATGCCAAATTTTCGAAGTGTGAATTTTGGAATCACAAAGTGCAATTTCTTGGTCATGTCATTGATAGTCATGGACTACAAGTTGATCCCGCAAAGATTGAAGCCGTAAAAGATTGGGCTACTCCAACAAATCCTACGAAGATCCGACAATTTCTAGGACTAGCGTGGTATTACCGAAGGTTCATCAAGGTTTTTCAAGATAGCGAGACCTTTGACCAAGTTGACAGTAAAAACAAGAAGTACGAGTGGGGAAAGAAACAAGAAGTTGCTTTTCAGTTGTTGAAGCAAAAACTTTGTAGTGCGCCGATTTAGCACTACCCAAGGCATTGAGAACTTTGTTGTATATTGTGACGCCGCATAAAGGACTTGGGGCTGTTTTAATGCAAAACGAGAAGGTGATAGCGTATGCTTCTCGACAACTTAAGGTTCATGAGAAGAACTACACAACTCATGATCTCGAATTAGGAGCCGTAGTTTTGCACTCAAGATTTGGAGACACTACCTCTACGGTACAAAGTGCACAGTGTTTACCGACCACAAGAGTTTGCAATATATTCTTGATCGGAAGGAGCTTAATATGAGGCAACGTCGTTGGTTGGAGTTACTCAGCGACTATGATTGTGAAATCAAGTATTACCCGGGAAAAGCCAATGTTGTGGCCGATGCTCTTAGTCGGAAAGAGAGGCCTAAACCTTTAAGAGTTCGATCATTGGGAATGACGATTATTTCTCCTTTATCGTCAAAAATCCATGAAGCACAAGTCGAGGCGCTTAAGGAGGAAAATCGACCAAGTGAAAAGCTTTATGGTATGCCCGAAAGCGCAAATGGTTTTGTAAAGAGAGCAGATGGAGTATTATGTTTCAAGGATAGAATGTGGGTTCCATTGTATGGCGGAATACGAGAATTGATTATGCATGAGTCGCATAAGTCAAAGTATTCTATTCATCCATGATCGGATAAGATGTATCAAGATCTTAAGAAACTTTATTGGTGGCCGAACATGAAAGCGGAAATTGCCATGTACGTTAGCAAATGCCTTACCTGCTCTAAGGTAAAAGTCGAATATCGGAAGCCTTCGTGTTTACTCCAACAACCGGAAATTCCTCAATGGAAATGGGAACGTATTACAATGGACTTTGTTACTAAACTTCCTAAGACATCGGGAGGTTACGACGCTATTTGGGTAATTGTTGATCGCCTTACCAATTCAGCCCATTTCATACCGAGAGAGACTTATTCAATGGAGCAACTCACTAGACTTTATGTCAAGGAAATAGTCTCGAGGCACGGTGCACCAATTTCTATCATTTCCGACAGAGATAGCCGATTCACTTCAAACTTTTGGAATTCATTGCAAGATTCATTCGAACCGATTAGAGATGAGACAAAGATATCACCCACAAACCGACGGTCAAAGTGAAAGGACCATTCAAACGTTAGAAGATATGCTGAGGGCATGTGTTATTGATTTTGGAAATGGTTGGGCTAACCATTTGCCATTGATAGAATTCTCGTACAACAATAGTTATCACACCAGGATCAAGATGGCACCATTTGAGGCACTCTATGGTCGTAAGTGCAGATCACCTGTTTGTTGGGCCGAGGTAGGAGACGACAACTTATGGTCCGTAAATGGTACGGAAACCACGGAAAAGATTGTTCAAATTCGTGATAGACTCGGAACTACAAGGAGTCGAGTAAAAGTTATGCGGATGTTAGACGCAAGGATTTGGAATTTCAAGTAGGTGACAAAGTTATGTTGAAAGTATCGCCTTGGAAGGGCGTGGTACGTTTTGGAAAGCGTGGAAGTTAAACCCGAGATACATTGGACCATTCAAGATTTTGAGCAGAGTTGGTCCGGTAGCTTATCGCCTTGATCTTCCACCAGAACTTAGTCATGTGCACAACACGTTTCACGTTTCAAACCTGAAGAAGTGTCTTTCGGACGTAATCGCCGTTATTCCATTGGACGAAGTTCACTTGACGACAAACTCAACTTTGTGGAAGAACTCGAGAAATCATGGACCGCGAGGTCAAACAGTTGAAACAGAGTCGTATTCCGATTGTGAAAGTTCGTTGGAATTCTCGACGAGGTCCTGAGTTTACTTGGGAGGGGAAGACCGATACGCAAGTATCCTCATCTTTTCACCGACACCGTTAGACCTAACAACGATTGAATTCAGGGACTGAATTCCTTTTTGGATGGGAGAATGTGACAACCCGTACTTTCAGGTCATTTCTCGACACAATTCATGTCTCATTATTTCAACATTGATCGTAAACTTGGTTTACGTGTTTCAAATTCGCGTAACCTTGGAGGTTTAGCGGCGAATTCATGATCATAACATCACGTACATTTCATATGGACTAAGATTAGTCTACATTTCATTGACATCATTTGCACCTCATTAGTTCATTCACGACATTTCATTTCACATTCAACGCGTAATTTTTATATTTAATAAACGTTATCGCGTGAGTTATTATTTTAAATATTTAATCCGTTACTTTCAAAAATGATCCCGAGGTATTTTAAACTTACATTTAGTTCATAAAAACTATATTTTTAGTTTTCCTAGTGTTTCAAATTTTTTTGGTAAATAAATCGTAAAAGTTAAATTATTACGTCGTGTTTCTTAAAAATTTTACGATAATTATTTCATCACTCAAATTTCACAAGGAAAGTATTTTTACGATTTTTTATTATCTCAATACATTCTATTTTGACCTATTAAAAACTTACTTGTACCAAAAATTCCCATTTACCTTTACTTGTACATTTTCTACACAATTACTTACACTTTTGTCAAAGTTTACAAATTATACACAAGTATATACAAGTTTTAGAAAAAAAATATAATATCTACATCCCCCTTTGGCCGACCAAGGGGGAAGGGGTGTCATTAATGTGGCAAGGTCTTGATTGATAATAAATTTTACTTACATAAAAAGTCTTACTTCCATTATTTACACATTCATATCATTTCACAAGTGTTAAAAAAAAATATTTCTCTCTTCTTTGGGGCTTCTCAAAACCGGTCACACATCAAGATCACCAAGGGATCAAACTTTTCAAGTCCAAGAGTTATAAACAATCTAGTATATACTCTATATAAGGTTTTGAAATAAAAACCAAGAGTATTTAGGCTAATCCTTGTTACTTTCACCTCATCATTTTCACTAGTAAGCATATTTCTTTCATTTTCATGTTTCCTTTTTCATTTCATATGTACCTTTTCATTTTTGGAGCTAGTATGCATGATATGTGATTTATACCATTTTTTTTCATGATTTTAAGAAGTTATATATACATATTGGTCATCCTATAAATATTCCCATGGTATTCTTTGGTCTTGATGGTGATTAGGAACCCATGACACCCTAAGAAGGTGTATGGTAGGATTAGATTAGTTTTGGAGTTGATTTGAAGGGATTAGAATAGGTTTTGTCCGAGAAAAACTATTTTCGATAACTATATATTTATGTTCTGTCCTTAATTCGAATTTCTGGAAAAACCTACTGTTGGTACGAAACTTTGGCCTTGATATTTAGAAAATATACTTTAAAACGAATCCGTGGCCGCTTGAACGGAATAAAACGGAGTTATAACGAGAAAGTTATGGATTTTACAAGTTTGACGACGAAAATTATAGTTTTCTGAAATTTCAGCATGCAGTTTTTAGTTTGTTCGGGTCAAAAACGAACCTTAAGCTTCACAAATTATTTCGACTTGTCAAAAATATATTAGTTTACTTCGATACGAAGCTAAGGACGTATAAAACGTAGAAAACGGATTTGAAACGACAAAGATATGCACTTTTTCATAAACTTGCCGTAACTAATTTTCTGCACACAATTAGCCTAAACCACCATCTTTAACCCTCATTATCTTTATGTTCGAGACCTTTTGGACGAAAACTCTGAATCGAAACTTCTAGATATCGATACAAACTTTCCAAAACCGTCGAGTTCGTTCTCTAACGACGACGTGCATACCGTTTTACGACTAGTTTTCCCAAAGCCATTTTTGTTAATTTTATGATTTTTCCGACGACATTGTTTCTTGCCGAAAAGTAGTAATTTCTCTAAAAATCATTATAAAACCATTGTAGGATGACATTTTGACGTAAAAACATGTAAAGTGATTTTTGATTGGTCAAGACGTCAAAAGAGTATTTTTCGACGATGTGTAATATTTTCAAAACTCGTAAATGGTATAAATAACATACGGAATGCATGCATAACATTACATTGCAACTCATGACATATCATATCATTGATAATAGGTCCCGGTTAACGCATCACATTAAACCTCGGTGTACTCACTTTTGCCATTATTCCAGTTTACCAAGTGAGTTTTCATAGCCCCGTTTTACATGCTTTCGATTATTTTCAAACCCACGGGGCAGAATACATTGCACTACATTTTTCTTTGTACGATACCAAGTATGTTAAATTCATTACATTGCTTAAGTTACCGCATTTGCCAATTTGAAAGTCCCCATTACTTGAACATGAACCGTTAATCTTTGAAGCGAGGATGAGTGGATAGATCTATCGAGGGTGACGCCTCCATCCGGGTTGGTGAATCCCAACCAGGAAAACGGATGCATTTCATTTGTTATCATTACGGAGTTGTTCCGCAAACACTCTGCGAGGGGCATACATGATTGAATAGTCTAGTTTCGGGGTCATGGGCTTAGAGCAATTGTAACATTATTTTTTTTCGACGGATGGTCATGCATGATAGATACTTGTGTAGTCGGATAAAACATTTACATAAACCTATGATTTCTCACCAACATTATTGTTGACCGTTTTTTGCAATGTATTTTCAGTAACTCGAGGCATTATCATCATGACATGGTTTAGGGACCTACATTTTGAGTCGCTGTGTCGACTTACATTATGTACATTATGGCACTTTATTTCAAAACATCGTTTGGATTTGTAATATATTTGTATTTCCGCAAACTTTGTAAACCTTTTGGGACCGATGTTGTACTCTAAATGTTTTTATGAAATATCCAACGATGTGTTTTTAAAACGGCACTTTAGGTCGTTCAATATAACTGTGATGTGGTGCTATGACAGTCAATCCCCAGGAATTCCATTCCGCTGCAAAACAGGTAAATTGGGGGTGTGACAAAATCGATGATTACTTCCCTGATGAAACTCTCATGACCGTCGATGGAAATGACGATCCTTGGTTTGCTGACTTTGCGAACTATCTCGCTGGAGGTATTCTAAGAAAAGGTTTAACTCACGCTCAAAGGTGAAAATTCTTTTCGGAACTTAAATGCTAAACCGCGTCTCATCCGATGGATTCTGCTACTCCAAGAATTTGACATCGAAATCAAAGATAAGAAAGGAGCAGAGAATCTAGCCGCTGATCATTTATCACGTCAAGAAAACCCAGATCTTGAGGAATTAAGGGAAGAAGAAATCGATGATTACTTCCCTGATGAAACTCTCATGACCGTCGATGGAAATGATGATCCTTGGTTTGCTGACTTTGCAAACTATCTCGCTGGAGGAATTCTAAGAAAAGGTTTAACTCACGCTCAAAGCGATGCTCGCGTCGTCGTTAATTTTCTCAAAAAGCTTTTTGCTCGTTATGGAATACCCAAAGCCTTGATTAGCGATTGAGGAACCCATTTCTGTAACCAACAAATGGAGAAAACCATGAAAAGATATGGAGTTCATCATCGATTTGCGACATCTTATCATCCACAAACCAGGTGGGCCAAGTTGAAAACACCAACAGAGCTCTTAAAAGAATACTCGAGAAAACAGTGAAGGATAGTCCTTCAAGATGGTCGAAGAAACTTGACGATGCTCTGGGCATTTTCGACGGCTTACCACAAAACTCCTATTGGCACAACTCCTACGGACTCCAGACGGAAAAACTTGACATATGTCGTTCGAAGTTGAACATCGTGGCTTATCTGGGCTCTCAAACTGTAACACCGATCTCAAAATAGCTGGAGAAAAGAGATTCTTGCAATTGCACGAACTCGACGAATTAAGACTCCGAGCTTACGAAAATTCTAAACTGTATAACGCCAGAACAAAAGCTTATCACGACAAGAAGCTAAGAGTTCGAAAAGAATTCAAAGCTGGAGATAAATTTCTACTCTTCAACATGAAATTCAAATTCAACGCTCCTAAATTACAACCAAGATGGTTTGGACCATATATCGTTAAACATGGATATCTATCCGGTTATATCGAACTTTTTGACAAACAAGGTGGAAGTTTCATTGTTAATGGGAACCGAATCAAATTATACTACGATAAGGAGCAAATGAATGAAATATCAGTTGAGACAGTTTCCCCCGAAAATGAATTCGAAACCATCACCTTTGTAGCACCTTTTCCAAGAAGAATCCCACAAATTGTTCCTTGGAAACCATCTGCCGATTCATCCGGGACCATATTGATGCTATTGGTGAAGAATTCATGTATATCCCGAACTTTTCAAAATGTTCAAGGCTGATCGTGGCCAAGTGAATTGGGAAGATTCGAGTCCCGATGACTCCTTAATAAAACAAGCGCTTCTGGGAGGCAACCCGCAGTGTTTCCGATTTGATTCTCTGTGGTCATGCCCCAAAGTTTAAACCTTTGGTTGAACTTAAGTGTGGGGGTGCCACATCTTAATAAAACTCTTTTTTTGTAAGATTTTGTGCAGTAATGATTACTCCAAAGGGACGCTAGGAATGAAGAAAATTAAGCTGACAAACTCATGGGAATATCTGGTTTCATCTCTATTTTCCCAATTTCTATACTTTGAAGTTCGTTTTTCACATTGAGGACAATGTTTAACTTAAGTGTGGGGGGGTGAATAGGAAAATTAGAGTTTTGAAGCTTAAAATTAAAAAATTTGTTTGCCCTTATGATCTAGTTACTTTTCACGTTTTCAGGGTAATATATTAGAATAATTGGATCAAACCACTGGTAAAACTGGTAATATTTGAAACATTGAGATGTGTTCCGATTAATATTGCAATTCATTCTGGGATCGATAAACATTTGCTAGCACAAATTATAGCCCTTTCCACTAAAATTGTAAGGATTTGAGCCTATTCTATACAAATCATACATCTTTTATGCTTGAATCTTTTGCTATGAGTGTGCCGGTGATTTTATTTATTCTAGAACTTGTACTTGTAAATCATTACCAGACCGCAGTGAGATCGCATTCGTACGATATAAGTGAATTCGTGTGATAAAAAGGAACCTTAGGATTTAACCCAAATGGCATTCCATTTTTCATATCATGCTATATTAGCTAACCACATCGGTTAGTTAACCACCTACATGGACCCATTTGTAGTGTTCATCTTTAGCGCTAGATACCCCTAGTTACACCCTCTGAGCCATCTTTTTCGTTTTTGTTCAATCCAGAAAAATACAAAAAAAATTTACACTTTAAACCTTAGCCTAACCCTTATCAATGTCTAAACGGTTGGTTTCTAGTAACCCGAAAAGTGAAGATTGTTCAAATGATTATGAGTACCGCATCTTGTTAGTTGATTGAGCCATTTCATGGATGAGTTTATGTTAAAAAAATAAAAAAAAAAAAAGAAAAAAAAATGTTGAAAGTATAAATGTATTAGCCAATGTGCTATGTTCGAAGAAAAATAATCATGGCGAAGCAAAACGAAGAGTTGTGGAAATCCGAAGAAAAGAAATGAAGCTGTAATCATTTATTGGTTTGCGGATTGTTTGGTAGCTAGCAACACGGGTACTAGACTTGATTCTATTTTATTTTTACACCAATTTCATAAATATTCCCATGCCTTATCCATACCCTTAACCCTAAGCCATAACATTGTAACCCGAATAAAAGTCCTCTTTAGATGTTTTTGCTTGTTGCTCACGCCACGTCGATGGAGTTTTGTTTCTTGTACAAGCTTATGGTAATAATCTAATCATGACTGAGCAATGAGTGTGATTTATCTTGTTACTCCACTAAATATTAAGTGATTGAGTGAATTATATTTCGTTCCTTTTTCGTGAGTTGTTTTGAAATGTTAATCATGCAAGAAAATCATTGGATATTGTCAAACATCTTGAAAGTTTCACTCTTAAAAGCATAATTGATGAATCTTCTCTCGTACCTTTACTTGGTTGATTTGCATCATATTTTTCGTAATCATGATCTTGTACCAGTGGATGTTTTTCCTATATTTGCTTGAGGGCAAGCAAAGTTTAAGTGTGGGGGAATTTGATAACGCTCAGATTGTACATGTTTTCAATAGCGTTATGTGTGCTTTTGTATATGTTATTTGGTTATATTTGTACGATTTCAGTGCTTAATCGCATCAAAAGATGTTTGTCTAGTATTTATAACCAAGTGCAGGGAAACGGAGGGAAAAGTAAAGGAATGTTCAACAATTAGAAGATTCTCATTTCAGTGAAGCATGTCAAGGACAAATCAGTATCTCAAGTACCATTGAAGACCAAAGTGATTGAAGAACCAAGTTCTACAAGTCAAAACGAAGTAAAGATCAATTTTCTGTAACTCAGGAAGACCAACTGGATCGGTTGGAAGACGACCAAAAAGTACCCAAGACGCCCATCCAACCATTCGGTCGCCGCCCACAACCGGAACGGTTGGAGCCTTTATAGAAGACCAACCGGATTGGTTGGTCATGTGATCGATCCGGTTGGATATCCTGTTTCTGCCAAATCTTCATCACTAAGTTTCCCCTTTGCATCCAAACAATTCTAGGTCCTTCCCTTGGTGTATTCTAGTCCCTTCCTAACTCCTTGGAGGCCAAGTTCAGCAATTAATACTCTAGGCCTTGGAACTAGTATAAATAGAGACCTCTTGTGAGCATATGAGACACACACTTCCATACAACTCTCTCTACTCATCAAACAAAGCTCTTAAGCTCTCAAATTCGTCCTTAGAAGTCCAGGAAATTTTGGAGTTCTAGAAGTTCTACATTTGGAGGCCAAAACCCCAAGGAGTCTACCCCAATACTTTGGGAATCATTACTTTACCATTTGTAATCTCATTCCAAGCATTGTAAGACTCTTAATTATGTTTTCTAATGTTCAAAGATCTGAGTTTATGTTTATGTTTGCTATGAGTGGCTAGTTTCTTTATACACTTGATTAAATGATGTTGATTATCATGTGATTAGTTAGTGATTGTGTTAACATGTTTTAATTCAATTTCAAGTTGATTCTAAGATCCAATTGTGCTAAAGTTTCATGGTGACATTTGTTAATCAAGCTTGACTAGTTGATAGTAATTGTAGAGGTCGAAAGAACTTATTGTTATTCAACTAGTTATAATCATTTTGTCTATGGATGATTGTTTTTACCCATTATTCTTGATTAAACAAAGGAACTAAGGTGTGGTTATAATAAAGACACTTTTTGATTATCAAGTTGGATTGATTGGAAACATCTAAAAGGTCGTAAGATTAGTTGTTAATAATCAATTGTTGCCTTTTGTCTATAATCGGTTACCTTTTGTATTGACCATTTATTAAGCAATTTGATAAACAAGTGGATGTTTTTGTGTTTAAGTTTATGAAAGTAAACTTATGAAACTTGAATTGATCTTGAATTGATTGGTTAAACTTAATGCTTGTTTTTATGAACTAAAATCTTGACGAAGGTTTAACTTGTAAGAACAATAGATTAGTACACCAACTAATTATCACAACCAACATGTTAAGAGGTTAACACAATCACACTAATCATGAATAAGAAACTAGTTTAAGCAAGTGTAGTTTTTAATCATATGAATTTCATTATATCTATTTGCGTTGTTATATGTTTTGGATTGTCTTAGTTGATTCAAACTTGTTAATCAGATTCACTCAAATCCCTGCGAACGATCCCGACTTACCTTCATAATCTTGCTATAACGGACGAGTGCACTTGCTCGTATGTGTTATTGGTAAAATTGGTAATTCGTATTTAAAAAATTTAAAACTTGTACACACGTAGCACATCATATATCAAGTGATAATAATCATTCTGTGCACCCGGTTCCAATGGTTCCCTCACTTTAGGGATCCGACTAGCTTTAAGCTAGGGATCCAATTATAAGAAGATAGGAAAAAGGAATGATTAAGTTCTAGCAAGGTCTAGTACCTACATATCCTGAGTGATTTGGTCCATTTAGGTGTCTTAAATGATAAAAAACTTAAATGGCCAAGCTTAATGAGTGAGAATAGCCAATGATGACTTTTATGAGGAAAATGGAGGTTTAGAAACACCAATGGGTGATCATGGATAACACTAAGAGTTTTGAGGATGGTAAATGGTTGTAGAAACCAGATGATGATTAAGAAGAAATTTATAAAATTCCTTAAATATTATAAGAAATGAAAAACAAGATTTTAGAGAATTTTAAGGTTAAAATGAGTAAAATCAATTTGTTAAAAATGAGATAAATATCAAACTAGGTGTTTTGAGATGAGAGAAACAATGTGTAAACATTGAAGCAGAAAGATGGTGAGTTTTGAAGTAATGAAAAATCAAAAACACCTTGAATGTGATCCTAAGTCATCCATGAGTGAATGTGGGATCAACTAAGCCTAAGAAAAACCTAAGTGATCCTAATATAGCATGTTCAATTAGTCCAATAAGGTCTGGAAGGTTGGAGTGATGCTAAAAAGGCATAAAACAAGCTTCTGTCTTCCCGGATCCTCCGGATCCTTCCCTTGAGGGATCCGACTAGTTATAGCTAAAGGATCTGGCTTCTAAGACATAATCCTTAACAGAAAGTTTGCAAAAATTAGTTCTACATATCAAATTTTGAAACTAATGATCTCTACAGCAAGCATATATGTATACAAGTAAAAAATAGCAAAGATAGCATGTAGAAGTTAGCATATGATCATCACATAGGATTTTGAGCAATTATTCACAAATCGATCAACCAACAACTATTTCATAGAAATGATCAAGTTACAATGGTGAACCAAAGAAAAACTAAAATATGATTTTAGAAAGGGTAGGAAGTCTTTTATTCATAAACTAACTTCTTTCATTCATTGTTTTCGTTTGATGGATCACCAAGTAGGTCGTGGGCGGTCGATGATTCAGGAATGAAGAAGGAGGCAATGAAGGATGAATTCAAAGGTTCCATCATTTTATTCACAAGTAAATATTAAGGGCTTTGAAATTATGGATGACAATACATGAAGTGATGATAGAGGCGTGTCAGGAACATCCCATAAGGTATTAGTTTGTTCTTGTTATCTTGGAGGTTTAGAATTCGCCTGGAGAAGAAATAGGAAAGATTGTATGGTTATTGGGTTAGGAGACAGTAGATCATGTGAACACAACATGCGGGAAGTATCTCACGATTTCCTGTAAAGACTCCAAACATTCTCACGTAGAATGACTGCAAGAGGTTTTAGTTCATCCTGGAGTTCATGTGTGTGAATTATGTTTGGATTTGGATAGTTGAAATGTTGAGGATCACGCAGAAGATGAGTGATTTCCTGAAGAGATGGTATATGTCAACAGTATGGACTCTTTTCTTCACGATAGTTAAAGAGAGAATCAAGGGATCAATCTTAAGTGAAAGCACATTGCCCATAATTTAGAATTTGGAGAATGTGAGCAAATTGCTCAAGAGTTAGAACAAACTTTTGGTTTTTGATCCAAAATCATAGTGATAGAGAAAGATCCTCGTTATGAACGAGCTCAACTTGACGGAAGAATTCCAAAACAAACTGCGGACAAATTTTCTCGTTGATGGTGAGAACACACTCAAGTCCTATTATGCGGAATGAATTATTGATATCTTCTTGGAAGATTAGAAGTGAGTCAACAACACGTCCTTCATGAAAGAAACGATTTTCAAGATTATTGAACCCACGAACATGATTGCCAGGGGTGTTTGGTTCAAAAGAGATGTTTGGAATGTAGATATAAGTGAATTAATGACCGAAGTCATACTCATGAGAAATGTTGAGACCTGTAGACACGAGACGAATGTTTACATAAGTATGTTAATACATAGTAAAGCTTAGAGAATATGAATTTTTTTGATTTGTGGCACTTTTAAGCATTCGTAATCACAGTTTTGGATTATAGCAAAGTGACAAGATAGATCTCCTAACTTTTTTATTATCTTGTTTTATTTTATTAATAATGATAACCCTATATTTTTAATTCACTCTTTTTAACACTTAGTGAAACTACTTATTACAGCAAGTTTTCATAAAATGATTTTTAGGGTGATATTAAGGTGTTATGTAGGCAAAGGAGAAGAGTGCGTGAGTTTCACAAGTATTCTGTCATCTGTTCTTCTGGTTCCGCCGATTCCTTTTGAATAGGGATCCAGCCAGTTAAGATCCAGGGATCCAGGAGACCTGCAGAGGTGACATATATTTGTTTTTGTTTTTGACGTACGTTCTATTTATATAACTCATAGTTTCATGTGTTACAAAATAAATGTGTTTTTGCTAGTGTGATTTTTTTTGAACTAACACTAATGGTTTTAAACACGTCGAGATTTTGAGTGCTCGTGTGAGAGGGAAAAAAATAAAATAAAAAGAAAACATATTACGCAGAAATGAAATGAGATAACTAAGACATCTTTCATATTTCATTTCAATGCTTAAAGTAACACAAGGATCGGATAGATGATACAAATGTAGATTAATAAAACAAAAAACATGTCTCCATGCGAGAATGTGATCATGGGGTAAATGATGACGATGAGTGAGATGGCAATGATCACGAGAGCGATGTAGACCAAGATGACAAAGTTCTTCCTTGAATTGAATTTCTCAAAATGAGATGATGAAGGGGATAAAGTCGTGAGTGTGTGAGAATTTTGAAAGTGGAAGATTTGAAAAATGGGATTTGTTGGAGAGGGGGTTTGACGTTCAAGATTTTTATAGGGAAGGAGGAGTTTTTGAAATTTGTGTTTTGTTTTATTTGTGTTTAGAAAGATTATATTTTTAGAGATTAGGTTTAGACAACACATATTGACACACCTAGGTTTAGACGGACGACGATACGTAAGCATGAAGTTCTATAGGAACACCACGTATATACCACGTATATCATATAAATATATTTATACATTTATATGAGAATAAAAAGATAAACAAATAATTTGCAATTAGTGACATGTATAGATCAAGCACACAGATGATTACTAATATCACTTAGAGATAAGTCTTATGAAAGTCATACATCTATTGCAATTTGAGTGTCCTTTTGAAGAGAATTATCAATGGACAACTCCAGGTTCTTCGAGATCTACTAGGTAATAGGTTTGGACAACTTTCTGGGGAAAGTTATCTTATTACCGAAGAATCTTGATGGCCTGCTTATTTTGGAATCTCCTAAACAAAATGACAAGTAAGATTAGTGCATTTTGTAATACAGAAACAAAATAAAATGTAAGATAAAGTAGATGATAACATCTAACAACATCCAACGATATAAAAATTTTTGAAACATAGTTTTTGTTTTAAGATATTTCCTTTCAAACATACATGGATCGTATCAAGTTTTTAAAGTACAATATACTCTACGAAACTTGGTAACGAAGCTCTGATGCCAATTGTGGAAAACTAGAAGGGGGGTTGAATAATTTTGCCGATTAAAACTTTGTTTTAAAGTATTTTGATCGACTTATGTCAATCCATTTAGATCGTGTGTTGGATATTGATAGATAGACATATACATAAATAATGCAAAGAGATAAAGAGTAAATGAACACAAAACCACGACACAAGTATTTATAGTGGTTCGGCTACAAGGACTCCTTTCTTGCCCTACTCCACTCCCCGAGTACTCAACTCGAGAGTTTCTAAGCACTACACAACACAAGCTCCTTAATATGGCGGAGAAGCCTTCACAACGTCGCCTAAACCTTATCTGGTACAAGGCTAGACACCGAGTTTTTCACGAGGTAGAACCAAACCTATCACAATGTCGCCTACACTTTATCCGGTACTAGGCTAGACACCGAGTTTCATTACAAAGGAGGAACTACTACCCAACACTACAACCCAAAGGAGACAAACTCCTTTTTACAATACTTCAAAGGATATCAATACCCTTTAACCCAAACTACAAAAATATAAATCGACGCCCCATATTGAATATACACCTTCGACACTATACACCAATGCCTTAAATTTGACACACTAATGAAGGGAGAGAAGAACTATCAACAAGATGCACTTCGGTGATCTTGATGATGACGAAGCTTAGCAACTCATAACCTTGAGCTTGCACGTCTTTAAGAGGTTGTGATCTCGCCCTTAAGAGGAACCTAGAGAATCACACAAAGAGAAAACTACATTGAATGATCCTTTGGATATGAGGTTAGAGAGGTTAGAACATAGAGAGAAGATATGTCTGAAAGGGGTTGTGAACAAGAAAGAAATGACTCACTATTTATAGGCAAACTGCCTACAGTTAACACGGATCCGGTGGATCCGTTATCCAAGGGACCCGACCAGTGCAATCTAAGGGAACCGGCAGCTGGGTCAGGCTAGTCCGGATTTTGGGTTGCAAACCGGGTTATGGGTTATGGGTTATGGACCATGGGTCATGGAATTTGGATCATGAATACCCAACTAGATACATTGTACCTAGTCGATGGGTCATGGGTCTTGGGTCATGGGGCATAGACTTTGGGTCATGGATCATGGATAATATCTAACATGATTTCATGCATGATGTTATGCAATGGATCATGCTCCATGGGTATGGGTTATGGACTTTGGTTTTTACCCATCATTTACCCATTACAAGTTATACTAAGTACATATACATTTTTATAAAATATAAGTAAACAAAATTACTTTGTAAGTATTTTATGAAAATAGTTTTAGTTTTATATAACTTATTCAACTAAACATGTTTTGATGATTTTATTTGTTTAGTAAAAGTGTGTTAGTAAACTATTGGCTCAAAGATTTTACGTATTTTATTTATTTCGTTAAAATGATTTTACGATTGTTATCGACAAAACATTAGAAGATCGTAAAATATAAATAAACTTTTTTATGGTTTATTCGTATTAACACATTTTGTTGAAAAACTTGGTAGATCATTTATAATTAATTGTTAGCATCAAACTATCAAAAATAAAATATTACCCATTTGACTCGCTTTAAATGGTATTTCTTAGGTTACCCATGTGACAATCTCTATGATCTTTTCCATGTTTTATTACCACACCAATGTTACATTTTATGCTACAAGTGTGAGGCTTTTTATGTTGCATTTTGTTATTTGATCCATCTCATATAACACTAAGTTATGGTTCTTTCGTATAAATGAAAACTTTGTTTGATAATGTTTGATGTTATACATAACTGAAATAAATAACTTTAGCACTCCGTGTATTACACAGGTTATTAACTAGTAATAATAATATAAATAATATCAAATACCTAAAATATATATATATATATATTATTGTAAAATATTATGGGCTTATGGGCTTATCTCTATTCATCCTAATCTTGATTAACAAGTTATGGTTTTTCTATGCCTTATAAATACCTCCTATTGTAATATTATGAATGCATCTCAATAATAAGAATTCTCTTCCTATCTCATTCTTGTATTCTTGTTCATTACATTTATAGCACGTTATCAGCACGATAGTTCTCTATTCGAAAATAACAATGAGACACGTGAAAGACAAGGAAAGAATACTCATCAGGACTCGTGTTTTAAAGTAGCGCCTAAATATACGAATGGTTAGTAGTCACTCCTAGTTAAATATTGATATTATATTATATTACTTCTTCGTATTTGAGCTTTCGGTGAACCTAAAGGTTGCGACACACCATGTATTGCTCTTTGATAAAAATATTTTGTTCTTTAAAAAAAATATTATTGTACAGGAGAAGAAAACATGAAATCGCATGTTCTATTAAAAAGAATCAAATAACATAACTTCATCTTATAGTTATATATTTGTATAGAATCCCAAGTTCTTCGTACTATATTTAATCATTGATTTAAAGTTACATGTTGCTACAATTTGCTATGTGGTAATATACCTCCGTTAATTACGATTTTATAATACGTGATTATTTTTCTTATTCCAATGTGCTTAAAACATGACATATATCTATCAGGGGTGGCAATTCGGGTCGGGTTCGGGTTGGCGGGTTCGGGTTGTCAGGTTGGCGGGTCAGAAAATCCCAACCCAAACTTGACCTATTTAAATCATCGGGTCAGCTATGTCAACCCTAACCTGTTTAGACATAACCCGAACCTAACCCATTTAACCCGTATATATACTTGGGTTGGCGGGTTAAATAGGTTACACGGGTTGAATATGTTAAACGGGTTGAATCGGTTAAGCGGGTTTCGGGTTGACACATTTAACCCTTTTATATACAAAATTTGGCACATTAAACGAAGTTAAAAGTGTTAAAAAGGTTGTCGGTCGACCCATTTGACACATATAACCCGAATAATAAAATATAAATAATTTTGAGTTTATGAAAAAAAATCTTAAACGGGTTGGCGGGTCGACCCGCTTATTTTGTTCCCAACCCGAACCTGACCTGTTTAATAAACGGGTTAGATAGGTCGACCCAAACCTGACCCGACATCTATTTAGCACAACCCGAACCTGTTAATTTTCGTGTCGGTTTCAGGTCGGGTTTCGTGTCGGGTCAGAAATTGCCACCCCTATATCTATGAAGGTGGTATTGTGAGTCAACCTATCATAACCAATGAGCTTACATAAGATTAATCAGATCAAATCTTTTTACATTCTTTAACTTGCGTATAACTTTGCTATCTATGTGGTAATGTTAATTTGTTGCTTCACTTAAAAGTTGTGTAGTATCTTATTTTTTTGTTTTCTGTAAACTCTATTGTGATTTACAAGAACAACATATGTTCTAGTGTGATTACATAACGAGAATTATGTTATATTCTATTGTTAATTTTTCAAACTCTCATGTAATTTAAAAAAACAATAGATGTTTTATCGTGACTACAAAGAGAGAATCAAAACAACATAGCCATCATGTTATGGTTGAAAAAAATTATTAGAACCTCAAGTTCTAATATGATTCTTTCATGAATCAATATCATAATCACATGTTATGATTATATTTTTTCATAATAAAACCTCAAGTTTTATTACAATGAATAAATTAAAAATACAATAACCTCAAGTTATTGTATCTCTTTTAACGACCTCAAGTTCAGTTATTATTCTCTCAAGAGAATCACAATATCATAACCTCACGCCATGTTTAGAAAGAAAAAAAGAAGAGTATGAACCTCAAGTTCTACTGAACATAATCAAAATGCAGTAACCTCAAGTTATTCTTTTTAATGTTGAATCATGATTCTCATGAAAGCGTCAAAATAACATAACTTTGTGTTATGATATTCAATTAAAAAAAAGGGATAAGAACTCAAGTTCTATCATGATTCTATCAAATACATAACCTCAAGTTATGATTAGAATGTTCTATGATTATTCTCCCAAGAGAATCAAATAACATAATCTCATTATGTTAAAGAAAGAAGCTATAACATTATTCAATCAAGTGAATCAAATAACATAATCTCATTATGTTAAAAAAAATATTCATCAATAGAATCAATAACATAACTTGGTGTTATGTTTAAAAAAAACATGTATATATAGAACCTCAAGTTCTATTATTGTTAATTTTATCTTGTGTCTACCTTTAATTTTATGTTATTTCTATTTACAAACCTAATACAATCTTTAACTTCATGTCAATACTTCATCTATTTTCTTGATAGTGTAAATGTTCTAATAATATGATATATATATATACATATATATATATACTAGTTTTCGAAGCCCTCCCAATGGGCGGGCATGACTTATAATTATTTGTTTGTTGATTTTTGTTAACTTGAATACATTTTTTAAGATTTATATATACATACATATTATTTCAATAATGATTTAATTTGTTTGCGTGAACTGGTTTAGGTGGTTTATGCATTAAAACTACACATTGAACGACGTTCAACCTGTATCCTTAGAAGCAAATCCATTTTACCTGTTTAATTCATTAGATATAAAACATCCCTCAAAAACTAATTCATAACCTAATGGGTCGTAAGTCTACATTGCCACCTCTTGTTGATACTATTGTCATGTACCGTTAATCTTGAAGCTTTCAAAGTCGTAGATATCAAGGATCGAGTATACAGGTCTCTTAAAGAATAGCTGTGATTTGATTGTATGGCTTGGACCCCGAGTTCTGTACCCTCCTAGATGGGTTGGTTGACTGGTCAAAACGGGTATATTAGGACTCAGGCCTAATTCTTTGCCAAAAACAATCTAAACGAAGAATTATATTTAGTTCAGTCCTACTCGATCTTAACTTGACCATCGCCTTCTTCATTTTGTTGCAAAAAGCATCACCTTCGTCATAGTTTTTCAATACAATAATAGAATGTTTTCCGGAACTTCCTTCACAACCGCTTCTACGATTCTCTTTTAAACGGGTTTGAACATCATTAACAAATTTGGGGCCATATGAATACTGCCATGATTGAAACAGGTGTTTTAAACTCTGTTAGATAATAAAGGTCTATTGGCCCGGCCCACTTGTTGTACCGTTTACAGGTTAGAAGTTAGTTTACTACTTTTTATATAATGTTTTGTAATCTTATTGTTTAGTTGAATCTGATTAATATAGTTTTTTCAGTATTCCGTCTTGATTTATCAAGAGCTAGGTCAAAGATGAAGAAGAAAAAGAAGAAAAAAGAAAGGTTATTTGTTGTCACGGTAACATGTTCGTTTGTTCTCATTTGCCGTATGCCATGATTGGTTGAATCCGTATTCAATTTATGTGTCTGTTTGCATTAATAAGTTTATACTTGCTTTTGATTGGAGGGTGTACACGTTATTGGGATATATACGTGTCTTGCATTTATAAATCAAAGATCATGCTTGCTTTTGATTGGAGGATATGGCATGTAAATGGAATTAGTCAGTTTTGATCGCCGACGAAAAAAAAAAAAAAAAAAAAAAAGACTTTGGTACTCGTATCGGTATGAATTAATAATATCGGTATTCAATTAGAAATTGGTTTTGTTATGCTTGTTTGGGTTGTGATGGATTATTGTTGGTCAGTTTGATTTTGTATTGGTATTGGTTTAGTGATTTTGAAGAATTGGAGGATTGGTTTGGTTATACTTGGTTTTGTATTGGTGATGGTGATGGTACAGTCTTAACTAATCCGATTATGTCTTGATTAGTGTGCAGCATCTCGATCAACAATTGCTGTTTAACACCTTGCCCGCGATCTCTGTTTCCACTGCTTTTCAATTGCCTGTTTGAATTGGCTTCGTTCACCAGCCCGCTTTAATCTTCGTCTGCTCGCAGACTGCTTGTTCAACCGCTCGCCTGACCGCTCTCGCTCATCTCCGTAATTGTCTTTGCTTCTCGTTTCGCAAGTTTGCATGCACTTCCTGACCATCCGCTTTTGCTCTTTCGCTTTAATTTATTTTATGTTGACAAACTCTCAACGTTACCGCCAGCAATATCATGTGAGTTCGGAGAAGCTGTTAGATAATAAAGTCTATTGGCCCGCCCACTTGTTTGCCCGCTTAAGTTGCTAGTAGGTTAGTTACTTTTCTATATAATGTTTTGTAATCTTTATTGTTTAGTTGAATCTGATTAATATAGTTTTTCAGTATTCCTTTGATTTCTACAATCATCTTTCCACCTAAGAGGCTTTGTGACAATGATCTTGATGTTCCCTCAGCTTCATTCATATGAAATTTGGACAAAAGATCATGAGTAAGGTTTTATTTGAGGCACAATCATGTATAAGCGCATACCCGGCCCCTATATAATACAATATATTTAGAAAAAAGTATCACTTCTATGTGATTGTAGATTTACCAAGGTGTAGGCAATTGAGCATTTCACCAGAATGCATGTCAACAAAAGGCATCATAACATAAAAATGATTTATATAGTTGGTATACAACTCAATAAAAGAATTGGATAGAGCACATTGGTAAAAAAAAAACTCTATAAAATCAAGTATGCGTGAAATCTCTTTTGAGATCCTCGAGTTCTAATCTCTACACTTTTGCACTGTTTGGCCGGACCGACTATAACCGCAAACATACAACTGAGGTTAAAGAGCAATCACCAGTAAAGTTTCCTAAGGATATTATGTATACTCTTTATACACACCCAATTTTCATACACACAATGCCCGCGTAAAACTGTGTATTCACGAATAATTAAAAAAAATAAAAAAATCCCAGTAAATGGGATTGAGCTCACTAAACTGTTTTTGCGTATTCACCAAATCAAGAACAATTTTCTCATGAAACGGGTAGCCTTTGAATATTATAAAGCGCTTTACATTTTTCTCAGGTAATTAACCACCGTCGCGGTAGATATTTTTTTGACCCGTTGCCCAAACACCAACTGATTATTCATAATTATATTCATAATGTATTTTTTGAAACATAAGTAAAATTTATTCAGGTTCTTTGTAAAATGCACATGATAATAAGTAATTGGCATCATAGTTACACATCTATTCTGATTTAATTAGTCTACAGAATTGGCTGCTCTACCCATGAGTCTGATTTAATGAGTACCTCCACACACCTTTCAGCCTTTTCAAACTGTTCTTGTGCAGCCTCTAGCTCTGACCGCATCTCTTTCAGATCCATTTTAGCTGCTATTGTAACCAAACTGGTGTTTGCTGTCATTTTCATAAGCAAATTGCACTTTTTCTTGGCTTCTGTCCTATTGTGAATGGATTCTAAGTGAGCTTGAAGCCATGACAAGTTAACTTTGATTGCCTCTGCAACTGACACTTGGCTCTGTAGTTCTTCCATATCAGAAATGATAGTTGTAACATAATTGTTTCGAATTTTCCTAACAACTTTACAAACAACTTCAAGGACAGATTCTCTCGCTGGAGATGATATGAATGCGCAATTAGCTGCAATGTCACCATGTTTCTTGAAAATGGATTCAAGAGTTGGTGCATTAATATTCTTGACCTTGTAGCCTTGAACACATGTCATGCCTGATTCGGGTGATGAAACAGATATAGGCACTGCATGTTCCAGCTCAACAAAACAGATAGAGATTAGAGGTGGTGAAATGGGCGGTTTGGGTCGGGTAATAGGTCAATATGGGTTGGGTTGGGTTGAACGTTTGTTTTTCCATTTCGTTTGAATTTCGTAATAACCAATATATCAAAAGTAATAACATAGAAGGTAATAAATTTCTCTTATACTGTTTTATTCCAACAAATAAGATTATAATCTTAAAGTATGCTTTGTTGTAATCACATTTAGTATTTTAGTTAAATAAAATTCAATAAAAACGACAAACGTCAAAAACATACCGACCCGGCCCATTTAACTTGCAAATTCTTCACTTTAGTTCGTTGGATTATGTGATTTGACCATTAGGACCATGTTCCAACGTATAAAGAGAGGTAGGAGGTACATACAAAATCCGATGTAGGAGATACATTTTCAACCAACTATATTGTATCAGATGTACATAAAGGTGTTTTGATAATCTTTCAGACGTGTACCAATGTGCTTTTTTGATCGGTTCATAGGAGTGATATTTGCTGCCAAATTCAAAAATATACTTTGTAATTAACGATACATCTTGAATACTTACCTTGTTATTTAGCAAGATCGGCGGGTGTTAAAAATAACCTGAAATTATTATTTTACATCAGTTATCAATATGCAGATAATGAAAACATGCTATTATCAACTTGCAACACATATGCGAAACCTTTTGTGAATCTGAACACATTGTACTGCTACAAATATTAAGAATATAAGCAATTGGACACTTTATACCAACTCCCAATGAACAATAGATAAAAGAGCAAGATCAGTTTGTTATATAATCTAGCACAAGGTACCAGCAAATATAAGCTGATGCACAAAGAAATAAGAGTATGCTAGTCATCAATCAAACACCACCAAGTCGTTATACTCTTTACCAGGAATAGCCCTCTCCATAACCATCTCAGGGTTCAACCCCCCTCTATCTTCCATAAACAAATTTACTGAACAAAAGTCAAAACCGTCCAAATGAAGAAACTGAAGGCGCTTACTTACCTGCAAATGTTCATTTCCTGTCACAGACGGCAACATAAACTTTAGCTTCGTCTATGACATGTGGCCACAAATGCTTTTGAGATTTAAGAGAGTAATCAAATGTGATCCGTCTAGTGGTGCAAAACAAAGCCTATAAATGCAATGATAGTTCATCTTGAGATCTGATAGCTGAAAAACATGAGATCTTATCAGGTCCATGGTAGTGTCATAAATTCCAGTAGTGGAAGCCAATAATAAACAGATTTTTTTTTTTTTTTTTACCAGTTATTTAAACGCATGCTTGTTCTATTTTTTTTTACCAGTTGATTTCTTTGAAGAATATGACTTCACACATGTTAACCCCACAACCACGAAAACCAAAAGCGCGATACTAAATTATGCTAGATAGTTGTTCAACTTAATACCAAAATGAGTACTAAAAGTCTAAAACCTTTTAGTTCAGAAGCAGGATACAGACCAACATGCTGCTGAAATTTATGCAGCTCATCACATATGGCTTACCATTGGGCGTGGCCTGGGTTGCAGACACATTTGTTCTACCTCTTTCCCGAACTGTCATTTGTGATCCCATTGGGCACACGACATTCATTCCCAGCTGTGGCATTTCCTGTGTATCTAATACACCTACAAAAAGAGTAAAATACCAGCTTTAATGGAAAGATAATTAAGAACACAAACGCGGCTCTGGCTGTATATGCAACGGACCCTAATCAAAGTCCAATTTTGCATAACGTGTATTACAAATTTGTAGAATATATGAGTCTCTACTATGAATTGAAAACTTTGTAAAAGGCTTGGGCAAAAACGTTCTAAATAGAAGCACATCCAAAGATCAGTGAAATATCATGGAGTTGCAATTTATATGTGTCTAAAGTAAAGTAGTGACTTGCCGTGGGTGTCCGATTTAACTGACTAAGCCTGCAATGTAATTGTAGCAACTTAAAGTCCGTACACGGGAGTTACAATAAGATAAGGTTGTGGCACTCACGCTTGCACGATGATGGTGGTGTGGTTGTCGCTCCATAATCAGTTGTGGAAGTACCGACTCACTAATCATCCACGCCTACAATTGTTGGAGCATAGATGGATCAATAATATGAGCGGTCAAAAACAGTTTTACCATTGTATATTGATTCTATTATAATATAATTCTAAACATATATCTATTCATTTTGGCTTATTAAAGATCAAACTTATAGAAAAGTACTTATAATAAGTGAGATGAAGGGTCGCCATAATTATGCATACCAATATGTTATTACAAACAAATTATATCATCACTTGCATTTAGACTGATACTCAAGTCATAGCTAGTAGTCAGATCAAAATGAGTCATCTCATACTAAATGTTACTACCCATTCAAGATAACTCGTTTTAATACTTGTCATGTGTAAGTTTGCTTATGCTTTGAAAGTATGTGGCAAACTATTAAACTATTTTAGAATATTAAAAAGCGTGTTTTCAGAAACAAAACCTATCAACTCCAAAACAAAGTGTCTATGTTATTCGTATGAACCCTCCGTTGTGAGACATAATTCGACAACTTCAACATATCTATGGGAACACAAAGAAGCATCGAGTAAGATAACAACCTATAGTTAAATCTTTATATGCCACGCAAAGAGTTCGCATTTCTGCCTCTCCATACCGTTCCATATGCACTTTCGCAAGTTTCTTCATACCCAGAAAATAATGATTCCAATATTTCAATCAAACATCAATTGAATAAAACACATAAAGTTCATATTTTCAGCACCTCCTGTTTGCAAAATTTCCTTTATTTAAACAAACAATCTGCATAACAACACTAAAAAAGTTTTATCTTTTTTTTTCTAAATGTCCTTAAAAGCTTCAAATAAGTGTGAAACTTAAAATCCTTCACCTATCATCCTATCAGTTCCAGTTTGTTCAGCAACAAATAATTGCCTACTTTTCTGCTTGTTCTCGAGGTTTCTGATAACACGTTTCCTTGTACGTTGGCGGCTTGCGTCTTCGCTCCTTGATAAGCTGCTGAAACATAAACGGTACTTAAAATTAATAACAACACTCAAAATCTTATCGAAATTGCATATCAGGCAACTATATATATCCGCGCATCAAGAATTTGTAGAAACTCATAGAATGGAAAAGCAAAAAAAAAAAATAAATAAATAAAAAAGCATTAGGGAAGGTGTTATATCATGCGCTGCACGCTCATGTTACTACTTAATACAATAAGACCGATAATATTCTTGTTATCGAGTTTAAAAGAAAGTAGATTATTACAATTCATAGAATCTTATTTGATCCGAACATTTGGAGCCATACCTACAGGTTTTTAAAAGAGTGAACTCACTGGTACAGTTCCTTGAACCTTCTGCAAGCCTCCAACACATTGGCCCGGTGACCAAATGCGCTAATCCTAATAAAACCTTCACCAGAAGGTCCAAATCCAAGACCAGGTATGGTTACAACGTTGGTCTTCTCAAGAATCTCATTGAAAACTTCCCATGAGCTTCGGCCCGGGAAATGGACCCACAGATACGGTGCATGTATTCCTCCATATACAGTAAATCCAAGCGACGTAAACGTATCAACTATTATTCTAGAGTTTTCTTTGTAGAATCCTACCACTTTCCGCATAGCCTAAGTACCAGAAGCCATGAATTATAAACACAACATACCTCAAAAATAGTACAGTATTATCTTTTTTAAGGCAACCATTGCATACTAACCTCAAGACCTTGAGAGGAAAGGCAGGCAATACCACCAGCTTGGTCGATATTTGATGCACCTAAAGCCAATACTAACAATGCGGTGGAAGTCCTTTGCTACTGGGAACCCGTCTGAAAACTTTAGCTCTTTTGGGACTACAGTCCAACCTAGACGAACTCCAAATCCAGAATATTTGGAAAAAGAAGACGTTTCAATTGCAACCTCTTTGGCTTCAGGGATTTCAAAGATCGATTTGGGGGTGTTGCCTGATATATACATGGAATATGCTGAATTGTAAATGATGATGGACCCATTTTTCTTGGCAAATTTGACTAATTGAATCAATTGCTCCCTTGATGCAGCAGAACCAGCTGGATTGTTAGGTGAACAGAAATAAATTATATCTGTTCGAGAAACTTTAGATAAATCAGGAAAGAAATCATTTTCCGGTGTGCATTTCATGTATTCGATATTTGAGAATTTCTCAACATCTTTTTGGAACTGCCCGATTTGACCTATAATCACACTTGAATCTACATAAGCCTGTAAATCATGAATAAGTTTTAGTTTTTTGAAGATACGAAAATTGTTAAATTAATTGTTGGTTACCGCCTTACCGGATATGATGGATCTTTCACCGCCATTGTAACGTTAGAACCAAACAAAACCTACCACAAGGAATAATAAAAACTGAAATTGAATGAAAATTCCTTGACGTAGCAGACTTGGCTATTGAGAAAGTAAAGAGAAATGATAAAGACACCTTTCCAATAATATAAGTAGCCCAACACATACCTGAAGTCGAGAAATATCAGATTTTGTACCATCAGATACAAATTTATGAAAAATGCAAAGCCGCTTTTGATTCGGTCAGAAAAAGCGTTCAGACCCTTCAAGGGCTTCGACGGGTTCTAATGAATTACTTGCATCAAAAACATTCAGATGACTCTGCTGCCTCATCCAGACTAATTGTTTCCAGGTCACCAAACAGTTGTTATGGTTGTGCTACTGTGTTTGTTACACAATGTCTTGAAGTGCTACAGGTGTTGTCGAAGCACCCGAGTTCTAAGAGGCAGCTTGTGTTAGGATTAAAAGGTATAATTCACCCTCAAACTGCAAATAATACAAAATAACAATATCAATGTATTCAAGAACATATCACGATAACGTTAAGTGATTGTTAAGCTACAAAGTATACTTTAACCAACCTTGAACATTGTGTTGAAGTGGTTATTCTGAAAAAATACACAAAGTTCATGTTCATTTAGGCCTTCTTGCAAGTACATGGTGTACCATATATATAGTTCTAAAAAAACTATCCGAAACAAAAGCAACAGAACACAATGAGTAAACATTAAACTCACTTTTGTTTTTCAGCCTCTTTATCATGTAACCATCTCTTCAAACTCTCTGCGTCAGAAGATAGCTTTGCAATGTTGACATACCTGGTTACAATTGCCCATATGATCATATGTTGTTGGAGGGCCTGTAAGGAATGTATTAGAATAATTATTTAATACTTGAAAAGGTAAGAAAAGCACAAACAGAAACATTATAGAGAATACATAGTGGAAAAAAAAAGGATGAGTGATTGTACCTTGTCTAACATGCCTATGTCGTTGTGCTTGTGTCCTTGGCTGATAATCATTAGGTGCATATGAAGCTTGTTCAGCTGTAAACAACAATGGACAGAATCAGCGGCATGCATAAGTATAAGTTGCAGAAGCAAAAGAAAGGAAACAATGTTAGATTAAAGGGATAAGTGTACCTTGTCTACCACGGCTATGCCGTTGTGCTTGTGTCCTTCGTTCATAATTACTGGGTATAGACAAAGCCTGTTCAGGACGATATAACTGTTGTGATAATCATATCTGATATCCAGATCATACATAAAATATGACAGTAGATATACATGATTAATAGAAAATTTTAACAACATATTATACTAATAAAAACTTGATCTTATGATTCTAACCTTTTTGGTTTGAAGACGTTATTATAGCCAAACGATTGCTTCCGACTCTTGCTACAGTTATACATGCACAGAAACGTATATAAATTAATAAACAAAAAGAAACCTTTATGTGAGGTAGAGGTATCATTAGTTATATAAACATAATTCCCATGAACATCATCATCTACTTCATGAACCATCACAACCAAACAACAAAAGGCAGCAAAGAAACCAACAATATGTAAAAAAAATATAACCGAGACCATTAGGGTTTTTAGGAAAAAAAGGCGTACGGACTGAGAAAAAAAATATGAATGAACGTATATAATTTTTTTGTTATATGTTTTGTTTAGGGCTACCTAAGTTGTAGGGATTCTCCTACATAATTAGTTGCATGGATTTATAATTTTTGACTTGTAACAAATATTTCAAAAAATCATGTTGCCTTAGTGGTAAACACACATGTTATTCATCCAAATAACCAAAGTTCAATCCTTGCAAGGAATTGCTTAGTTGGACAACAAATGCTTATGTGGCATGAAATTTGATTATTTGGCATTGAGATGGCATTAATGCCAAATGCCTCCTGTTATATAATATATATATATATATATATATATATATATATATATATATATATATATATATATATATATATATAGGTAAAGTTAAAATAAAAAGACAAATATCCGTAAAAAGAATAAAAATATTTTTTTTTTCTAAAAAAATCTCCAAAAATTCAAAAAAAATTCCACAAGATCGGGTATGTTGGTGCATAAAACTTTTGTAAAAACGGTTCTTATAATTTTGAGTTTTGATACGTTTTTTTTAATGCACAAAAAACGAATTTTGACGCGCAAAAAAATTTTGATGCCCAAAATTTTCAACTTGTTTAAATTAGATGCACAATGTTATTTTGATGAAAAAAGCCAAAAGAAGTTGGGTGCAAAAACCAATTTTTGATGCACAAAAAACGATTTAATGCACAAACGTATTTTTTTCATAATTTTTTTCGGAAAAATTATCCACATTTAGAAACAATTCCTTCACAACTTTTTCATAAACCATCATACCCGATCTTGTAGAATTTTTTTGAAATTTTTCGAGAACTTTTTTTGAAAAAAAATCTTTTTATCAAATAAAAAGACAAATATCCGTAAAAAGATAAAAATATTTTTTTTTTCAAAAAAAGTTCTCGAAAAATTCCAAAAACATTTCACAAGATCGGGTATGATGGTTTATGAAAAAGTTGTGAAGGAATATTTTATAAAAGTGGATATTTTTTCCGAAAAAAAAATTATGAAAACATACGTTTGCGCATTAAATCTTTTTTTTGTGCATCAAAAATTGGTTTTTGCACCCAACTTCTTTTGACTTTTTTAATCAAAATAACTTTGCGCATCTAACTAAAACAAGTTGAAAATTTTGTGCGTCAAAATTTTTTGCGTATCAAAATTCTTTTTTTGTGCATTAAAAAAACGTATCAAAACTCAAAATTATAAAAAATGTTTTCACAAAAGTTTTATGCACCAACATATCCGATCTTGTGGAATTTTTTCAGAATTTTTGGAGAAATTTGAAACAAAACAAATCTTTTTAATCTTTTTACGGATATTTGTCTTGTTATTTTAACTTATATATATATATATATATATATATATATATATATATATATGTAAATAACACCGTTCGTCCTTGGGGTTTGCGTTGACCGCAGGAGTTCGTCCTTTGACCAAAAAAGTTGCACCCTCTATCCTTAAGTGGCAAACGTTATGCGCCATTCGTCAGTTTTTTTTACATTTTCGCTAATTTTCTTACGTTTTCGTCTATTTTTTTTACGTTTTCGTTCGTTTTCTTACGTTTTCGTATGTTTTTTTTTACGTTTTCGTCTGTTTTTTTACATTTTAAAACGTAAGAAAATGGACAAAAACGTAAAAAAACCGATGAAAACGTAAAAAAACAGAGTAAAACGTAAGAAAACAAACGAAAACGTAAGAAAAAGGACGAAAACCTAAGAAAACGGACAAAAACGTAAAAAAAACAGACGAAAACGTAAAAAAATAGATTAAAAAGTAAGAAAATAAACGAAAATGAAAAAAACTGACGAAAAACTAAAAAAACAGAGTAAATTGTAAGAAAAACAGACAAAAACGTAAGAAAATGGACGAAAACGTAAGAAAATGGATGAAAACGTAAAAAAAAGACGAAAACGTAAAAAAAAAGAGGAGTAAAACGTTAGAAAAACGAAAGAAAACGTATTAAAACGGACAAAAACGTATAAAAACGGATGAAAAAAGGATAAAAACGGATGAAAACGGATGAAAACGTAAATAAACGGAGTAAAGCATAAAAAAACGGATGAAAACATAAAAAAATGGACGAAAACGTAAGAAAACAGACGAAAACGTAAATAAACGTAAGAAAACGGACGAAAACGTAAAAAAACGGAGTTAAAAGTAAGAAAACGGACGAAAATGTAAGAGAATGGACAAAAACGTAAGAAAACGGACAAAAACGTAAAAAAACGGACAAAAAGTGTAAACTACACCTTGCGTTAAGGATGGACGGTGAAACTTTTTTGGTCAAAGGACGAACTCCTGCGGTCAACGCAAACCACAAGGACGAACGGTGTAATTTACTCTATATATATATATATATACATACATATATATATATATATATATATATATATATATATATAGTTGTTGGATGACATCATATATATAATCAACATCATAGTCGGTCGAATTCACGCATGATACTTAACGAATAAGAATTATGATGTTGGCATGCATGGTATATATTTGTTAAGGATGCCTTATAACATTTTGTGTGATGATTGCGAAAATTTAAATAATATCACTTCTATGATTTTATTGCAAATTATGTGGTTATGTGGCGAGACATTGGTTAAGTGATATATTCTGAATTTGTGTATATTTAACAAAAATGAAAATATGGACTCTTATATACCTACACATGATATATTTTTTTAGATGTGTTAATGTGGAGTTTTTGTATGGTAAACGACAAATATTGAATATTGTTAATGAGGAGTTTTTGTATGGTAAACGATAAATATTGAATGTTGTTATTCATTTGTTGCAAATGATTAACATAAATTTAACTTGTAATTTGGTTGTATAAATTAGACAACTTATATGTGAAGGCAAATATCTATTTTGTCATATCATTCTTGAGTTTTTCATTCTCTATGCTTGTATCTATTAATATGATTATAAACTACATCATTCAATATTACACATTGTAATAGATGCTCTTTAATTGTCTGTGCAACACTATTACTTCAGTGATTGCTTTCCGCATATGTTTTTTCAATAAGTTAAATGAAATTTTAGAAATATTTATTTTGTTCACATGTCCGATTGAAGTTCTCAAACATCAATTTTTTTTGTTCCTAATATTTGTATGGATTTTTGATGTTAAGATCTATTTTAACTGTAAAATTATTTTTAGGAGAACCTCATCTTCTTTGTGAGGACGTTAAAAGGGAATACTTAACGATGAAAGATTTGTTAAATTATGGTAAGGTCTCAAGGATACGTTACCACACAAAAGCAAGTAATATTCCCAAAAATCTCGCTATGATTGTATGCACCTCAAGCTGCACTAAAAAAAAAGCATAAGCGAGTTCGGTCTCACAATTTCAGTGTTAGATCTGAATTAAAAAGAAAATATACAATGGTGATCCGTTAAATGTATGTCAAAATCTAAAAGAAAGATTTGACCATCATAAGCAAGAGATTCTTGCAAATGCGAGCACATTTTTCGCAATATTAAATAGTACATCTGAATGATGAAAAGAAAAAATGTGATGAGATGGTTAATGCCTCAAATATACTCATATATCTAGAACAATGCTTTGATATAAAAGAAATGGGCATGTTTGAACAAACACAATAAACCCGTTTACTAAATTTGCTCCATATTGTCGTGTTAAAAAAAATTGGTTGGCAACCTCAAGTTGCAACATAAAGATCTCCATTCCTTCAAGTGAATATGATAAATTGATCAACATAAGATGTTCATCCCCTCAAGTGAATGAGATAAAATGATCAATATGAGATCCTCATTCCCTCATGTGAATGTGATAATGTAACGATAAATGGTTAAAGATCATTTATCATGGTAAATGCTATGGTCGAAGTAGTATGACAATGACAAACAACTAGTAGTGGCGAAAATACAATAAGAAAGGAGCAACAAAAATGTTATTTATGCAAAAATGCAATATGATGTATATGAAATACAAGTGTGTCAAAGATATTACACACTATATTCATAGATTTAAAAATTTGTGCTAGCGCATTTTTCTCCACAAAAGAAATATAAAATTGTCATGAGAAACAAAGTTAAGTATTAAAGATACAGTATATTCTTTTACATCTTCCTCGACATGCAGATTAGTAAAAGCTAATCACTGCCATAAACTTAAGTTTATGAGCAATACTAATTATAATATTTTTGGCATGACCAGATACACCATCCTGAGTCATTAATGATGCAAAAGCTATAGAAGAATAAGATTCTTCAATCTAATGTTATTATCTCTCAAATAAAGTTGATTATTATTCTATCAACTAGAATGGGGATTAAATTCCTCAATTTTAAATTGTATGAACCATTTAGAGTTTAAAATCGATGCATCTTCTAAATGGTCATTAAATCGCAACCTCAAGTTTGCATGATTAACAGCTCAATGCGAGCCTAGCATTCCAGAGTATGTATTTCATCATGAAATGCGATGAATTACTTCTAAATTATCAAATGAAACTGAGAGAAAAACTTGTGTTGTTGTATGGGGCCATATTATAATATGCACAACAACAAATTAGCATCATGCCAATATGTTATTATAAATCATCCCTTTTATAATTGGTTTTGATTATAAACCAAACATATCCCATTTTTGCTTTTTGTGTGCAAATTACTCCACATAAATGCACATACATGAGATATAGAAGATGGATAATTCCTTCAGGAGGAGAGAAGTAGCTGCATATTCATAATGAATTATCATATTCTGTTGATCCTAGAAAGAATTTTTTTATAAATTGATTATTCAATGGATAATCCAATAGCCATAAATAAACATTGGCCAAAAACAAAATTTCAGTTATTCATGCTCTAATTAGAAGTTGTCCCTCAAGGACACTATTTTATTATGACATGCCTCAAGCATGGTAGACAAATCGATTCCAAATAAAATACTCGATGAAAAATATGGAGCATGAAAACAAGATGGTTGTTCGAGGTATAAAAGCCCCCATGATAGTCTCATAAAGAGACACTAGACATTAAGGCTCTAAAGAACCTCAGATAGCTAATGAGATATAAGTAAATTATATCTTTGTTTTGAATTATTATGGAATCGACACAAAACGACGTCGATAAATTTGTCTACATACAATATATTGCTTGCTATTATGCATGATGAAGATCAAATATCAATTAATATCAAAATCTGCGCTCAACGAAATGATTGGCCAACATAAAAGGACTTAGTATCTTGCAAATACTAAAAGTCTTGAAACGTGAAGTTCGTATACGTCAGTGTGTAAAATCTATTGGACATAAATCGGTTTTTGTGCTAAACCGAAATAAGAGCTCTAAAGTTATGTGTTTTAATACTTGAATTGTGAAATAAATAAATTCACAAAACAATAAGTTGATTATTGAGAGACAAATTATCTCGAGGTGAATGTAAATATCTTATTGATATTTTATGAGATAAGTATCTATTTTTCTTTAAAATTGGGTTTATTAGAGCTCTCGTATTCTATGAAGGATATGTAAAGTCTTAAACATGGCTTACAACTTCAAGTTCTAGATACGATTAATAAAGTTCTCAATAACTCTATTTGATAAAGTTGAATGAATCCGTATATGGATCAAAATGATTTTGGATGCATATTATATAAATTGCTTTTGCACATGTCTCAAAGATATAATTAGTCAATGCCAATTTTGTAATTAATATGCCTTACGAGAGTGTATGTTTCTTTTTTAATATTTGTACATTGTATACTTTCCAACAAATTGATTTGATATTGGGTTGGAAGCTACACATATATTTTGTCATTTTTGCACAACTTATTCGTAACATCATCAATTTGATGGACTTCATTGTAAAGTTGTTGCCAACAAAAGTATACGAGCAACTCGTTTAGAAGATTAGCATGCGATGCTTGAAATATATACATTAAATTGAAGAGGAGGAGCATTGTACGCACTACACTCTTTTCCTTCATTAAGTTTTTTTTTTTTTCTTGAAGCAGTCTATAAAGTATAATGAATGATAAATATCCAAGGAGGAGTATTGTAAAATATTATGGGCTTATGTCTATTTATCATAATCTTGATTAAAAAGTTAGAGTTTTCCTATGCCTTATAAATAACTCATATTGTAACATTATAAATGGCTAATGATTTGTACACTTTCATTTTTGATTTGCACACTCTAAATGTTTATGTTTTGACAGATCTACCCTTACATGAGTGAATATAATTAAAAATGATGAAGGTCATAAATGTCAAGAGACAAACAATTTGAGTGTGCAAATCATTTAATGAAGTGTACAGATCATCTCCCATTATAAATACATCTCAATAATAAAAATTATTTTCTTCTCTCATTCTTATATTCTTGTTCATTACTTTACATACAACTAGAAACAAATTAAAGTACAAGGACTATTCTGTAATAATGTCAACAACCTAGCAAGAATTATTCTGACAGTATATAAACCAAATCTTTCTAATTTGCCGCCTGCCTCTTTCCTGTGTCTTAACATTCATTCTACACCGCCGTCACTTACTTTTCATTATCTCCGCCCGAATCTTTTTTACACATTTGATTTTATTCTTTTATATTGTTATTCAGTTTCTATTATCTAAGTGCATGATGGCTCTTCGTTTTGAGGTATTGCTTTTAATTTATAAGAGTATTTATCGTTGCATTGTTTTTTTCCCCTGTGTTAATGTGTTTATGAAAAAGTATTGATGGTGTGTGATTTGATATATGTATACTTCTTTTATGATGGAATTTAATGTAGATAAGTAGGTATAAATGCATTACATATGTGTGTTTTAATGTAAGGGTTAAGTTTTGATTAATGAAGAATTAGTACCTTATATTGAGAAAAAAAAAAAGGTTTAACACTTTAAACTAAAATTTGCCTAGTATAGTACAGTACCTTTTTGTGCGATTTGCCTTTAGTTTTATTCACATTTGAGATTAACCCATTTTTTGGTTTATAATTATATATTCCAATTTAATAGTTTAAATGTAGTTATTTTACAAGAACGCACGAATTTTCATACAATATAGTTTATCTAAATTAGCTAATATGACTAATGACAATCAAGAATTGAGTATATAGCTCGATTTGTTATTTTGGGAGAGCGTAAAGTTTAGTAGTGCTTAAGTTGTTCTGTTTAATTAGCGTATGATTCGTTTAACTAAGGTGATGTTCGTAATAAGCTGAGTTGGAACATTTAGGATTTAGTAGCGCATTTAAAATATCTGGGAATGTAAACACCATAGCGGTAAAGGCTGAACCACATATTGAAATTAGACACGTTTTGAAGAAAAGTAAGAATGGTGACTTTTTATTGAAAACTTGAAGTTGTCAAGCATAGTAGGTCACGTAATATCGTGGTACTTGCAGTTTGACAGTGGCATACAATGTTAAATAGGAATCTTGTTTCATGTAATGGGTCAAAACGTTTGAATTTTCAGTTACTGTATGTTACTAAATATCTTGCTAAGGACGGCATGACTGTGGTACTGGCATGTTAATTAGGAGTCTCATTTGTTAGGAACCAGATTAAAAGAATTTAAAAAATAAATATTTACTTGGTTGCTGAATTATGTAACCCGGTATGCGACAGAATACAAGTTTGTTGTTTGAAGTTTCTAACTTAAAGAATATGCTTTGGTTTTTTTGACTAGATTTTAGCGAGGTTCAATCGTGCTCGTGCAGCTAGGCTAACACTGCCTCATTATGTATGCCAGACACCTCTATTTATGCCTGTGGGAACACAAGGTTAGAAATTTGAGTTTCATTCCCTGTGATACTTTTTTCTATTTGTTAGCATCGTTTACCTGCCACTTTTGATGTATTATTTTCCATTGGTTTTCTTAAGCTTCTCAACAACTCGTTTTTAGATTGATTGTATATTTTGTTCATGGTGGGAAGTTGAGAGTTATGCTTATGTTTTAATGGTATTTGTGCTTATTAGAAGATCAAGAAACAAGAAGCACCAGGCTTCTACTTCAGTGTCGTTTGCTTTGTATTGTATGTTTGCCTCCAACAAAGATCCGGATGATTTTTTTCATAGCATTAATTTGTTATTCATCCATAGTAACACATTGGTCATGGTTGTTTGAGTGGAACCTGTTGTCAAATAGTCTTATGTAATCAACCAAAGAGCTCACGCCCATGCTTAAACACTACAAGTTCAAATTTTGCATATCATCCAACTTAGAAATCTATGGATATCTCACAGTTCATGTACAAAAACAGATACCCTGTTTCTGAAATTATGCATTTACTAACTCAATATACGTGGGGTTGTGGATACCCTGCATTATAATGTCTAGGAAGCTGTTTATCTTTCACTGATGGAATAGAACTACATTTTCATGGCAACAGGGACTATAAAAGGTTTAACGACCAACCAGCTTGAGGAGATTGGCTGTCAAATCATACTTGGAAATACATATCATTTGGCATTACGCCCAACTTCTGAGCTAATAGACGAATTAGGAGGGCTTCACAAATTTATGAATTGGCCGAGAGCACTTCTCACTGATTCTGGTGGTTTTCAGATGGTAAGGTTTCACGACTTTTCATTTCAAATTACAGGCATTTGAAGATCTTCATGTCAAACCTGTCGGTTCCAACAACATTTATCATAGTCTTACTGGAATATAAAAGTTAGGCTATTTACTTGACATAATTCGTTTTGTATCCTATTCAAAGCTGGCCTCTTTCTCTTATAGCGGTTCAGTGTGCATCTATTAGTTTATTGGGTAATATTCGAAGCAGGGAGTTATATTACAACACGTTTTCCAGCTTAATTTGTTATATTCTATCGTGGTAGAAACTGTTTTCGGATTAAGACATCAGTTTTATGGAAAACTAATGTGTGTTTTTCCCCCCCTCTATATATGGGGAATAAATAACTTTCGTATTTTGTAAGGAGTAAACCATTTCCTGCCCCCTTAACCTTAATTTAACCACTCCAAGGGCACAAGCTACACTAAAAGAGAATACAAGTGTGTTTTATACAATGGTGCTGTTGAATGTGTACTCTTCATGATTCAATCAATTTAAATCTTTTTAGATATGTTTTAGATATGGTGGTAGAAAATATAGGTTGGGTTAGTTTATTTTGTTTGGTTTGTAGCCTTACGACCTTTCATTTGCCCTTTCTTGAATAATTCATGTAATTACATGTTTACACCCAATATTAGTTTGCATTTTGCTTATGATTCTTATTTATAGCCTTATAGGCTATGTAACTAAACATGAAACACTTTCAGGTCTCATTGTTGCATTTAGCTGATATCACTGAAGAAGGTGTCACGTTTCAGGTTCTCTATCTCTCTCTCTCAAAATAACATCCTTAAGACTTTGGTTATATGATGCTTACTCGTTTAGTTAGATTAAAGCGTGCACACATGCAACACCATTAATGTAAAGGCTGCAAAATTCCTGCATGACCTACAAGGCTGCTAAGACAGGAAATTCTATCATCTAATTAACGAGCATTGAATTGAGATTCTTGTCCTTAATTAAGCTCGTTCTTTCCTTACATTTGACATAATTTATTAGAATATCCGAATTTTAATAATTTGCTGATCCTAAAAGTGATTGTAGCTACAATGCTCAGGCTGATTTGCTTCATAGTTTGCAATATGCATAGCAATTTTATGACACATGATGTACATATAAATTTTATGTAGAATGTACCAGGATTGTTTGTCAGCACCTATTATATGCCAGGATAAGGTTGGTAGTATGATGGCAGGGTTTGTAAAAAGCTTATATACAGTTTGTTGGCACTTAAATCTTAGATAATTCATCATTTTCTATATGTATTTTACTTTTCCTCGAAATAAGTTCCATCTTATCTATGCTTCCTGACTTTAAGATATAGCTGAAAAATATCAAAATGCTCTCATTTTAGCTCACTTTGGATCCATTGTGCTAATTTGAATTTAAAACAAACTAAATGGGTTGTGTTGGTTTCCTACTTTAATTTAGTCATCGTTTGTAAATAATGTTTGATAACTATTCTGCAGTCACCAGTTGATGGAAAGCCGATGCTCCTAACACCAGAAGAATCGATCCAAATCCAAGTAAGTAGTTGTTGGCGTCAGTTGGGTCTTTCATATTACAACTATGCACTGCGATTGTAGTTCCTTCAACATTATACAGCTGCTGTGCTTTAGTTTATACAAGATCAGTTTTTACACAAACCTCATGAAACTCAATGCCTTATAGTTCTATTTGTGTGTGTGTGTGTTTTAAGATTTCAGATTTATGACTCTTGTTATATATTTATATGGCTATGAAGCCATTTTTTTGCCACTTAGCAATGCGAAATTGAAATTGTTGCTCGAGTTTACTTATGTATAATTTGTCAACTGGCATTAGCTTGACCTTCATTCTTACTGTGTATTCTATATCCATCTACTAGAACAGAATTGGAGCAGACATTATTATGGCTCTTGACGATGTAGTGAAAACCACCATTACAGGTCCCCGGATTGAAGAAGCCATGTATCGCACTTTACGCTGGATAGACAGATGCATAGCAGGTATATATTTTCTAAAGACTAATGTAATCTTTTCAGCAGACTAATGTGTTTTGATGTGGTTTTGCAAACAACTTTTTGGGTTCTTTGGAGGTATAGGAATCGAGTTTGTTTTGATTTAAAACCACCAAGGAAGGATACTCTCATGAATGAAATCATGGTTTATTCGCATTCTTGGATTTGTCATAGAAGTAGGAATCTTGTACCCAATTGGATAGATTGGACTGTTGATCCTATATCCTCTTGTATGAACTTATTGTAATTCCTTTCTAGCGTCTTGCTAGTTTTTTAATTAATATGCTGTTCAAAAAAAAAAAAAAAAAACCATTTAATAATAGGCTAATTGGTAGATGAATCAGTTGTAGCATACTATTAAGTCTTCTTAAATTTATCGTTTGGATGGAATTTAATGTGCTTCATCATGAGTGATCCTGAAGGGAAAAAAATGGGATATTGTTTTTGTATACTTTGTGAAACAAATCTTGTAGTCCATTTGTCACGCACTAATGCTGCCAGACTTGGTTACACAGATAATCTGAGGAGAACTAAGGAATTCTTGTTGACAAAAAGTATCTGGTGATTAACTTTTCTTACAATGATCACATTAGACATGTAGGTCGCTATAATTTGATCACTATCCAAAAGCTGTAGTATGTGGAATTATCTTCAAAATCCCAGAATGGAAATAGTTGCATTTTTCATTGGAAGACAGGAACATTCTTTCTTTTGAGGTTATCCTTTTTATTCGTTTGGTTATGCAGCTCATAAGAGACCAAAGGAGCAGAATTTATTTGGAATTGTACAGGGCGGCCTAGATCCCATCTTAAGGTTATTAATAATTAGACTTTCAGCTCTGTCTATCTTCATTCCTATAAATATCTTCCATACTGATTAAGGACCATATTTCTAACTTCTTATCAGGGATACATGTGTCCGAGGTTTGGTGGAAAGGAATTTGCCAGGGTATGTAGTGAAAATTTTACTTCAGTTTTGTCTAGTTGGACCCTTCTTAGGGTTTTCCAATCAAATATTGTGAATTGCTTCATATTCGAATTTGATTTTGTTGTGAAACATACTCTGGAGTTTTGAACCAAATTATACTTCGTAGTGAAGCTCATGGTGATGAGAAATTATATCGTTTGAGGTGGCAACCCATTTAAATATGCATGGGTTCGATTCAGATCATTTTATATTTATACAGGGTCGAATGAGTAGCTACAACTTCCTTAAAAGAGAAACGGATCAAAGCAGTCAAAAGTCACCCAAAGTGTATTTTTATGCATAAAACTTCCTGAATCATTTAATTTGTTATGACTAAAGATAATATATGTAATCACATTCGTAGAGTTTAAATTGTTGGGGACAAGAATTGTTTCGGGTCAATCCAACACAACCTGATCTAGTGTCAAAATCACCTTTATTTTTCTTGCTTTAATATTGATATTAAGCTGCAGGTTTATTGACTGTACAGTTGAATAATCAAGTATATTTGTGCAACAGCTATGCTATTGGTGGCCTTGCGGGCGGTGAAGATAAAGATTCATTTTGGCGTGTTGTTGCACAGTGCACTGCTTCCCTTCCAGAAAGCAAACCCCGATATGTTATGGTACTTTATTAATCAAATTATTTTATCTCTTGTAAAAGCTTCACCTTTGGGGAGGGGGTTGGGAGATTCAATTTAGGCTCTTTTTTTGCTGTCAGCTTGATATTGTGGTGTGACTGTTCTGTCAGGGTGTTGGCTATCCACTTGATATTGTAGTTTGCAGTGCTTTAGGTGCTGACATGTATGACTGTGTCTATCCTACACGTACAGCTCGATTTGGCACTGCTCTTGTGCCTGAGGTATGGTATTTCATCAACTTATTTGCATGTCTTGGATATTTTTTCTGTCACAATTTGCTTCGTCAATCCTAAAGTAAAAAAGCATCCACCTGCTAGCATGGATTAGCAAAAAAGCTTTACTTTCGGTCAGATATCAAAAAATCATCTGAGTAAAAAAAAAAAAATAATAATAATAATAATAAAAAAAATAAAAAATAAGAAATAAAATCTTGCATTCATTTCGAGACAGAATACATTATAATGTCCTTAAACTTTGGACATATTATATAGTATATATCGGGGCTTTTAGAAGTCTGTTGGTGTTTATGCCTTTGGGTTATGTATATCAGTTTTAAGAATAATAATCAGTCTATAATGATTTAATTTTGTGCTCCGGAAACTTGTATGTTCTCAATTTGTCAATTCAAGCTTCAGTCAAGGAATATTTGACCATAGATTCAAACTTGATTTCAGGGGGTCCTACGACTCAAACACCAGTCTATGGCTGATGATACGCGACCGATTGACTCAACCTGCGAGTGTATGGTATGGTTATGATTATATTTTTGGTTTTTAGACATACAAGTATGGAACAATTGATTCTCATCATTATTGTTTTTGTTTGTAATTTAGGTTTGCAAAAACTACACAAGGGCCTATCTTCATTGTCTTGTTACAAAAGAGGCTATGGGTTCTCAACTTCTGTCGTATCACAATTTGCACTACATGTTGCAGGTAAAAAACTTCCAACCGTTTATTTACTTGTTTCAGCTTTCATTGCTTTCTTCTTGAGCTTGAACTTAATTTTCTGTCCAATTTGCAGCTTAGCAGAAATCTTCATTCGTCGATTATAGAAGGAACATTTCCAGAGTATGTTTGCATTCCATCTTGTCCAATTTTTTCTTTCACTGTGTCCTAAATTTATACCTCACATGAAAACTGCAAAAACTCACCATTTAAGAATTGCAACATTGTTAGCCCATTGTTCTCATTTCCCAATATAAATTTAATTGGATTTCGGTCTGGAAGGTTAATCTTTATATGTCATTGCTGTTTCCTAGAAGTAAGTTAAATATTGAGTAAATTACACAGATCGTCCACGTGGTTTGCGTTGACTTTCACGGATGGTCCTTTGATTTTCACAATCAGGCACTGTGATTTTCATGAGACAGAACTATGTTATCTATACATTTTAAGAAACAAGTTCTAACGTGTTAAACGTTTTTAATTGCAGATTTGTATGCAACTTCCTGATGAAAATGGTACGCCTTCATTCGAATTTAGTTCAATCCGTTTTTAGCTCTTAGGATTACCACTGTTTTCGTTATCATCTACACTTGAACTTATGTTTTCATTTTATGCGAATTGTTACAAATTTAGCTGAATCGTAAGATTAAGATTCAAATTTTTTGAAGTAATTTAAGTTTCTATTTCTTGGAATATCCCTATCCCCCCTAATCTTTATTCTAGTTCTCCAAACATCATTGCCTAATTCAAAGAGCGGTTTTTGAAGAGTTCTGAACTATCTATTTAATTTGCATTTTTGTAGTTTCCTGAGGGTGACGTCCCCGAATGGGTCTGCAATGCAATGGAGGTTGCTGGTATAGACATCTCCTCATGCTGTAACCCGTTTAGTTCAAAAACTGAAGTGCATACTGCAAGTGGATGATGGATCTTTATATTCAGGTCCAAACTAACAAGTCGATCATTATACTAGGGTTGCAGCATAAATTTTGTAACTGATATGCTGCTCCTTCATTAGTCATCACCTGCATAGGTTTTTTGGAAGCAATCACCCAGCTCATAGATCAGACAGTAGTTCTTATATTATTCATTTATATGGGGTAAAGGGTGTCGAAAGTTAATTTTGGAGGGACCAATATGGATTTTAACATTGGTTAAGCTGATATGTTATCTTAATTCTTAACAGAAGTACAAGAGTTTCTTTTTTTTACATCATATCCCTTCTGAATTTGGACTTGTGTGGTGCGAATATATATGTCATATATTTTCTGGGTTTACGAGTGTTTCTCTGTAACGTTGCGGATTTCTCTGTTATTCTGATTGTTTTGGTTTGTACAGCAATGATCTAACTTTGGGCAAGTGGTTAACTGGTAATGACATATGGTTTCAAGGGTGTGTTAATGTCAGTCATTAGAGTGATTATTGTTACTTGTAGTATTATCAGATAGTTATTCGATTACAGTGTAATAATTTTTAACTTCATGTTTATCTTTAAAAACTAGATAATTTTGATTAGTTTTGATTGGACGTTGAAATTTTTTGTATGGATATCAATTTTTATGGAAACCTTATAGTTCTGTGGTAGCCTAGTGCTGAGGGCTTCCACGATTCCATTTTTTTTCCGTTGTTGTAGAAGTGATGATCATCTTTACGAAACTTATTAGGTTAGCTGAGCGGGATAACCTCATAAAAATCTTTGGGCTATAGTGTTGATCCTTTAAAAAAAATATCTGCTTATCATGCTCATAAGAATTGTTACCCTTTTAGTCCATTGTAGGAAGGGCTGAAGGCAGCGCGGAAGGGGGTTAGATTGCTAAATGTAGGAAGGGCTGAAGGCAGCGCGGAACAAGAGAACCTTAGCCAACGTACAGAGTGCTACTATTCGAGGATTAGTCAACCTGAAGTGAAGATCACACTACAGAAGATGGGAAGAAACAAAGCGGTAGGGCCGGACCAAATCCCCATAGAAGCTTGGAGGTGTCTGGGAGATAGGGGGTAAGATTGGTTGACATGCCTCTTCAACAAGATCTTCTACGGGGATAAGATGCCTGAAGAATGGAGACTCAGTGAAGTCATCCCCATCTTCAAGAATAAGGGTGATGTACAAGTGTGTAGCAATTATAGGGGCATTAAGCTTCTCAGCTACACCATGAAGCTTTGGGAGAGAGTTATTGAGAGAAGGTTGAGAAGGGAGACGAGGGTGTCGGAAAACCAATTTGGTTTTATGCCTGGAAGGTCCTCGATTGAGGCTATTCACCTTCTCAGAAGTCTCATGGAGAAGTATAGAGAAAGACAAGGACTTGCATATGGCGTTCATTGATCTTGAAAAGGCTTATGATAGCGTTCAGCGCGAGTTGATTTTGAGAACTCTTATCGACAGAGGAACCCCAAATAGATACGTGAGAGTCATTAGGGATATGTACGAGGGTGCTAAGACTCGTGTAAGGTCTACAGTGGGGACCTCAAGTTTTTCCTCTGTGGAAGTTGGGCTCCACCAGGGATCCGCCATTAGCCCCTACCTCTTCGCCTTGATTCTAGATGAGTTAACTAGAGGGGTACAAGAGGGCATCTCGTGGAACATGATCTTTGCTGATGACATTGTGTTGGTGGCAGAATCGGCGGAAGGGTTAAACACCAGACTTGAGCACTAGAGGGAGGCTCTTGAAGACAATGGCCTTCGGGTGAGCAAGGAGAAGACTGAATACCTGAGATGTGATTTTGGGAGGATTGAGCCAGGTCACCACGAACAAATTGATATTCATATCGGTGATCAGATCCTGCCACCCAAGGAGTCTTTTAGATACCTGGGATCGATAATACATAAATCAGGGAGTATAGATGAGGACGTAACCCACCGGATTAGAGCAGGGTAGGCGAGATGGAGGGCGGCGTCAGGAGTCCTTTGCGACAGGAACATCCCATTTAAGTTAAAGGGAAAATTTTATAAGGTGGCGATTAGACCGGCTATCTTGTATGGCTCTGAATGTTGGCCCATATTAAAGGCACAAAGCTAACATGGTAGAGGTGGCGAACCGAGGATGCTAAGATGGACTTGTGGTAAAACCTTGCTTGACATGATCCCGAACGAGACTTTCAAAGCAAAACTTGAGGTCGGGAATATTGTTTCGAAGATGAGAGAAGGAAGGTTGAGGTGGTTCGGACATGTCGAGGAGGCCACACGGCCACGTTAGAAGTGTCGGCGCTAGTTGTAGATGGCGTGAGAAGGAGAGGCAGACCCAATATCAGGTGGGAGGATAGACTTAAGCTTGACATGATGGAGCTTCGTTTGACCGAGGACATGATCTCAGATAGGAAGGGGTGGAAGGATAGAATTAGGATTTGCGGGTAGTGGTGCTAGGTTGGCTTTTAGGTGTCCCTTTTTGCCTCCTTGCGTGTTTTGTTTTGTGGCATCTTTTTTGCTTTGCCATAGTCTTAGGCCCCGTGCGTGGTTTGCGTTACTCTGTTGTTGCTCCCTTAGGTTTGCCTGCTTTGTCTTGCTCCCTGTGTATGGTCTTTTGGTGCTACGTGTTTTTTTTTGCCTTAGCTTTATGCCTCGTGTGCTACTTTGCTTTGCTCTGTGTTGCCCCCTTTTGTTGGTCTGCTTTTGGTGTGCTTGGGCTTTTGGTTTTATGTATGTTGCGCTTTGCTATTGGCTTATTTACGGCGTGCTTGTGCGTGTTTCTTTTCCTGTATGCCCTGCTTGCTTGTTTGCTTGCTTTCTTTTTACTACGCTTTTGCCTATTGTTTTTGTCGTATGCTTTCTCTATCCTTTCTCAAGACTAGCACACACATGCACTTGCCGGAGGTCTCGTTGGAAGCAGTCTCTCTAACCACGGGTTTACCCTGGTGTAGGGGTAGGATCTGTCTACATTTTACCTCCCCCATACCCTGCCCTGGCGGGATTGGGTTTGTTGTTGTTGTTGTGTTAGTCCATTGTAATGTGTTATACTTAGCTAGGTGCGTCTTTCAACCATGTGTGATGTGCCCTCTAGTTATACAGGTTACGATCCTATAGAAAGGTGGGGGCGGTGGCGGAACTTGATCATTTATTTTGGGTAGGTCGAATTTTGCTTTTAACCTCAACTAAATTACCTCTAAAACATCTAATGTTTACATTAGGTGCCGTAAATTTTGAAGGGGCCGAAACCCTCCCCTGCTCTCAAAGAGGTCCGCCCCTGGGTGGGGGGAAAATCAACTCCCTGCAAAGCCAACGCTTATCTAGTTGTCTCGCCCTTTTTCTTCACTTTCTCCTTGTTCTCTCTTGTTCATTCCTTCACCATGTGTTTGATAAACATCTCCTACCCCGAATTCAACTTTATATCATCCAAATCATAAACTACGTTGCGATTTTTGTTCAATTTCATCATAAATTTGTTCGGTCGCTACAAATTGCGACAATTTTCATAAATTCGAAATTCATCAAAATTAGTGTTTCATTGACGTTGAGTCTAAACGAAAGTACTATCACTATTATCGATTAACAAACCTCGAATTAACATTAGTTAACATCAGTTCCTTATCTTTTATAAATTATAATATATTTTGCAGCTATATTCAGGGCCTGTTTGGTATGGGGTTATGGAATGGGTTTTGACTTGAAAATACTTTTATAATTTGTTTGGTTGATTCTTTAAAAGTGAGGAATGGAATTAGGAATGAAAAAATGATAGACGACTATTTTGGTGACTTTCAAGTGGGCATCAATATTTTTATGGGTCCTTTAATCTCTCTCTCTCTATAAATATGGACCCACTATGTTTTTTATATATTTTTTTACTACTTTATCATTCAAAATAATATATATATATTATTTAACATTTATTATAAAATATATTTTAAAAATATATTATATCTCTTAAACCTACCTCAAATCTAAATTCTATATCAAATCCAAATCCGATCAACCCCACTTATAAACCAAACGGACCCTCAAATATCTCAAAAGAATCAAGGATTTATGAAAATGTTTACCATGTGTTTAATAAATGTCTCAAAATTTTTTTTTCAATTTTTTTTTGTGAAAACACATACTTTATGTCCATTAATACTAAATGTAGGTGAATTATGAAAAATTATTACTTTTAGGGAAAAAAAAGTGGTTGGTTTTTATTTTATTTTATTTATTTTATGAACAAGTTCTCAATTTTGATGAATAACCTTTACAAGTGTGATGAACATTAGTTTGGTTTATTTTTCAATTTATTTAGTTCATGAAATATCAAAGTATGATGTTTTTAAATTGATGAACAATTTTTAAAGCTGTAATGAATAAAAACTTCGAATATGCAATTGTTCATCACAAGATGCTCATCAAAGTAAGTATTAATCATATAAATGTTTATCAAAGAAACTTAGGTTTCAAGTTTAGTGAGTGTTTATCAAATAATGCCTCATGAAGTAGTTTTGTGATTCCAGAGTTTGTAGTTCATCACATAATGTATGTATAAAAGAGTACCCAGATGTAAGGGTTAATACGGGTATTTGGCGATCGGTTAAATAGGATTTTGAGTGTTTGGTTGTGAAGAAACCGAGTTTGAAGTTGTTGTTTAGGTATGTGAGTGCTGTGATTTTGGTTTTTTTTGAATTTGTAAATTGTTGTCTTCAGTAACTTAACCAACTTGTTAGGTTCATCGTTTATCAAAAGAATGTTTGTTAAGTTCACCAGTTTATGTTCATCAATACAAAGTGTGTAGAACCGTAGAGGAAGAGGAGGGGGGGGGGGGTGAATTTGTTCTTTTCGACTTATTTTAATTTTAAGTAGATTAAGTGTCAAGTTTGCATACATGTGTATAAACAGTTAAGCAATATAAAGTGTATGCAAAGTAATGAAAGGCTTAAGGGAAGAGAGAACAAACAAAACATTTTATACTGATATGGGATGAGGGGTTTAGAACATTCGTACATCTAATTTCGAATCCGCGACACCTATATTATTCACTAGTACCAAACCCTTGTGGTGGATAAACTGTACACTTTAGCTTTCACCGATCTACACCTAGACTCAAGCTAGCACCTAATGGAGTCCACACCTTGAACAACAAACAAAAACCTTGCTAACTCTCACAATGATCACAAAGAATTCTACCAAAGAAGTACCAAACCCCAAGCTTGACTGCACCCGGTACAGGACTGTACACCCTTGCTTCTCTGCACTCAGAGTAATACTTCACACTTGTTTCTCCACACCCGGAGTAAGACTTGACACTTAGTTACAAATGATATGAGAGTATGAGTATTTGTTACAAGACAACAAGAATACTGACTAGAAGATAGAAGAAAAGAAATACTTTAGACACAACACACAAGAGTGAATTAAGTTATTGTGTGTTCTTCTCTTGCAAAGAAGTTTTCTTTCAATAGACGATAGAAAGATGTTAAAACACAAGAAGGATTGAAAGACATAGAGAGATACAAGAGAGAAATGATAGGGGAGAAATATTTTACAAGAGATGAAGTGCAAGCATGGCAAGAGGGTGCTATTTATAGGCAAAAGATCCAAGACAGGCCACAGCGCACTGGCGCGCGAGTCCAACACACTGAGCCAATTTTATCTCTTGCCAATAACTAGTCGTTGCCTCTTGCTAAACCATTATGTGTAATTCAATTTTAAGCTTCCCAAGAGTATTTCAAACCCCAAGAGGGGTTAGGTTAAACTAACTCATTAGCCATGGTTAATTGGGGATTAAAATAGCATTGGTTAGAGAAAAGGAGGGAGCACCTTATTAACCACTTGGAAGGAGAGAAATATGGACATTGCAATGCAAAGGGGCATAATGAAGAGTAAAATAGGTCCATGCAATGTAAAGGAGATTCTTAGTTTGAAATTCAAATTTCAAAATATAAATTCAAGTTCAAATAATTCATTTGTTATAATCTTCATTAATTCTACAATTTACTTATACGTAATAACTAATTACACTGATACAAATAAGTTAGACTTAACTTATTTGTTTAAAAAGGAGTAGGCCCATTTAGTAATTAGTCAAGTCATACGTAAGATTATACTCATTTATTTATTTTCATTTGATCAGTTTGTGAAAACATAAACCTTCAAGTGTTGACTTGTTTTTCAAAAATATTTTGAGTTAGGTTTTAAGTTGGGTTTTATAAAATGGGACTAGACATTTTGACACGATCTCTCTAAGTCCTAATCCACCTATGATATTATAAAACATCTTAAATTTTATGTACGTACCTGTATTGAAAGAACAAACTTTGTCGGGTAAGAGAAAAATTGACCTTGAAAAACAAAGTACGCTAAGAAAGCACCCGACGTGTTGGTCAGGCGCGCTGGACTATTGCTTTCATTTGCTTTGATTTTGAGCTATCGCTAACGATTTTAAATGTCTCATAATATATTTTATCATCGTTAAAGTACATAGGAGATATATGTACAATATTTGCACCAACACAATGTTTTATACTTTTTTTTGTTTATTATTTTATGTTCAACCAACTGTCTTAGCTCAGTTTGCCACCTGGGCTCTTTCTGAAGCTTGGGGGAAGGTTTTACCCAGGTTTCGAGCCTCGTAAGAGACAAAAAATTCAGGTTTTCCTCATAGTGCGAAACCGTGAGTTCTAGGGGTTTCATCAATACGAAATGTAAGTTACATCAATTGTTTTCTATCTTTATCAATATAAGTTCATCAATACGAAATGTTCATCAATATTCTGCCCATAAGTTCATCAAATAACAAATGTTCACCAATTATGGTATGTATGTTCATCAATAAATGTTCATCAATCATGGTGTTAATGTTCATCAATCATGGTTCATATTATCTTGATGTTCATCATACCCAGTGGATTGTGGATTGGAAAGTAAATAGAGAGAAAATGGTGGGAAAAGGAAAGGACATGTATCATTCCTCATGGTGACCTTTTAGACTTTTTATGGAGGAGCCAACTTTGCATTTGATCCTCCTCCATATAATACTTATAACTAGTAGGGGTGAGCTTGGTTTCGGAACAGCATGAAACAGACACGAAACCGAGAGAACGAAGAACCACATCGAGTAGTTGATACGCTTACACAGCGCGTTCGGGGTCAAAGGAACTTCATTTTCGTCGAGCAAGTTTTTCAACACCCTAGGCAGTGAACCTAATCGTTGTAGTGTAGTATTAGGGTAAGCCACGGGAATTGATATCGTTCTCTAGGGGAATAGGAATGCTAGTGAGAAGTCACTACTGTTCGGTTCAGTAAATACCCAAACCCCTTAATCTAGGATTTGAATAGAAAATAGCCCAAGTATTTAGACCGTTAAACATTAACAGGTCACTGAGTGCATAGTCTCTCAGTGAGCCATCTTCAGGATACTCAGTACGAGGCAACAAGATAGTCTTTCCACTCAGTAAGGCTGAACTTAAAGGGTGAAGAATGAGTCAAGAAGAAGATGGTGGATTCAGTGAGTGAAGACAATAACTCACTGAATCCCTAAGACTCCTCTCCAACTACTTACACTGAAGACAAACTGAAGTAGAAGACTGAAGGATGTAAAGACTGAAGAATGAGCGGGACAAGGCGGGATAAGTTGGAATAAGATAAGACGAAGTCCTTATCAACCAAAGTCAACTTTCCCTGAATGGCAAAAGATCAGGCTCAGTGTCATCACTGACCTTAGGAAAGTAGTCTTGTCTCTTACCTAGAATAGCCTTTGTAAACAGAGACAAAATGCATCAGTATTTTGTCTTCTGTAAGATGTCAGGTTGTCACTTAGGAAAGAGTTAAATCTCATACATGTATAAATAGCATAAGAGATGGAGTGAAAAGGTCAAGCTTGTGAATTGTAAAAACACACATACACGCAAGCCATCTTTTCACTCCTCCAAATACAACTTTATCCCTGAGATAGCTCAGTGGATTCTAAGAGTTGTGCTCGATTTGCTTTGAGCTTAGAGAGGAGTCACCAACCTTGTCATTTCAATCCCAAGTGCTATTCCGCAAGTACTTGGGTAACGTATTCTTTTGATTGATTTCTAATAAAGAATATGATGTTGAAAATTATCTAGTGTGTTTTACTTACATTAATTTCAGTCATTGTTCACTATTAACTTGTTTTATATTTCTAAACTGTTTTATACGATAGTGAACGGGGAACAACAAGTGGTATCAGAGCAAGGCTAATTATAAAACTCTTTTTTAGGCCGCTCTAAAAGTTTTTAAATTAGGATCCTAAAATGGCTGAAATTGATGTACCCCAACTAGTCGATAAAAGGGTGGAGCTTATTCAGCTGTTGCCCCTAGACTTGAAGTTGGCAAATTCAACAAATGAAAAAAGCGAATGCTTTGCTATTTGATTGGGATGGAACCTTATTATATCAAGTTTATAAATGAAGGTCCATTTGTCCCAAAGACTGTTGAAGGTTTTCCTAAACCTAAAGCTCAGTGGACCTAGGATGAAAGGAGAGTGGTCAACCAAGACCAAAGACTCAAAAGTATCATAATATCTTGTCTTCCTAACGATATTATGGAGTCAGTTATAAGCTGTAGTACAGTTAAACAAACCTGGGATGACCTAATTCATAGTCATGAAGGCCCATCTAATACCAAGGAAAACAGGATAATGGACCTGAAACTTGAGTATAACACCTTCAGGGCTAAGGACTCAGAAACTCTCTCTCAAACTTACACCCGGTACAAAACTCTTTTAAATGAACTATCAAATGATGGTGTTAAGTTGTCCAAACATGAAATCAATGTTGGTTTTGTCAATAGTCTCCCTGAAAAGTGGTTGAATTTCTCTCAGGGACTTAGGAATGCTAATCATATCCAGAATCTTGAGCTTCCTGAAATTTATGGGAAATTTGTCTATGAGGAAAAACTCATCAACAGACGATACCCTGACTTAAAGAAGTCTCAGGAAGTCAAGAAGTCCCGAACACCACCTCATCACCAATATCAACCGCTTTTTATTCTAACAATGTTGTTCAAGATTTTCGGAAAATTCGATGATGAGCCCGATGAGAGATCAAGTGAGAAGTACCTAAATGACTGAACACCAATTTCAGGAAAGGGCACTCCTTGCTAACTCTCGAAGGTTTATAAAAGAAACAAAGGTTTTTCAAATGCCAAAGCAAATGAGGACACTGAATGCTTTAAGTGTCACAAAAAGGTCATTTTGCAAAAGACTGTTTTTCAAAAACAATTCTGAACCATCTTATAAACCATCGAGGTTAAATCAGTCCCTCGGTCTTTAGCAAGTTTCAACCAAAAATCTATCAGTCTCATCAAAACTTTCAAAACAAATCTGATCAAAACAAAACTGTTGATTTTGAAGCTAAGTATAAGAAAGTCAAAGCTAAGCTTGCATTGCTCGAGGCCAGTCCCTCAGAAACAACAAAAAAGTGTTCAATCAGGTGCAAGGTAAAAACAAAGGCCTTGTTGCTGAGACCTTCGACTGGGATGAAGAGCCAGTGTCATCAGATGATGAAATGGTGCATGTCAGTGCACTGATGGCCCTCTCAAAAGAAGACAAGTTAGCTGTTGGTAAGAATCATGCCAGGAATGGAGAATGGGTCAATATCACAATGAAGAAGGTAAATATCTTACTTTCTATGGATGATGACTCTGATTGGCAGTCCTATATGAATTATCTTAATGTTGACCTTAAGTTCGTAGAAGAGCAAAGACTGAATGTTTTTTCAAAATACAACAAGCTAAGTTTTGAATTGAACAAGTGTAGGGATGAACTACTTCTTTTAAAACAAAATAAGCTTGAGGCTATCAATTTGAAAATTCAAAACATTGAATTAGTTAAAAGAAATCAAGCTCTTCAAGATGAACTTAAGAAAGAAAAAGATATCATTGCTAGTTGGAATGCTAAGAATCCAAGAGTCTTTGATGCTGTGGGAGCCCCCAGCAGCAAAAAGAGAGTCATAGGTGAAAATCATCTCCCTGACTCTCATAACAAAGACCAGTCTCCCAAATCATTTGTGTCTGGTGGCATGATTACGAATGTGTTGACTACTTCCAAGCCCAGTGATTGGATTGAACGGGTTAATCCTGATAGTAACCTTCCTAATTTCGATTCTGGAAGAATTCTAGAGCCTGAGAGTCAAACTCTTAAGAGCATGCTTGGACTCCCTGATGTGCCCAGTAATACTAAACACATTGAGTCTGAAGCAGAGTCTAATTCAATGCTTCCACCCCTTCAACCTCTTCAGGGTGCTGCACCAAGCTCTGAGCTTACTCCAATGCAATTCAATCCTCATTCACCAAAAGAAAGGTCTGGACTTGGTAGAACCATCCTCAAAAGACCACCAAAACCAACTCAACAAGAGTCTACTCCCACTGAGACTTCCACATCTTCAGCTCCCACTGAAGCAGACCAAATTCAGAACTGACCAACTTGTGAGGAAGCTAACTGAAAAGATGGAATCCATTGAAAAGGTCCCTGAATCAATCAAGGAGACAAAGTCAGCTTCCTCTAGTTCCTCAAATTCTAAGTCAAACCCCAAATCCAAGCAGAAGTGTGATCTATGCCACTATACCAGTCATACCACTAACAACTGCTATAGAATCCTTTTTTGTATGATTTGCAAAAAGGATGATCACAGAACTTCTGATCACTTACAATATTTAAGTTCACTCAGTGAAGCAAACTATACCAAAGTTGGTCATCAGTATGCTTCATCCTCCAAGTCAGCTCACAAACATATAGCTAAACCCTTTCCTCTTTGCCCACACTGCGGCTTCAATGATCATCATCAGGATGATTGTCTCATAAACAAATCTTTGTGATATATGCGGTAATCCAACTCATGAGACATCCCAACATGACAGTATCATTCATGCAAGGAGAGGTACAAAACAACCCAGAGTCACTGAATCATCCTCAGTCTCTAAATGCAAAACCTGTGGTAGCATAATGCACTCAAGCACTGACCATGAGTCAATTGCCAAATTCAAACAGACCTTGAGACCCAAGCCCACTAGAGTATGGGTCACTAAGAGAAACTAATTCAGTTTTACTACTTGTGCAGAGACACGCCAGGGAGCCTATTTGGCATCTAGACAGTGGATGCTCAAGAAGCATGACTGGTGTGAAGGAGTATCTGCACAAGTATGTAAAGGAACCAGGACCCAAAGTAGTATTTGGTGATAACTCATCATGTCCCATTGAAGGTTATGGTTCAGTAAACTGCAATGGAATAGTTTTCTCTAGAATAGCTTATGTCAATGGTCTAAAATACAATCTCATCAGTGTCAGTCAACTATGTGATGCTAAGTACATTGTGCAATTCAATGACAAACAAGGTACCATCTTCAATGCCAACAAGGAAGTTGTGTTGATAGCTCCTAGGAGAGATGATGTTTACGTATTAGACATGTCAACACTCTCCCAAGATGGAACTTGTCTCTTTGCTAAAGCCACTGAAACTATCAATTGGTTGTGGCATAAGAGACTCTCACACTTAAACTTCAAAACCTCAACAACTTGGCAAAACAAAACAAGGTCCTTGGCTTACCATCACCGGTTTTTGCAAAAGACAAACCATGCTCTGCCTGTGAAAAAGGTAAACACCATAGAGCATCATTCAAAACCAAACAAAATTTCTCCATCAAAAGCTGCCTTCACCTCCTGCACATGGATCTCTTTGGACCTGTCAGTCCCGGATCAATCCAGCATGAGAAGTATACACTTGTCATTGTTGATGAGTTCTCAAGATACACTTGGGTATACTTTCTTTCCCAAAAGAGTCAGGCGGTGATACAATAATGTCATTCATCGGAAGATTGAAAACCGAATGACATTACTGTTAAACAAATCGAATCGGCAATGGTACTGAAGTTCAGAAATCAAGAGCTTGAGAGTTTTTGTGATGAAAAAGGAATTTCTCAAAATTTCTCATGTCCTTATAACCCTGAACAAAATGGGGTCATTTGAAAGGAAAAAAGAACTCTCATTGAGGCCGCTAGAACCATGTTAAATGGCTCACCCTCTCAAAGCACTTCGGATGAAGCAATCAAAACTGCCTGTTACACTCAAAACAAGTCAATCATTGTCAAAAGACATAATAAAACCCCATATGAGATCTTCAAAGGTAGACTTCCTGACATTAGCTATTTTCATGTGTTTGGATGTCCCGTGTTCATTCATAACCACAAGGATCATCTAGGCAAGTTTGATGCAAAAGCTGATGATGGATACTTTTTAGGCTACTCACTGACCTCCAAAGCCTTCAAGGTTTTTAACATAAGGAGACAACAAGTTGAGGAAACCTTTCATGTCACCTTTGATGAAAGTCTTTGAAAGCATCAGTTCACCAACACCTCGATGGATGAAATAGGAATTGATAACTCATCAAGATATCCTCCTGATGAGTACAACATTGAACTCAATTCCTCATATCAAGCGATGTGACATCTCATATTATATCTTACCTTACAACCTTCCCCAACCAACTATCGGTGAATTCACCGATGATCAATCATCCCCTGGGATAGGTAATCTTGAACCAAATGTTGGGAACACGTGACTCAAGAACCCCAACCTGAACAAGACATCTCAACAGATGCTCTTAATGATTCTGTGGCTCAAGCACCAGAACTCACTCCTGAGTCTTCAGTGACCTCTTCAAGCTCAGATCCTAGACCACAAAGTATGTGGACAAAATCTCAGGACATTGAGCTTGTAAAAATTATTGGTGAACCCACGAGGGAATGCTCATTAGAAGCATGGTCGCTAAGTTAACTGCAGCTTCACCAATGAATGTCTATATGATTACCTATCGAAATAGAACCCAAAAGTGTCACGAGGCTTTAAAGCACCCAAGCTGGGTTCAGGCTATGCAAAAAGAACTGCAACAGTTTGATAAAAACAAGGTCATGACCTTGATCAAATGTCCTCAGGATGTTGTAGTCACATGAATGAAGTGGGTTTTCGAAACAAACTGATGAAAATGGCAATGTCATTAAAATTAAGCCGACTTGTAGCCAAAGGTTACAGTAAACAAGAAGGCATTGACTATGATGAGACATTTGCTCCTGTTGCAAGAATGGAAGCCATCATGATCTTCCTTGCATATGCAACATACATGAACTTCAGGGTCTACCAAATGGATGTCAAAAGTGCATTCTTAAATGGTGATCTCAAGGAAGATGTGTATGTTCAGCAACCTCCTGGCTTTGAGAGTAATGAATTCCCTGACTATGTCTGCAAGCTTGACAAAGCCCTTTATGGACTTAAACAAGCTCCGATGGCATGGTATGAAACTCTCTCAGCCTTCCTGATACAAAACAAGTTTGTCAGAGGAAAGATAGACAACCCTGTTTGTCTATAGGACCAAACAAGATGTGATACTGGTTCAAGTGTATGTTGATGACATCATCTTTGGCTCAACAAACTACAAACTTTGCAAACAGTTTGAAAACTGATGACAAAGAAGTTTGAAATGAGCATGATGGGTGAACTCACATACTTCCTTGGACTACAAATCAGGCAAACTGATAAAGGTATCTCCATCAATCAAGAGAAGTACACCAGAAATCTCTTGAAGAAATATGAGATATCGACGTGCCTCGTGAAGACACCAATGGTCCCTCCTAACAACCTTGGACCGATCTCACCGGCAAATTAGTCAATCAAACCCATTTCAGAGGGATTGTTGGCTCACTGATGTATCTAACTGCTACTAGACCAGACATACAATTCTCAGTCTGTCTAATAGCAAGATATCAGTTCAATCCCAAAGAATCCCACCTCACTGCAGCCAAAAGAATACTCAGGTACTTGAAGGGAACCCCAAACCTTAGACTCTATTATCCAAAGTGCTCAGGGTTTGATCTCAAGGGTTACTCTGATTGATTATCTTTGGCGCAACATAGACAGAAAAGTACCTCGGGGTCCTGTCAATTTCTTGGAGGAAACTGGTTTGTTGGAGTCTTTGAAAAGCAACAATCGTGGCTATGTCTTCATTGAAGAGTATGTGGCTGCTGCAGGATTTTGTGCCAATGTTTTATGGATGAAAAGTCAACTCAGTGACTATGACATCCATTACAAAATGGTACCCATCTTCTGTGACAACACCAATGCAATTGCAATCTCCAACATCCCCGTCCTTCATCAAAGAACCAAACACATTGATATCAGATATCACTTCATCGGGGACCACATAATGAAAGGAGACATAGAACTTCATTTCATCCCTCGAATATCCGGTGGCGATATCTTCACCAAACCTTTGGATGAACCTACCTTCGGAGACCGAAAGTGAATTGGGAATGCTTGACATTGAAAGTCGGGCATCGAAAACCAATCTCAGTAAGTTCTCTGAAATGGTTCCTCCTCCCTGAACAAAACCCACAATACAACATCTCACTGAATGAGTAAGACTCATTCGGGGACCTGACACTAAAATTGAGCATTAAATGAGTAACTAAATGATCCAAGTATCAGTTACTTAAATGTCCTAGGTTGGTAACTATGCCAATTTAATATAGGAATATATGTCTCTCTGTCTTACTGTCAACCATATCAAGGGTCCCTCACAAACTTACCTAATCCCCACTTGGCATTAAATGCCTCCTCACATGAAATATCTTATTGATATTTTATTACTACAAATATACACTTTTACTGTGCACTGCAACTGTTCCCTTGAAAACCGGGATTTTACTGCGGGTGGAGTGGTGGCATTAAATGTGGAGATTCAAAACATTTTCATAAACTGACTTTACAAATTCCCATTTATGCACTTTCCACCCCTCTCACCACTCTATAAATACCCTCTTCAAAACCTCATAAACACCCACACAAGATTTCTGCTAACAAAACTCTGTCAAAATCTCTTTTAAAACCCAGAAATCTGTGTGTTCTTCAAAACCTTTTCTGAAAATCTTCTGTGAACCTTTACAAAGGTTTTCATCACAACTTAAGAGATTCAAACCTTTGATTGTTCTTGTCAAAAATTTCTTTTCAAAACCCTAAAATCTTTTTATGGAAATGGCAAGAACACAATCTCTTCAGTTCGCTTCACAGTGGGTAGGTGATCTTAGCAATGTTGAGTTTAAAACAAATAATGTCATAGGCAATTTTGAATATCCTCAAAATGTCCAAGCCTATAAGGACATTATGAAATTTCTTTATAACTCCCACAAAACGGCCTTTGTTCGGTGTCCTCAATCGTACCAAAACCTCCTCGAGGAGTTTTGGGCTACTACCAAGGCCTTTGACCCGACACCCCTCTATCGATGAGAACAACCTTAGACCTCTCAGGGAATATCTCATCAGGTTCAGTCTTAATGGGGGCCAACAATTCACCCTGGATTATAAAACTTTTTGCACCTCCATAGGGTTAGATTACAACAAAGGTGTTTATGTAGCCCATCCTGAACCCTCCACAGTGAAGGATGGGTTAAAACAAATCGTTTTAGATCCAACTTTTTTGGACAAGACCTCAGTCACCAAAAGCTCATTTCCCGTGGCTTGGAGGATCCTATTCACTTTTGTGATTCAGGTCCTCGGCGGGAACCACTCATCGATTAAACAAGTTAACTCTATTCAGTTGATGATGGCATACTGCTTGATGAATGGGGTGATTGGTGGCAAACCGTCAAGTTTTCTCACACAAGCTAGCCACTTGTGAATGGCTAACCGTAAGAAACTTAAAACAGTTCAGACACCAATGCAATGAAGATCAAGAGAGTATAGTGTTTCCCTGTGTCGTTATGTCCCAACGAAGCGCGTGCGATGAATCACCAAACGAATAGTGATCGAGAGGATTTGAACGGAAAAGGATTGTGATTATAGCTACAGAGAAAGTCTATAAATTACAGAGGCTTAAATGCAAATTAAAGAAAATTAAAAAGATAAAAATATTAAATAAACGCTATCACTATTTGCAAAATGATGTTTATGATTTTTCTTTATAAATTTTAATTTAAAACTACGTGACGTACAATAGAAAATGTAAAACTTGAACAATATAAATCCTAAAAATATGAAAATGACATTTTAACAAACCTAATGATAAGAGAAAATTTTTAGAAAAAGAAAATTATTTTATAACTATTTATATAATTATTATTAATTAAAAACTATTTTTAGCTATTTAATAATAACCTAAAATACAAGAAAATATGAAATAAAGCTAGAAAAATGAAATTGTGACTTGGAAAAATCTAAAATAACAAAAGAGAATATTCAAAACTATTTCGTATTTTTTGATTATTTTTGTATTTTCTATGAATTAAAAACTATTAAAAACTGATTAAATTGCTTAAAAATACAAATTTAACTAAGAAAAATCTGGAAAAATATTTTTTTGACTTTTTATATTTATCTTAACCTAGGAAAAATGAAAAATTATTTTTTTTTTGAAACTTTTCTGATTTAATTGTATTAAATGCTAATTAAAAAGATTTAAAAACTGTTTTAAATCAAGAAAAATACCAAACAAGTCTGGAAAAATCTGAAAAATTCAAGATAAGTCTAAAATAATATTATGAATCTAGGAAAAATATAAAAACCAGGGCTTGTGTGCAAGAAAATGAAACTGCAATGTAAGGAGCTTGTAAATAAGCACTTATATTAAGCAAATGAAAACCAAAGACCTCCTATCGATTCTGAAGCTATATTATGCTAAAAGTACTCAAAAGCAACTTATAACAACTATCTTAAACCTCTGAATTGCACCCTAAACAGATTTGATTAGTTGAGCTTATGTGCTAAAACAGTTTTGAGGTGCTCACTTGGAGCCTAAGAACAAGCTACCAAATAAGCTAGAAATCTAAAACCAGACAAAGGATCCTATACTAGACCTGGCTAACTACTTATGAACCAAATTAGAGCCCTGGACAAGCTCTTATGAGCTCTGTGCAAGCCCGCACAAAACTCGTGCACACTCTAATATCTTGAGTTTGTGCACAGGGGAAATAAGACCCAATCGACAAGCTCATTTGGAGCTTTTAAAAAATTGACAAAATTCTACAAAAATGATAATAAGAAAATAGACCAGTAGAAGTTTTTAAACCCACAATTTCTTTTGATTTGGCTTAGAAATGAATCCAAGAAAAATCACCCTAGTTTGGTGAAAACTGGATTTTTCAATATTTGACTTTTAAAACAGTTTTGATGTTTTGACTTTGATGAACTTTGAGACCAATTTGTGGACTGATTTGCAAGTAAAACTGAGCTAACTACTGCACTAGCTTGTTTTCTTGATCAAACTGAGTCTAACTACTCTAATTACCATTAAATAAACAAGTCTAAACTATTGGTAACCACAGATACATATACAAGCACAATATGCGAAATGGATTGAAAATGGAAAGTGAAATACAAACTCACGGATGTCCGCTTATTTTGCGGCTAAAACCGGAACCAATCCTACACTAACCTAGTCTATTCCAACCCATCCAATGCTCTGCATCACCCCAAATTCCATTTTATCACCAAATGAACCCAGTTTGACTTTCGTTGACCAAAATCCAAAGTTGCTTGAAACTTGATTTTAAGCTAACCAAAAGCTATAAGGAGCTTTAATAAGCTTATTTGAGCTTAGAAATAAGCTATTTGAAACTTTAACATCAGAGTTTGAATTTGAAATTTGCAACAGTGAGCTTGAAACTTGAAACTTATATAAAAACTTGGAATTACTATTTAAAAACACATTACAATGATAGTAATACTTGAATTTGGTACAATGAAACAAAAGATTACAACTTCTACACTTTAACTAAAACTTTTATATTAAAACGACATAAGTGAAATTTAAAAAACTAAAAACTACCCTTTCTCTTGCTTCTTCTTCTTCCTTTTATACACCAAAAGTCTTCTCTCACCTCTCTGATCAATTCCCACTTTATTTTTTTGACCATTGGATGGCTTGAGCTCTTTTTAGCCATTGATTCGGTTTTGGCGTAAAAAATGGTTTTGCCAGTTGGACTGATAACTTGTGATAGTGGAAGGAGCATTGAATGCATCTTGGCTTGGGGTGAGGTGGAGTGATAAGGGTGGGTGTGATGATGATGGAGTGTGGGCAGGAGTTGCAGGCAAGGTGTGATGATGGAGTGGGAAGGGAAACCCGTGAGAGTGGTTAAGTCAAATGGGGTTTGACTGGGTATATTAAAAGGAAGGTCAAAAGGATAATGGCAGGGGGTCACAAGGGAAAATGGCAGGGGTCCAATTGGCTTTGACAAGGTCCAAAGGTGCAAAGGTTTAAGGTTTAATATCAAGGACCTTTGTGTAATTTCGAAAAATGGAGGACCAATTCTGCCATTTTGCAAAGTTGTTTCAACGGACCACAATTGACAAGTTTCCATAATACAAGGACCAAAATATATTTTTTTCAAATTTCCAAGGACTATTTTTGCCAAATTTTAAACTTGAAGGACCAAACTTGTAATTTCTCAAAACTTTTGATATTTTTCACCAAAGGACTAATTTTGACAACTTATGATTTTAAAAGGACCTTTGGTGATCTTTCTTTTGAAATTAAGCTCGGGGACTATTTCGACAATTTTTGAAACTTGGGGACTGAAATTGCCAATTATGCAAACTTAGCTCATTTTCATCGATTTTATACATTTTGCATCTGAAACATATAAAATGCAATTTTGGAATATTTTCAGTATTTTGATGCATTTCTGAGTATTTTTAAACGTTTTGCAGTTCAGATTTAACCAAAAATGATGAGTATTTACACACTCATCATGGGGTCACTGTCGACATAGGGGAGATCATTTACAGTGATCTCGTAACCAAGCTACAGAGCAAAACTAGGACGAAATACGTTTCGTATCCTAGGTTTGTCTCTTGTGCTTTGCAAGTGTTACTGGGTACAAACTATCCTCAGGAAGAACAATTTGGTGCTTTACCTGGCATCCTAAGCCAATCAAATTTTCAAAAGGACCCATCCCTTGTCACTAATATTGAATTGACGCCCATATGGTTTTGTAAACAACCCGAGGGAATCAATGTCTCCTAACCCTGCTCCTATAAAGAGAAAGGGAAGTCTCGTGGGACTAAAACCAAACCCAAGTCTCAGGCCCCGAGGCTTCGGGAGCACAGCCTAAAAGGCAAAAGAAGCCCCCGACTAAACAGACACCCACTGGTGACCAAGCAACATCCACCCCGGTGACAACGAAGGACACTGATAAATCACAATCAGTGTCTTTGGTCCCAACTACTACTCCCCAAGATCCGAGGAAACAAACAACACGCTGGTAGGGAAGCGCCTTCCACAACGCCAAGGATGACATTAGCAAATCCAAGCCTTTGTGCGAGGTCACACTGAATGATCCCAAAGACTCGGAGGGAACCAAACAACCGCTGATAGGGATACCACCTTCACTGAATCTGCTAAAGGCACTGGGAAAAACCCATCAGTGTCTCAGGGGTCTCAGGAGACAAAGACTTCGGAGGGACGGAACAACCCGCCGATATGGAACCCAAAACCAATCGACTCGAGAGAAGACAGGAAACGCCCACCATTATGCGAGGGTCAACGGGGACAAAGACTTAGGGAAATATACCACCCGATATGGAACCCATCACCAACCCCCATAATTTGATGTTACTGGGATACTTTTCTCCGATGATGAGCCGAAAGTGAAGATGTTATTTTATCGCGAGGGAAGAAGTGGACGCTGAGGTTCAATCTGAACAAGAACCTAAGCCCGATCCACGGGAGCATCTTGAATCACCATTTTAACACGAAAATGACTCGACTCCTCTTCCTCCATCGATGAGTTCAACGGATTTGATAATGTTCTTCCACTCACCGAGAGGCAGCTTGTTCAGTGGATCACCAAAGCCTCCGAGGAAGCTATCCTCGGGGTCACCGACACATTGTGGGAACAACATACTAAGGCTGGTGCCAGTTATGCAGATCTGAAAGCTGAGGTACAAGCGTTTGATGAAAATGTTCATGAGCACAGGGATCTGATGTATGACAATATTCACAGACTGGATGAAAATTTAGCTAAATTCTTCAAACACCTTCAGGGTGTTGGCACAAAGGTGGATGAAATCAGAGAATCTGTCAAAGAAGACCCAGCGCTCAACTCTAAAGTGCTGGAGGCTACTGAGGCGTACTTGAAACAATCCTCCAACCTCACTGAACTGATCGAAACGCTCAAATCTGAAAATGTTCAGGGTCTTCATTCTTCAATCCAGTCTCTTCAAGCTACATTGACCTCTGTGCACACTCAGATGGCTACGTTGGCTCAGGCATCTACTTCCTTGGCCGGAATCTTGGGCGAATGACTGCTTTGGAAGTATCTCGTGCAAATTTGGAAGCTAAGGTCACTGGCATTCAAACAGATACTTCAGATATCAAGGCCATGATCACCGAAATTTATCAGGACTTCAGGGTCAAGTGCCCGTCCCCTTAGCACCAACACCAACTCTTGCCCTCACCGACGCCGGCAACAGTTGAGGGGAGAAAACTGAAGAAAATCCTCTTCACACTGAGGGAGACAACACCACCAGATTCTGCAGCTCCAATCTCATCATCACCACCAGTATCAGCAATACCAATCTCATCAATCCCTCCACCAACATCAACAACAACAACAACACGGCGGTGATCACACCAATAATAACAACTACACCGCCCTGGTAGCATCTTCTTCTTCGGCCGGGAAAAGGAAAAGGCATAATGACAACACCACCGAGCACGAGAAGATTCCCTAAGATCGGCGACGAATACCGCTTTCACACCACAACAGACTAAGTGCCTATCTTGCAAAAGAAGAAGGAAACAGAAACTTGCGAGGAAGAAAGAAAAAGCAGAGAGGCACGGTAAAGGTAGTCATTGAAGAAGCGAAAATGTTGGAATAGATGCTAAGAAGCTTAAAAGGGTCAGCGGGACATAATTTCAAGGATGCTCGGCAGGGAAAATGGTGAAATGAAAAGCGTTGGAAGAAAAGAACAAAGAACTGCAGCCATCGGGAAGGCAAGAATTGACCATTACAATTGGACAATGTCAAGCGTAAGACGCACTGAGAAGATCATCGATGTCAAAATCATCCCGGATCCAAACCACGGCAATGAATGTCTACGGGGGATGATAAGAGACATTTCGAGGTTCATGATCCCCTAAAATTCAGCGACTTTGGGATCAGAACTCGATGAACTTGGTCCAATAATAGAAAAAGAAAAAATATGGTGGTTAAGGAGCGATGAAGATTCTCAGTAAAAGATATGAAAGATGAGGATGCACCGCAAGCTGGCCGGGAATTCAGCCTACCTTAACTGCACCACAAGGATCTCAACCACAATCATCCACTGGCAAAAGGAAAAGAGTTGAGTTCCAGCCTGAGATTAAAGTGCCTGGACTAGAGTGTAAAAGGGAGCTGCCCGAAGGTGTAAAGTTCGTGAACTGTCTAGTGATTGAAAAGCCTGAAAGAAGGCTATTCCACATTGATGTCTATGGAAACCCAACATTTCAAAGATGGAGGGACATTGATCAGGCAGGTGTGGCTGCAATGCTAAGCTACATACTAGTGGCCTCTCAAATTCAAACTCTGCAAATTTGAGTTACAGGTGACTTAAATGCCAAGATAAGAGACCATCCCGACAGGAAACACTCATCACCAAGAAGGTCAAGCTTGAAGCGAGAATCCATCCGGTGACATCATTTTGAATTATCTTTTGTACTAGTGATAGGAACCTTGTAATTTGATTAATAAACAATGTATGTTTTGTTAAAATATTCAGTGTTCCTTCTCAGTATTCATTAGTACATTCAGTGTAAGAAGAAGCCATTTGCTCACTTACATGATGAAACACTAGGCTATTTGTATATCCAAATAGGGGAGACTGTTGGGTTCAATAAATACCCAAACCCCTTAATCTAGGATTTAAATAGAAAATAGCCCAAGTATTTAGAACGTTAAACATTAACAGTCACTTTGAGTGCATAGTCTCTCGGTGAGCCATCTTCGGATACTCGATGCGAGGCAACAAGATAGTCTCTCCACTCAGTAAGGCGGAACTTAAAGGGTGAAGAATGAGTCAAGAAGAAGATGGTGGATTCAGTGAGTGAAGACAATAACACACTGAATCCCTAAGACTCCTCTCCAACTACTTACACTGAAGACAAATCAAGTAGAAGATGAAGGATGTAAAGACTAAAGAATGAGCGGGACAAGGCGGGATAAGTTTGAATCGGATAAGACGAAGTCCTTATCAACCAAAGTCAACTTTCCCTGAATGGCAAAAGATCAGGCTCGGTGTCATCACTGACCTTAGGAAAGTAGTCTTGTCTCTTACCTAGAATAGCCTTTGTAAACAGAGACAAAATGCATCAATATTTTATCTTCTGTAAGATGTCAGTTTGTCACTTAGGAAAGAGTTAAATCTCATACATGTATAAATAGCATAAGAGATGGAGTGAAAAGGTCAAGCTTGTGAATTGTAAAAACACACATACACGCAAGCCATCTTTTCACTCCTCTAAATACAACTTTATCCCTGAGATAGCTCAGTGGGTTCTAAGAGTTGTGCTCAGATTTAGCCTGAGCTTAGAGAGGAGTCACCAACCTTTGTCATTTCAATCCCAAGTGCTATTCCGCAAGTACTTGGGTAACGTATTCTTTTTGATTGATTTCTAATAAAGAATATGATGTTGAAAATTATCTAGTGTGTTTTACTTACTTTAATTTTAGTCATTGTTCACTATTAACTTGTTTTATATTTCTAAACTGTTTTAGACGATAGTGAACGAGGAACAACAACTACGCTAAGGTTGGGGTTGATGAAGATTATTTTATTTATATTTTTTATGTTTTTTTTGGAAATGGAAAGGTACGAATATCGGGGTTTGAATTTCTATTGATTACTTCTACTTGTCTAATTATCTAAACTAAAGTGTATGTAGTCTATGTCTATTGTTGTGTGCTCGTATGATGATTAAAAATGTATTTGCTTAGGATTTATTACTCCCTAGTTATCTCCTATTGGTAGTTGAATTGTCACGTCCTTATTCTTAATCGCGTTGTGTTTCTAAGGTCGTAGGGTATGCGTTTATCCTTAAATCTTTGAAGCTACCAAAGGTTAATGACTACAAAATCTCTAGGATTTATAAACTTTAACTCTAAGGTATTCTTTGGATGTATAGCCTACAATTACTCTAGGTGATTATAAACTAAGGTTCAACAAAGATTAATCAAGCATTATTAGCACAACGAATGACCTATCGCAATACTAGGTCAATCACAATTAAGATAAGAGACAACTAATCAATATTCAATAACTAAGTTTCATATTACCTAAGCAAACTCACAAGTAAATTAGCCGGACATGGGGAACATGCAAGCATACACACAATCAAAGGAAGACATAATTGAATTAATGTAGTAAAACACTTATCTTGATGTAAGATAGGCTATGGAACCCTAAAATACTGTACAAGACAGCCTTGGTTCGGTTTAGGTTTTTACTCCAAAAGACTACACACTGAAAACTGAAAATTTCGGATTCTATATATAAGATTACATATGCGACGGCGTCACCCTTTAATTTGTGACGTCGTAGGGTCGCCGTTATTAGGGTTTCGTCTTGGCCACGTTAACATTGCGACGACGTCACCTTATGCTTGTGACGCCGTCCTCTTCAGTCTATGACGTCGTCTGATCAAATCTAGGCCGTCTGAGCTGCGACACCCTAATTTTTTAAAACCTGAAGCCGTCACTTGTAAATGAGCAATTTGGCTACTAAGTCATGACAAAATTTTTCCGACGGCGTCTCTAGTAGAACCTGACGCCGTCACTTTTAGAACCTGACGCCGTCCCCTTTAGTTTCAGCAGCCTGAGTGTCTCGATTCTTGACTTTGGCCATTTTCTTCGTATATTCACGCCTTTTCGTTCGAATAAGTGTCATTCCACAATTTGCCTCGAGATACCTAAAAAGTGAAAAGGAACGATATTAAGTAATAACGGATACAAAAGTGATCAAATAAGGGCTTAAACGACCCCTCAAAAAGGCACATTTTAAAACCTTATCAAATATCCCTACACTTGGTATTTGCTTGTCCTCAAGCAAATGTGCTTTTAGCCAATTGATTTATAAGTTAGGGGTCATGAAGCATTAGTTTAGAACGATCCACAACACATACAAGCCCGCAAAAGTCATAACAAGCACGGAAATTACATACTAGCACCTCACATGGGGTGTTTAGGTACTCACATCTCTCGGGTGTATATGAAATAAAACAAGTTGGAAATGGAAGATAAACACTCATTAACCGGTCCTAGTACATAGATTACCATAGGCTTGAGACTAGATCAAACCTCCATCGCTTTGCCGTAAGCACCTAGGAAAGACTATCCAAGAGGTTTTTTAAAGGGTTGTAATGATATGCTTACGGTAGGGAAACAAAGGGTTTGGTGGGATAGGCGATTTAGTGGTGGCAAGTCAAAAATCTTTATGTTACAAGCATGCGAAGAATGGCATTGCTAAGCCAAGACTCGACACTCTAAACTCTAGATAACTGAAACAAACAAACATAAATTTAAAGATAGATATAGGATGGTAGCCTGTATGTTTTTCATCATTTTTTTTTCATACACTCTTACTCTACCATTCTCTACGATAACATCAAAACGATAGGGATTTTTAGGCACATCCCTACACTTGAGTTTTTATTACTCTAACACTAATTTGACCCGAATTGAAAAGATCAAAACACTTGGAGTACATTATTATGCAAATAAAGAGAATTTGAATTTAACGTTCCCTTCCTGTCATTTCATAAAATTTAACTTTTCCCATGAGTCCCAATCATCCCAAAACTGTGTACAAAGGATATGACTCGACTTAGAAACTTATGCAAGCAACAAGATAATTGAACTAAGGGTTTAGTGTGATAACAATAATGCACTAAAAGTGAGTGCATAAAAGGTAGGCTAAGGCGATTTGGGTGTACATTTGGAGGTGGATTGTAAACAATGCTCTTCATTGATATTTCGGAAAACCGAAACATCATGAGAACCGCGAAAAGGATAGGCTCTGAGGGGTTAACTAGGGGTATCGTGTACTAAAGATGAGTACAACGCAAAGGTGTGGGGGAATTACTCAACCGATGTGGAAGAAGTAATTATATTACGGGTATCAAACAAGGGTTATCCTAATGCCTCTTATCATTTAGTTATTCCTAACTACACAAGTGTAGTCTTATTAGCGATCTCGGGATTCATCACAAAACAAGTTCTAGAATCTATTATACTACCGGTTCACACTCTAAGTATTAAAGATGAATGCTTTAATTCCTACAAATCTAAGGGCGATCCTCACATTTTGGGTAGAATTTAAGTGGTAAAGGGTTTTTTGTGCTAGTCATATAATTTCCTATCTATGAGACGCTTTATTAAGACTAATGGCCCACTCCTATATGTCATGAAAATTTTTGAATTTGGTGCGAAAATTACCCTAACCGATATTTCTCATGGTTTATTACACAAATTCAATTGGACAAAGCAAATAATCAAGGATAAGCATAGTTTCAAAGTTCCCATTTTATTTTCCCTCGCTACACTGAAACTGAACATTGTCCCCAATGTTCCCGGAAAGTATCAAAGTTATGATAACGGAAGGTAATAAAAGACGAAAAGAACTAATACTCCCCTGATTAGCTCGGTAGGATCCTCTTTCTTTAAGAAGAATGTTTGCGTGAAAAGCTCCTTCTCATCTTATGTATCTTCTTCTTGGTAAATTAAACCTGCACACTTGAAGAAAACAAACGAAACCTTCGCGTAAAATCGGCGGCAACAATATATATAGGACTCTACTAAACTAGGATATAATGCTTGTGGAATGGATGTTTACAGATTTTCTGGAAAATTAAGACCTGGAAAATTCCAAAAATTTATAAGTAGCTCAGAAAACGTGAAAAGTAATCGTTGTTTCTGCTGCCTTCCTCCCCGACGCGTCAGTTGCGATCTGACGCCGGTTATCCCTGACTTAAACGGGGCGATTTTCGGAAAAATTCTGGAAAATTTTTATCTTTAGAATCTGGAAAAATTTCCTGCAAAACATCCATTATTACTCGATACAAGCATTTGACTCGAACAAACACACATGTATATCTTTTAATTAATTGAAATTCTCATGTTTATGTTTCTTTTGAAAACGTGTGTAGTCCTCCCTACACTTATCCCTTATGTAAAATACCTTTATATGTAATTAAGACGAGGTTAAAGACAAAACAAAGCATTTTTACAAATTTAAACATGAGAATAAACGATCAATAAAAGATACACGACACAAACAAGCAAACAATTAAGCATGGGTTGCCTCCTACGAAGAGCTTTTCTTTATTTATGAGTCTTGTAGCTAGACTCGAAGTCGTACCCTGACGTGACTTCATTACCGTCACCTTCTTCCTCATGACGGTCTCTATTGGGTGATTCCATGTTGTAGAAGTGCCCTATGATGCACCTTTCAAAGAGGTCGTCCTCTCCCCACTCAGTTCTATATTCTGGTCCTAAGTTCAAGCAATCCTTATAGAAGCCGAAAATTTTGGCCATAACATAATCTACTCCTTTCTCCTTATCCTCCTCATTCCTATAGTAGACCGATAGTTTAAGTTCCTTTTCATCATTGGAGAGTGATGAAAACTTCTCAATCTTAAACGGCATTTGGTAAGCTGCATCATCAGTCTCATCCTTGAATCGTACTATTCCTAATGAGGGATCATAAGTCATCCCGGTGCTTTCTATGAAAGGCTTCCCTAGAAAAACGTGGGATAAGCTAGGATCTATGGCTGTACTAATGTCATCCACTATTATGAAATCCGTAGGAAACGTGAAACTACCTACATACACAGGAAATCCCTTAACTCTAACAAGAAAATTGCAACTAACCTTAGGATTATCGGTATCTTGCCTAGTTAGGATAGGCTCCTTCATTACCCAATTATAGTTGGTGCGAGTCATTATGTTTATTGGGGATTTGCGGTCAATGTAGGCATTTGCCACGAAAAGGTGTCCTATGCAACATGGTATGTTAAGATTCCACTGGTTCCCAAACTTGATCCTAGGGCTTCTCCTAACATACATGTGACGGAGGTCACGCACTAAGTGAGGGTGGCGAGATAGTTCTTCTTCCGTAGGAAACTTATTGAAATAGTCATTGTCTACTTCATTTACTTCATCGGTTTTTTCATTCCTAGGTGTTTCACTAACCTCAAGTATCGTTTCATGGTTCGCTTCGTCATTTGTTCTATTAGGTTTCACTAAGGTGATGGTATTGACGAATTGAACGTGCTTAGCTAGCTTACTTGGGTCCTTAATCTCTACACCGGAAGTTTCGGGAGTTGAGATAGCATTAACCTTCCTATCACTATTGGTCATGGCTTTCAAGAGGTTATCTATCTTCTTATCCATCTCGGCTTGTTGTTGGTTAAAACGGTCTGAGAGCTTAGCTATTTGAGCTTCTTGGGATGCGACTAGGTGTTGCCACATCCCCTCAATGTTTTGTTGGTTAGGGCCGTGAGATGGGGCCATGAGAAATCATTGGATGTGAATTCTTTGGTTTGTCCCCAATAAAAGTCGGGCTTGCCCTTCCATGCTTCTCGGGCGTCATTAAAAGTCCTAGGTCCGGGTGTTGTAGGGAATCTTCCTCCCGTTCCATTAGTACGCGAGGATGCGTAGTCAACGGAAGCTTGTTCGGGGAATCTTGTGCAAGTGCGCGTGTTTTGAGGACCACTACACGGCTCACACGAGGAAGAAACTTTGTTCACTTGGCGTGAAGACTTAGGATTTTCGTAGGAGCTCATTAGGAATTTAACTTGATCTTCAAGCTCGAGCATCCTACGGTCAGAAGATTGTGAGTCAATGGGAGGCAAGGAGATTGCCTTAACGGTTTTGGGCAACTCACGGGGGTCATTCCAACTTTTGTTGTCATAGAGAGCAAAGTCCTCTATTATACCCCATGATTCTTCGGCGGTGAGATCACTAAGTTTTCCACCGGCAACTTGGTCAATGGATCGCTTGGTGGGGAAGTTGACATGATCATAGAAGAGTTGGACTTAAAGCCAAAGATCAATGCCGTGATGAGGGACTCTATGGAGTAAGTCCTTGAATCGAGTCCATGCTTCGTAGAGAGATTCACCTTGACATTGTTGGAACATCAAGATATCATTCCTAAGCTTAGTGGTTCTCCCCGGTGGGAAAAATTAGGCAAGGAAACGAGAGGTGAGATCATCCCAACTTGAGATGGAGCCGCCGGGAAGTCGCTCAAGCCAATTACTAGCTTGGTCCCATAGAGAGAATTGGAGAGAAGCAGCGTGGTCTCCCGAGTAGTAGCATCGAGGTCGATGGAATCGACAATTTTAAGAAATCCTTAAGATGCTGATTAGGATCTTCGGAACGAAGTCCATGGAATGCACATCCGTTTTGCACCAACCGGATGGTGTCGGATCGCAGGGCCGTAGTTTGGGCTTGGTCGGGAAGCTCAATGGTGTTCGTATAGCCTAGGTGGCTTGGTCTCGAGTATTCACCAAGAGTACGGCCTCTTGGCGGGTCATTTGGTGGTGGGTTGATGAGTGGTGGTTGGTTATCACCTTCCATGATGAAAAGTGATGGGATACGAACAAATGTCACGAAGAAGGGGGATAGACTACGAGGAAGCTAAAAATGGAAAAAAAGCTTACTTGATAGGAATCAAGCAAGGAAACCTAAATGAGGTGGACTCCTAACTAGCTATTCTATTCCCCGGCAGTGGCGCCAAAAACTTGATACGCTTACACAACGCGTTTGGGGTCAAAGGAACTTCCTTTTCCTTCTCTAGGGGAATAGGAATGCTAGTGAGAAGTTACTACGCTAAGGTTGGGGTTGAGGAAGATTATTTTCTTTTTTATCTTTTTTATGTTTTTTTTGGAAATGGAAAGGTAGGAATCTCGGGGTTTGAATTTGGGGGGTTGGTATTTCTACCGATTACTTCTATTTATCTAATTATCTAAACTAAGGTGTATGTAGTCTATGTCTATTGTTGTGTGCTCATATGATGATTAAAAATGTATTTGCTTAGGCTTTATTACTCCCTAGTTATCTCCTATTGGTGGTTGAATTGTCACGTCCTTATTCTTAATCGCGTTGTGTTTCTAAGGTCGTAGGGTATGCGTTTATCCCTAACTCTTTGAAGCTACCAAAGGTTAATGACTACAAAATCTTTAGGATTTATAAACTTTAACTCTAAGGTATTCTTTGGATGTATAGCCTACAATTACTCTAGGTGATTATAAACTAAGGTTCAACAAAGATTAATCAAGCATTATTAGCACAACGAATGACCTATCGCAATACTAGGTCAATCACAATTAAGATAAGAGACAACCAATCAATATTCAATAATTAAGTTTCATATTACCTAAGTAAACACACAAGTAAATTAGCCGGACATGGGGAACATGCAAGCATACACACAATCAAAGGAAGACATAATTGAATTAATGTAGTAAAACACTTATCTTGATGTAAGATAGGCTATGGAACCCTAAAATACTATACAAGACAACCTTGGTTCGGTTTAGGTTTTTACTCCAAAAGACTACACACTGAAAACTAAAAAATTCGGATTCTATATATAAGATTACATATGCGACGGCGTCACCCTTTAATTTGTGACGCCGTTATTAGGGTTTCGTCTTGGCCACGTTAACATTGCGACGGCGTCACCTTATGCTTGTGCCGCCGTCCTCTTCATCTATCGTCTGGATCAAATCTAGGCCGTCTGAGCTGCGGCGCCCTACTCTTTTAAAACCTGAAGCCGTTACTTGTAAATGAGCAATTTGGCTACCGAGTCGTCACAAAATTTGTCCGACGGCGTCTCTAGTAGAACCTGACGCCGTCACTTTTAGAACCTGACGCCGTCCCCTTTAGTTCCAGCAGCCTGAGTGTCTCGATTCTTGACTTTGGCCATTTTCTTCGTATATTCACGCATTTTCGTCCGAATAAGTGTCATTCCAGCAATTTGCCTTCGAGATACCTAAAAAGTGAAAAGGAACGATATTAAGTAATAACGGATACAAAAGTGATCAAATAAGGGCTTAAACGACCCCTCAAAAAGGTACATTTTAAAACCTTATCAGTAGTGTGTGTCGGTTCTAGTTTAGTTCTCGGTTTTGGACCGGGTATTTTGGGTCTTACTATTTGGAACCGAAAACCAGTTAAGAAAACACATTATATACACTACAAAGTATTAAACATGTTTAATCTTTTGCATAGTAAATCCCAAATTCCCGACCTACAATGCAATCAATCCATGGATATTGTATACAAAATAGATCAAAGATTACGTTTAACTCGTCAATATTAAATCCTTTTGACACCGAAAACACAACTGATACCTCAACAACTTGTAAACTCGGTCAATTAACATTGTAGATTACTCTGTTGAAACCTTTGTAAACTAGAACAAGAAACCATTCGATACAATATTACAATAAAATGCATGTAAGAATGTTTGACACTTTGCTAGTTTGTTAAGTACACTAACATGTTTTTTAACAATGACAGTCAAAGAGTTGACTACACCGGTATCAAATTTTATTTGTCATAATGAATTAGTTATAATGAGTAAATAAGAAATATTAAAGTTTGTTTCTATTCTAAGTTATATAGTTTGATCTGCTGCTACTGTTATATCAAACCAACAAAAATACGCAAACACTGTGAATTGGTCCAAGTAACTAACTCAATGTAGTTAGCGTTGGTGAAGGTAAAAAGTGTGGAAACAATGAGCAACCTTTATCGGATCATCAAAGCGAAAGGATTCGATAAGGTCAAGATTCATTATAGAGTCTTGCAATGCTTTCAAAAGTAACACAAATTTGAAGTCCTTCTTCTCACATATCAAACCAGTTTCTAAGAATTTTTATGTGGATGAGAGAATGGTGTGGGTTGAAATATCAGGATTACCATTGTGTGCATGGGGATCAAATGCATTAAAAAAGTAGATTTATCGGTGGGGAAGTTTATGTTCTTCGAAAAGGATGAAACAGGTGCAATGAGTCTGGGAAGAGTTTGTGTTGCCACAAAGCACAAGAATTTTGTTTCGGAAACAACGAAAGTAAGTATTCATGGGGAGGAGTATGATGTCTATATACATGAATTGGGAACCTAGAATATAGATATCAAAGATTCTAAAACCGATTCTCAAGTAGATGAAGACATTAATAATGAAGAGAATTCAGTAAGTGAGGAGGATTATGACGAGGTTCAGCAGGAGGAAAAAAAAAGAGGAAGATGTAGAAGAAAAAAAATAAGAACGACCATCACGAAGAGAGTTTTCAAAGTAACATGGGAAATGAGAAAAAAGGAGGGGAGGAATTAGTTATCGATAAGGAGGATAATGAGAAAGCCAAATCAGATTTGAGCCATCCCCTAGGCTTTGAACACTTCAAAGAAACATGGAATGGTCCAAAAAAAGCTCTCGTCAATCCAAATCTACTAAGTGCTCTACTTCCTTTTGTAAGTTTTGAAAGAAAGATATTAAGGGCATCTCAGTTATCCATGAAATGTCTAAGCTTATAGAGGTCGGGGAAAAATTAGGATATGATGTTAGAGGGTGCCACAAATCCCTACATAGACTGATTGATAGTATTGGAGTATCAATTGTTGACAAATGAAGTTGCTTTCTATTAACATTCAGGGTACTAAGAAGAGGAGAAAACAAGTATGGATCAAGGAAATGTGTTTCAAGAATAATATTCAATTCCTAGGTGTTCAAGAATCCAAAATGACTCATCTCAAATTGTTTCATATTAAGAACATGTGGGGTAACTATGTTTTTGATTACGTGTGTAGTTTATCTAGTGGAAGACCGGGGGGTTTTATTTCCTCTAGGACCCTAATGTCTTTGCCAAATATCAACTTTCGTGCGATGATCGGTACATTATTGTTAAAGGTAAATGGGAAAACTCCGATGAGGTGTTCTACATGATAAACATATAAGAGCCATCGTAGAAAGCGTCCTTATGGAATCGATTGATAGATTTCATTTCAAATCCTGAAGGGCAATACGTCATTTTTGGCGACTTTAATGAAGTTCGGGTCGAAAGTGAAAGATATGGTACTGAATTTATTCGTTCTCAAGCTCAATTTTTTAACTCGTTTATAGATGATGTAGGTTTATTTGATTTACCCCTTGGAGGTCGTATGTTTACTTGGATGAATAAGGCGGGCACGAAGATGAGCAAACTTGATTGGTTTCTTGTATCTCATTCAGTCATAGATTCTTTTCTAGATTATAAAGTATCTGCTCTTCCTCGTGGGTGCTCAGATCGTACACCGTTATTGCTTCATCACGAAAAGGTTGACTATAAACCGATTCATTTTAAATTTTTTCCCTCGTGGCTGCAACGTGACGGTTTCAATGATTTTATTGTTAATGCATACACCGAATGTTCTCATGGTAACTCTCGGATGACTTTTCATGATAAGTTGAAAGCCATCAAACAAAATATTAAAGCTTGGAACCTTCTTTCAAAACAAAGTGAGGCCTTTAGTAAGCATGAAGTTAATTCCATGATAAAAGTAATCGATGGTAAGATTGATTCTGGTATTGCTTTAGTGGAAGATAAAGAGGAACGTTTGAACCTGATAAAGAGTGTGATGACATTCAAAAAATGGAGAAAATGGACACGGCTAAAAAAGCTAGAGTTAAATGGGATGTTGAAGGAGACAAAAACTCAAAATTCTTTCATGGAATTTTGAAACAAAAAAAACATCAACAAATGGTGAAAGGTATTATGCAAAATGGCATTTGGGTCACCAATCCTCAACATGTTAAAATGGCTTTTCACAACTTTTATAAAGACTAGTTGGATATTCGCGCACAGCGGCGGCGATAAATATAGTTATATAATAAATATAGTAAATGAATTTGCTAACCCAACTCTTCTCGCAAGTCCCTACCCGCTTAGTGAATTCATTTCACAACACTCCAAATGTATATGTGTTAGTTGTATGTGTTTGTTTGGGTTTTCCGTATCTTTCCCGTGACATCATTATTTCCGCATATAAAAAGACCTTCACAATCTCTTATCCGTCAAACACTTTCCCAAAAGTAAATGATTTTGATAAATAAAGTTTGTATTGATTGAAATAAAGGTTAAAGTTATAAAAATTTGAATCAAAAATAAAATAAACCTACTAAAAATGTAAAAACTAAAAACTCATAAAAATATATCAAAATGGATATCGAATTAAAGAGCACAAAATTTTAGAAAATATGGTGAAATTAGATTATAAAAAAAATTAAACAAATTAAAAGATATTTAAATTTAAAAATAAAGGTGATTAATTAGTTAAGAAGTGACATGTGTCACCCCATTAGAGCTCTTTATTTTAGTTTGTTAGAGCTCCTCCTTTTTTGTTATTTTTTAGTTAGAGAAATGACACATGTCACTCAATGATTGGAGCTCTTTATCTTAATTTGTTGTGGAACCCACAACTTAAATGCTTTAGTAGTATAGATATGTTCAAGTCTTCAGACACTATGATGAATCTTCCTACTATTATTTTACATGCTTCTCAAAACAATGAAGACAATATTGAGCTCGAAAAGGCCGTGACTGTGGATAAAATCAAAATGGCAGTTTGGAACTGTGGTAGCCAAAAGGCCCCGGGCCCGGATAGGTGTTCGTTTCTCTTTCTTCAAAATTATCGGGATCTTTTGAAAGAAGATGCAGTTAAAGCTGTGAGACATACATAAGATACGTTTACTATCCCTAAAGGCGTCAATTCGTCCTTTATCACTCTTATCCCGAAGGTATCGAACCCAATTCATATTAAAGATTCTCGGCCTATTTCTTTGATAGGTATGCAATACAAAATTATCACGAAAAGATTACCTAATCGATTAGCTAAAGTAGTAAATAAAGTGATTGGTCACGAGCAATCGGCTTTTATATCGGGTAGACAAATCCTTGATGGTCCTTTAATGCTTAGTGAAATTATCTCGTGGTACAAAAGGAAGAAACAAAAGCTTATGATGTTTAAAGTCGATTTTGAAAAAGCTTTCGACACCGTCAGCTGGAAGTATCTTGATCACATGCTTACGATTCTTGGGTTTGGTAGTAAATGGAGGAGGTGGATTCAAATGGGTCTTCATTCGGCTCGAGCGTCAGTTTTAGTTAATGGGAGTCCTTCTCGTGAATTCTCGATCAAACGTGTGTTAGTGCAAATATTACGATATTTAAACTAGATGGTCTCTTTGGTTTTAATGATGACAAACATGTAACTTGTAAATACATAACGTAAAGTGCACAAGTTACTCATAAACACAAATAATCAGTGCTTCATCAACATCTCTCGACGTCTCAAGTAGGAATCACTTAAGGTATGTACAAACAATATATCAAACTTATTAAGTGATCAAAGAATTATTTTTGTCCTTAAAACTCACATTTTTATAAATGTGACAAAACCTTTTTACCAAAATAAATTATACAAATTATTTTTGTAATTATAAAGGAATGTTTTATTAAAAATAAATTTGAATTTGAAATCCCCAACAACTATTTTCCTGCCCAAAAGATAGCACATTTACCATAAAAACATTTCACCACTAAAGAAAAAAAGAGCGTCTTCTAGGGAAGATCACTTAAATAGGTGACGGTCCCTTAAATATTTAAGGGACCGTCCATATTTACAGGACCGTCCCCCGCTCCTCCTGGTAACTATAAATACTGCACTATTTTCACACAAAATTTTCAACCTTCTTTAGCACAAAACTTTCTGTTCTTTCTCAATCTATTCTTTGATCACATTAACTTGTTTGAATCTTGTTTAAATGTGATTCTTTCTTTCTTCAAGTGCAAAGAGAAGAACTTTCGTTATCATCTAGATACATAGTCATGTAGTCTAGTTAGTCCACGTGTAACATTTGTTACATATAGATCGAGTCCATATCTTTCAATCATGTGTAATAGGTAGATCCGGACGATGTGTAAGTCCGTGAAGTGTTGTGTGTAGATCTGGACGATGTGTAAGTCCATGAGGTGTTGTGTGAAGATCGGGTTGATCGTGTTGATCGGGTTGATCATGTTGATTGTGTACATCATGTAGATCGAGTAGATCGTGTAGATCAGGTAGATCGTGTGTGAGATTGGTACTAGCTAGATTATTACTCGACATTTAGCTTAGTGTCGAAATATAAGCGGACACTCGGGGAGTGGAGTAGGGCGAAGAGGAGCTTCGTGACCGAACCAATATAAATTATCATGTCCGGTTTGCGCTTTCTTTTACCCTTTACTTTACATTTTTATTTGCCTTTATTGCTTATTATTATGTTTGTGTCGTGCTTATGTTTATGTGATTGATTGTTTATATTGTGTGGACAATATGTGTGTCTTGGCTTGGAAAATATATTTGTAATTACGTTTGTAACATAATCTACCATATATATAGTTGTTATAAACATCATAACCACTACTCATATTTAGTCACGCTTGATCAGAAATTTGATACGAAAGATTTTTAAGATTTTAAACAGAAACGTATCCACCCCCTCTACGTTTCTACAGTTGGTACCAGAGCCACGTCGCTCTAATTTTTAAAACAAGTGGTTTTTAAAATAGAGTACGGTCCATGTATCAAATTTTTCATGAAGGGTGATTAAATATTAAAAGTGTTTTTCTTGCTAAATTTGTACTAGTTTGTTGTTTGATTTGTACTAGTTTTGTTGGTTAAATACACCTTGTATACTAGCTTGAAGGTGAATCTTCTCAAAGAATTTGAAAGTGTCGGTATTTTCTTTTCTAAGTCTTACGCATAGCAATGACGTCTAAAACACGTGTTTTGTGTGCCAAAACAAGTTCTTTAAGTGCTGAAAGTCTCTAAATGAATTTACACATGAAAAACGTTTTTTTAGTATTGGTGAAAATCCCAAATATATGGACGGTCCCTTAAAAATATTTATGGGACCGTCATGTTTTAAGGGACCTTCACCAAAATAGGGTCAATTTTGAAAATTCATATAAAATCAATTGTAAGTTCGTAGGAGTCGCGCCACCTGCCATTTTAAAGGTAATTGAGTCTACTTTCATTTAAAAATACTTTCAAATTTTAATTCAAAACTTAATTAAAAAAAATACTACATAGTGGTCATAACTTTGCGTTTTGTTTTAACGTAAAACTTGTATTTTACTTTTTCTTTCGAGTCGGGGATTTCTAGCCGATGAATCTTTAAAAAATAGTGTCTTTATCTTTTCAAAATATTGATCTTAATTAATTTTTGAAATGGGTAGGAAATTATTTTATTTTCATATAAAACCAAGCTAAGTATACACTGTTGCATCAAATACACAAAACAATGATGAATATTTTTATTTGTGTTATGCTAAAAGATTATGCGTGTTTCCTTGTGTTTTAATTTTGTTATTAGATTATTAGTGATCATTTCTATTTGTAATTTAGCTACTTATATATCTAAACATATGCGCCATGTACATTATTTGTCGGTCACTAGTTTTTCGGATTATGCCTAAATTGAACTCATGCTACATTTCTTGCATTGAGATTGCGAAATTGTTCTTGAACTGTACTTCACCCCTGGAACAAAGCAATGGTATTTCTTCCCCCTGTACCCTCGAGGAACTGTTTAGCGGTCCGGTTGTCTCGCACTCTTGGAGGATGGTCGAGGTGGACGAAGACCTTGTTCGCTTCTCTATGGAAGTTGTTTATAGAAGTTTCTAAAGTGCATTAATCAGGCTGTGAAGTGAAGGTCACAGGGGCTATGAGGCCCTGCATAGGAATTTGGAAACCTTAGTAGTAAGCAGAAAATGAAAAGCTTATTCATAAGCTCAAGATAGCCAAGATGGAGTAGGGCTAGTCTAACACAAGACATACCGATCTATATTCTCCTGCTCGCCTTTACACCGTCGGGGCATAAGCGCCCTCTTGCTACCCATATGCGAGGCGCTGTCTTAGCCTTCCCTGACCAGGATCGCTTCCACACCTATAATGTTAGGATTTAGTAAATCCAATTATTAAAATGTCGGTCGCCTCAAGTATATGTAATCGTTAGAAAGCTCGTAGTCGTAGTTATTTAATGTTAAGTAGTAGTTAGTTTAGTAACACCGTGGAGGACGGACGGGTCTTTACCCACTGTATGCCTGATCCACAGCACGTAGGTGGCGATTTGTGTAAGACTATAAATACACTCTACCTCCCACGGTAGAGGGTTGGAGCTCATAATATTACTTTTACTTTCTCTCACTAAGTTCCCAAACCTCTAACTATTTCTCTCTCTAAAACCTCAAGTTATATGCCCCTTGTTGATCATGATTTGATGTGTTTGTGAAATCCAATATGTTACAATTGGTATCAAGAGCCATGGTTTGATCACCTCTCTTACATGTTCTTGGATTTCTAGTGGCTTTTTATGGTTTTTGAGTTTGAAAAAGTTTAGTGGTATTTGCATCATTTGGACCATTTCTTGTGCTAAAGTTTGGATTTTGATTGTACTTTTGTGTTTAGGATCATCATAAGTGTTTAGGTTTTGCTTTGGAAGGCTTGAATCATTGTGGTTGGATTGTTTTTGGAATCTAACGTGGCGGTTTGTGTGCTTTGCATGTTGCGATTTGAGTCTCCGTAAAGTATTTCAAGGAGCGATTTGTCCCTGCTTTGGAAGCGATTTGGTCAGTTTCAAATCACTTATTTAAGCGGATTTGTCCGTAGTGGTTGTACTTGTGCAATTTATCTGAGTAGCGATTTGCCACTTTTAGCGATTTGCTTTTTGCCGAGTTAAGACTTTGCGATTTGCGTTGTTTTAGCGATTTGTCATTTCTTCAATGACTGCTTATTGAAGCGAAGTTGTAAGTTTGCGACTTGTCTTAGTTGCGATTTGTCTTGGTTTTGAGTTTAATTTGCTTATTGAAGCGAAGTTGATGATTTAGCGATTTGTTTGGATAACTTGTCACTTTTGAGGATTTGTTTGTTTGTGCGATTTGTCTTGTTGAGCGATTTGTCTCTTGTCACTTAGTGCGCTTCCTCTTGATATCGTGGCTTCAAACATTATACTCAAGGTTCCAAAAGATATCTACAAGCTTATCAATCACAACACTGATGCCAAGGCGGTTTGGGATAATGTCAAGATGCTTCTCGGTTCAATTAACTAAGGAAGACGAGAATCACAATCAGATGATGAATTTGAGCACTTTAAGATGAAACCTAAAGAAAGTGTCTATGAATATTACGTGAGATTCCACAAGCTCGTGAATGATATGAGGAATATCAAAATGACTATGCCAAATATTCAAATTTAACTCAAAGTTTGTGAACAACATGAATCCCAATGGCAACAAATTTGTCACATTTGTGAAGCTAACCAAAGGGTTGAAGAACACCAACTATGAGCAACTGTATGCCTTCCTTCTTCAGAATGAGAGACATGCTATGCTTGAACGAAGGATTCTTGAACGTTCAAATCTAAGGGGAGAAACTAGTTCAAATGACTCTACACCTTTTACACCAATGTTGGAATTACTACCAAAGCTTCTCAAGTCATACCCACGGGTAATGGTAATTACAAACTCATCCCCGATCCAGCATATAAGCCTCCCGACTCAAACACACTCATGGAAAACTTCATCAATCAACTATCTCTCATGGTTAGTCAAAATATGAATTCCCTCCCACACACCAACAATAATCTCATAACATCATCCAATCCACACAATGCTACCGGCTGTAGAAGGTGTGCTAAAAGTGCACTGCAAGGAAGACAATATGAACAAGGGATGATTGGAGGAGTTATGGTATGCCGAGTAGCTGGAGGATATGTGGCAAATCAGAATCGTGGAAGAAATGCCAATCAAGGGCAAGCAAAGCCACCAAGTGCTACAACTATGGTGGTGATGGACACATTGCAAGGAATCACACTCCAAAACGCCTCAAAATGCATACTTCAGAGACAAGATGTTGCTTGTGCAAGCTCAGGACAATGGTGCTGTTTTGGATGAAGAAGAGTTGTTATTTCTGCGAGAGGGAATGCTAAGACATATGATGCGTATGTGATGAGCGTACCAATCAGGAAATGGGTCACAATTACAAAATGCCTTTCAAGTTGCCGAATGTGATGCATATGACTGACTGATGATGAACCTACGCCTCGCACAATCTTCATGGCTAGCATTTCTCCAATGGTCTCTCCACAGGTCTCAACATCTAAGCAAGCTGGTTCATCCAAAGAATCAATCATCTCAGAGGTATTAAAATTATATGATGCAGTTGATGAGCAAAAGATACATGATAAAGTGCAATCACATGAAATCCTAGAAACAGATATTGTTAATATGGGTAATAGTAATATTGTCCCATATGATCAATATGTGATCCAAGGTAAAAGTGTGATTGAACAAGTGATGGCATCTTCCGCAAGTCAATGATGACTATGTTTGATG